>JAQISU010000036.1:5637500-6285000 GCA_029339505.1 Unio delphinus
TCAAGTTATGTTCCGAATGAGTTATAATATAGAGTGTGCTGATGTGATAGTATTCTCTAATATCTAATGTGCAAACAGCATTGATGTATCTGAATAACACAAAACAATGTCTTAGAACTAATTCACAATACGTCCAAGGCACGATTTTTTTAAGTCATCAGTACCCAATTTGTTACTCCAAACGAATCATTAGAAAAATCTCCTCACTCAAAACTGAACACAAATACACTGTTGCCTATGCTGCTTTTATGAGGCAAAATATTATACACCTCAGATGACTAGGCTTTTTTTTCTGATGGAATTAACTTGACATACCTCCATAAACACCGTAAAAATCAAATTACCCATGTTATGAAAATACTTTGTTTATTGAGTGATCTTCTCCATCAAATTCGTCTTGTCTGATAACGATTAATAATATCTTTAAAAAAGCTATCATTCAAGAAACGACCATCTTAATCCATGATATAAAATCACAGAAAATAAATAGCTATGAAATATGTTATCAGAAAGACATTAGTTATTGACGCACAAACTCTTATAATTAATTACGGACAAATGACAATCACACAGTACAGATTAGAAAGCACTATACATTATACAATGCATATCGACGTAAAAAATGAAATTTCTTTACATATATATGTATGTGTGTATGTTTGTGTGTCTGTTTCATAAAGCGCATGTATGTGTGAAATATACACTCCTCTTGATAACTATTATCAATATAGTGGATAAGGGTATATCCAGTTGATGGATCATTATTCATTTAGTATCAGTCTGCACATCAAATAACGATATATACATTGAATAACGTAATATTGAAACCTAAACTAGGATGCTAATGTGATAATATCTGAACAATAGTGAGGGACGTTCTTCGAACCTTTTAACAAACCGGGTGTACAAGTAATGTGCTTATCAATGTTGGTGTCAGTGTACGATGCGTATATACTTAAGGAAGACGAATATGTCCATACAAAAGTCGTATGTGTGCGTAAAACCGCCGTATATGTACATAAATAGCCCATCCATTTAATTGTATATATATATATATATATATATATATATATATATATATATATATATATATATATATATATATATATATATATATATATATATATATATATTATATATATATCTCTATAAATTTTGCAATTTCTGATTTATGCTTGTATTTAATTATTCCACGTTTTTTTCATGGTTATGTGTTATATAGAATATATATTGTTATATTTTGTCTACTTGAAATGAGAATGTTAAGAGCGTACTATTACATCTGATTTAGAAATATGTTTACATATGCTTTAACAAGTAAAACTACTATTCTTACAAACAAACCTTTTGGATATAGTTCTCATTGACTGATTTATTTCCGGCGTTTTTAGAAGAATTCAGTAAATTGGTCGGGATAGGGCACAGAGCACATGAATAGAACATTCTGGGGCAAAATGATCTTTCAGGTGGTGTATGTTGTGAACTGTACTCAAACTTGACGTGCATATAAGGAGAGAACTGAACAATTAGCATCATTCCTTTTTAATGACATTCACATTTATATTGTTCCCGTAGTAAGATAGCAAACGCGTTTAATGTTGTATGTCAATATTATTGGAGAGAACAAACATTTCTTTGTGTAGTTCAAAATCAATACAAAGTGCTCATTATCTTGAAATATAATATTATTCACAAAATGTTGTGAAATAATCGAAACAGTTCTGCAGAATGCCTTCTTTGGACGTCATGATTCTTGGCAGACCACAACATGTCCGCTTTTGGTATTTATACAGAAGTTTTCGTTCGCATTATCAGCATTACTTTGGATCATCTACCTAATGCCGTAATCTCTACCTACATTTTCATTAATACGTTTGAATAATTAATTATTTGTGAAATGTTAAACAATTTGTAGGTTTCGCTTCTTTCTGTTACTTTGTTGTGACCATCGGAATATGACCAGTATATACAACAACTATTTGTACTGCCAGATTTCCATGATTAAGTCGATAGGAAGTTTCGAAATTCTTCCTAGTGATCTTACCAGAAACGTTTGTAAAAGAGGATGTCGTGAACATAAGCATCACAAGTACCTAGACGACGACTATCGTTATCATTATAGGCTGCAATTGTTTCCCATCAATCCTTTATATTAAATGGCATCGCTTTATTTTGATTAAGTCAATCATTAGATGCAAACGCCGACATTTATTTCCCCTTTCTTTGAGTCTAAACTGTATAAATCTGCTATAAAACGTAACACGTGCAGACATATTTCTCATGTTCTACTTTGTTAATGAGATCTTGGCACATGAGATGAATCATTTCTCGTATGTAGTTGTCTTTTCTTAAGTCGTTTCACATTTGGAATGCATTATCTGTTATCGTTAACTTTGGGGAAATTCACCTTATTCTATTAAATCATTATTCAGCGAATACTGACTTTCCGTTTGCATATAATGCTGCTTGAGATAATTCATTCTGGTGATCTTGCAGAATCAAGATCATAATATGTTATATGTGTTCATTTCGAAGCATCAGCTAACATGTACACATAACCACATTGCAACTGATTAGTTCAGTCTGTTCCTGTTGTTGTAGTAATGAAAGATTATGTTCACAATGTTTTAATATTTCTGAATATCAAAATTGATTGACTGATTGATTGCTTTTTACGGCGCATCAGCACATTTATGGTATTTAGAGCCATACAAAAGGTTTTATTTATACATGTTTAAAATACTAAAAGGTTTAATATCGACCAGCAATATAAAAAACCAAAATAGTTCAAAGTGAGAAAGAAAACTATATCATCAGGTTGAAAATTCCATTCTTATGTATTTATGGCATATCTTAAAAAAATTTGATTTTGAAAACGAGAATTCGATTTTGTTTTGATTGGATATTCCTAAAATGTGACAAATGCATTATTTGTTTATTATTTGTCATATTGTCTTTATACACAGATTTAGAGGATTGCGAATATTGTGTTTGCCAAATTTACATGGGTAAAGGTAATTATATCAAAACACCGACACTATCACATACTTGCTGCATGGGTTTGAGATGTATTGTGACTAAATGCTTATATTTAAGTTTCATAGTTTTAACAAAATTATTTCGTTAATTTCAAAGCGCATTATTGATTAGCAAAATTGAGGTTTGCGTGTACTCAGGATGACCTTTTTAATGAATCTAATGTCAGTGTTTGATCAGATTATAAGACGCCATTAACTATTCGCAATGGATCATTCTATATTGGTTGCTGCTGCTTACAACATTTGTTTAGTCTGTTTGTATCTGAAACGGTGAAATCAAGCTTGATCTGTCTGAAAACATTTTAATTATTTCTTGAATCAAGCGAATGTATTTTACCATCTTAAATGTTCTCAACTACAATTGTTATTCCTTAGTTTTTGGTGTCCTCTTTAAGTTTTAAAGTTCATGTCCAACAAAATATTGATTTGGTTTGCATGGTCACTTGGTGTTAATCAAAGAGTTTACTATTACATTAACAGAAGAGTCGCGGCAAAGAGATATAAAATTAAATATATAAATAATATACAAAGGATATCGCAACATCCAATAGCAGATGCATAAAGACATGCTTTGTATAATTAACAGATATGAACTGGATTTCAAACAAGTGAGGCTGATGTTATTATATCCAGGTTTAACACAGTTCATTCTGTTTTTAATTGGAGTGAATCAATATTACAATCTGAAATGGGTTATGCAACGTTTGCTAAAATATTAACGAACTACATGAACTCTAGGAAAACAGCAAAGAACAGTAGACAGTATGAAATATATCATTATACAATTTATTAAAGGAAAGACGAGTGTAATGGTAATGCATTTTCTGTCTATATTGGTGCGCAAAGGTAACATTAGCAGGATTGTCAACATCAAGATGCCATTTATAGTTAATCACGGCTACATAACCAACAAGGTTCAGATAATAAGTTCTTGGAACTAAACAGCGATGCAAAAGAATCAAAGATAACGCCACAAAGAGAAACAGATGCAACAGCGGTAGCAGGAATGGTCGAATGTTATAGTTAAGTGATAAACACATCCCCTAAACGGATGTTATGGGCATGCGAGGCCAAACAATGTATTGTTTATCAACAACGTTAAGGATATCATATTGTACAGTGTCAGCGCCGTATATGTATATACATTACCCATCAATTTAATGTTAAATATTTCTATAATTTTCAAAGTCCTGATATATGATTGTATTTAATTGTTCCATGTTTTATTCAAGGTTGTGTGTTATATAGAATATATATTGTTAGATTTTGTCTAATTGACCGGGGGCTATTAAGAGCGTAATATTAAATCTGCTCAAGAAATATATGTTTACATATGCTTTAACAAGAAACCAAATAATCTAACATATAATCCATTATGATAAATTTATCATTGCCTGATTTATTTCCGACGCCTCTAGACGAATTCGGTAATATAGGCTGGGATAGGGCACATTGCACATGAATAGAATATTTTGGGGCAAAATGAACTATCAGGTAGGTACATTGCAAATTGTAATCACATCTGACATGCATATAAGGAGAGAGCTGATTATATAGTATAATTCCATGTTGAAGACATTCTTATTTATATTATACCCGTAGTTAGACTGCAAATGCATTCTATCTTGTCTGTCGATATTTTTCGAGATCACAAACATTTCTTTATACAGTTCAAATAAAAATACAAACTGATCATTATTTGTAAATATAACCATATTCCATAATTGATGTGAATTATTCGAAGTAGTTCTGCAGAATGCCTTTATGGGACGTCATGAATCTTGGCGGACCACAACATATCCAGTTTTGACATTTGTACAGAAGTTTTCATTCCCTTTATCAGGATTAGTTGGGATCATCTACATAATACTTTAAGCTTATCTCACATTTTCATTAATAAGTTTGAATAATTCATTGTTTTTTAAATGTTAAAAAAGTGTAGGTTTCGCTTCTTTCTGTTACTTAGTTGTGACCATCAGAATTGTAACAGTAAATACCATAACAAACAAGTTACGCTACCAAATTTGCATGCTTGAGTCGAAAGGAATTATCAAAGGTTTCCCTAGTGATGTCTCCGGATATCTAAACTGTAATAATTTTCTATAAAACGTAACACGTGCAGACATGTTCCGCATGTCCTACTTTGTTAATGCGATCTTGACATGGTAGATGAATCGTTTTAGTATATAGTTGGCTTTTCTTAAGTCAGTTCACGTTTGGAATGTGTTATTTGGTACAGAAAAATACAGAGAACATTGGGGAAATTGACCTTAGTCCAGTATATCATTCTGCAGCGAATACTGACTTTCCGTTATCATATATGTTGCTTAAGAGAATGCATTATAGTGCTCTTGCACACAGGCAAGATCATACAATGTTATATTTGTTCATGTCGGAACAGCAGTCAACACGTGCACATAACCACATTGCAACTGATTAGTTCACTCTGTTCATGTAGTTGTAGCAATGACAGATTCTGCTCAGGATGTTTCAATATTTCTGAATATCAAGAAATGATCTAGTTATATTGCATGATAGATAGTTCGTGTACATATATAGTACGTGGTACACGCAATCGACTGATTAACTTCGCTAAATGTCATCCATAATACTCCTTTTAATATTTCAATATATCAAGGTTGTTTCTGCATCAGCATCCCGGTAGTGTTAATGGTAAAGCGTAAGTCGTTTGCTTACTTATTCTTATCTAAGGACCATACATTTAGCCCAAAATAGATTTTAATGTATCGGTAAACGTGAGAAAGATAAATATGTCATCAGGTTAAACATTTCTTTCTTATGTATTTACGGCATACCGTAACAAAGTTTTGGTTGATTTAAGACTTACTATGGCTAATTCACATGAAACAACCAACGTAAATTTGAATAAGCCACACACAAAAATCATTATTGTTCATTTAATGCGGATTGCCTTTCAAGAACTTCAATTATTTGCAGATGGGATTTCTTTCGAACGGCATGTGAAAATGTGACACTTAATAATCCTTCAACAAATTTGAAGCAGCAAACATGAGCAAATGAGCAACCTCATAAAAGGTGATTCTCTATTTCAAAGCCATATGATACAATCATAAGTTTGATGAAATTGTTCCAAAGCCACTTTTACTTGCATGATGATATTCGGACGATTTGCGCGTTTGATGTCTACTTTCTGCTTCTTGATATATCTAACATACATAAGCCTGAACATATTTGGTGACGCCAACAAGTGTAAGAAAATATTTTTCTTCGAAGCTTTTTACACGGCTGTATTTGCAATGATTTCAAATGAATTGCCTCTGGATATATTGTGGACGCAGACAATGTTGTCAGCAAGTATTGGTAGCCTGACTTGGGCGTTGGCAAGGTTGCCGTGTATTCTTCCAGTATTCCGATAAATGGTTCGTCAAATGAGGCAATAGGGTGCTCACGAGCCTTTGGTTTCTTTTGTTTGGTTATTCCTAAAATGTGACAAGTGCATTCATTTTTCATTATTTGGCATATTGTCTTTATACACAGAATTAGAGGATTGCGAATAATGCGTTTAATAAAAGTACTTGGTTAATGTTAACTATATCAAGACACATAAACTATCAAATAATAGATGCATGGTTTTGATAAGTATTGTGACTAAGTGCTAACTTTTCAGTTTCGACGTTTTAGCAAACTTGTTTCGTTAACTAGAAAACGCACTGTGGATTAGCAAAATTTGAGTTCGCGTGTACTCAAGATGATGTATTTGAGATTATAAGACGAAAAATTGCGCAGAATACGTCATTTTAATTTGCTTTTGTTTCCTACATTTGTTTAGCCCGTTTATATATGAAACGGTGAAATCAAGCTTGAACTCTCTGAAAACATTGTATATACTTCTTGAATCTAGCGAATATATTGTACCTTCTTAAATGTGCTCAAGTACAACTGTTATTGATTAGTTGTGTTGCCCTATGTAAGTTTTAAAGTATCTCTCCCACAAAATATTCATTTGCTTTGCATTATAACGTGGTGTTAATCATAACATTTTGTATTACATTAACAGGAGAATCACGGCAAAGAGATCTAAAATCAAAAGTAAAAATATAAAAAAGATATCGCGACATTCCAATAGCAGATGGATAAATAAATGTTGTGTATAATTAACAAATATAAATTGTAATTCAAACACGTTGGACTGTTTTAACACATTGTAATTTAGTTCATTTTGTTCTTTATGGTGAGTAAATGACTATTACAATCTGAAATGGGCTATGCAACGTTAACTAAGAAACGAACGAACTTCATAAACGCTAGGAATACAACAAAATAAGAGGAGACACTATGATATATATCATCCTTCAATTAAGTAACTGAAACGACATCAAAGAGATAAAATATATGTCTGTAATGGTGCGCAGAGGTAAAATCAGCAGAATTATGTCAACTTGGAGACCCCATGTATAGCAAATAACAGCTACATAACTATATAGGGTTAGATAACAAGTCGTTGGAACCAAAGTGCGATGCAAAAGAATCAAAGATAACGCAAAAAAATGAAGGCTTAATTTTTCTGATGGTTATAACTTGATATACCTCCCTAAGCACGGTAAAGATCATGTTAACCATTTTATGAGAGTACTTTGTTTGTTGAATGAACGTCTCCAACAAATTCTTCTTGTCTGATGAAGATTTATGATATCTTTAAAAAAGGTATCCTTCAAGAAACGACGATCTTAATCCATGATATAAAATCACGGAAAATAAATAGCTATGAAATATGTTATCAGATAGACATTAGTTATTCACCCACAAACTCTTATAATTAATTATGGACAAAAGACAATCACACAGTACAGATTAGAAAGCACTACAAGTTATACAATACAGATGGACGTAAAAAATGAAAATTTATTTATGTGTATATGTGTGTGTAGTCTGCAGCGAACAAAGAAAGAAGCAACATGGCACTACTGACCACGCTAGCGATGGAAATTATCCCACAACAAGCACTCCAAGTAATATTTGGCCTAGGGCTGCTTGAGGCGACAAACTGGAGCCTTTGAGCAGCAGGAAAAAGAACTTCCCTGCTGCTAATTTGGGGTAAAGAATATAAACAAAAGGATTACAGAGGGAAACCTAAGTACAGAGGTAACAGAGGTAGACAACGGTGGTGGCGGGAAACCGAGCCGGGCCACAGCACACCCACCCCTAAACCAGCAGTTCAAGAAGCACCGAGCCCCAAGACTCCCACAGCGCAGACTGCTGTACACGAGGGCTCTAACAAGGGGCTTCAAGACCAGATAGCGGCGCTGTCACAACAACTACAGGTGATTTTCTTTGAAAGAGAGACGGCGGAGGTAGCCACGTCACCAATTATGGAACCTGTGCCAGAAACATCACCACCACCACCACCACCCCCAACAAAGAAAGGCAAAGGGAAGGAAAAAAGGGGGTGATAACGACATCCACCCCCACCCCCACTCATCCGCCAGGTTTGGTAGTAAACCAGGACAAAAAGTTTGAGGAAACTACCACCATCACCACCACTCCAAAGGAACAAAGGGAGACGCCGGTGAAAACGGCGAGAATGCCAGACGAAAACAAGGAGGAATTAATGGGGAAGTTATGCATTGAACTTGGACTGAACCAACTCTTAAAGGATAAGAGAAAGGCAGCTGGGATTTTATCTGCAGTAACCTACATAGGATTCCGGTCACTGCAAACTTCGCCACCAAGACTTCAGCAATGGCATTTCGCCACTACGATACTCACCCGTCACTACTATGAGGCCTTCGAGGAGCGACCCCTACAACATCTAATCGATGCACCAAACTACATAGCCTCCCGCCACGGAACTTATTTTCCACGAAGTACACGGGAGGACGGATGAACCGCCGCCAAATTGGTGAAGATTAAGGAAAAGCGTGGTACCTTTTCCTACGATGAGTATTAGTCCTTTTAAGGGCTTTCAATCACTGCCATTTATTTTTGATAGGGCTCTCAACTGGCTAGAGAGCCCTCTTTGAACAAGCTATTTTGAAAATACAATACGATTTTTCGAAATACCGCATCAAATTTTACAAGCTATTCCAACCTAACAGTGACACAACTTTATATGTCGCATAGACATTTTAGACTGCAAACGCGTTTTATATTGTATGTCGATATTATTGGAGAGAACAAACATTTCTTTGTGCAGTTCAAAATCAATACAAAGTGCCCATTATCTTGAAATATAATATTATTCCCGAAGTGTTGTGAAACATTTGAAGCAGTTCTGGATAATGCCTTCTTTGGACGTCATGATTCTTGGCGGACCACAACATATCCGCTTTTGGAATTTATACAGAAGTTTTCATTCCCATTATCAGCATCAGTTTGGATCATCTACCTAATGCAGTAATATCTTACTACATTTTCATTTTAAAATACTTTTGAATAATTAACTATTTGCATCAGTTAGCATGCGCACATAACCCCATTGCAACTGATTAGTTTAGTTTGCTCCTGTTGTTGGAGTAAGGAAAGATTCTGTTCACGATGTTTTAAAATTTCTGAATATCAAAATTGATTGATTGATTGATTGTTTTTACGTCGCATCAGCACATTCATGGTATTTAGAGCCATGCAAAAGGTTTTATTATACATGTTTAAAATGCTAAAAGGTTTAATATCGACCAGCGATATAGAAAACCAAATAGTTCAAAGTAAAATGGTAAGATGCTGGTAACAGTAAAATATGAAGCTTCCCAATCAAGCAATATAGAATGATGCATAGAATACCTTGGACATACCAAGTTAGATTGCATGATAGTTCGTGCACATCTACATTATTGAGTACACTCAATCGACGGATTAACTTCGATAAATGTCAGCCACATTTTAACATCTGTATATAACAAGGTTTTTTCTGTATCAGCCTATCAGTTATGTTAATGGTAAAGCGTAAGTCGTTTACATACTTACACTTATCTAAGAACCATACATTTATCCGAAAAGAGATTGTATTGTATGGGCAAAAGTGAGAAAGAGAAATATATCATTAGGTTGAAGACTCCATTCTTATGTATGTATGGCATACCTTAAACATTTTTGATCTTGAAAACGAGAATTCGATTTAATTTGATTGGGTATTCCTAAAATGTGACAAATGCATTATTTGTTTATTATTTCGCATATTGTCTTTATACACAGAGTTAGAGGATTGCGAATATTGCGTTTGCCAAATTTACATGGGTGAAGGTAATTATATCAAAACACCCACACTATCACATACTAGCTGAATGGTTTGAGATGTATTGTGACTAAGTGCTTACTTTTAAGTTTCATAGTTTTAACAAAATTATTTCGTTAACTAAAAGGCGTATTATTGATTAGCAAAATTGGAGTTTGCTTGTACTCAGGATGACCTATTTGATGACTCCAATGTCAGTGTTTGGTCAGTTTATAAGACGCCATTAATTACGCTCAATGCATCATTCTATATTGCTTGCTTTTGCTTCCAACATTTGTTTAGTCTGTTAATATCTGAAATGGTCAAATGAAATCAAGCTTGATCTGTCTGAAAATATTTTAAATATTTCTTCATTAGTGTTTGGTGTCCTATGTTAGTTTTAAAGTCCATATTCAACAAATTATTGATTTGGTTTGCATGGTGACTTGGTGTTAATCAAAGAATTTTCTATTACATTAACAGAAGAGTCACGGCAAAGAGATCTAAAATCAAACGAAAAACTATAATAAAGATATTGCGACATTCCAATATCAGATGGATAAATAAATGTTGTGTGTAATTAACAAATATAAATTGTAATTCAAACACTTGAGATTGTTTTAATGCATTGTAATTTTGATTTTATGGTGAGTAAATGACTATTACAATCTGCAATGGGCTATGCAACGTTGACTAAGATACGAACGATCTTCATCAATGCTAGGAATACAACAAAATAATAGGAGACACTAATATATATATATATATATATATATATATATATATATATATATATATATATATATATATATATCATCCTTCAATTTCGTAAGTGAAACGACATCAAAGAGATACAATATATGTCTGTAATGGTGCGCAGAGGTCAAATAAGCAGGAATATGTCAATATGGAGACCCCATTTATAGCAAATAACAGCTACATTACTATATAGATTTAGATAACAAGCCGTTGGAACCAAACTGAAGAATCAAAGATAACGCAGAAAATGAAAACAATTGAAACAGCAGTATAAGGAATGTTCCAATTAAATAGTTAAATGGCATAACATCCCTTAAACGGATGTCATGGGTATGCAAGGCCAAACAAATTTATTGTTTATGAACAATGTTTTGAACATCATATTGTGTAGTGTCAGTTGAAACTACATTATAAGCTGCTTCATAATAGAGAATTAAATTATTATTTGTTTTATGACTGAAGTGGATGGTGTACACCAGTGTTGACATACTAGATTAGATAGATCAGTCAGGTTAAATAAATATATCACATTTTATGCGATGTAGGTATTTGTCAGTTACTAGTGTATGTTGATCACCGAAAGCATGTAAACGTGTTTTGTTGTTGAAAACATCGACACTTCCTTGTGTCAGGATTTCTTTCTGATAGTATAAATCCCTGGTATTTGTAGTCAGACTGACGAAAATATATTTCAGACTTGACCTCTTGTTCCTAGGTTAACCGACCTGGAATACGGTATACAACAGTTCGATTCCAAAACTAATCGGTTTATAGCAGTGTCGGTACACTAACTTTAATGGTTCATAATTAATTTTGATCGACCGAAATCAGACCATTACAAGTCCGACCCATTCAGTATTTCAGTAACACATTCTGGGTGTGAAAATAATATAATATATACATATCCTACTTCTGAATGAACATATATTCATAATTATGTAACATAATACATTGATTTGACCATTATTTGTGAGATATTAATCTTGTTCATAGTTTTGTAAATCAGAAACTGTAATTCCTTGAGGATATATGAAGCCGTATTCAATTTTAAATTCTAAACACTAATTATCGCTGTTGATCGATCCATACATCAGCCATATTTGGACGCAAGTTCCATATGTTCATCCGTTTTCTTATTATTCGTTTACGTTGCATTTCCCTGATTAGCTACAGCAATATTGGTTAACAATTATGCAACAAGTATAGGAACAAGTGTTTACCCAATTGCCCTCAATTGGGACAATACAGTGGGATATAGACATAAACTATTATAGCACAGGCTTTATACAATATACATCCACACATAGTCAAAAACATTTTTACCAAGGATAATACGAAATTTGTTTAAGGAAGAAACCATGACTTTTCGAGACATATTAGTTCTATGTTAGCAGCATTTCGTTAGCAAATATGGCATCGCAAAAGTTTTACTATCGTCCTTAAGCTTCTTCTGACTTCTTGTCGTAGAGCAGGACACTCTTCAAAAACCCGGGACTCTGAACATAAATTATTCGTTTCAAAACGATCATATAGGTAATCCAATTTAATAGTCTATGAGGATTTCACATACATGGGTAAGTCTGTGCGCTATAGTATCAGCGATATGAGAGTAGACAAGTATACTTTTGTCTACATCTTGTGACGAGAACAGGTGAAAGGAACGGAGTGATCTGCGGTCATTTATATTAGAAGAGGGGATGGAAACCGGATTTTTTCCACCAATCCAAACAAGCTTTACAAAATTCACCAGTCACAGTGCGGAGTCTGTCTTCTAATCCGAGGAGGGTGATCTGTGGCGTCACATTCTCTATATAGGTGCGCTAGTATATGTGTGCCGTGATTCAGTTTCAAATCATGAAGGAAACGATAAAGACGAGTAATTGGGGTAAACCGTCTGTGGAGACAAATAGCGATGGTACAGGCATATTTGCCAAAATAAAATAAAACTCAAAAAACAATCAAAACCATGATTACGTTTTTCCTGTCTGGTCTATTTTGCTATAAATGTGATAATTCAATTATCAAAAAAAAACTTTACACAGTTCCAAGGTTTCTAGTACTGTTTTTTCTTCACTGTATGATATTTTAATATCTTCACTGTCATAAGGTTTTCCTTCTCTTCATCTTAGATTCTCGACTTGTTTTCTATTCATTCTGACTGTGTAGAAGTTCTTTCTTTAGGGAGGGTACCTATTCTTTACAAACGATACATAAATACACATATACATATATACGGATTTGACGGACCGACTGTCAGGCTAAATGGGAACAGGCTGAAGGAAATACAGAAAGAGGACACTTTATGTTTTCGGTCACGATATTTCCGTCGTGTTATTGGAAAATCCAAACTAAATACATCTAGCATTTAAACCCACTTAAAGAGACGGATGTGCGTGTAAGATGGCGATGTCCGTATATTTAGATTCTAACTCTATTGGTTCATTTACCAGCTGCTAAATTTAAGTCAGCAACATAAGAGTCAAGCTGATGTTAATCATTGTATGATGGAAACAGACGCGCCGAGAAGGAAGTTATTGAAACAATTGTAAGTAGCCTAAGCAATTCTTTCCTCATGTATTTGTTTTGGATTTTTGTTTGTAGTACGCATTACATTAAAGAAAATTGTAGACCCTTGTTTTACTATTATGTGTGGATATATACGATATTAAAAGGCTACTTTCTTGAAGCACTTGACACAGTGGTACATAGTGAGAAATTATAACTAAATATAGCACAGTAAATCATTATATCCTAAAATGGCGTCCATGGGATTTATGGTTACATTTTTTCTCAGAAAGTTTTGGATCTGGATTCCAGGTAAGCTTAGCATAATCAGTATTTCGCAAGCTTACATATCATACCGTATGCATGGCGTAGTTCAAACGTTGATTACGGAGATAATCTTTAAATATTAATTTGCAGCATTGTTGGATTACAATACATATAGATTGAAGGTTCGCAGTAAATCTTGTTTCAACCAAAAATTGGAAACTTCTTCTTACATTTAGTGAAACGTCTGTGTGCCCGGAGTTACAGGCTGCATTACCGCCCTTCACAGTAATTATAAGTTATCTCATATTCAATTATAGAAAATTCAAGCACCAAAAGTTTCTTGATTTCATTTTTTTAAAAGCTTTATTAAGTAACGAACACATAATAAACTATTAACACCATTAAGTTCTGTAAAAGGTTTCCGAAGTTGGCAAAGCGTTCGTCCATTTATTTTGGAAAAGTAGGCCAAAATAACTCGACGTTTGACATCGTCATGAGTTCGGCACGTTTTTAGTTAACAGCAATAGTTAGAATATTGATGCTAATTATAATCATTAATCACACTTTTGAATTCATTAAATGCATACAAAATTCTTATGCTTGATAAGTACCACACACTTCAGATTATGTCATATTAAATATCCAAGTATGTCCATGGAGATATCATTTGACCTTGTCATTACTTATTATTCTTTAAAATAATAAAAACGTAGAAAGATTAGCGATATACATACCATACTTACACTTCAATACCCATTTTACTGAATGTGTTCCGTGTGGTATAGCTACAAGTACACGTATGTAGTTACCAAACTGCCTCTGTTTGACTTATATGTACGCTAGTCCTATTCCCAAGGCAGTTTCAAGTAGTCGCTAGTATTGATATAGCCTGATTATGGTATGACTGGAGGATATAAACCGAATATTACAACCAGACCAAATCGCAGAAACCGATCCAAACGTTGTCCTTACATTGTCAAAGTAAATGAGAGAGATAGAGAGACAGAGACAGCGACAAAGAGAGAGAGAGAGAGAGAGAGAGAGAGAGAAAGAGAGAGAGAGAGAGAGAGAGAGACGGAGAGTGAAAGAGACAGATATAGAGACAGCGAGTGGTAACAAAGAGATAGAGAGAATTAAATGAGAGAAAGAATACTTACAAATATTTTAAATACCTTTTTTATAATGAAGTATTGGTCTATTTGCCAACTGCATTAACATATGAGGCAAAACTTATCACAATTATATTACGATCATATGGAAACTTTTGCATTTATAAAGAATTGTTCCCAATGTACAGTTATACTGAACTGCGATATACTTCTCGATGTGTTTTATAATATAAAATGTACATGCACAGGCAAACGCAAACACACAAACACACACACACACACACACACACACACACACACACACATATCTATATATATATATATATATATATATATATATATATATATATATATATATATATATATATATATATATATATATATATATATAAATATATATATATATATATATATATATATATATATATATATATATATATATATATATCGTGGTAGGAGTGTATGTGTTTGTATAAACTATGGCAGAATTGTTGCCATTCTTATTTATCATTTATTAGTTTCGTCTTTTAGAGATGCATTGGTGGTCATAGAGATCGTTTCAACATTATTAATTTTAATTGCTTTCATTTCCACACGATCACTCTTAGTTCCATATCGTGTGGCAAATTTGATTAATTCCCCAACCGATGCTTCTGAAACAAAATCCTCCTAAATATACAAATAACTGATAAATAAGCATTAAATCGCTTAATAATTCATTGTTAAAAATCAATCATATTATCAGGGAGGCAGTCTATTCTTCAATCATTTATATTAAGTCACAATGGTATGCAAAAGCTAACTATTTAATACATAAAAAGCACGTATACGATTTTGGGGGATGACAGCCATGTTATTAAACGTAGGCAGACAACGAGAGTAATCTTTGTTCTGTTTGTGTTTTTAACAGCACTGCAGCTTTATTTATTCCTGACCATCACTAAACAATACCAGATAGATATAGAAATTAAAAGATAAATGGATCGCTAAACCAATAAGATACATTGATATTCATCTATATCTAGTTTCAGCCAACGGCGAAATATTTGAGATGAATATTACATTAACATGGAATGAATCACTCAAGTACTGTGAAAGTATTGGGAAAGTGCTTTTGGATGTAAAGGAAAGTGATTATAAGATGATCCTTATGAACAGACTTAACGACGGAAATCAGACGTGGGTTGCTGCCAGGATAGAATTAAGTGATTTTATCAAGATGCCCGGTGAGAATAAAGATAGTTTTAGTTCATTTTTGTTTAAAACAAATACTTATCCTTCGCTTTGTTTTATTTGTTTCTATTGTTTTACAAAATGTGTACAGATATGAATCGTTATCAGCATTATCAGCATATATCATATTCATGTACATGGTTATCAAGTACCTTCATTGATTATTGTTTTTTAAAGTAACTTTGTCATATTCATGTACATACATGCAAGAAACTTCATTGATTATTGTTTTTTTTTCAAGTGACTGTCACATTCATGAACATGCATAGCACGAATCTTCAATGGCCATTTTTAAAGTTGTTTGGTAAAACTCGGCCAAGTTTAGAACCAAAGCACTTTCAATTACGAGGCGGACGGTTTAACCATTTAGGCTACATTATCATACTTTCATATGAGAAGTACAAATATTGCTATACATCATTTCAGTATTGAATCATTTCCTTATATCAATTACAAAAACAAAGATGTCGATTTTTTATATATCGTTTAAAGCCGAATCTACTGACATCTACTCAAAGCAACGCTAATAGTTGTTATGTCACAAATATATGCTCCTATTCACTAAATATTTAAAGGCGAAATCATCTTTCTGCATTGATTTTTAGCTCTCTTACATTGTGACTAAATCGTCCATTAATACATCGATAACAAAAGCTTCCGACACTTAAGATTGATTTTAGTCAGTGACTTTTCACATAATTCTCTGGCACGTGAAATCCTTCACATTTTACCTTTTTCGAGTTATACAGTAAACATTGTTGACGTTATTCTGCTGAAGCATAAACAAAACCTTACAATGTTTTTATGCAAATTTATATGAATTTTGTGTCGATAGTTCGTTGGTTTCTTCATTAAATTTGATTGTTGAGGTTAGCCTTTCTAAGCTGGCAGCCTACACTAAGAACTTGAACCGACTTTAAAAAATTCGAATATCCGCCTATTTGTGGCTGCAATTCAACACTTTTGAACGACAGAGTTACTCTTCGATTTAAAATTGCTTGGGATTTTGATGAAATTTTTTTTGATACCAAACCAATTAATTTAGTACTATATTTAGTAAAGCGTTTATCCTTAAGTATGTACTGTGTTTAGTAGAATTCTAGGAGCATAAGAAAATATGGGTGACGTAGCAACATATTATTTAAATTTAGTCATATGATTGCGGTGGATACCTAAACACGTATAAATGTCACTGCTAGAAGCCTTCTTTATATTGTTTGAAATTAGTTTTGTACTTTGCTAGTGATGTCGATTCCTTGTTATTGTAATTAATGTATTCAATCTTTACAAATTTTAGAATGTGCTAACTCTGAGTAAAACGGAGTGGAGAATGACATAAAGTTTGTGTCTTACGACTCAGTCCTTTTATGGCAAGTAACAGGAAAGGGCAATAACCCACATGTTCAGTAAAATTCAAAAAATAATGTATTTCTCAGGAATATAAAGTAAAAACTTTTATAGAATTGACAGTACTTTTAATTAAATATAATAAATATAACTAAACAATTATATCACAAGAATATAGCTATAGCGACGCGAATGAATTCAAATTGTGATCCAAATACATTTCAATCTAAGACTTGCTGATATTCCAATAATTTCGAATGCGCTAATAGGCAATTTTGAGTTATAGTAGACATAATCCACATGTCCTTCAAAGAATAGTAAACGATTTCAAAATATTGATTAAGTCCAAAAGTTATATGAACAACCAAAATATACGACTTTAACACATATAAACATAAACAGAGATAGGTTTATATTTCAGTGAAATTAAAAAAAAACAATTATTTAATCTTTGGCTGGAATATATTTCCTGAAATAATTTAAATTTAGTGACATTTCTCAATAATTACAGAGTGACCAAATACTAATAGTATTTGTCAGAGAGATTGACTGGGCTTTATAGTTAATTCAACCTAGGAAGTATCGTTTTGTTAAAGATTCTTGATACAACATTACGACACAGGTTACATACATACATACATACATACATACATACATACATACATACATACATGCAGACATGCAGAGATACATACATACATACATACATACATACATACATACATACATACATACATACATACATACATACATACATACATACATACATACATACAGACAAACATACATAAAGTAACAGATAATCGACATTCATAATGTATTAAAATTAAAAAATAATAGGCACATTGTCATATCAAACCTGTAATTACATAAATGTGATTTGAAGAGATTTATATAGGCATTTTAGTGTTATATCAAATCTGTAATTACATTAATGTGATTAAAAGATACACTATTGGTACCTTATTTTTTAAAATCAAACCTATAATTAAATTATTGTAATTTAAAGAGAGACTATAGGCACCTTACTGTTACATAAAACCTGTAATTAAATTATTGTGATTTGAAGAGATAATATTGGCACCTTATTTTTCTATAAAACCTGTAATTAAATTAATGTGATTACAACAGGCACATTTCCACGTTTATGTGGATTTTTCCTCAATCATGGTTACGCAGTTGAATAATTCTGATTAAGTCAGTGTTCCAAGGTTATTTATGACTTAATTTGCAATACCACAAGTTTTAAAAACAAAGTTTTTGTTCGATTTAGAGAAAGAAACTATTTGTTGAATTTTGATAAGCATGTTGCTTCCTCTTCATGTTACTTATTTAAAGAGCATTGACTCATTACAGTTCTTACAATATTAGGATCATTATAGTGCGTTGAGTCAATGACATCTTTTAAAATCTTTTACACTAGTATAATCTTTGTAGCGTTGATGATAACTAGTATTCTTAGAACAATTAAGAGCTGCTATATTTTCGGACACTTCTTTTGTATGTGGTTTTTTAGGTACATATATACACGACAATTAGTTAAACGTGCAATGAGATCTGAAGCAGCAATTAGTCTTATTGTTTTGTTCGGCAATTCGAATGAACTGGCATTTATTCAGTTTATGTATTAACTGGAAATACAACATTCACATCTCTGATATTCTCTGGAAAAAACGTTCGCAAGGGATTATACTAAAGTCAAGCAAGAAAACCCTACATCATATTACTGTGATTTACAAAAGACACATAGGCACGACACAAACCATGACAAGCATATCGATAAAGTTGATTTTCGTTGGATTACCACAAAGGCTTACTTAAGGATTATATTCATTATGACTTATGATAACAATTATGTTACAATTTTATTAATTTGCAATACCGTAAGTTGTTTAATATTTTCACTTTTCGCTTCTAGGGAGATAAAATGATTGTTTAATTCTACAAAAGTAGTTGATTGTTTTGCTCTTTCTAATTACTAATCGTAAGATCAATAATAATCTACCTACATATGTTCTTTTATTGCAGTTTGCATGGAAACAACCGGTTTACAGTCTAATGTGAGCAGATCATTTCACTCAGACATGATCAGTAATTGTCCAAAGTTTTGTAAGGATTATCGGTATATTGGTTTGAAGGTATTGGCATAAATGTTTTCTCTTACCATACTCTGATCTGCTCGTTAATTTTCCCTATCAATTATTTTATCTGACTGATGTAAAGAAACAAGATCCTTAACGTTGTATTTAAGCGCATGTCAATCGATGAATATACTGAAATCATTCATACGCGTGATCAATATAAAGAAATCATGTATACGCATGTCTCTTCATGAATATACAGAAATCATTTTTACGAATGTCTCTCGATGAATATACGGAAACCATTTTTGTTTTCGAATGTTAAGGAATCAATATCAATTTGTGATGTTCTTATTCTTAATTGTGGATATTATATTAACCAACGACAAGATGAACTGAATCCACAAGGGATATTTCAAACGATCATTGTTTTAAACAAATGTCATAGATTGAGATGTACATCCGCAAGGCCCAAGTTCTCTGTCACTCATTCCTTCCAATGACATCATTTATCTGATCGGATGAAATCGTCATTCATAATTGATACAGCAATTAATATGGTATGACTAACGTAATAACGCAATCGACGGTGTATATTAGGAAAGAGATTGTGTTTGTATCAAGGAGAATAAAAATTTAACTCCGTCAAAGGCTTGCAACTCCAAGTGCAATAACGATCAGACTCATCTATGTGGTGGAAACCAATCATTTTCTTTATATGAAAAAGGTAATTTTATATTATAAGTAGCCACTATTAATATAGCGTTAACTGGGATTTACGTAGGGTTAACATAATTTTACGGCATCATCAAAAGTTCTGTAAATAATGATTTTTTTTTCTTGTAAAACATACACCGATGCTAATTATATTGATATTTGCAATATTTATATTGTTGACATGCATTCCCATTTATGTATTTTTTGACAGCGGGGTTTTTGTTTGCACCTATAATATTTCTATAGATATTTGCAATATTTATTTTCTGAACATGAATTTATTATTATATATTCTTAACAGCGGGGATTTTGTTTGCACATATGTTATTTCTATTGATATTTACAATATTTATATTGTTGACATGAACTACTAAATTGAACTGGTTTTTGTTATTAACATATGAATAACAAATGTATTTGATTTCTGACAGTCGACACTAACATTACCCAGAAAATAGCACCAGGTTATAAGGATTGTGTCTACGCACAAAATAATGATGCAACTACAGAGTTATTTACAGCGAGCTGTGTTGGGAAAACTGCAGAAGGAGGACTGTGTGAGAGTGGTGCGTATCATGATAACATTTTTATACTTGTAGACGACATCCTACATTTTATTGCACCGCGGGACATAAATAAAATACTCGAAGCTTTAAAACAAGAAATTGTTTCATAATCTCTTGTTCATCAGATCTTCATTTCGATGATCATTTTCATTCGTAGAAGCAATTCTTGTTTTGTATATTCCTATGGATAATATAAAGCAGCGATATATAATATAATGGTCATATAATTGTATGATATGTCATTACATTTGCACTTCACACATTAAATCACTTGTTTGTCAATACAGCTTCTTGACACTGTTTAAAAATAATTAATTAACAAAAAGAAGTTGAATAATGACCTACTGAGCACAGGACCATGCAATCATAAATCAAATATCCGTTCATTATATTTTGAACGGACATATATGTACCTTTGTTGTTGAAATACAAACTAGTGATCGAGTGTCACAGTTGACATCGTTGAAACTCATATCCTTTCCCAGACAAATAGATGAGAAAAACATGGTCATTAAAATATGCAAGTGACTCAAAATAACCCAAGCAAAGCTTGCAGCCTTCCTAATGATTCTAATTTACGTTTCATCTTATCCATTTTGTAATCAATGAACAAAGTAATTGTTCTCAGTTCCATGGAAACCATGGGCGTATCTGTTCACAATGTATCCAGTAGCAAATCAAAGCATCAGACCTAGATTTACTTAAATCCCTAAACTTGCTAGAAACTAATGTCGCAGGAATTACAATCGAGAGGTGTGTGCAATAACGTTACGGACCAAAATGTGTATAACGATATGCTCCATCAAATACGTGTCGTAAAATACGATTTTCATTTCATCAGATATGACAAATCAATGCATATGTAAATGTTTGTATTGGAAAGATACAGTAAATTCACGGTAATAATAGTTACGTGTATCAATTTAAGCATCTATATTTGTAGACGTTTTGGTATGTTGCTGGTCAGCTAAAGACTGCTGCAGCAAGATGCACCATGTCACCTTCAATTTATTCTAACAAGCTCGTAACCCGATATTACCAGGTCAAAGCTATCATTTGATAAGGTCATTTTAATTTTGTTATTAAATAAAACTAGAATTACTCTGCTGCACATTTTCACAATACTTCCTAAATTATCTTACAATTTTATAGACCGAAAGGAAAGATAAGCTATTTTGATATTTCCATCGTCGCGGTAAAGTCAGGCTTATCAACAAATACCCATACAAAAGACATAATATATATATATATAAATATATATATATATATATATATATATATATATATATATATATATATATATATATATATATATATATATATATATATATATATATATGTATATATATATATATATATATGTATGTATGTATATACATATATATTTCGTCATAATATATAACCATTAAAAAAATACTATGTGGTCACACACAACTTCTCTCAAGTCTGATCAATACGTGCTTTTCTATATCAAAGGTCAATCACATTTCCAGAAAATAATTCAGAGTGCATAAATCACAAATGGAAATCTATTGGTTCACATCTGTATCGGATGGATGCAGGTTTTCCTTCCCGATGGCAAAAGGTGAATAAATTTTGTGCAGACATAGGAGGACAACTCATGTCTCCAAGTAAACTACCGTTGAGTTTGGAAGACACTCGGACATATTGGCTTGGAATGCATCGTTTGACAACACTTTTTGAAGATAAAGGTAACAACAAATTCATTTTAAATGCGTATTTTTGCACGTTTTCTTGAATTCTGAAAAGATGTCTTCATTATGCAGTCAGAGATTCGTTTCAATCCATCTGTACTATAGTTAAAATGACTATCTTGATAAAATTAGCACAATCAACATGGATCAAACAACCCCACTAAAATGATAATAGTGATTTACCTAAACGTTGACTGGTTTAAATATCCGAACGGAAGTAAATGAAATTTGATTAAAAACCATTACAATTAGATTAATAAGATAAAAACATTCGCTGTTTTTTAAAACAGCATTAGGAGTAGAATATTTTCTCTAGCTGTCATAAGGATTGCCAAACTAATTTGCATTTAGACATATCACGATTAGGCATTGATTGGACATGTCCTAATGAAATAATATGCATGCACACGATTGAAAACTATTTTCCAGAAACTTCTAAATCATGATCTCTCGTGAAATGATCAACTGCGTTTTCCAGAGAAATGTAGGTTGATACATATATATTTTAAAACTACAATAATGACTTGTACTTGCTAAATGTTTACCTGAATTAATATATTAACTCTTACATTGAAAACTTCCGCTTTGGAAGAGACGTTAATAAAGGACTACAAGTACTGTTCAGTGGCCCGTAAAGAGGGAGACATAGTGATTGAAGCGGAATACTGTCAGGCGAGTCATACCTTTCTATGTCAAGGTAATGTCCTGTCACATAATGTATTATGAACAAATTAGAATTGACTTGTAATGTCGATGCGTTTATTATTTTTGTGTAGAATATTCATAATAAGTTGTCGGTGTGTGTATGTCTGTCTGTATATATGTATTTATGTATGTTTGTGAGTATATATGTGTGTTTTGTATCTATACTAGTTCTATTGCAACTAATACTCAGTGTGGCCCTGTATATTAAATATATTTACATTCGAATTAAATGTACATAATTACATACAAACACACTCACTCAAACACTATTAATAATAAGCCAATAGTTTAAGTCATAATATGAACACCGTTGTAATGTACATGTCCTAATAGTTACATTGTGTATATACAGTAAACACTTCATGTTACAATAAAATGTATTCGTCAAGTAGAACATGTTCCACTTTCATCCATTGAATTAGATTATAATTATATAATTAAATTATTAATTTTTTTTATTTGAAAATATTTTCCAAATTAGTGCTTCTTAATATAAAAGTCTGATCAATCAGCTCCTACATAGTAGAAATTTCCTGTCTTTTTTATATCAGGACTATAATTAGAATGTTCACCGACCACTCGTCAATGGTAGGTAACTCTTGTGGTCTCCATTTTCCAAAAGGACCTAAGTTTAATACAGTAAAATACTTATGCTGCTTTTGTAACTAATGGATCCTTGAAATAGACAGGAGATCTCTTGATCCTCTTTCCTGTTCAACAAAAAGTGATTGTCGTTTGTCACATAGACTGGAATAACAAAACTGAATACTTAACGTAGGATCACATAGATTAATGTAGTAGTGTTGCTCCAAATAAGGAACAAATGCGATATCATCAAATGCCTGACCAATACAAGCGTAAGCTGAAAAGGAATTAACCGGTCACCATTTTTCACTACAGTTTTCCTTGTCATAGTTGTAATATCTGCACAATTTCTTCTACACATCAGGGATTGTTTTTCAATAGCGTCGATATTCAGGTTCAAATTAGGCTTTTTGTTACAAATGGATTAAACACATCATTGGCGAAAAAGGTAATTTCCTAGTAATAAATGAATACCCTTCAAGGGTAAAGAGCATACTATCCCGATTGTCCTGGAATTACGTGATGTGATTAACGTAAGCAATGAAGAGGTACATTAGCAAAGCCGCACTCGATTCCTTGAATAACAACATTATAAATAAGCTTCTAAAACGATAGATTTGATTCATTAATTGAATTTAAACGGTGCACCTGCACTTTTAGGCTCTTTCGCCTAAAAAAATTGTATTGATACGATTTTAAAAATACGAAAGGTTTAATATCGCCCAGCGATATACAAAAACAAAATAGTTAAATATAAAATGGCAAGATGTTGTTAACAGTAAAATATGAAGCTTCCCAATCAACGTCTAAAACCGAAATGCAATGAATCTAATAAAAAGCTATTCTAAGACGTTACTATGTCCCAAACAATTTCAGTTTGTATTAGATGGGCCTAATCAGCCACGAGTTATAGAAAACAAGTTCGACATTAATAGTCCATAATTCTGCATAATAATATGCGACCGGCTTTGCTTTCCATACATGGTGTTTATCTTGACTTCATATAAACAAGAGCATTTGGACTGTTTTGATTCTGGTGTTTTGTCTGCATGGTAGTGTTATAGGTAGGAAGAAAGAAACAAGAACGTTTGATCAGTCTTATAAGAAATTTGATTAACGGTGTACCAGTTTGAGGTTTGGAACTGCTCTATTTAGTCTAAAATAGTTATACCAGAAGAAAGGAAGACTTACTGAAACAGTAATGGGTTACGGAACATTCTCATAGCAGTATGATTAGCATTTTGTAAGGTTTCAGTCTTATAGACGATAAGTTGTAACGTCACTATTGGTGCATTTCTTGAACTCTTTAAATAAAATGAGCCTTCTATAATTTTGGTAATCTTGATCACATTTCTTGGTTATTAAACTCTTATAAAAATAACTGCTATTTTATATTTTGCATGTTCGACAAGAGTTTGTTCAGATTCATTGTCAAAGTTCATAAATTTATGTCGCTAAGCTTCTGTTACCTACCAAATAATAACTCTTTAGATACATTCATTACAAAGATCATAATCCGAACGTCGTTAAACATACAAAGAAGTGTATATGTCACGGATATATCTAAACGTTCACTTTTGAACAATATTTTTTTTCATATTAATGACCAACACCCTTTTGGCTATTCATCATTGTATTCCAAACATGACAAATATATACCTACTTATGTTTCTTTAAAATGTGAGTTTGTATGATCCTAATGCTCTTTGTAACGTTACACCTCAAATGTTTGTGTATATTGAAACTAAATTAAAATTCGCTTTCTTAAATTCATTTTGTTTTCTACTTCTTTCTCATTTCTGTCGCATTGTATCTTTTGAATATTAGCCTCTCTTCGTTGTACTTTTCCGTAACCTCAATTGTATTTGCCTATATGTCTTCTTGTGCTCTTGTTCCCGTTCTTATGTTATTGCAATTAGCCTTCTTAATCTTCAGGCTGTCTTAAATCAACTTTATTCCTGTATTTGATTCAAAACTTTCGCTTTAAAGACTGATGAAGACTTACAAACCAAATCCAACATTCGTTTTCACCAAATATTATAAAAATATACTTGTATTGCTTGATTCGATGGATCAACATTTCCTGAGAAGTATCATATTCTTTGATGGTCGTTTTTTCTGATCTGGCAATTCGTCATTTTGCATCGAGTCGATATGTTCCTGGGTAGGATTTTAAATAAGGATCTCAACTTTAGCTAACATTTTAAAAGTTCATCTTTTTTATCACCAAAAAATTCTAAAATAGGAACTTATACCTGGTCCTTCAAAAGCAGGGTTTTCTGAAAGTATTGTAGAGAAATTAAAACAGAGGTGAATATTAAACAAATAATGTTGTGAATTCTTAGCATAAAGATATGGATCCTAAGAAGTAACCCTGTCATTAAACGTTGCTAGATATTCAAATTAAATATAACGATGAACGTTTTGATGTGTTTGTGGTGCCCTGTGGTATTGTACCAACAGTCTTTTCTTGTATCGCCTACATATAATTGCAGGTTTTAATGCCATATAGATCACTATAAATGCTTATTGCAAAAATGTGTATAAGAGCATACCAGATTTCCAGAGGAAAATCACTTGAATAATTTGAGGCAACAATTTTCAGTCAAACTGAACTAGTGCTCAAAACAAATAATACAATTTATTATCTTTGATCTTAAAAAACGATTTATATGATAAACTAAGACGTACAAGTATATCGTGGATAATGGTAAAAACGATATCCCGTAGTCTTGCTAATAATTTAATTTAATTTAATTAACCCCATGACATATTTAAAAACAATTTAAAACTTACAATACTGGAACGTAAATATACATATCACAAGGATATTATATGACTTATGTTCATTCGGCTATTATGTGAATTTCATAGCGTTTAATGATATAAAACCGTCAATGTTTGATCTAAAGATGTTTTGATTTGTAACTGAAACGACCGACATACGTTTGTTAATAATGTCATTAAAACAATTTGTGCAATTGTGTCGAGGTCGTGTTTGTATTCACCAGTGTTTGCCTTGAATCATTCACAAGTTGCTCACGATTTGGAATGCAAACAAAGCTTTACCTACATGAAATAATTCATGTTCTCCATTATGTATTGATGATTTAGTGGCAAAATGCCAGGAACAGAATAAAAACAAAATAACTATTTACCACTTATCGATAAATAAAATATTAGTATTATATGCATGCTAACTTTTGCCATTCTAGTTGGTATGCAGTTAGATACATGGTTAGCTGAAATGCTTATGTAAAAATGGAACGGGTTTATATGATATTAAAGAATTCTCCACCCCAGAAAATATCATAAAGACAGTACGCTCTTAATTACATTGTCCACGCGATGATCGACATGAGGGTATGGTATGGTGGTGTAAAGAGATTTATTTCCATTAGGCTGAGATGATATTGCGTAATACCTGTCGTGTCTGTCTAGGCCATATCCTTTAGGTGTTATAGATTATTTTTGAGTAATGGCAAAATGACTGATTTCAAGACAAAATATATATCCTTCTTCGAAATAATGTCGGCAGTTGAGGTTGTGGATTTATGTATTAGGCAAAGTTGTCTAAGCATTACATACCAATGATAATGATATATCAGAGAAAAGCAAAGCATAATCAAAGTATTATGTAATGCTGAATCTGTGCGGTTATCAGCAAATAGTTTTAAAGAAAAAAGTCATGACAAGAAAGAAACATTTTAATGCGGGCAATATGTAAAATGATTTTAAACAACAATATGTAAGGTATGCATCGTACATATCGCTTTCTGTGGCAGATTTTGATTAACCCATCATTTTTCTCGCAACGGTGCGCTCAATCTCAATCAATTTCAGACACTTGACTGTTTAATAAAAATAATTAAAAAATAAAAATAAACTCAATCCATTTCAGTCACTTAATAGATTAATACAATATTGGAACGAAGAAAAAGAGGAAGTTTTTTTTATTCGTAACAGTTTGTTTGAATAATTAACGTAAAAGCGCGACTATTATTATACCCCTGTTTGTAAAACTCGTTGAAATCGTCTTATAGAGCAATTATCAACCATTTTTATAACATCAGCTATCAAAACATAAAAGAGCAATATTGTTACTCAACCTGGATTTTAAAAACCTCTGGCTTGACAGTGGAAGGCATAGGATGAAAAGTGGATATTGAGTGTACAAATATGTTTGCTATCTGGATTTCATGTCCATAAAGGAATAATTAAATTAATTAATAAGGCAAAGTATATGAGAAACATTTGGAATAAATATGCAAATATTGTTACGACTCTATGGTCTTAACCAATGTAAGAGAAAGGGGGAAACCCATCAAAGATCCGTCAAATTCAAATTCAAGAAATACTTATTGTCTCTAACATATAAAGAGAAACATTAAAATGAACATACATCATCGCGAAATGCATCCCCAGTAGTCATGAAAGTTAAATCAAGATGATGGTGGTATATTATCCACAGACGGAATTGCACATAAATGTGTGGTTCGTTGTGAGAATGGAACAATTACATCATCTCACCATTCTTTAAATCGCAACTACCCTATCCCAGGTATGTTCCAGCAGATTTATTTTCGCAGTTTGCCTAAATTTAACTGATTAAAATAAGTCGTTACGGCATTTTTAATTGTGATGCCTTGGTAGGACATCTGCAACAATTTTAGAACGCAAACGCCTTGATAAACAAATGTTTTTTCTTTGGTATACACTAATAAAAATGTGTCTACTTTTCGGGGGATGGGGGGGGGGTGCGGTAGATAGCTGCAGAGAATGTAATGTGCTAAATAATCTTTCGTCCTCAAACTAATTTGTAATATAGACTGAATTCACATCTTTGATATATAATATAAAAACAGCACTAAACAAACTAGTGAAAACCATAACAGCAATAAATTCAGATGTACTCACAGATAAATTAAAAAATTCGCTTTATCTTTTCGATAGATAAAGACATTCTGGAAGGCGAGACACATGGAAAAGGGACAAATTCCGAACAAGATGGTATGACCATAGGCATTTCTCTGAATGTTACAATACATATCAAACATATATAAAAGCTATATTTAACACATTTACATTCAGAACCTGGTTTCCTCACAATCTAGTTTTAGAATGTTTGTAGTTGTAAACTTCATTTCAAATAGACGGCATTTCGAATTACTTAGTTTATTTAACAGACAGATGTTTATTCTCCTTCTAAATGAAACAAAACGTCTTGTTATATACGTATTTTCACTTACTTAATAATCAATGAAATAAAATGTTCTGACTACAAACTGTTGATGGCGTATGGCAGCGTGCTATTTCAGTGTTCTTAACACATCAGAAAACACATTCACGCGATCTGCACCATTAATTAGATGACACAGTGAAACGGTAATTATTAAACATAATCGTGGCTGATCATTGTGAACGAAACTTACGCATATTGTCTATTTTACAGACATATACAAAATTAGGAGAGCTAGCTTAATGATTATTATGTAAAATTAAGAAACTATGCGTTATCCTTTAATATGCATTACTGCAAGCAAAGAGTAATAAATACAGAATAGTAATGCTTTGACGAGAAAGCAAAGACAAAAACCGATTTAGTACAAGGAGAATACATGATCAAACTGATCTCATGCAACATAAAATAAATGACACAATAGCCCGTTATGGTCATTGATCCGTAAGACAATTTATTGTTAATAGTATTATATTATTATTTTTATCATCATCGTCATCATTATTATTATTATCATTATTCTTATTCGTATTAGTATTATAAATGCAGTCTTGCTGCTAACAATAACTATGTTTTATGTTTATAGGTGGCAAGATTATCTACATATATGTTTCTGTGTCTGCTATATTACTCTTCGCAATAGTCCTCGCTTCCATTGCTTGTGTTTTAAGGTATATTGGTGCTTTTCTTATATAAAGCCACACATATATTGATCTTTGCTATATAGGTGTATTTACATGTAGAGAGAAGAACACACGACTTGACCTTGTTATGTAAGTATCCGATATATAGGTTTGGCATATATCGTTTATCTTGCGATATTGGTGGTTGTCAGACGTATTAATGACATTTGACATTGTAAAGAAACCTTTTACTATATGTAGGTGGCATTTGTACTTGACTATTTTGTATAGATGACTTCTGTCTTTACATATAATCAGGGATGTCATTTGAATTTCTTTTCGGCGGGGGTGGGATGGGGAAAACCTTGACAGGCTTGTTAATTTTCCAATATACATAACCTTTGTAGCATATGCAAATTCAAGGCTGTAAGATATTCCTGTAACAACATTACTCTGCTATACAGGTATCTACAATATATATATATATATATATATATATATATATATATATATATATATATATATATATGTTGAATACGTGTGAAAAATGTACCTCGAGTGGCCTTATGTTAGCTTCTTGTTATATTTATGTTTTAACATTTACAACACATGTATTGCAGGAGGCGACATAACTGTCACAAAACAGAAATAAGTGCAGACAGTTTGTCAAGTGAGCACCACGCGCTGCAAAGCACCAAAGCCCCAGCCAAGCCATTACGAAAAACGGACAGTAAGAACGAGCATGTCCAGATTTCATATGAAAATATTGTCCACGTCTGTAGTGATCAAGAGGTCGAGATGCTACAAACTGGTGTTTTCAATTATGTGCCAGCAGACTATGACAAAATAGAATTTGACAAAGAACATATACAAGATAATGATATCAATGAGCACGGTCTACATATTTATGACCATACATTTTTATGCAAAACTAAGGACCAGTACGACCTGACCTATTTGTCCGGTGATACAGATCCAAATCAGGGTGAAACATGCCATAAAATCACGTTAGTTCAGACGTTGGACATGACAAATTCAGTAGCTGGAGAAGATTGCAAAGTGAACTTCGAAACATACAAACATGCTGATAATGATTTGTATGATGCAATGGGACAAAATTAATATTCATTGGAGTCTACATTTTTCTTATAACTAGTAGCCTTCAACGTAGATAAGATGGACAAAACAACAAAATAATATATGAAGACTAAAACTGAAATATTACACATTATGTTCCAACTATCACTGACAAAGAATGTTTATGAAGTAAGTAAAAATGTAAATATATATGATGCGCTATAGGGTGTCAACAATCAGGTACATACATACATACATACATACATACATACATACATACATACATACATACATACATACATACATACATACATACATACATACATACATACATACATACATACATACATTTTTTGGTGTTCTAATCTGAGTGAAGGACTTAGAATTATTGTGCATATTAATGTTGGGACTACATGATTTTAGCAACGTGCCATATAGTAACAAAATTTTTTAGGGGGGGGGGGGGTTTGGAGAAAAATGTTCACTGGAACTTGTTTTGTTTTTTGTCTTAGTTTGTTTTATAAATTGATGAATTGTGGAGAAAGTCAGTTATTCACGCTTTAATATTTAGAAGTATCATTTTCTATTATTATTGTATACAAAAGTGTATTTGTCTGGGCTTATTTCTTGAGGATAGTTAATTAAGTGATTGTTTGTATGGACGTATAGAGTTTTCATAAAAATGGGACTTTTGGACAGACACATTCACTAGATTTATATTGATTTATTGAAACCTGGAATTGTATTGGTGTCTTACAACAAAATACAATTTATAAAACACGATAGAAAAACCACAGACACATGAAGACTTGGATTTCAGTTGGATTTCCATTAATGTTTATTTATACCTGTTATTATTATAGCACGTGTATGCAGTTATATGATAATTTTCGGTTTTAATTCGCAATTCCATAAGTAGTTAAGTGGGACGATTGAGACTCATTGGGAACTCCAGTCAAAAAGGTCGTGGGGAGATTGAGACAAAAGATTGAATAGTCCATAGAATGATGACGTCACGGTACAGGCTATTAGCAACAATGTATCATGGAACTGACCTAAATATAACCGAGCAGTAAACAGTGACAGTGGGTAGTGGGTACGTTCAGCTAGTACAATGAGTGGCGGTTAAGGATAGCTAGCAAACTGTGTGGCTGGTGGTGGTTAACTGTGTTCACTAGTTAAGTGACTGACGGGTGAAAGGTGGCGGGTGGCGATAGGCGGGTACGTTCAGATACTTCGATAAAATAATGTGTGGCGGTGTGTGTAAACAATCAAACAAAGAAACAACGATGCACAGATACGGTAAAGAGAATACAAGTCTTTCCGGGAACGCATTCTAATCAAAATTCTGCTATCCACACAAACGTACGCTTACTAATCCCAAATCTAATATCCGCCCAGACGGGCAGCTGACAACACATTCAAAATGTACTACAAACTAATATGTATATTCTACCTCATACAAACCCAAATCTACTATCCACACAAACGTACGCGCACTCGTACAAAAAGACAAACTATTCAAGAAGGGAGTGTTCATAATCACTATATTCCACATAAATACCAATTGGCAACTTTTCTACAGATTTGTTTATCTTCGATATTTCTGGCTCATGGTGACACCTTACAGGCCTGTCACTGCATTCACAACGACGGCTTCAGTCATTCTCCCAACTGGATCTATTGGAAGTGCAAAGGCGGGTTGAGTGAAAATTATCATTCCAGTTATCAATTTGTGGCATAGTTAAGACTTCCCTCTTTCTTCTATGATGCAGTCGGGGACCATCAGGTTTCATTATTTCTGGCACTAGTACTTGTTACAGTAGTTGTTGTTGTTGTTGACGCTGTTGTGCTTGTGGTGCTGGTTGTCGTGCCGGCTGAAGTGGTGGAGGCATCCACACCTCGGACATGACCTCACACAGAGACATAAACATGAAATGGGGCAGATGCGTACGAAATTGCAAATAATCGGGAGGGGGACGGTAGATTTTAAATATACGAGCAAATGTAAACAATGAGTTTCAGTGACATCATCATACGCATGATTTATCTAAGGAATTTTTAATGTTTGACTAAGACTTGCCCGTGCGATTAATATTAAAGGCTTTTGCATTGAGCGTTGACAATTAATGATGCGATGGGCTTACCGTTGCTAAAACATGTTTTGTGTGTTATAATTGACATTGGCATTACGAGGATGCCCTTTACGCGTAGACAACAGTTTATATTCTTCTTAATCTTTTCTTAACAATGTTGGCGAATATGACCAGATGGGGTTGATTGGGGTCAGGCACGCTCAAGTCGTGTTCTACGGGACAGCCTTCCATAACCACGATGCTGTCGCCATGAATTGTTCGCAGGAGATAGTACACCGACTTCCACTCTTAGTAACACCACACGATCTATTGAGGTTGACGATGGATCAAATGATGTTTATTCGATCCAACGTTTGCCAATTTTTTTTTTGCCTTAACCGCTTGGTCCAGCAATGAACTTTAACGTGATGGCAAAGACACAAAGCCTCCCAACTGGCGCAATATAAGTGTTATTCGATGATTGTAAAGTGGAAAACGAGGTAGTAGAGACAGTAGAGGTAACCACAGTGTAGAAAATGTCACAGAAATAGACAAAACAAGAGTTTTGAATATTTTTTCAGGACATGTTTATTGTAATCTTTAAACGTGAACAAGACGAAAGACGAAAAATATTTCAAAGTCAAGGAATTGTGTACATCACAACAATCAATGTGAAATATAACAAGTTACTGCACAACAGATGTTTTGGTAACTCAGGTGTATTAAGCAGAGTGGGACATGTTCTTAAAGTCGTTACACCAGGCACATTCACACAAGGGTCTCTCGGCTTCAGAGTCGTCGAACTTGAATGATGTATATTTGAAAGGATTCATCTTTCTAGTTTGGCAATGGTGGTCGCAATGCACAATCAGTCTTGTAACCTTAGATGTTTTATATGCTTACCATTATCAGTGTCCGAACGATTAATTTAAGTGATTGTAAAGCCACATTCGCTTCTGATACAAACTTTGGTACACTTTTAGCAAGACCTACTGACGATTTGGTGAATAGGTAAATGTACAATCTCGTATGTCTGGCAGTCACTTTAAACTGTTTATCATGTATAAACTGCAAAGTTTTTGTCAGCGTGTCAAAGTTCACTACATGACTCGTGCGATCATTGAGATTCAATAATTTCCCTTTACACTTGATGTGCACTTTTCATCTGGGTCACGGTATTTGTAACTGTAATTTTGGGACGACCACTAGCGAAACTTAGAATCTTGTCGTCAGGGTGCTCGTCTTTCCAGGTTTCAAAACGATCTCCTTCTATGTTAGGGTTGCGTTGACTCACCCGATCTGTGTAGATGCAACTGTTCGTGTGAAAATAGAGAATGTGATACCCTAGCAGTTCTAAAGCTTCGTACAATTTTAAACGAGCATGGGCTGTCATGTAAGACGAAATGATATTTCCAAATTCGTTAGCTTCTACACGGTCCAGTTCTTATTCGCAACTAAATAGGATCAAGTTTTCGCGAAAGACGTTCAGTTGTTTCATGCTTTTGGATTGGTAGTGAATCATCGATAACTAGCGGAAAGTTTCTACCAAATACGCCGTCGTGGGGAAATATGGTCGTTGTGCCACTTTACCCTACAAGCAATTCAAAATAACGTTGATAAACGATCGCTTTCTTTCATTTTTCTCCACGTGGTATAAAGTATTGCTGCTGTACTACTATAACAATGAAATATCCGGGTTATAATTTTCACTTACAAAAATTGACATAAAAGATGAGATGTCGTTAGATATGTAGGTCAATAGAAATATTATCCAGCATCTGCAACACAGTTGAAATAAACCAGTTGGAACAAAATACATTTAATGTTTAATTAAAGCAGACAAGGCCATGTACAGTCTTGAAAAGACAATGGATTTTGTGGTATATTTGTTTGTCATAGATAGATAGATAGATAGATAGATAGATAGATAGATAGATAGACAGATAGATAGATAGATAGATAGATATATAGATAGATACATAGATAGATAGATAGATAGATACATAGATAGATAGATAGATAGATAGATATATAGATAGATAGATAGATAGATAGATAGATAGATAGATAGATAGATAGATAGATAGATACATACATAGATAGATAGATAGATAGATACATACATAGATAGATAGATAGATAGATAGATAGATAGATAGATAGATAGATAGATAGATAGATAGATACATACATAGATAGATAGATAGATAGATAGATAGATAGATAGATAGATAGATAGATAGATAGAAAGATAGATAGATAGATAGATAGATAGATAGATAGATAGATAGATAGATAGATAGATAGATAGATAGATAGATAGATAGATAGATAGATAAGTTGTTCGTAATGGAAAGCTCCTTCTATTTGTTCAGAGAGGCTTTTTTGTTAATTCACAAACAATACTGAAGTAATATGTACAGGAAAACGGAACTTTTCGGAAAGCGAACAAGGGCTGATATGTGCACATTTTAAACTATACCTTGTGAAACAAGCAAGATAAATACAAAATATCGAAACTAATCTATCGTGGGTTTACGGTGTGATATATATGCAAATAATTGCATATGAGTTTTACTACATGAAGCTGAGGAACAAGCATACCTAGAGAATGGAATTGTTTTTGAGGACAAATCTGTGAGCGCCTGTTTTAGGAGACAGGGATTTTACAGTAGCATGGTAAATACTAATAAATGACGAGTCTAATGAACCAAAACCGAGACAATATATCCCACAAATGCAAATCAAGGACTCGGAACAACCACATGACCCACTCATCCAATCTGAAATTAGCCCAAACGATAAACGTATTATTATTTGTAGATTATAAGAACAAATAAATAATATATGTATGGCTCATTGCAATATATCGTCAAGTACCACAGGCTAAAATAAACAGTATAGATACATACGGAAACTGAATAACCTTTTCTATTTATTTCCTCCTCTGTTTTGATGTTGGATCCGATGAACTATTCAAAGTCGAAATGTATTATCTCATTTCTATCATCTCGACCGAATGAACCTCCCAAATCAATGTGAGACAGAAGAGTTCACAAATAATATAATTAGATCTCATCATTTGCTTCATGAAGAGATACAGCAGCGAAGAAAATGTAGGATATCAACTTTCGATACCATATGTTATACGAGTGCAGGTCATCCACATAATTTAATATTTGTAATTAATTCTGTATGTTGTGAGACATAGATGTTATAGCGAAATTAAAAACGTACATACAAATTCACTATTACACTTAGAACTACCCATAATGTAACCATGAGAGGTATGATGACTTATTTTTTCATCCTATAGCATTGTGTTTTCAGAGACGGGTTTGACGTTTAAGTGCTAAATGTATTGACTTATGTTGTTCAGTTTGAATTGCAAATCTAATACGTTCATGAATATCAACTTTAATTTGTTGCTCGCATCATAACTTTCTATGAAGGTTTAGACTGTTCCCGTATTGGTAATTAACCTGAAAGCGTTTATAAATATACATTTCGAACAAATCACATATTTTTAATGAAAAAAAATAATTTCATTGTCTGGCAAAAGGAATACCAACTATATATAAAACTATAAGGACTGATAATTTAAAGTTGATCGAGAAAGTGGTGTTCTTTTGGTCAACTATTCCTTTAACAATTTTTGTTAAGATGTTGTGACCTTAAAATCAGTCACTGGAGCACCTTTCACTATTATAATGACTTGATCAATCTAAGAATGTGCCCTTTGTGTGTCCTAAACATTTCGAAAATAAAGAGGCCTGGAATATTTCGAATTTGTAAAGCTCTTATAAAGCAGTCTAATTTAATTTGAGGATGTTACGATAAAACTTTATTAGTAAATAATTCAGTATTTTTCAGTATTTTTTATACTAAATAAAATATTCCTCATCCTTGAAGACATATAAGACATCTGCTTGAATATACTTATACGGCTAACTTATAATACTATTTTGTCCAATGAAGTACATCAGTTTTAAAAGCTTATTGGTGTGTTCGTGTAAACAGTGATATTGACTTTTCAATCTAAAAATCAGCGTGGACGCAAGGGAATGTCTACAAACAGTATGTTATGGTAAGACAAATATATTTGTTCAAATAATAATCTATGCGCATATGCACACTTCTGCCATAGCTTTATTCATTGTGTGCATTGTTCTCCGTTCCTGGCTACATATAATGATATTCTGTTTGTTTTGCATGTCGATTGCATCGTTTGCATGATAACTTTAGCGAAGATTTTCCATTTATTGTTACCTCGACTTTAAATTCACTGGTGGAATATTTTTGTTTTCTATTCGCTCCTTTACGTTTCAAAGTAGCAATCACAATTGTCTAACAAATACTAAATTTATTTTACCCAGGAGTCGCGTCATCTAAAAATGTGCGTGTTTATCATGAATGAGCGAGTGAGTGAGAGATCATAGTGCATGATTACCTAGCTTAACGAGTATTACAATTAATTTCCTTACAAACTAACAAAACGCAATTGGCATTCCTAGTCTAGTTCTTGAGACGGAGAGCACATTGAGCAGTACGAGTTCTGAAGATGAAGAGCACCATTTCATATCATTCCGTAATAAATCCCACAATCAACAAGCGTTATCAGTTCCACCCCCAATTGGATAAAACTTAGTCATTGCGCCATTAGTGGGACCAGTGGTAGAGAAAAGATCGTAATTTCGAGAGTAAAGTATAAAGACGTTATGCAGCTTAGCTAACATAAAGAAGTATCGCTCCTCCGCGTTTCACTCACAGTGGAATGGTACATGCAAAGGCTTCAATTGAACGCTCTTAAAAATGCTAGAGCAAATTGAGGAAGAGCAAACACAAGATTGAACCACTTACATTATTCCAATCGTACACGCATTTTTTGATACTGAGACTGATATTCCTCGTTTCTAGCCCCATGTTCTTATGTTTGTGTGCTACCCACGACTTTCCGTCGACGCCTATCTAGGCACTACACCAGATAGTGGCGATGCTGCTGCAGAGCCTAAAGCGAAACCTGGAGAAACTGAGAGACCGCCTCCAATTTGCTTACACACCGCGGTAAAGGAGCCGAGCAATAACCATGCAAAGAAAAAGTCTCAGTACGAGAAAATGGTCGATAGTCCAACCTTCAAGTCGGTGACCGATTCTTAATGCGTAAGGTCTGACGGAAAGGGAAACAAAAAGTAGCCGATAAGTGGTCCAAAGATGTATAGCAGGTGATATCAATCCCCAATTTAGATATACCTGCGTACAATTTAAGGAGGGTCAAGGGTTCGAAATCTACGCGCACATTGCATCATAATATGCTCTTGCTCTTGGATTAAATTCCTTGGCATCAAGTCCCCATGAAACAGGTTCAGAAGAAATCCGGTTTACTAAAGGATAACACTTTGGAGTCGAGCTCTGAATCGTTGCGTTCTGACACGGACTCCGACCGATTTCAACTCCCACAAAAACGACACGGCTGGGAGAGGAAGAATTGTGCTCAATTCCATGAACATTCTCCACGAACTGCCGTTGACAGTAGATCACACTATATTAGCAATCCCTAATTTAGTCTCATGAAAGCTTAAACCTTCAAACCAGTAGGACTAGATCATATGGCTATAGTTTAATTGAACTCACGAGTAATGTTCCTGCTCCCTCTCACGTCTTATATGAGCATACTCAATTCAGTCTTCCACTGATATTTACCAAAAGGTCAGGTCCTAGCCCTACCATAATATAGGGAGACCAGGACAAAACGTCCGTGAGGTTGATCCTAAGCTCAGTGGCGTCACATGTGTCACAGAACGATTCAGACCTGCCACCGCTCAGGCGTTCAATCAGAGACCAAACACCAGCCGACCGGTTTGGCCAGTGGGTGTATTCACACACGGTTTACTGCGAGTGAGTTACTGAGAATCATCTATTGAGTTCAGTCATGTTGTTTGCATTCGACGGTTGGACAGAAGCAGAAGAGCCACGTATACTTTGATGTATATTAAAGACAGCAATTGTATATGGGGACGACAATTCACTTATTTTTTTAAAGATTAGTTGTAGTCCAAATGTCAATATCTTCATATATTGTCTGCACGGAGAGAAAACTTGTTAAACTCTGTATTTGCAATAATTTTACAGATATTGCTAAAATTTTATCTTTCAAAAGAATTGAAGGATGGTTCAGAATGATTCTTCATGTACATGTTACACGGCAAGAACAACTATACTAACTGTCAGGATGCATTTACTTGTAGAAAGGGAGTATGTGACCCAGGAATCGTGTCACGTACCAATGTGTGTGTTTGTCAGGCATGCGTGAGTGAGTGATCGATAGATGTGCCTGATTTCCGTGCTTCACGAATATTAATATCAATTCCCCGTCAAAGGAACAAAGGCTTCTGGCTTTGCTGCTATAGTTCTTTTGCCGGAATACACCTCGTACAATAGGAGTTGTGAAAATGATGTGCACGTGCCGTTCATGCAGGTGAAATAGCAAGAATTATCTATATTTGGCAAGATTATACCTATGGAATCTCTCCCGAGAACCGTTCCTGGCCTAGACGATCAAATTCCTCAGTCAATCGAACAATAAGAACGTTGAGGGAGTGATCATAGCTATCGAATTATTAGACAGCACATCAAAATTGCGGCTCTGAACGACTCTGACGTCTTACTGCCAGTTTGTGAATGAAGCTTTACGAGAGTTTTATAAATTGATTTATTTTTAACGGCGCACCAGCACGGTAGGCCATTTAGCGCAATACAATAGGTCGCATGCATACATGTTTAAAAATGTTAGAATGTTTAATATCGACCAGCGATATCAAAAACCAAATAGTTCAAAGTAAAATGGTAAGATGTTGGTAACAGTAAACTATGAAGCTTCCAAATCAACGGGAGATGGTCATGGTGTATGTTGATGAGTACAGATGAAAAGATGTTGAAAACGAGGGGCAGTATTTACATTATATAAACATGGTCTAGGTTATTGCATACAAGTTATAGTTAAAACTAAAGATCTACTTCCTTCGGAAAATCTAAAATGCAAGTGAGATGTATAATAACAAAACGTTCCTTTCTGTCATGTACATTATACTACTTTTCACGTGTAGGTTGCAGGTCGGAACAATCGGTCATAAAATGCTTAACAATGAATGGTTCATTGCAAGTAACGCACTCTGGTGGATCATCACATTTTAGTATGTGGGAGTTGGTTATGTTTGTATGGCTAATTCTGATTTTTGCAACGACTACCTCCTCTCTATGAATAGTTATGTACGAAGGAATCCAATCTCACAGTTTCGGTTTGATTGCTTGAAGTTTGTTATTCACTACATCATTCCATGATGCCTGCCACTTTTTGATACTTGGTGGACTTAGCGGTAATTTAAACTCAGATGGATATTGGGATAGCGCGATCTGCTTCTTCATTACCTTTAATACCACAGTCGCTAGGTAACCAACAGTATGCTATATTGTAGGAGGTACTAAGCTCCGTATTTTTGACTAGGAGATTGGCTAATATTGTTCTTTATTCTTCAGTTTTCTATTGTGTAGTGACTGAAACATTGATAGTGAGTCACGGAATATAATGCTATTTAAAATATGTTTCTTTTCGATAAATTTCAGAGCAAGGTCTATTGCTCTATTTCGAACCAGATCAACATGTACACGGTGAATTTTTAAGATTCCAATATCGACCTACCACAGGATAAAGCAGAAGAGTTCATAACCACTGTTTGGAATCCATTGCTAACCACACTGAAACGTCATTGTTTGAGACTTTTCATTCATAACGATCGTTTGGAGTCACCGGTTTGGAACGGATTTAACAGTGCAAAGTCATCGACAATCTTAAGCATGTGCAACAATCCAACGACATCACCGTCGCAAAAGCGATACTGTTGACGACCCACGTTTCTCTTTTCCATGGGACGGAACGGGAAAAAGTGTTATAGTGCACGAACCTTGTAGCATCAAGCGCAGCCTCGTTCAAATTAACAACACTCATGACCAGATTTAATTAACCCATGCCATAGTGGTGGGACAAACGTATGCCGACAAAAACGGCACACCAGAATGGTAAAGAGCCTGGGCAAGCAATCGACGAACTAACTGAACCAAATAAAGAGACCTGAACTCCATTTTCAGCAACATGATCTATCCAAAGACGCACACCGTGGTATTCCTTAATTAAAAGTTGCAAAATTTATTGGATCCATGCTGCTATCTGAAAGTCCAACTTCAAGAAGTGCATGGAACTCTGTTGCTTCCAGATGCATTTAGGAACACGTGTAGCTATCTAGGTATGTGTATGGATATATGGATATATTCAGTGTCACAAGGAATGGAGAGCCGACTTTGTGTCGTATGCAGTCAGATATGCGTTTAGGTACATGTGCAGCTAACTTTGTGTATGAATATATAGATAAATCCAATGTCACTGGCGTTTGAAGGGCCGACTTCATGTCGTATGCAGTCATTTATGCATTTACGTTAATGTGTAGCTAGCTTGATTTGTGTATGAATATATAGATATATGCTATGACATGGGTATTAGAGAGCCGACTATGTGTCCTATGGAGTAAGGTATGCATGTAGGTATCTCTTGAGATTCATTTTTATAGGAAAATTATAGCTGACACATTTATTGGTCACGTTTTTGACAAAGTCACTGTCATACTTTATTTGTATTAATTAATCAGACAGTATTGATGTCAGTGATCATCTTTTAACAATGCTTTCTCTTTATACTAATCAGGATGACAAATGACAATCACTTGTCAGACAGGAAAAGGGTTCCTGAGAACTCATGTATGATTCAACGGGATATTACTGAAACCGAAGCCTTTCCACATAACTTTTCCATTTCTATTTTGTGATGCTGTCAGTCCACTTTTTTATCTATCTATCTCTCCTGCTCTGCTGCCAATCTGGACGCTGAACTACAGTACTATTGTGGATTTATTGTAGGATCTAGTGACATGCCATTTCAGCGTTCTCTTTTTATGGTTGTGAGGAGGTCTTCATATTTGTTTATTCCGAGTCTGATTGTGTTACGCACCTCTACAGTTGTGATGTGGTCATGTACGAGACGCTAAGGAATGTTCTTTAGCATTTCTTTTCAGTTGCCTGGATTTTTCGATGTAATTCTTATGTCAGGGTCCAGGCCTCACATACATACAATATGATTGAGATGCCTAGTGCTCTCAATTGTATGCGTAATTACCGCGCTGAATAATGAGATTACTCGAACAATTAATATGAAACCTAACATTGCGATTTTACAAAATGTATATACCCGTAAAACCACGAAATGATTTTTCAAAACAACCAATACTCGGCAATGTCACTGTTAGGTATTTATATGAACCAAGAGAGCTCAAAGATGGCAAAAAAAGAGCTACTGATCCTATTTGGAGTGTTACTGCACATTAAATATCTAGCATAACGAGATCTACGGTTAGACCGCCAGTCTATAGGTTGGATTCAACAGCTCCTCCGGGTGGGTTTACTCCTCAGCGAGCATTTACTCATGAACTCTTACAAGTGATACCCGAGGATACTCAATTATCGCCGCGTGGTCTTAACTAGCACCACTGCGTCTGTTGCATTCAAGACAAGTCAGCATCACATTATATCAGGTACGACCAACACTGTTATTCTTTCTGTCTACGGTAAATTGGCAGGGGTCTTTATCCGACCAACACCAACGCATTATACAATTGCAACTCGAGCAGTGGTTATTATGTTGTTGTTTCAATGTGATTATAAATATCAAATTTTCTGTTATTTGTTTTTGTCTTGTTGTTTATAACCAGATAGTTTTTATCTGATTATATCATCTCTGACAATATCACTTATTGTACTGCCATTAGAGTCTTAAAAAAACTCTTCGAAGTTGATTTATTCTTCGTACTCTGGACACCGCAAGATAAACTAAATTCGACCACTCGATGCGATTATCTATGATCCAAAAAATTGTATCGGATGTATTCAACCCCAGCGAAGAATGTATCGTCGCTGCGTATCCTAGCTTCCATGGGATTTATCAGCACGCAATGCATCTTCGACGACATTGATATAAACCAACACAATATCATTTAACACGAAAATTTGTGTTTCACTTTGTAGAGGAATATCAACTTCGATATTTTGTCTTCGTGTATTCTTGGGTCTATAACACAATGACACTGGAAGTGTTGCAAATGTTTCTTTGTGTCTGTTAAATAAATTCATCTGAAGTGTTTCTCTGACTATCTTTCTGTTCGGCACTATCAAATCGTTTGGTCTCCACGCTTCCCAAAAACCAATTAATGGGGAATCTGAAATTATTTCACGCGCTATTACCCACTGGATTCTATCCGGTTGTAATCTGATTAGTTTCTTGAACTCGAGTAATTGTTTATCAAGTAATCTATGATCAGCACTAATTTCTTCATAATAGTCTACAAAATTCTTCAGCCAATTATGTGGGGATAAACCGACAAATGGTGGTAGTTGACCATGATCGCCACGCATAATCACTTTTGTATTCGCTAGCAAAAACTAATCGAGAAACCTTTGTAATACATCTAACGACACTGTGCATACCTCATCTCAAATAATGTTTTCAGGAATATATTTCTCACCCATTCGATCAGGAGTCCATTCGTCACCTTTACATCGAAATAAACTGTGATAAGTGCAAGCATTAATTCTTCGTTGTTTCATCTCTCTTGTAAGTCTGCGTGTTGGTATTAGCACAATCATGTTTGATTTCCCTCGAAATAATTCAATTGCATGAGTCGTCTTCCCTGACCCACCACAGCTGTTTAAGCAACTGGTTCTATATCTACATATTGGTTCGGAACGCGACGGTGCATTAGATTGTTCTGATATCTGATTATTTTTCAAGTAATTGTTTTCAATTGTAACATCTGCTGATTTGGAGTAATAACGCAGTACTTATTTTGTAATTCTCCTTGATCCCCAACTCTCGTTTGAATTAGTGAATTCAGCTACTGCTTCTTTATGTTTACGTCTATATAAAATGAATCAGTGGCTACTCTAACTGCGGTGTCAGGAAATCTATTTATCATCGAAAGTAAATTAATAGAAGCATAAGCCAGCATAGACGATCTTAAGTACGTATATTAAGGATATTCTCCATCTGTGTAAGTAACAATTGTAACTAATGTTTGTTCCATCAGACAAGAAAGCCTCTTTCCGATCGACGTATATACATCTAGATGTTACATCTGCGATTATAAAATCGTATTCACCATTATATATTATCAACCGCGAAGAATATCGTTTGTGGTCGTATTTTCCACCCTGTGTGAACTTATCAATTATTCTTCTACCGAAATCTTTTGCGTGTTTATTTCTAACTTCAAAGATTTCTTTGCACCATTTCACGACATATTCTTCGTCGAGATCGGGGAATTCGTTTTTTGTTTTCGGTGATTATGCTATGGAGACTATCGGGTTGTAGTAACCAGACTTCAGTTTGTTTCCTATATGATATAATTGCTTCACTGACAATCAGCGATATCAGCATTTTAGAATCAATCATATACCTTAATAACACCATTGGCAACCAGTGTTTTCCAGAGATGTGTCTACCAAACCAAACATAACAGCATGGATGAAGTCCTTTAGCCAATTCAAATCATACCACACGAGTGAATCCGGTTAAAATAGGGCAGTGGTCTATTAATCGCAACACGGGTCATCTCATATGTGGGATGTCCACATCTTTTGAAGTACTTAGAACACTCTCCATATCCAAGAAAACTCCCTGGATAACAACCGAAATAATACTTTTGTGGTCGTATTTTGTATTCCATAATCCACCATGGCGATATGCAATGCAGCTTGATTCGATATCTGAGAGAAATTCTGCGCGTGTTGGTTTCCATAGATTTATCTTTCTCGTGAAATGATCTGCAACTGACGGAATTGTTAAAGTTTGTTAATAATTGCTCGTCGTAATCCGTTGAAAAGCCACTAGCTAGTTTTTTCATCTCGTTGTGGAGGGCTTCAGTACGGTATATTTCGCCATTGGGTCTTACAAATTGATCGAATTTACCCTCTTCGTCTTCAAAACTGTGAAGTAACCACACTGGCACAGGATCGTTTTGACTTAACTCGTAAATAAAATAAAATAAATTTCCCGTGTAATATTTTATGGTTCTATCCTGCGGAAATATTGTTACCAGAGGTGTTCATTATGGTCAATAATTTTGATTGGAGCTCCAATTGATTTTTATTTTGATTCGTGTAATACCTCTCCTGTTATCGTAATTACGGTTATTGGGAATCTTAATGATGTTTCTAATTTGGCTATATCTTGAATTGTTGCTCCGCTCTCCTTCAGTGTTAATCCCCATTCATTTATTATTTTTTTTTGTTGTGTCTTAGATCCGTCAATTTGTTTTCTCGCAACGCATTTGTTAAATGCTCTATTATTCGTTCTGCTACACAATTTATTCTTGACGAATATTTCATGGGTTTTAGTTTTTCAATACTTGGTTTATTATTTATCGGATAGATCCCATAAACAATCGCGGTTACAAGATAGGATCTCTCGTAAAACGGTTTGTCAATCCCAGTCAGAATTCCTGGTTTGGAATCCTGACTCATAGTGGCAGTTTTCTTTTTTCAGGATGGGTTCAAAGTTATAATCCAAATCCCCTTTTCTGAGCGGGTAATGAATTTCACTCTTAAAAAATACTTTTCTTGTCATTATGTGAGATTACCACTTCTGCTCTTTCGTCGTTCAGGGTAGCATCAACACTACCATCAATTCGAAATGTTGACCAATAGTGAAATGCTCCATCGCGCGTTATTTCATTAAACCAATCACGAATTCTACCCAAAATGCTTCTATCACTTATCGAATTCAACATTTTGTCAAGGCGTTATTTTCGATAATCTCTCGAACTCCTCCATATTATAATTAAAACAAGTATTTAAATAAAGAATTTATTATATAATTAATCATTGCAAATGATTTATGATAGGATCAGTAACCGCTTGTAACAAATTATGCAGAAGTGAATTATGTTGATATCATTTACAATGCGTACGTCGTGGATGTTTGGGGTAAGTCGCAGTTATGTCTCAATTGCGGTTGTAAGCGATACAGAGAGCTAAAGCGCTATTATGATAATAGAGTTAAAAACTCTATCAGTGACTCTGACTTTGTCCCTGACAGCGTCAATGACAAAATCATAAGAACAAATCAAGACTACATTGATAGATTCTCAAGTAATGATTAAACCAAATAATGAATTAGATAAATAGTATTTAGTCTATAAGTGAACCAAGAATTTCAACCATATCTCGTGATAACCAATTATGAAGCATCTCGTGACGGTATGGTCAGACACCGCAGGCTGAAGAAACCAGTTGGTGTTGATAATGGTATGGGGTATTTGATATTTAGTGCTGGAGGGAAAAATCATTTTAATCACAGAATCGTCTATGAGGTATTTAACGGATTGATCAAGGATGGTCTTGTTATTGATAATATCGATGGATGTCCTCAAAATAACAGATTGGATAATTTACGAGTTATAACACAAAGTGAAAACACCAAACGAGGAGGGACTGGAAAACACTCGGAAAATGCGAAACCTATAAAATTATTTAATACAGAAAATAACGAAGAAAGAGTATTTCAATAATGAATGAATCTGGAAAGTATTTCGATATTTGCGAACCTTCGGTACGAAATATATCAGCAGAGAATATCATTAAATCCGCTTTTTCTATAAAAAATCAAAACAATTCAATTCGTTCTCATCTAAATTATGATATGTTGTATTAAGGGGAATAACTCGTGTGGGCTTGTCTGTATACGGTTTTGAAACAACGATAACTCCTTTGTTGTAGTCACGTATCTCAGTGGGATTGTTTGATGACTCACAGTCTGACTGAATGGCTTTTTTGTGTTGGTTTGACTAGAAAATTTATAATTTTGTCTACGATTTTTAATTACAGTGAAATCTACGATTTATATCTACGATTGATATACGATTTTTATCTACAATTCGTTAAATTCTTTTCGACATATACAGCAGTTTAGCTATATATCGTATTCAAAATTATATACTAGTAGATTACGAATACTTGTGTATTGCATACACGGATTGGATCTCGTCCTGGGCCCCATCGTTCGAATCTCGTGGCAGGCATTATTATTATGTCGACGGTACCGATTTGGAAGTTTTTTCTCTATAATTGGAGATTTAAGCCATTCGAAAATCAAGCCGTGAAACCACCATACGTCACACAGTGTGAATGTGTTTTTGCATTCAACCCGGGGTGATTTTGTTGGGGTATGGTGCTTTCAGTTTGAATGTAGAACAGCCCTGTGTGTGTATGTGATGTATGCATATCATTTCATTCTATATATCATATCATTTCATTGTAAATACCATAACATTTTATTGTAAATACCATATCATTTCATTGTAAATACCATATCCTATTATTGTATATATATATATATATATATCTATATATATATATATATATATATATATATATATATATATATATATATATATATATATATATATATATATATATGTAAGTATGTAAATAACTAAATATCTAAATATCTAAATATGTATATATCAAATATGTAAATATTTATATATGTAAATATCAAATATGTAAATATGTATATATGTTTGTTTGTTTTTAGGGTTTAACGCCATTTTTCAGCACACGATAGGCTATACATGGCGGCCAGTATTATTGATGGAGGAAGAACCCGGGAATGACCCCAGAAAGAACCACCGACCCACGAGAAGCTACTGGCAAGCTTTCTCACATAACTACATTAGCCGAATCTTAGACTCGAACCGACGCAGACAGAGGTGAGACGGCAGTGATCCGTAACGGACAGCGCTTTAGACCACTCAGCCACTCGGGCCTCGATATATATATATGTAAATATGTATATATTAAAAGTAAAAACGGGTCAAAATTTCCCCCCAATGCTTTTGTTTATCATATTAGATATATCATATTTCATATAATCAATTTCGAAAATATGAATGTCATTATTAATGCAATTTCAAATTTAAAAAGTCAAGGAATTCAATTGTCAGATAGATTAGATAGTGATCTGATTCATTCTGAATTTCAAGATATTGATGATAGCGCTCGGAATAATAGATATGTACTTCCAAAGGAGTATGGACTAATCAAACGAATTCAACACGCAGTAAATAATTCCCTTGCATTCTGTAACGACATCAATAACGTCCCGTTATTCATGCCGTCGAAAAGGTCAGAAGTGAATTGGGGAAATATAATGAAATCAAGCGCACAATTAACTCGAAAATCAAAACAATAAAAGAGATTATCCGTCAAAATGAAAATCCCCCTTTGATTGCCTCAACATAGTAAATGAAATTCTCACCAGGGATAATTGACACTAAGCACAACCATACCTGTTGCAAGTATGAGTATATACATGTACGGACAGAAATTCTATAGACAAGTATGCGCTTACTCACGTAGAACGAAATTCTATAGACATGTGATTTAATCACTACGCGGAAGTATGAACAGAGTGTCGGGGTTGAATTTTTACTTACAATTTAAATCGTACATTAATTTATGATGGTAGGTGAAGAACTAACGACTAAATTAGCACGTGAACGATTACCTGCAATTAAGAAATTTATTCCAGTTAGTGATTCCGTTCGAAATAAGCTCCAAATGAGACAAGAAGTTCAAACTGGTTAGCAACAGACACTGAACAATTATTCAAACCAGTAACCACTGCAACGGGGAAAGTCGTATCGACCACTGAAAAAGCCATATGGGGAGATATTCCTAAGGAACAACGAGATAACAAAAACCAGCTCTGTTTCCTATACTTGAAAATGTACTCAACGCTATTTCATCAACGGGAAAACCACCAAATAAAACCGTACACGAATATACGAGTAATTTGCTTTCTAGAGAGAAATTATATAAAATAACATGATTGATATTTGGAGGAGATCTTTATTAAGCCTGAAAAACCCACAACGGAAATATCTGCAACCGGTGATGTAAAAAAAATAATAGAAGATGAAATATCCGAGATGTTAAACCTCGCAAGTGTTGATCCAAATGAAATAGTTGTATTTCAAGATCGTCAGGGTAAATTGAAAACTAGTGATGTTTCCCTTGATGACATCTTAGTTAAACGACGCGACACAGTAGAATATACTATCGCGTTGTTTTCCGATCAGGGTAAACTCAAACCAGGCGCACTTGTTTCGACGCTCAAAGATAAATTAACAGCGCTCGGTGATAATTATTCATCAACGATAGAATTATTAAAAAGAATATGCGATGAATATAACGTTCATGTAAATGCGTTTACGGCGTTACAAAAAACTATTAACGCTTTTCAGGTCCCCTTAAACAATTTCTTTGGAGATCCACCGGTTACCACACCACAACTGATGGAGATAAAAGCAGCCATTGATAATTTGATAAAATTGCGATCAGATTATGATACACATGTAGCTCAATTTACTACTTTACGTAACAACTTTAACAGGACAGATGACGCCATTGATAATTGTTTTGGTAAACAAAATTCGAAACCCGATGATCTGAAAATACATCTCGCTGATATTAGCACAAAACTCGATGAATTAACCGCGATTAATCGGCGAATATATTATAACTACCAACGATGTCACCAGGGATGATCTACCGAGGATAATAGAAAAACTTGAGAAAATAAAAATCCCTCACGAACTAAAAATATCTTAAATAATGTGTACGCGATCCAACACGGATCATTTACGTGGACACCATCAACTAACATATTAAATATCACCGCGGGCGTCAAAGGTATTTATCGATTAACACTGGTGTCGCCGACTCAATTTAATATTTCATCAGCGAGTTCAACTGGGGTCAACAATATGATATCAACGATCATCGATAAGGAAACAACTGAACGATTCAAAATAGCATCCACTGATAATAAATTGACTAGGGTTTCAGTAACATGTTATGTGGAATTCGTAGCGGATTTAAGTAAACAACTGAATTAAAAATCCATAGGTTTTTTAACACTAGCGAATATAACGCCAGCAATTTGAAATTTATTATATTAAATAAAATGTCATCATTGGCAACGTCACAGCAATATCGCAATAACCAGGTCAGAGAATTTCAGACTAAACTCAAAACACTAAATGAGGAATATCCAAACAAAAATAAAAAATACCGACGAAGAATTACCGCAGTTGATGTTACCGTGTACTCTGTATCAGGTGTAATCAGCGGAGCTGGTATAATACTCTCCTCGGTGACAATGATTGCCCCGATAGCTGTTCCAATTTGTATATAAGCGGCGACAACAATCGCTGGAATTATTTCAATAATAACAAAAAATATATCATCAAGCAGCCAGCGTAAACTACAAGAATACGTAATTAAATTCCATGTTGTGTCAACCGCATACTCCAAATTATTCTCGATGAGACATTAATATCCGATGATGAGTTTTCAGTGATGGTACGTGTTTATGATTCCGCGATGTCAAAATTAGAAAAACAACATGAGTATGATAACAATGGCAACATCGCAAGAACTACTTCAACGAATAGCGGAAAACACAACTCCGGTGAAAACCAGCATGATCTCAATAACCTCAGCGAATCCTGACTTCAGTGTGAATTTCCCTTCTGCGATTCCGGTGAAGGAGATAGCACTAGCAAAATTACGAGTGTTTCACAGTTGGCCAAATATTAGATCAAAATCATTCGGTGGTCAACAACGGAATAATTCCCTGGTGTTTGCGAGTAAGAATAAATCCGATGGTACTCAAGATTGGAATGTTGTTTCGCTACCATCTGGGTCCTACCAAATCGAACAGATCAATAATGAATTTCAGCCTAGAATAGAATCCATTACTGGAAAAGAATCGAAAATCGCTATAACGGTTCATGAACCAACACTATCATCTGCCATTGAGATAAACTCGCCCGGATATGTCGTATATATCTATAAGAGTTATATAAGGACAATACTGGGTTGGCCTGTAAAAACACATCCACCTGAACCGAAAAAATCTGATTTTACCACAGATGAGATTAATAAAGATGATATAGATATAATTTTGTATCTACTTAAAGGGGAAGATATAGCAAAAGTAAAGAAAGTATATTTTGAATTCTATAGGAAGGGTTTCTCTGGGTTGCATTTGGAATTTGAAAACTGTGATAAAAAAGTACAGAAACGATTCTATTAGATGAACATATTAATGTGTTTTTGAAAACAACAAATGAATTTTTCGAATCTGGTAGAGAGAAACTACGGCAACGTTTTCAACAATATCTTTTGGATGTAACTGGTCCTCGTGATAAAATCATAGAAATAATAAAAAATATGAACAGTTACAGAAATGATATTAAAAAATTAAATGAATTTTTTATAAAATCTTTTGATGAATCTATTGACGAGCGAGGAGGAGATAAACAAAAATTTATATCCGCATATAATATAACAAAAGAAGAGTTAATACATTTTAAATTACCAGACTATTACGTCCCAGAGATGGAAAAATCTCTCAATGACACCATCTATGATGGTTTTAAAAGGATTCACGACGCATGGAAGAAAAAAGCACAACCACAAACAACAACAATCCTCAAGCATAATAATTACCCAGATGGTGGTGGGCGACATATCGCTCCTCAAAACATCAATATATCCTCGGCGATTGCAGTGAATTTAGTATGTGATGTTATCGAAGGAAGTTACCAAACAAATCTCGAAAGATCAAATCAAGCTCAATAAGGATATATTTTATACTCATCTGCACCAACAGCTCCTCCAAGGTTTCTAATCATTGAAGATCCAACTAATCCAGTCTATATGCGAGGTCATAATGATTCGTTAACGAGAATTAATTTCAAACTCACTGACAAGTCCAATAATCTAATTGATTTACGATTTGAGGTTTCACAAATTGTTTCTGTTTCTGAAATCCTAAAACAATTTTTACCCTCATAGCAGCAGAGAGAGAGCGACAACGACTTTGCGTCTCCTAAGGAAACTTATTTTCGATTTTGGAGGAAGCCTTGGTTTGCCAAATAGACGCTTCTATAAAGCTGTCCGATTCGCCATCTCTCTTCTGCTTTGGAGGTAAAAATCTTTTTTCGATTTTGGAGAAAGCCTTGGTTTGCCAAATAGACACTTCTACAAAAGTTTTCGGATTCGCCCTCTCTGCTGCTGTATGTATATATGTTCTTGTGCACACAAATCAATATTCTCCTCCTTCCTCGTGTTGTAGGATTAAGTTGGTAGTTTGATTGAGCTACCCTATACGGCCTTGAACTTTATATATTACTAAAGCTTAATGTGCATCTGTTATTTTGGTTGTTAGTTTCCTGTATTGATTGGCTAAATATTATCATTTACATCTTTGAAAACATTGCACCATTAGGTTCATTTGTAAATGTATGTGGTCAAGGTTGTGTACCACGCGTGTATTGATCATTTCAAATTAATTCAATAAACTTATCTAGATATAGATTTAGTGTTAACATCATGCCATGTCTTTTTAATTGGATTGATTGCGTGCTTGCTCATGGAGGCAAATCCTGTTCTGCGTTGAGTCTTGTTTTTAACCTGAAATGTTCAACAGCTCCTTCGCTTTAATTGTGCTGTTTTGTCTAGACAATATCCCTGTTAAAATGTTAATACACCATTAAACTCCGAAATATTATCTGCTTGTGTTTGAACATGTGTTTAAATTTGATCTTCAAACTTGTCATCGCTAAATGTTTTTTTCCTTTCACAATTGTCACATATTTCCATCAAGTATGTGTCGATGACACTATTTGATCTCTTAGAGCAGAAAAAGACTACGAGAAAAATTAATTTGAGTTGGAACTTTAATTTAACTTTTATATCCGACATTTATTTAAGTCGTGATCACTTAGATTCAGACCTTGTAGAGTCGAAAAACAAACTTAGCTAAGTAAATGGAGCACAAAACAAAAGCAGGCGATAATAATGTAAGTGAAATAGACTTGGAAAAGATGGATCAGAAATTTACCGTGTATAACGTCATTACGTTATGTCTGTATCAAGGTTAGTACACGGTGTCGGGTATCTTTTCAGCTATTTGTACGAGGGTGTTAAACGTCCGGGGTGCCCGGAGCTGTCGAATGTCTGGAGCTGTGATTAAATGCACTGGTGTGTCCAGAACTGATTAATGTGCCGGAGTGTCTCATGTCTAGCGTCTGGAGTGTCTAATGTCAAGAGTGACCCAGCAGTAGAGTTGTCTAAATGACCAGAGTTTCTGGAGGGTCTAATGTTTCGTAGTATTCCGAAGGTCCGGAGTCTGTAGAAACTGTGAAGTTCTATTGTACCAGCTGTGGAGCTGTATACTAATAGTTGATTATATATATTTATTCGTAAATTGTTAGCCGTTGGCTAATGTGGGTTTGCGGAACCCAGTATATGGTTTGAGACTGGAAAGATAAGTTATCTGTCCTGTTATTATTTTTCAAATATAATTCCGCTACTTGAGCGTATACATTTTTACTATATGAGTAATCCTGCATTGTTTACTACGTGAGTAAACTGTATTCATGTTTTTTTTTGTATAATTTTTTCGCCGGGGTTTTGTATCAGTTTTTGTATCATTGTATCATTGATTCGTATCATTGTTTTGTATCATTGTATCATTTATTTGTATCATTATATGATTCGTTTGCATCTTCTAGTCTGTGCGTAATTATGCATAATTAAATCCAACAATTGTTTCAGGCCATTGCATGTTGTTTTTGAAAATGGTAACACGCAATAACGAATATGAAAAATTAAAACCATTGCCTATTACATATGTATTGCATGATTATAATAAATATAATTGTACCTGTTGGTGTCAAGTACATTTTTATGTTTAATGTTCAGTACAGATAAAAATGACAAAACGGTCTTTGTTACACGAGTTTTCATTCATCCTTTGTATATTTTTATACATTTTCACCGTTTTTACTTTGTTATACAATTCTTTAATTTATATAATCTCCATTATTCCTTCTATTTGAGCACCACAAATCATGTCTTCGTAGCGATTCTGGTTTGCCAGCTGGTATATTATCAACTGTAATCCCTTAAAAATGCTAAAACAATGTGTATTATTTATGTCTCGCTTATATGTAGTACAGTTGTATCTTAATCTACTTTTATGGTGATTTTCACTTTTAAAATCCCTTGTTAATCACAAAAATGTTTGACAACACCGTCTGTTTGTCACATCAGTTGTGGCTGAGCTTGGCTTTAACTTATGTTGCTTACCAACGGTTCACACACAACTGTCTTTGAATTCATTATTTTATTTATCCAATTCATCTTTGTAATTAACGTTACAATACTTAATTGTACATTTGCACGTAATCGTCACCGGAATAAACTGAATTAACTTTCATATAACGTCTGGAAGCTAAATGAACCGAGAAAACAAACAAAATTAAAAATGAATGTCAGATTGAAAAATCACATAAAAGAACATTAACAAAAAGACAATGATATTATCCTAGAGGTTATTTTGGCAGTTGACTTAGAAAACATTCAAATAAATCGTACGCCATAGATCAATGTTTACAAAACGTAATGTCCAGACATCACTTTATATTAACATATACAAGTTCACGATAGCAAAAAAGTACCGAATTATACAATCGGTTGGTTTCTAGACTTACACTAACTGTTCAGGATCTGGTACTTCATATTTAGTTCCAAAACTTTCCTACAAATGCTGAGGCCAATTGATTGTCGGAAACATCTCTCCTGATAACTTTCTCTTGATCACCACATCTCTCAGCTGTAGCGATATTATATGGTTCACTCAGGCATGATATATTCTCCATTACATTTTGCCTGTTTAATTGTGTTTTTGTTGCGCGTTCTACTATTATGAGCAAGTTTCTTATTAATAATTACGCTGCTAATATTTACACTTTTTTTGCCATTTAAGACATACGTGTCCATGCATGGCTCGGAGGTAATCAAGATTTTTTATCAGTCACTTTCCTTATTCTACTATTAAAAACAAAGCCTTCCACCTTAATGGTTGCTCACATTCCAAATTTGATAAAGACGGTATGTGACAAAGGCTGACATAAGGTCTATTCTCTCCATCCTTTTTTCTCGCCTAGTTTTGTCCTGTCCACGATAGCCACTGTATACTAGATGATTCAAGAACCTTTTGTGTATGCGTGACCTTAGGTTCCTTTTGTGCACATGTTAGTTATCATATTTATGGCTTTTCTGGCAACGAATTGTATAATAGTATGGATTATTCGTATATATAGAAAGCTGCATCATCGGAGCCACATTAAATGTGTATTCGGTGTATTGTACTTTACATAGAAGCTACAATATATTTTGCGAAATTTAATACCATTAAAACTCAGTTTCTGAAGCAGAACAATTTAATTATTGTTGAAAAGAATTAATGAAATAATAATACAAATAATAATACTAATACTACTACTAATAATAATATTAATAATTATACTAATAATAGAGAATTATATATATATATATATATATATATATATATATATATATATATATATATATATATATATATATATATATATGTTATGACGGTGATGTGTAATGTAGGTTTTACTGCAAGAACGAGTGATAGATGTGTGTAAATCATTTTGAGAACAGAAAATCCAAACTTATGTAAACTTATTCAAAATTATGATCGATCTGTCTATACTGACTCAAGTGGATGCTATCTAACAAGAAGCAGCTGAGTTGCATTATATCATGGCTGCAAGAAAGTTGAACACATTATAAATAAAAACAGACATATGGACAATAATCTTAGAAGGATATGGAACACACGGACTGAGATCATGTCAAATGTGGACGGATAACTTACAGGCGTACCTACATAAGTAAGTTTCACTCCTGAGTCCTGGGAACGTATTGCGTGCACTAGCAATAGAACAACGAGAGTCAACGGATTCCAATAGACTATCATGAATGTTTCAGGAATGCCAGTCATTGTTTCTTGTTTTACCTCTGAATCTAGTGTATGCCATTATTCTCGTTTATTCGAGTATAATGCTCTATCATTTTAATGTTTTAATTGAAGCATCGATATTGTCTACAGTGAATGTTACATGACGATGTTATGTAACGCTGAAAGTTATTGTATATAAGTGTGGTGTCGTGGTTGTATCTCAAAATTATTTTGACAAAGATGCCGCGTTTAAGTAATATCGCTGTCAATATTTCTCATCGTGCAGGACCTTAATTGGAAACGACCAATGATTTGCTATGGTCTATTTGGTTGGAATTCATTCTCTCAATACTGGTAATATATATATTGTTTGTGGTAGAATTTATTGACATGTTGGTGTTATAAGTTAAATGTATCACCATGATATCCAACTGAAGAATTACTGTTAATATTAAAAATTGTAATATCGTCCTCTGCGTTTGTAATACAAGTTAAATGGTATAACCGGATCAAGAAAGTTGCATTAGTCTTCTGTAACAAAACATATATTTTGCTTCCATAAATTGTAATGGTCGGGCGACAGTTACTGTTAAGCTGAAAATGAAAATATTTAAAGCCTTCTCATTTTCCATTTTCCACCAATTCCGACACAATGTCTTGATCAAACCGCTATTTACATATTTGCTGGGAACTGCTCAGGTGGCCTAGTAGTTAGAGAGTCCTAATCAGATGCGGGAGATCGCAGGTTCGAACCCTGGTTTAGTCACAAAAAAGACTCCCATTCATATAAAAAATTCTTAGAAACAGTTGTTCTAACCAAAATTGTATCATATAAATTCAAATTGTCATTTTTGTTGTTGACGTTGTTGTTGTTGTAGTATTAAATGCCATTTCTCAGCACACAATAGGCTATAAATGGCGGCCAGTATTGATGGTGGATGTAGAACCCGGAGAAACCAAGGGAAATAATCACCGACACACGAGAAGCTACTTTCAAGCTATCGCACATACCCACATTGGCCGAATCTGAGACTCGAACCCACTCAGACAGAGGTTTGATGGTAGTGATCAGCAACGGAATGGGCTTCAAACCGCTTGGTCACTCGGTGCCCCTTCATTTGAGTAATGTATATTGTAACTATTGCAATTGCCACATTATTGAAACTTATCTTCCAGACGTACTTAATGACATTCACTCAACTTTGGATAGCGGAAAGATACAGTCCTCACCTACCGCTCCGGTAGCCTAGTGGTTAGATCGTTAGCCTCGGATGCATGAGGTCGTTTGTTAGAGTCCCGGCTGAGTCATAACAAAGGCTTACAAAATGGCACTAACAGTTGCATACCGTGACACTCAGCATTAAGAGGTTAGCTTTTGACTTGGCCGGCCTGATGTCAGGATAATGTGACTGAATGGGACATCATGCTAACACATCTGCGGCATGATGCACCAGTGTTAGATGCCAATATAAACTGCCATAATGCAGATAGTTTAAAATGTTACTCACATACACATTCATTGCATACAAGCAGGTTTATATTGGCAGATTAATGAAATGAAGCAATCACTTTGTGGAATCTGGTTTTCATTCAATTTACTATTACAATTACCTTTCTCCATCATGATGAAACCAATTCCAAATATAAAAAGTTACCATGAAAAAGTATTCACCTGACATGTTGTTTCTCAATTGTAACGTAAAGTAATTATTCATTTGGACATCATGGCGATGTAATTAACGCAAAACACCTTGTGTCATTCATGTCAATTCACGGTAATAATACTACTGGATACTGAATATAAACATAACTCTAGTTTCCAATTCTATTGTATGCACTGCCTGATGTAAGTCCTCTCTCTGTAACTAGAAATTTAGTTTTTAAAAGATCTTCCGTTAGTGGTTATTAATTTTTCTACACTAATAGAACATTGCAGCCTTTTGATATTTGTGCTTGTAATATTTGTGCAACTCTGCTTTTTTCGGTAACATCTGATCAATTTCACAAAGTCTAATACTTTACTAGAATAGTTTGCTTGGTCACTATTGTGAACACTTAGCAGCACTGTTTCCAATAGTATGTCGGGTTTTATTTTCAATGTGGTTTTGACTAACAGATTATGTATTTTACCTTAGTATACAGTCTTATTCACCATGTGTAAAACATCATTCTTAACACTGATGTGAACTATTTGTTACTGATCGTTTACATCGGCCTTGTCAAGCGTTTGCATGTGATCTTTCTTATTCAATTCGCGTGCGAGCTGATAAGGGGTCTTTCCAGCGTTGTTTCTAACATTAACATCAGTTCCATTTACACATATCAACTCCTCCAGAATGTGTATACTTTTGTGTATAGCTAAGTGGATTGCCGTATTCCCATCCTGGTCTCTGATTTCCATAACAGCCCCATATCTAATAAGAATTCGTACCGCCTCGAGATTGTCCTTTTCTACAGCAGTGTGCAAAGGCGTTTTTCCTGAAACGTCTGTACGGTTTATTTCAACTTTTCTATATTTTAATGCTTCTTCCAGAACATAATCATTCCTACAAATAACACATATATGCAGCAATGATTGTTTGTGATCGCCTAAATGTGAGCCAATTTCAATGTTTTGAAATAGTTCCATAACTTCCTTCGTTGTTTCTGGAAATTCGGATACGGTCTTTACATGTACCTCAATAACAATGCGTAGTGCCTTTTCTTTCCATGGACATTTCCATGTGCAGATTGTTGAAATATTGCAAAATACACTGTCTATCAAAGCTGTAAGAGTGTGAGTGCTTTTGTAATTCGTATACCTCACTGCACGTTCTAGAGCTAACGCGTTTTGGCGGAGAACCAGAAGGTGTCTCTCAACATTGTCCCCTTCCTTTCTGGAGTACTTTCTCCACTTTTTGCTTTTCAAAATAATGTTTGCCAAATTTGTTGCATGATCGGGTTTATCGTGCTCTACAGCAAATACAATAAGTGTTTTATCGGTCTGTTTATCTAATTTTGAAAAGATGTCCCATGTGTATTTGTCGTCATGTTTACTTCTTACTTTGCTGTCAAAAGTACGTTTAAACTCGTCATTACTAAACAAGGGATGCTGTCCGACCCTTTGGACATGATCAGATTGAATTTCTTTGATAAATCTCTCTGCAACGGATCTAAAGTTGTCTTCGTGTATTGTTAGTTGCAAGGGACTCGCAACATTATTATCGCCCCTTAAACATGTACGTATTATGGAATAGTCGCATAGAAACAAAGCATGCTTGAAAAGCTTGCCAGCATCAGATACGTCTGTTATGTTCAATTCTTTCAAAATTGCTAACTGAACGCCTCTTACGACACAGCCAAACTTTATACGATATTTATGGTTTTCAGTACGTTCAACAAACTCTGTTGGAATATCTCTATACGCACATTTCATTCTTTTCAGAGACCTTCTTTTATCTGGGTTATTTGAGGCAAGAAGCCATTTTGATATTTCCAGGGCATGTTCATTGAATTCCTTCTGGAATGGAATAGAAATATCAATATCACGGCCGAGAACGCAACAACAAAAAAGAATGTAGAATCCTAACGGATTTGATGCCTTAAGACGTGTTAAGTCTTCCACGATCTCCTTGGTAGGATTCAAGAAAAGGTCAATTGGAACACATTCACCCATGTTTTCCTCTGTATTGATATATCTTCTGACGTAATGGAGGAAATGTTTTGTTGGAACCAATTCCACACATTGTTTGCTAGTTTCTTCTGGCAATGTGTAACCTATATGCTTGCAGTTTGTGTTCAATATTCCCATTTTCTCATTATCTGTACATTCATAACTTAGGGAAATATTTAAAACATGACCACCATCAATGTCACTGTTATTTAAAGCCGTACGTTTGATTGTCGTATATGAGTCGTTTGAATAGGAGAACATAACCTTCCAATGACCTTGATCGATGTAATTGTTCACAGTGTCCCAATGTTTTAACATAAAATCATTCTGATCCAAAATGTTATCAATGACAAGCAATACATTGCGTTCCTCGTAGCATGCGCGGAGATGTTCTTCGTTTGTAATAAGAATTATATTCCAGTCTTTGTTTTGTTCCCCAAAGATTTGCATCACACCATATAATACACTTGTTTTTCCGGAGCAGGCATTTCCACGCACGCCTGCCTTACCAGTACCGTCGAGAAGAGTTTGTATTACCATTTGCATGGCGACAGTTTTAAATATAGGAATTCGCTTCATATCTACTTTGGTTCCGTCTGGAAGACAAAATAAAGTAAACGTTTCTTAGCCTGAGAGATAAATAAATTATTATGTATTATGTATGTTGTTTAGAAGACTGCAGATGTACTATATATATACTCAGTAACTGACTTCAACTTTGGAAGGAAATTTCTACAAATGTATTTAGCTATTACTTAAAATAAAGAGGAGTCATTAAAAATGACAAGTTGTTGAAATATTGCTGAAAATTAAAACTACCAAGAATTATAACCCTACCTGGATTAAATAAAGATATTTACACAGACAATGACATGGCAATTATTACATAAAAAATAAATATGTTACTAGAGAATTAGACCATTAAACATTAGTTTGGTATTTGATGTCGAACTAAATCCACATATTTCACATTGGCGATACACATTTCAATTTGAATAAAATGTGGAAGATCAACATATGAAAGAGGTGTATTAATTTTATCTAGATCCCTCCCAAACCAATTCACCAAAAAACATGCAGGCTACCAATATATCTTATACAAACATGTTATAAAAAAAATTGCCGTTGAATTGAATGCAATAAGGAACATACTAATTTCATCATTTGGACCTGCGCAAACAGAACCAATACTCGTACCTATGTTTCGCTATTACTCCAACAACCACAATTCACCCATTAAGCTAACCAATTGTGACACACGCTCTTCCTTTAAAACTCTTTTACAGGGTTGTTGCATGTCACAGCGTCCTACTAACAAAGCAGTATTTATTTTATTTTACTCACCTAAAGTACGCAAATATCCATATAGAACGTGTAACTCATTCTGTATAAATTGACAACAATTATAGACGATAACCTGATGACAGCCAGGGTGAAGCGTATACAGATTGGTAAGTAAATAACACTAAGATGGTTATACTATTTGCATTATATAACCACAAATTGAAGAATTGAAACCATTATATAAATAACCTATTCAGGACTGATGTATATTCAGTCCTTTAATGTTTAAACGCAAAGAACTTCTAGGGCGACGCAAAGGCTAACACCGCATTGTATGAAATTATAAATTATTCAATGTTTTAACACAACGCATATCAATCCGAAAGTTTCGAGACTTTTGAAAGAAAACTAACATGTGAAGGTATATCCTTTGTACAGAAGATAAACGTATGTTATTGACCTAAAACAGTAGAGGACATCTGGTATGTTACAAGCAGAGTTCCAGTATTACATAACTGACAGGTGTTTTGTAGTCAGATTCGTTTGACTATTTAGGTGTTGAGTAACAATAGGTGGTACATGAAATATATGGCTAATTCAATCGAGGTACTTTGCTGATATTCTAACCCATTGTCTATGGAAACTGGTATGCAAATGAAAATTATTCTACAAATCTAAGCCTTCATTTTTGACAACTAGACCTCTCGAATGCTTCGGCAACCTATGTACGTGGTACATTAAATATATATATATATATATATATATATATATATATATATATATATATTTATATAATTATATATATAAACTGTCGTGAACTGATGAGCATTTCCTATCTTGATTTAGTATGCATGTTACCTTCTCATTTACATCACTTTTTGCTAGAATAGGTTAGCACAATTAACGTCTATCAATGAATGACTATATAAGCAGCAGAGGAGGTGAATCCTACAACTTTTTTGTTTAAAATATGATTAAACCCTCAAAACGGCAAATAGAGCCTTCCTGCGAAATCTCATGTTTTAACCAAAAAAAAAATAAAGTCTCCATTTGGCAAATAGAGCCTTAGTGATTTTTGTCTGAAAACATGAATTTTCGCGGGTGATACTGTATTCGCATTTTCGTTGCTTAACCATAAAATGTCGCAACGTCGTTGTCACTCACCTCCTCTGCTGCTATGGGTAACGGTGATTTCAACCGAATATTTTCTCAAGTCCGGTCTTCGAAAATCCCTTCAGGATGAAAATCCTTAGGATTTCACAAACAGACTAATTTGTAAAACCTCATCTTGTAAATCAATTAGATTATTGGACTGATCTGTGAGTTTGAAATTAATTCTGGTTAATGAATTATTATGACATCGCATATAGACTGGATTCACCGGACACTCAATAATTAGAAGTCCTGGAGGGGCTGTTGGTGCAAATGAATACAAAATATATCCTTGCTGAGCTTGATTTGATCGTTCTAAATTTATTTGATAGCTTCCTTCGATAACATCACACACTAAATTGATCGCTATCACCGATGAAATATTCACATTGAACGGAGCAATAAGCCTGCCGCCATCATCTGGGTCATTATTATGTGTCAAGATAGTTGTTTGTGGTTGTGATGTTGCTTTTTTCCATTTGTCATGGATTTTTTTGAAACCTTCATCGATGGCATCATTGAGAAGTTTTTCTAGTTCTTGTACGTTATATCCTGGTAGATTGAATTTGCCAATATCTTCTTTGCGTATATTATACTTCGTTGCAAATTCTATTTTCGTATTAAGATTACTGAAAAATATTACCTGTTGAATGATGTTCACATTGAAATTAACCATGTCACTGAGGATTTTGTTACATGTTTCTACGACGCTGATAAATTCATCTCGGGTGAGAGAGCCGGATTTAAGGGATATTAACAACAACGAAATATCGTTATTCATTGCTGTGAAGTTTTCAGTGATTTTATCCTGTCGAGTTATGTAGTATTTTTCTCCACCTCCATCCATCTTTTCAGTGAAAAAATTCAATTTATCATAATCGCTATAGCTTTTTACTGGATTATCAGATTTTATCCTGTTTGTGATATAATCAGATTTTTTTGGTTCTGGTAAATCAACGGTTTTTCCCGGGGGTGGTAATTTAGGCCATCCTAGTACGGTTCTTATTGAGCTTTGATAAATATCTACGACGTATCCTTCTGTGCTTATTTCAATGGCAGATGATAGTGTCGGCTCATGAACCGTTATAGCTATTTTTGATTCTGCTCCAGTAATGGATTTTATTCCACGTTGCAATTCAGCATTGATTTGTTCAATTTGGTATGACCCTGTTGGTATGGAAACAACGTTCCAGTCTGGGGTACCGTCGTCTTTATTCTTATTTGCAAATACCAGTGAATTATTCGGTTGTTGACCATCAAATGATTTTGACCTAATATTTGGCCAGCTGTGATACACTCGTAATTTTGCTAACGCGATTTCCTTCACTGGGACCGGAGAGGGGAAATTCACACTCAATTCTGGATTCGTTGATGTTATTGAGATCATGCTGGTTTGTACTGGGTTGTGTTCTCCACTATTTGTTGAAGTAATTCCATCTGTGTTGTCATTGTTATTATACTCATGATGTATTTCTAATTTTGACATCGCAGAATCATATATATCTACCATCGCTGAAAACTCACTCTCTGATATAATTGTATCATCGAGAGATGACGATATCAATGAGGATAATTGCGAGTATGCAGTGGACACAACATGAAATTGAATTATGTAGTCTTGTAGTTTCCGTTGGCTGCATGATGATATTTTTTTGTTATTATTGAAATTATTCCCGCGATTGTTGTTGCCGCAGAAATGCAAATTGGAACAGCTATCGGGGCCATCATTGTTACTGAAGACAGTATAATACCATCTCCGGTGATTACACCACTCACAGCGTACACAGTAATATCAATTGCGGTAATTCTCCTGCGATATTTTTTAATTTTCATTGCCTACTCCTCAGAGAGGATTTTGAGTCTAGTTTGATATTCTCTGACCTGATCATAGCGATATTGCGATGATGAAATCATTTTTATTTTAAAAACGCTACCGTTTTCAATTACGATTTCAATTGAAACCGTTAGTGAAATTGCTTTGGAATTTTCAACTTAAATCCGCTACGAGCTTCAAATACCATGTTGTTGAAACCCTAACCAAATTTTTATCAGTAGCTGTTATCGTGAACTTTTCAGTTGTATTCTTGTCGATGATCGTTGAAATCGTATTATTGACCCCAGATGAACTGGACGATGAAATATTAAACTGAGTCAATGGTGTTACTAGTGTTAATCGATAAATACCCTTGACGGTTGCAGTGATATATAATTTGTTGTTTGTAGGTGTCCACGCAAATGATCCGTGTTGGATTGTGTATACTACGTTGTTGGTTTTCTCATGAGGAATTTTTGTTTTTTCAATGATTGTTATCATCCTCGAAAAATCATTTTTGATGACCTCGGTGAAGATGAAGATTTTCGTCTCATCGATGGATTTTTTGATATCCGGAAGTTTTAGTTCAATTTTATCGAATGTAGTTCCAATCAATTTATCAATGTCATTTCTACGAAATGAGGTAAACTGTTTTATGTGTTCTTCGGTTTTAGATTGAAGTGTTGCTAGTTCCAACGCAGAATCGTTGAGAGTTTTAAATCGATCTGTAATCGTCGAAAAAAGTACGCCCGGTTTGAGTTTACCCTGATCCGAAAATAACGCGATAGTATCCTCGATTGCGTGTCGTTGTTTAACTAAAATATCATCCAACGATACATTACTGGTTTTCAATTTACCCTGTTTGTCTTGAAATACAACTATCTCATTAGGATCAACATTTACTAAATTCAACGTCTCAGCGATTTCATCTTTAATTTTTTTTTTATATCACTGGTTGCAGTGTCATCGGGGTTGGGTTTCAGAGGTCTTCCCCAAATATCAATCATTGTTATTGTAAAACTCTTTTTCTCTCTAAAATCTTTGTTGACGACTTCGATTGCTAGTGTATTCATTTACGACAATGTGTGGTGGTTTTCTAGATGCTGAAATAGCGTTAAGGACATTTAATACTTCACTGCCGCATATTGGTGGGTCATTCATTTGTTGTGTTGGTAGCGTAGAATACCAAGTCTTCATTGGAAAATTTTTTATATAACGCATAAACTCTTTTGGCGGTGCTAATCCATATGAATCAAAATAGACGATTGCCCGTGGATCAATAGCGTATGCAACCCAGTGAGTTCCAGGTCCGGTGCTGTTATCGAGATTAATGATACCTGTTTCAGTGTTGTTTGGTTGATGTGGTAATTGATCTTTCATAAAGACACCTCTGAAATTTTTAATCGCAAGCTTTTTAGCAGCATCCATTAAATCAAAATTGGACATTGGAATCATCGGTTCCTCAATTAATAAACCGTTCCTGGGATTCTCAGGCCTGATCCGTGAACGGATCTCCCGCTATACCATGAATACGGGGTTCCTGGTAGTCTTAGACCCTTTCCGCTGTACCATGAATACGGGGTTCTTGGTAGTCTTAGACCCTTTCCCTTTTCTTTATAACCCTGTCCAGATGCCTTCTTTAGTGCCATTCCTGCTGCAGTACCAACGGCTCCTAACGCCGCTGCTTTAGCCACCGCTGGGGCTGCTGCTGCAATCAATGCTGGTATTGCAGCTAACAATGGAAATATACCGCCTGTTTTAATCATATTTTTGATAGCAGCCGCAGAAAGAGTAATCTGAACACCTTTTTTTGCTACAAGTGCATCATTGAAATGTTTCACTTGACGAGTTGTCAGCGATAATTTATTTGCACCACCAGTCATTTGATTGGGTTTCAACGTGATTGTGGTTCCACATTGCTTAGCTGATTTGGATTGCAATTTTTTTAATTGACCGGGTGTCAAAGACACATACTATATGACATTATACATAATTGATTGATTCTAAATAGTTTACAATTTCAATGAAAAATCGTTTACATATTTTCCACTGGTGCATCAATGATTCTCATTCTTCCTCCAACACCTTCAAGTAGCATTGATTTATCACTGAGAATGACAGCAACCGCTCTATAATTAGCAATACCACCAGGACGGGTTACACGGGCTCTAAAGTGTATATCAACAACAGATTGTCTCATCAAATCAAGATGTTCCAATGAAAAATAATAAATCGGATAGAGGCTTTTGAAATCCAATTGTGATATTTGCAAACCAGTATCCACATTTTGATCACGTGCCATAAATGACAACAGGTTATGATATACACGTGCAATATGATTTTGACCGTAATCAAGTTGTACATCTTCAGATGGTTCCTGTTGTCCGTTTATTCTCAGTGAGACCTCTCTAACACCTAACTGATCAAATATCATATGACTTCGTTGTTGGTTACCAACTCGTGCATTATTCTGTAATGCAATAAATATATGACGTGGAGCTGAAACCCCTTGTTTTGATGCCAGATGCCAAGTAAATATATCATCAACATTGTCTTGTTTAATATCAGTGGTCACTGATAACCAACTCAACAATGATTTTCCTCCTTGGTCCATAAATGATAACAATTTTTCTTCTGCTGTGATTGATGGAGTTAACACTGGCATCCACAATGCTAGTTTTGTTAAAATGACTTTACCATCAGCAACACCAGCATCATGCCATATTGCATCATTATCAGTACCCTTTCGTACAAGCGCTACTGTGTGTTTAGCTCCATAAATAACTTTTCGGACGTTTCTACAGAATCCGAATATATGATGCAGTGGAATTGCACATGAAAATTGTCGACGCTGTCCTTGCAACGTTGATACGCGTGTTGCAAATCCTAGGTTGTAGTTAGTAATATTATTTATGACATCAAAATCACCAGCTGGTCTTGTATATCCGGCTGGTGCTGGATTAACTGAAGAAGCATGTGTTGCCTTGACTCAAGAATATTGGTTGTGTTCAGGGTGATCAGTAGTATCCTTAGAAAACATCATAGATGGACCCGCTGATCTTGTATAATCATCAGAGTATCTCGCTAACCCTATGATTGTTGTGGCCACAGCAACATCACGATCAATGGATTCAATTTTTTTTCCATCAATGAGATATCTAGCGCTATCAAATAACGCCATGATACCGTTATTAACAAAACCAACTTTGATAGTTGGGTTATTGTCATATGGAGGATCATCATGAGCAGCATCATTTGTTACAAGTTCTCCTTCTACTTCAATGAATGCCTCACACGGTAGAAAATATTTACTGGTATCATGAACTTGAAGTTCAATTCGCGATCGGAGATCTGGTTGTACTGCGTGATAAGAATAAAATTGAAAATCGCGTACAGAATCATCTTTACGCACTGGGGCCTCCATATCAAATGCTGGATCAGGTGACCTTTTGAAAATTTTATTCTATTTATCAGAGTCTAAATCGGATTTTCACCGTAAAATATTTTTCATCGTGAAAAACGCTAGCGTTTTCTACGTGGTTTTTTAAAGCCACTTCCCGCTATCATGTTTGCTATCATGTTATCTTGGTCACTCGGAGTCACCAATGACGCTAATTTTTCATCTACTGCGTTATTTATTATTTTACTAACACTCGCAGGCATTTCCGCTGTAGATGGCAATGGTACCTGTTTCTTTTTTCGTCTCACTAATGATGTTGTTTTATTCTTCGCGGCTGAAAACGCTTTTCCGGCAAGATCTCCAACAGCACCAATACCCCTATCACGAATAACATCAATGGCTTTCATTCCTAATTGTTTAGCTAACGGCATCACTTTTGGGGCCATTCTTGTAAATAACCCTGCAATGGTATTACCGAAACCTTCTCCGTAATATGCTCTATAAACAGGCAATCGTGAGTTTACCACATAGACACTGGTTGGTTTGTCATGGTTGTAGTGTATGATCATTCTTATTTAATTGTTATTTATCTAATCAGTGATTCAAAAAACAATTTTTCAATTCAGTCACTATGATACCCACTTTCCGCTAACTCGCCAATAAAATCTCAATATGTTTTGATATCCATGATACCACCTTGAAATAACCGTCTACAGATATCAGCTGCTTTATTAATTATTTCTGGAGAGTTATTTCCAGCTCTTTTTCCTCCGATGAGAACTTCTAATCGTGATATATCGCTGAGAATATTACCAGGACATGAAACGCTAGTGTTTCCAACTAGACGATTTTCCCCTGAAATTCCACTTCCCAGAAATTCCTTCTCATCGTATGGCTGTCTTAAATGGAGTTGAAATTTTCTCTTGAAGTCCCAGTATTCCTTCATCCTTCTATCTAAATTCCCAGTATTTATTTCATACACTATATCAGCCCATTCATTATGTGACATTCTATAATTCGTATAATTGTCCTTGAAAAACTTCTCTTGTGAATCATAGCTGTTAGCAGCAAATTCACCTAAATTGTCTATATCCTCCTTGAGAATTCGTTTTTTAGCGCTATCGGTAAATATAATTGATATAGGTAGTTGTCCACTAACTAGTTCTTCCTGAAATCCTTCAAATTTTCGTTCTGATATATCCTGAGGAAGTGATTTTGTTTGTTTAGTTCCTTTTGCTTTTTTTTCTAACACAGGGAGAAAAGTCTCTTCTTGTTTTTTTCCTTGTTCAGAGATTGTTGACACTATCTGTTTCGTTGTTGTAGTTATTGGTTTAAACAACTCTTCAGATCCCTCAGCAAAATCAGTCTGAAGACTCTGTCGTTGTTGCAGTTTATTCCTGACAGAGTCGCGAATTGGTATAAATTTCTTAATTGCATCTAATCGTTCACGAGCCAATCGGGTCGTTAATGCTTCACTGACCATTATTTGAAATCAGAAACAATTTTTCAATTGCAAAACAATTTCCCCCATCGATGATTCCATCCCTTAACGGTCCAATATTGTATTGCTGTGAAATATTTTTATTTTTATTGCTGTGAAATATTTTTATTTTTATTGCTGTGAAATATTTTTATTTTTATTGCTGTGAAATATTTTTAATTTTTATTCACTGTTTTTGGTGGTTTTTCATTGATTTTTTGGTGGTTTTCATTGATTTTCATTGATTTTTTTGACAGTTTTGGTGGTAATCTCTTTGAGATTTTACAGTCAAGTAGTCGATTTTACATGGGATTTTCCATAGGGAAAAGAAGTTAAAACTCATTTTTGATGAATTTTAGCCATTTTTCATCAATTTTTGCCTGTTTTCAGTGATTTTTTGTCATTTTTCATCGATTTTTGGTAAAAACCTCGTAGGGTCAAGTAGTCGATTTTGCATTGGATTTTCCATAGGGAAAAGTTCTTAAAAGTTTATTTTCGCAGTGTGAAATATTTTCACTGATTCAATCAAAAAATGCTAAAAAAATGAAAATCTCAAAGAGATTTTACGGTCAAGTAGACAAAATGACAAAATCTTTTGAGGGTCGGGCAATCAAAATTGTTCATTTTCTTGAATTAACGCTCGTAGGTTTCTAATTTTAGAATTAACTTTCTTTTTCAATTCATATTCGTTACCCAATTATTTTCGTATTCCTTCCACGATAGTATATAACGGAACAAACACACCTACTTCACTGGAAAATGCAAGAGAGTCCCGAATAGAATTCTGAATTTTTTTGATGAGTGCATATTTCTTTGGTAGCATATACTTGTTAGTGCTAACTCCGTATTCTATATCCTGAAAATTCGACTTGATTTGATCAGGATTTAACCCATCTGACAATCTAATATCCTGGATTTTCAATTTTGCAATTTCAACTATAATGCTATTCATATTTTCAGAATTCATATATGATAATACATATTTCTAATTCATTTTTCAAAAATAAAAGAGCCGTTAATATTTTCAAAATTCAGTCTGTATATAAATATATTTTTTTTAAATAATTCTGTATATATAAATATATTTTTCAGAATTAATTCTGTATATAAATATATTTTTCAAAAATAAATGAGACGTTAATATTTTCAAAATTAATTCTGTATATAAATATAAATATATTTTTTAAAATTAATTCTGTTTTTTTATTTTTTTTTTTAAAAATAATTCTGTATATATAAATATATTTTTTAAAATTAATTCTGTATATATAAATATATTTTTTAAAATTAATTCTGTATATATAAATATATTTTTAAAAATTAGTTCTGTATATATAAATATATTTTTTAAAATTAATTCTGTATATATAAATATAAATGCAGACAAAAATAAAAACAACCATGATGAGCGGTTGTCAGTCATTTTGCCCCCTTGATATAGGCCACTGTGTCTTTCATAGGGTTCTTTCTTTGAGTATTTCCATTTTTTTTTCTGAGATTTCTTCAATCTCGATTTGACCCTATGACCGTTTCTTTTGGCCGGTAATTCATTTTTGAACACCATACGGGGCTACCCAAATGTGACGGAGAGCTAATTACATCCATGGATGTTATTTATTTTAGGTCATTTATATTTACATTCACCGGAAACATATTCCCCTAAGAGTGAATCTAACTCGTCAAATAACGGGTTAGAATCACAAGAGGGTATGTTTACGTGAAAATGACCTAGAGGTTACATATATACGACAACACATCTTTGGAACTCCTTGGTTGCCTTCACATCCAATTAAGCCCAAAGGAACCCCGAAACATACATCTCCGGAAGGGAGGCCTAACGTGGCAAACGCCAGCTTAGACCGCCCAGAAGATATGCTTGGGGGGTGACGTCACAACATATACTTAATTAACTTAATTAAGGACAGTACAAATACCGTATATATCTCTACTCGAGTGTTGTGGCAGATTGTAGGTATACATATACTAAATTAAGGACAGTACAAATACCGTATATATCTCCACTCGAGTGTTGTGGCAGATTGTAGGTATACATATACTTAATTAACTTAATTAAGGATGGATTATAATTCAATGATGATGTAATGATGATGGGACGGCACAAGACAGCACAAACATGAAACGACGGGCGGGTTTTCTACGGCCATCCGACCAATCAAAAGCAACCCATGAAATTAAACCCGGTTGCATGATTGAGAAAAGTCAACCACGCACACGTGTCAATGGCGTGGGTCATTTTTGATTGGTCGGATTGGCTTTCGAAAGCCCTGCTTTAAACCTTTCATTTAGTATATAAGGTGACTAATACAGCAGCGTCAATCCACAGAGTGTGTTATTTTATTTTCTTGAATTATTTGTTAATGGTGTTTCACAGTATTTAAATGGGACAGAATATTTACATAAAACACTAAAAAAAAGAATATAATTGTTTAAAAACATTTTATATTTTATTTCTTTTCTTACAAAACAATACCCCCGCCGCAGCATCAGAATTTAAGGGGAGATAACCCATAAAACAAGTTGACACAATCTAAGGGAGAGAGTATATAAGGTGACTTAATACAGCAATCCACAGGGTGTGTTACTTTATTTTCTTGAATTACTTATTAATGCTGTTTCACAGTATTTAAATGAGACAGAATATTTGCATAAAACACTAAAAAAAAAGAATATAATTCTTTAAAAACATTTTATATTTTATTTCTTTTCTTACAAAACAGATAATTAATTATACCCGCTGAATTACAATAACCCGACACAATCTAAGGGAGATAACTCCCTTGGTTATATTTAAGGGTTATCTCCCTTAGTGTTATTAGACATACGAAAATCGAATTTTTTGTTCAATTTTTTAGAAAAAGCCGAATTTTTTACTCCTGTTGCAACAGATTGTACTGAGGCTATACAAATATTGAAATATTTACCGGCTTCATTCATAGATTGGAAAAAGTTTTCTTCGTTAGTAACTGTATTTAATGATTTTACAGGTCTCCTTGCAACTGTTTTACAAGTACCAGTTACTTCTCGTTTTAAATTCTCACTTTGTGAAATAGCCTGTAGATTTGATAAAGAATTATTCTGAGAATCGGAATCAATATGATCAATAACATAAACATCCTTGATCAATCCATTAAACACCTCAAAGACGAATCTGTGACAATGATAACTTTTCTTCCCAGCACTAAACCTCAAATACCCTCGATTATTCACAAATCCAACTGGATTCTTCAATCTGCGGTTTCTGATAATACCATCACGGGATGCTTCATAATTAACAAGCACGGGTGAGGTCTGAATTCTTGGTTCATTTGTTTAATAATACTATTTTTCTAATTCATTGTTTGGTTTAATTATAAGTCTCTGTATATAATCTTGAGGAGTCTTTATAATTTTGTCATCGTTGGGGTCAATGACGGTATTTTTTATTCGTTTGTCATAATAGCGTTTTAGTTCCCTGTGTCGTTTGCCGCCACACCTGAGACATAATTACGATTTTCCCCTAACAACAACCCCACATCGAATACAGGGTAACGGACCAAGGCTTCCACGACGAAAGCTTTGCATATGATACCCACAGAATTCATTTCTGCATGATTTGTTACACGGTGTCACTGATCCAATCATAAGCCATTTGCAGTGATTCATTATACTTAAATCTTTCATTTAAATGCTTGTTTTAATTATAGTATGGAGGAGTTCGAGAGATTATCGAAAATTAAGCCCTGGAAAAGTGTTCAATTCAATCTTGATAGAGTTTCTGATACACCAAAGAATAAAATTCTTGATAGAACCTTGATTAGTAAAATCAGAGACTGTTTTAATGAATTCAAGCGTGATGGGGCATCTCACTGTTGGTCAACATTTCGAATTGATGGTGTTGTTGACGCTACCATGAATGATGAAAAGCAGCAGTGATAATCTCAAATCTCGGGGAAGAAAGAAATTTTTTTCGAATAAAATTCCTTATCCGTGATGATGGAAAATGGATCATTAGGGACAAATACGAGCCTATTCTCAAGGACAAAAAAACTGTCACTGTGACTCATGATTCAAAACCAGGAATTTTGACTGGAATTGACAAACCATACTACGAAAGATCTTATCCTGTCACAGCAGTTGTTTACGGGATATATCCGCTCAATGACAACCCTGATATTGCAAAACTAGCACCCATGAAATATTCTTCGTCACGGGTCAATTGTGTAGCAACACGAATAATGGAACATTTCACAAATGCGTCCCGGGGAAATAAACTAACTGATCTAAGACGAAAAAAAATAACCGAATGGGAATTAACGGTGAAACAGAATGGGGCAACAATTCGGGATATAATTAAATTAGAAACATCATTGAGATTTCCAATATCGGTAAGGACAATCACCGGAGAAGTATTATACGAATTGAAATATAATAAAAATGGAGCCCCAATTGAAATTATTGATCATAATGAACACGCGTGGTCATCTGCAGTAACAATATTCCCACGGAATAGAACCGTAAAATATATTTCCCCAACAGGGTTGGAACCTGAAGAATGTTTTACCGAGCAGAAATTATTTGATGCTATTTACAATTTGAGTAAAGAAGACCCTGTGTCAATGTGGCTATTTCATAGTGTTTCAGACGATGAATGTAGATTTGATCAGTTTGTAAGACCCAACGGAGAATTGTACCGTACTGAAGAACTGCATAATCAAATGAAACAACTAGCTAGTGAGTTTTCTCCAGAGAGTTCTCTGGAGGAAGACAACGATCAATTATTAACAAACTGTTTTACACTTCCATCAGTTTTAGCACATTTTGCTAGGAAGAAAAACGCGTGGAAACCAACAAGAAGTGAGTTTTTATCAGATGTTAGATTGTCCTGTCTTGAATACAGCCATGGAGGGTTATGGAATACAAAATACACCGCTGAAACCGTTATTTCAGTTGATATGATTGCGTGTTATCCAGGAAGTTTTCTTGGGTATGGAGAATGTGCTAAATACTTTAAACGATTTGGACACCCCACACACGAAATGACCCGTGTTGCGATTAATGGACCACTGCCTGATTTTGATTTAACAGGATTCGCTTGTGTAGTATCATTTGAATTGGCTACATGACTTCATCCGTGTAGTTATCTTTGGATTGGTAAACACATGTCTGAAAAACACTGGATGCCAATAGTGTTATTTCGGTATATGCTTGATTGTAAGATGTTAAAATCATTAATTGTCAGTGAAGCAATTATATCCTATCGAGCACAGAAATCAGTCTGGTTACCACAACCTGATCTAGAAAAAATAATTAGTGAACAGCGAAAACTGTTTCCAAATTTCAGTGAACAACAAATCATGAATTGGTCCAAACAGTTATTTGAAATCAGAAACAATGAAGCAAAAGATCTTGGACGAAGAATAATCGGTAAATTCACTCAGGGTGGTAAATACGATAATACAAGATATTCTTCACGGTTAATTATAGACAATGCTGAATACGATTTTGTAATCGCGGATTTAACGAATAAAGGCCTATATGTCAATCGTAAGGACGTATTTATGTCCGATGGAACCAAATTGGGTACAATTGTTACTTACAATGATGGATACAATCAACAGTACACACATTTGAGAGCTTCTATGCTTGGTTATGCTTCTATTAATCTGTTTTCAATGATTAATAAATTTCCTGACACCGCAGTTAGAGTTGCCACTGATTCATTTTACATAAATAGCAAAATGGCTGATTTTAAGGCTACTGGCAACGAGAATTAGGGGTCATGGAGAATTAAGAAGGAAATGCTTCATGATTATATTCAATCAGCAGATGTTACAATTGAAAATAATTATTTAAAAAGCAATCAGTGTTCAGAATTTTCTAATGCACCACCGGCATCCGATCCAGTATGCCGGTATAAAACAGTTTATTTAAACGGTTGTGGAGGATCAGGAAAGACAACACGAGTAATCAATTTATTCAAGGATAAAATCAACATGAATGCGTTAACACCAACTCACAAACTTGCCAGAGACATAAAACAACGAGATGTAAAGATTTCTGATACTTATCACAACTTCTTCCGATGGAGAGGTGATAAATGGACCCCTGAAAGAATGGGACAGAAATTTATTCCACCGGTGATATTATGGGATGAAATATGCACGGTACCGTTACAAGTATTAAAAACATTTCTTGAATGGTTGTCAACGAAAAATACAAAAATTATCATGTGCGGCGATCAAGGCCAACCACCACCATTTGTCGGTGAACCTCCTCATGAATGGTTAAAATCATACGTTGATTATTACGAAGAGATGAATGATGACATTAGATCATTAGATGAAATATTACGTGAGTTTAAACAACTAATCAGATTACAACCGGATAAAATCCAGTGTGAAATAGCCCGTGAAATAATTTCAGAAACTCCCATGAATGATTTTTGGGAGTTGTGGAGACCAAATGATTTGATCATTGCAAGTAGAAAAATAGTCAGAGACACACTTCAGATGAAGTTATTTGAATTGCATAAACAAAAATTTGCAACACCTCCAGTACCGTTGTGTTATAGGCCATCGGATACACGAAAACAGAACATTGAAGTTGATATTCCAGGACAAAGTGAAAAACAGAATTTAGTATTAAATGATATTGTGCTGGTTGATATCAGCGTCGTTGAAGATGCATTGCGTGCTAATAAATCCCCATGGACGCTAGGATACGCAGCAACAATACATTCTTCACAAGGATTGACTATATCGGATACAATTGTTTGGATGGTAGATAATCGCATAGAATGGTCGAATTTAGTCTATCTCGCAGTGTCTAGAGTACGAAAAATAAATCAACTTCGAAGAATTGTCTTCGATGATAATGACACCACAATGGATGATATTGATGTTAAAATGATTGATAAAAAACTCTCCGGTTACAAACAACAAGACAAAAAATAAACAGCGAGAATTTGATATTGATGCTGAATTAATAATCACTTTGAAAAAACAACAGAATAATCACTGCGCAAGTTGCAATTGTATAATGCGTTGGCAGTATTCGGATAAGGATCCTCGCCAATTTACCGTTGACAGAAAAAATAACAATCTCGGTCATGTCAGAAATAATGTGATGTTGACTTGTCTTGAGTGCAATAGACGCAACGGCGCTAGTTAAGACCCCGTGGTGGCAATTGAGTATCGTCAGGAATCACTTGTAATTGTTATCTAGTAAAACCCCGCTGAGGGGCAGTTGAATCCAGTCTATAGATTGGAGGTCTACCCGTAGATCGTGTTATACTAGATATCTTGTGTGCAGTAACACTCCAAATAGGATCAGTAGCCTTTTTTCTGCCCCCCATCAAGCTCTCCTGGTTCGTATAAATACCTCACAGTGATATTACTACCAAGAATTGGTTCTTTGAAATCTTTTTGAATTTCCATTTCAGGTATTGACTTTTTTTTAATCGCGTTGATAGGTTTCAAATTAATTGTTCTAGTAATCTCGTTATTCAGTGCAGTAATCACAGCTGGTAACCTTTTAACCCATTCACGGGATCTTTTTTCTTGGATAAATTCTTTTGCGTATTGATATCCAAATAACCGCTCAGCAAGGGTTTTATTAAACCGTTCTACAATTGCCTGATCACGATGTAGCGCAGTATGTCCTCGTCTGATAGTGACATTATGATTTTTCATTATTGATAACACTGCACCCTGAAATTCTTTGCCAGGATCAATTTGTAATAGATTTGGCCAGTGCAGAGGACCTCGTCGATAAATCCTTTCAAATGCAGAAGCCACTTCAGTGGCTGATTTTGTTTTTAACGGTTCTGCTTCTTTGTATCGACTTGCAATATCAACTACGGTTAAAGCATATTTGTAACCGTTATCATGTAGCAGAAATAATATATCAGCCTGATGAACTTCATTAGGGACAGTCACATCAAAATGCGAGAAATTAATTTGTTTAGGCGGTGGTAGATAAATTTGCCATAGTGCCTGTTTGGATAACCATTGAGCCGCAGTGGTTTTTTTCACTTTTGCAGCGCTAGCGAGTTTATGGACTGCTGATTTACCCCTCCAGTATCCTTTTGGAGAATAGTAAATAGATTCCATGTTGTTATTAATTACCAGCACCTAACATCAATTTACTTTTCATAGCCGATTTTATCAAAAAGGAAGCCAATTTTTCTTTGAAAGATTTATCAGGAATAGCATTTAACGCATGAATTAATTTCACATCTGCTAGATGCCTGTGCTGCAGATTACTGCTTTTATAAGAGACATCATGAAGGTGACAGGCCTTATCAATGGCGTTTATTGGTTCTTCACCGGGGTTGGGTTGGTTATGAGTCTGATATCAAGTCTTGTTCCCGGTCCACAATAACTATACCCTGGAAGGTGTTTTTCTCCGAGGATTTTGCCCATGGGGTTCCAGGGAGTTTAGTTAGCTTGGCTGCGATATCACCTCCTCGTTTTTTTTTTAAAGGTTCCTTGGGTTTCTTGGTTTCACCAAGGGAAACAAATCTAAATTTCTTTGTACTACATTGCACGCATTTACCAGAAAGCGCTGATCGGTTATTTTTTGTTGTAATCGTCGTCAAGTCATCTGTGCCAGTACGCGCCTTACACTTCACACAATATAGATCCATAATTTATGTATAGAGATATGAATATAATTAATTTTTCAGCGACTAAAACAAGAGAACCAGTTAAGCATCATGCAGCGCTACCAAACTCTATCCGCGCAATTATAATCGGACCATCTGGATCCGGCAAGACGCAATTGTTGCTCAATTTAATAATGAGATGGATGAAATGGGATAAGTTGTATTTAGTTGCTCCTAGTGTAAATGATCAACGATGCTATGAAGTGCTAAAAGATTTTAATGAAAACGCTTCAGAGATTGCCGGCGAGTGTATTATTGAATTTATAACCGATATTGACGAGGCACCATCAGTAGAAGACCTCGATGGAAGTATCAACAATTTAGTTGTATACGATGATGTCATGTTAGATAAACAAAAAAAAACAGCTAGAATATTTTCCCGAGGCAGGCACAAAAACATTGATGTGATATATGTCACTCAACGCTACACTCAGATTCCAAAAGTGATCAGAGATAACTGTAATATTCTTGCTGTATTCAACGGCGTTGATACACATACGCTACGAAATATTTGGCAGACATGGTGTTCTGATATGAACTTCAATCAATTTAGAAATTTCTTTAGTCATGCTCAGTCTACCCCACACGGATTTGAAATAATAAATTTACATGACCCTCGAACACGATATCGTATCGGACTTGATAAAATATTCGGTTGAAATCACCGTAACCCATAGCAGCAGAGGAGGTGAGTGACAACGACGTTGTGACATTTTATGGTTAAGCAACGAAAACGCGAATACAGTATCACCCGCGAAAATTCATGTTTTCAGACAAAAATCACTAAGGCTCTATTTGCCAAATGGAGACTTTATTTTTTTTTTGGTTAAAACATGAGATTTCGCAGGAAGGCTCTATTTGCCGCTTTGAGGGTTTAATCATATTTTAAACAAAAAAGTTGTAGGATTCACCTCCTCTGCTGCTATATATTTTAGTATATGGAATTCAAATTATATTTGTCATGAGTAGCCCCACCCCTACTAGGATTGTTACGTAGTTATGATTTTTCGCTTAGTCTATATTTGTGCCTTTTACAGCATGTATTTGTTCAAGGTCAATTTCATCCAAAGATTTACATTGCATAAGGTTTTCAACTAAGTTTGCGATATCAGGCAACAAGTCGTAGAAAGCATCAAAGCCAAAGACAGTTCTATAAAACTTACAAATTGACTTAAGATAAGCGCAACATCCATATATACTCTTTTATATATGTTTCTAACCTGCTATAGACTCGGAGGTCTCGGATACATTCGACTTGACCATATCACTATTACAATTGAACGTGACGTTACAAGTTTGATGTTATCATTTTCTCGTACTATAAACTGTCATTTGCCACATAACACAGCAAATAAAACCCGAAGGACGTTATATAAGCTAAGTGAGTCGGCAACTGACAGTTTCTGGACAATGCTATATAAATGTTTATATTATAATTCGATTGGATTTAACTTTTGGCTGCATATTTTGTTCTGTTTATGTTATGAACACTAGTCGATGTTTTACTGAATGTATCATTTTCTGCCACCGTACTTATGACCTTCGAACACAAACAGAAACTTGCGATATGTATTAATTATCCGATGATCCGCTCACTGCCTAATCTAGAAATATGTATGTGGTCTTGGAACTAGAGCAGATTATTCTAATAACAATAATGATTGTTTCAGCTCTGTAATAGCACAATAGATCAGTGGCATGTTCGTGTATTTATGTTTTGTATTGTCCATATATATTCTTGTGTAAAAATGACATAATGCAAATCAAAACATATGATCAAATGATTATGAAAATATCACTGTGATCTAGAAATGATATATTACGATGGTATATGACCCAGGTGGGATGGGTTGGTGGCAATTTTCATTGTTCTATATATGATATGTCTATATTTACTGTCGTGTATTGATACAACATAACCCCATTGATCTGAATCGCTTTTATTATCTTCACAGTGGATGCGACTTAATTTTGTATGACGATAGAACGTTGTTTGCATTAAAATTGCACGTACTGATATAGATATTACCACCAATTTTATATCTTGCCAGGAAGTTTTCGTGCAAAACGTTTCATAAAAAAACCATTACATGTACGCGCTGGTCTGCTCATATGAAGAAAAATAATTGTTAGCAATGGATTAACTTTGGCGGGTAATCTAGAAATAAAATATAGCAATTACATGGTCGTGCAATGTTATTTAATATTAATAAAGGCTATACATTTTAACATCCAAGCACATTTACGTGATGTCATTGTAATGCGCCTGAAGAAGGAGGCCATGTCATCAGTAATCTCGTCTCATGAGGGAAACGTAGACAGTGGCTACCTCGAAATGTAAGCTTCACCTGTTATGAGTTTGATGTTCACGCCAAACAAATGAACTAGTATAAATATACACATACAAAGACGTGTTTGAAATAAACTTTAACCACGATCTGTAGAAAAAAAGAAGAATATATATATATATATATATATATATATATATATATATATATATATATATATATATATATATATATATACATATATATATTTGTGTGTGTGTGTGTGTGTGTGTGTGTTTGTCCTTTATGAACTAGTACAAATATATACGTACGTAGACGCTTTTGGAATAAACTTGACCGACGATCTGTAGAAGAAAAGAGAGAATGCATATATATATATATATATATATATATATATATATATATATATATATATATATATATATATATATATATATATATATATATATCACCATGTCAAGTAGAATGAATATACAAATATTATCGTAGCTAACATTGAACTCGATTTTTAAGATTCATCCATAAAAACATTTATTGTAGAAGTTACAAGATATGAAAATATTGGAGCTGTAGAACTTATAGTCAATATGGAAATTAATATTTACCTGCAACATCAGGCTAACATTAAAATTAATGAATCTAAGGAAGAAAAGAAGATCCATCTATAATTGCAAGGACACATACATGCAAACATAACACCGTATACATACATACACACATACATCCATACACACACACATACACACACACATACATACATACATACATACATACATACATACATACATACATACATACATACATACATACATACATACATACATACATACATACATACATACACAGAGAATGCATGCATATAATCATCAATTGGCAAAGATTTAATGCCATAGAGACCGTACCTGACTTGCACTTACCTTTAACTGATAACTTTTCTACAGTTCCTATTTCAAACACAACAGAGGACACAATGCTGTTTGGAGTCTCAATGGCTGCGTAAACAAATGTAATAGAAAGAGCAGTCCATATTAGATACATCAATCAAATCTTTGGCAAAACTGAATATATATATATATATATATATATATATATATATATATATATATATATATATATATATATATATATATATATATATATATATATATATATATATATATATATATTATATATTTATTTATTTATCGCCAGCGTCATTATTAATGTTTTTACTTAATTCGTCATTATTTTGTAACTGTTATAATTGTCTTGGAATCTGCACTTTGGTTTGGTCTTCGTTTTTAAGCGATGAAGTATGTTTACGAACATTAAAAATAATTTGCAAATGTAATAAATATGCAAATTAATAATTGCTAGTGTTTTGCCAAGATCAGAATCGCTTCTTGTGTCAGACGCTTTGATGTCCGGATCCGTTTGGACGGCTTTCTCAGAACATTCCACGTGGTCAGCTTCATACGGATGTGCTTTGGTAACATTCTTCCTGCTGTTGGTCTTGATTTCGGGCTGCATACCTAATTTGCAGATTTTTTCCAGGACGAAAGGACCAATATTATTAGCGTGGGTTTTATATTTAGGCATGACGTTTTTCGGATGTAATATTGGCCCTCCTTCTGAAATTAGTTCTGACCGTTGTTGGCTGAAAAGCTTAATTTTCTCTTCGATTGCTGGAGTAAGGCGCTTTGCCATTTTCACTGAAAGATAAAATGATTAACACATAATGTTAAATCGAACTCGAAAATGAAACAGCCTTTAAGAAGTAAATTGTTGGTCGGCATGAACATAATATTATTTCTGTTAAACACAAACTAGATTCTTTGGATAATGCTATTGCTGAGTAATAACGTTCTCTGTTACTCAGTTCATCACCACAATGTTCGATAATCATACGTTGCGAACAATGTTCACCGGCAAAAATAAGGTATTTTCAAGTTGGTTCCCGGGTACCGAAGTAAGTTAAAGCACTCGCCTTTGCCATCACTGTCAGATCACCATTGCCCACGTGGAGTCGACGATAAGACTCAGATAATGTGGGTTTCTGTAAAGGTTTCCCCATGCTTCCTTTGTAGTAAGTATGACTTCTTGTACAAATTTAAATTCACGACACCAACAATTTCCAAGTTGCTTGACATTTGTGATGAGTGTAGCTAAATTTTTATATTGACAGTTCGGCAAAAACAATCTCTCTCTCTCTCTCTCTCTCTCTCTCTCTCTCTCTCTCTCTCTCTCTCTCTCTCTCTCTCTCTGAACATTCACATACAAACATGTATCATCTTTACCGACTGCTCACATATGTTCAACTACAATGATAACTCCGATATGTGGAACACATCTTTTAGGATGATTATATATATATATATATATATATATATATATATATATATATATATATATATATATATATATATATATATATATATGTAATATATTTAATTGCAAAGAGTCATAAAGTGTTTGAAAATGGCATCTTTCTTCATTCGAGTCTAATAAGCAAAACGGTTTCTGTTCATGTGCGGAATACACTAACTATACGACGGACAACATACATGTTTATATATTCGCAGATATCTTTCAGTTCATGCCAACAAAATACGTGTGCGTTCATTAGTACTTTCAAAACTGGACTATTGCAACCCAATTATGTCTCCTTTGTGTCAATATCGTCTCCAGATACTTCAAAAAGTTCCAGCATATATGATAGGATCATCTTTAGAGTACCACGATCAGAGCACAATTTCCCTCTGCACTATACCCTTCACTGGTTATCCATTCGATCCATAATTTTACACAAAATGTGTTCTCTGTGCTACGTTTCATTGTCGCACTCCGGTCCAACATACCTATCCTACCTGACCCATGTGTACATACCAGCATGTCACTTACGGTATTCTTCTAACAATCGTACACGCATTATGAAAACGAAGTCAAATTGACAATGTCTTTTTGCATATCAGGGCCGAGCAACGTGGAACAAATTGCCCACTGAACATAGACACAAAAACACCGTGATCATATTCAAGATTGATCGTACAGCTAGCATTGTTCGACTCCTAGAACAAACTTAAAGACCTAATAATGTTTCCGACATTACATATTTTGAGCATGTTTTATGTTTTCCAATATATAGTGTTTGTTTGTTTGTAAATCCCTTGATATTCTAGAGATTATGCGCTATACAAAGTGCACATTATTATTATTATTATTATTATTATTATTATTATTATTATTATTTTTATTATTATTATCAAGATTATTATTATTATTATTATTATTATTATTATTCAAAAAATATGTATAGCTTATTATCTTTTGTTAATTTAGGTAATACAAATTATGACGATTTTGTTTTGTTACAATAAAATCGATGCCGACTGAACATATTTTGGACCTGTGAACTTGCTTTAGGTATGTCAAATGCACACGAGTAGTAATTAATAGCAATTGTATGCATGTATTATTTATCTAGGTACAATTATTTGAACAACCATGACTTTGTTATCACATTACGCACGCTTGATGACACGTGATAGTTACCACACTGAGCCCATACAAGTGGAAACCTAGTCCAATACAACCAATATAATCATACCACTCTGAGTATTTTCATCGACAAATACATATACACATGGAAGTAAAAGTATAAACGCATGGACAACAGACAAGCACGTACATGCCCACACAGTCCAATATCCTGGTCCATGAGTGTTATACACATCAATGCCATTGACGCAACGCGGATATCACGTGAGTGCGCCGCAACCACGAGGCGGGTAAGTAAAGCATCAAATCATGCATGGTAAGCAAACCAGTCACCATTATCCAGTTACCTGGGCTAAGGCGAACCTTACCAAGTGATAAGACATGTTAAGTTGAAAACGTAGCATGCGTAATTTAACATGTTACGTGTTTTCAAGGACACTCATAACAACAACTTGTCTTCGAAGATCACAGCAACGCGCCTGTAGTGGGAACTATCTGTAGGGACCAGCTATATATTTTTCAAGTTAATGAAAGTACTTATCGACAACACAATCTCTCGTCAACTACAGGTGTTCAAACAAAATAGTATAACCGGCTGCAAAGTACGAATGTTGTGCTGGGAAATCGTCAAACCTGCGTCAATGTCGTGATGCCTGCCTTCCTACAACCAAAGTTTGTGATATATGCACTTGCGATTTGAGTGTTCCCTAACCTAAGTAAACCGTATTATTGATCGCTATTTGTATATTGAAAATCATAAGATTGGTGGCTTGATAATCAGCCCAAGTTAAGTTTTGAAAGGCCTGTTAGGTACTTATTCGCCAGGAGAAATCTCCGTGAGCAGTGTTTTGCGTTTGGTATGTTTGCGAACCAGCACATTAATTAGTGACCAAACAAACAAATGGCGGCTTGTTTGTTCGGTTTGAGGGATTTGGTCAGAACATCTTCACTAATAATGTCACCACCATCACGTTATATTGCATCATCGGAGGTACGGTTAGCTGATAAGATACTGTGTGTTTGGCTCCGAAAATAACCTTTCAAATATAGTTGTTAAACCCAGATAAAAAACGGAGATGAAATCGCACACAAACATATTAGTAAGACTTTATGAATTTCAATTGACTCAAATCAAATGTTGTGACTTGGGATGGTAATATTGACCTGATCCTTTGCATCTATTTAGTACATACCCATTCAATATTTTGAAGCGTTCGATACTACTTTTCAATCTCACACTTAAAATGGACCGCTCCGGTGATCTAGTGGTTAAAGCGTCCGCCGCGGAAGCATGAATTCGTAAGTTTGATCCCGGGCCGAGTCATACCAAAGACTTAAAAAAATGGTACTAACAGCTGCTTCGTTTGACGTACAGCATTAAGATATTAGTGTTAGTTAGGACTGGTCGGCCTGGTGTAACGATAATATGAATGGGTGGGACATCATGGTTCATGTCTGCGGCATGATGCCCCAGTGCTAGACATCACTATAAACTGCCTCACTGCAGATATCGTAGTGATATAAGTAACCAATTGTTAAAGTTACGTTAAACACCTTATCAAACAGACAAATAAACACACATAAATGTTACGTAACTATAAGACTACATTTAAAACTTGAAACGTTATAACAGAATCTACTGATAAAAAACCGGTATGATGTATTGTTATACATTTTAAATTATTTAAAAAATGCATACACATGTTCGTAATTTTAAACTGGTAGTCAAACGTGTTGAAAATGAACGTGTTTGCCATTCGTATTATTGGCGACAGGTAGTTGATGTGCACATTGCGGTATATTGGCAGAAAAAGAAGACTTAGTTGGGGTGGACAGCAATATCGGGGACAGAATGTTTGAAATTGAGTTCTCAGATTAAACATATGTGCGAAGTGACATCAAACACGAGAGAGACAGACAGAGAGGGAGAGACAGACAGACAGACATCATGTACTTTGCTACATACAAATCTTGATTATTTTTTAAGCCCAAACAAAGTAAGAAAGATTCAAGGAGTCCTGTCAAAATCCAATACATGCTTATAAATGTCCCGTACATGGAAGACAAAATTTACCACATATTTAGTCCTCAAGAGACATCCCACAACGTAAATCATCTAAAATTCTAATTTTAGTATCACTTTTTGGATCAGTTTGTTACTTTTAAAAATTAAATTAATAAATAAATATTTTATATAAATAAAAAATAATTAGATTTATGTATAAAAACTATATGTATTTAATAACTCTTGGTATGTGAAATGTGCCCTGAATTTTGCTTGGGAGTGTATTTACTAAGTATAGAGTAGAAAACACGGACCACATACTGACAAACATCAAATGTTCCCTTTTATAATTAATGAGAATATTTCACTAACCTGTGAGTGCAGATTTAATTAATCCAGGTCAGATACACCTATTTTTATAATTCAAAGCTAAAGAGTAAATCCGTATCGTAACCAATCGATAAGGCAACGGCACATAACATATCAAGGGCTAAAACCGGTTACGTACATACATGACAATGCTTTACGATGTATAAACCGATCTGCATTGATTATTTTTCATGAGGTCGGAGCAGGTATGTATACTGTTTTTACATATTACAGGTTACACGTTATCCTTGTAAAACAATTTGCATTACTGAAAATCGTGTTTTATCGAAGCACATCCGTTTTAGGGGCTATGGTAGTGCAAACTAGTTTTTTTTTACCTGCCCAGTCTTATGATGACAGGTAAGTATGCTGCCAACGAATAAGTAAAAAGCAAAATGAGTAGCTAATTAATACTTTAATTCAATTCACATTAACGATCTTTGACTTATGTAAAGAAAATTAAAACATAAAAATGAAATACATGATAATATAATCTATGTTTACACCCCAAGTATGATGTCACACAAACATCACTGTATGCGTATCAGTGCATAGACTACTTATGTTATTACCAATTTATCTGCATGTATGCACATATGCATCCATGTATTTATGCATGCATGCATACACACGAGAGTCCGGACTGTACAATATATATATATATATTATACCTGCTGTTTAACCAAAGCATGTCTGTCGTCGTCACCGTCGCCATCGAATGACATTAATAATAATGTTAATGATATATTTGGGTAAAATTATTTTCAGCAAGCGTTTGCCTTGATCATAACGAAGTATCCATCAGTAGACAGACCAGTGTTAGAAAACGATTTATAATCAAAAGGGAATATTACTGGCCGAATACGAAAGGGAGATTACTCTGAGCTTAACATGGATAGACAATGAATAGCATCACAGACATTTCAGTAAGTAGCAACATTGCATTTTGGGTATTTGTAAACTTTTACTTAATACGAAACACTTATTCTTACCAGATCCACGACCAAATTACTTTGAGGAGATGTTATAGGCCTAGGACAGAACTGTCGGTGACCTTTAAGGTAAAACCAGGAATGGATGAGTACAATGCTACACATGTTTGAATATTTACTTATATGATTGTGTGATTTAGGCCTCATGTGGCCTGTGACAAAGATCACAAGTGCAGTACGTTGTTCAATTTGGAACCATGCATCAATTTTATGGAACCAAGAAGCGATTTTTGGCGACTTTATAGCCATCCGATATTACGATAAAAATTCATAAAGAATGTAGGAATGGCAAATGGAAAATTGCCATCAGGATGCGTGGCATGTGAAAAACTAAACCAAAAGTAGAATATCACCATCTATGGATTTCAGAATGGTACGAGTTTCATCTCACATACCAGTTTTCAGCTAAACAGGTCATGCCAACGGTATCAAATGGAATATTATCATACCCAACTTGAAATAAATGCCGGAAATTAGATAAAGCTCCAATAATTGACTAATTCCCATTGATCGATTATGATCCCACATCATTATTTCAAAATCTTGCTCTCAGAGTCTGTGCTTCCGAATAGTGTATTAAGGTGTGAATTTGTAAACAGTATATTCCGCATTAGTTATGCTTACGATCAATAAACGAACAAATCAAATGAATAGCTTTAATTTATATTCACATAGTATTTTCACCCCTAAACGTATTGAAAGACCGATCGAGAATGAAAAGGAAAATAATGTTCTTACCATCTCAGTTCTCTTGTATCGAGAGCCTTGATTAAGATGCAGCTATGCGCGGTGGGAAGAAACACTCATAACATTCATATTGTCTGATTACTTCACTAAACGTGATTAAGGTAAACCTATAATGCGGCTTAGTGCTATTCTTATAGTGTTTACTGGTATCCAAGATGTACCCAGGTAATAATGCCGGTAGCACGTATACAAAGTGACCTGGATATATTACCTTGAACGTCCAATTCATAAACGGTGCATGAACATTCTTCCCGTGAGGTACAGTGGGGTGGAGGTCTCCACTATTAATTTATGAAATTGGGTTTATAAAAGATATGTACGTGGAAAACGTACCAAGGTAATATTGCCGGTAGCACGTAGACAAAGTGAACAGACAGTGAAGTGGAATGAATCATATTCTGAGAAAGAGAATAAGTATTAAGGAGAAAAAACTATTATTGTCGCATTTGACCGCCTTTTTTGAGTGAGATTCAGGTGACATTGACAAACGTGTTATAATTTATGTGTTTGTTTCAATGTAATAGTGATTGCAAAGCTGCAAAAAGTAGTAATATATGATATGCATGTATTGCACAACAATGACAAGTGCAAGTAGTAATATATGATATGAATGTATTGCAAAACAAAGACAAGACCAAGTAGTCGTATATGATATGCATGTATTGCAAAACAAAGACAAGACCAAGTAGTCGTATATGATATGCATGTATTGCAAAACAAAGACAAGACCAAGTAGTCGTATATGATATGCATGTATTGCGCAACAACGACAAGACCAAGTAGTCGTAAATGATATGCATGTATTGCACAACAACGACAAGACCAAGTAGTCGTATATGATATGCATGTATTGCAAAACAAAGACAATACCAAGTAGTCTTATATGATATGCATGTATTGCACAACAACGACAAGACCAAGTAGTCGTATATGATATGCATGTATTGCAAAACAAAGACAAGACCAAGTAGTCGTATATGATATGCATGTATTGCAAAACAAAGACAAGACCAAGTAGTCGTATATGATATGCATGTATTGCACAACAACGACAAGACCAAGTAGTCGTATATGATATGCATGTATTGCACAACAACGACAAGACCAAGTAGTCGTATATGATATGCATGTATTGCAAAACAAAGACAAGACCAAGTAGTCGTATATGATATGCATATATTGCACAACAATGACAAGAGCAAGTAGTTGTATATGATATGCATGTATTGCACAGCAACGACAAGAGCAAGTAGTCGCATATGATATGCATGCATTGCACCACAATGACAAGAGTATTCCTTTAATAAATCGTTTCATTTCATAGCCTCAGGTCATTACGTGCTTTTGGATATAAAAACAGCATTTGGGATGTTGCCATTAGAATTAAAATAAGAAATTTATTCCTTCGTTCTAATATGCATTCTTCGCGCAATGATATTTGCGTATCTACGAATGTTGTGCGAGTTTCGTGATTATTTGTGTATTGTTCGATTTCAACTTTCAATGAGATCGGTTCAACTCCGTTGATGGAGCCTGATTGCAGAGTCCATCTTTCATATTGTTTCTAGTCAAAAATGTCAGAACTTTATGACATGCGCTGTAACAGCCGGTATATTATACAAACCTTCTAAACTAGGTCACCCCTTGTCATTATACTGTGTATAGTCATTTTTTGTATTTTTATTATTTATGTTCTTGCGTTTTATGTGTATTTGGATCTTATACACGCAATATTAATCGCAATTTTTATATCAAATCATTCATCATTAAACATTACATTTGTATCAACATCAGCTGTGTTGTTGTAAATTTTAAATCCCACCTGGTTATCTTATGACAAGCGGTCATATTGGAACCTATTTTCTTCCTGATGAGATGCAAGATAGTGTTGGCAAAGTCTATATTGATATCAGTGATTACTAGCAGTCGCCAAAGCGTTCCTTAACATACTAACAATCTCTTGCAAATGAACTGGAATTTTCCATTACAATGATGTCGCCTAGGTCAAGCTAAATTGAGTACAAAGAGAGATCTGATAAGCACATTATGTAGCAATGGTTTAGAACAGTAGTTCGTAATAAATCGATCAGAAACAAGAATTTGTTTTAAACTGATCAGTGTAACAGGATAACCGGATGGGAGTTTTGATTTACAACAACACAGTTGATACTGATACAAATACAATGCTTAATGACGAATGATTTCCATAACAAATTGCGATAAAATGTGAGTGGATATAATCCCAAATATCATACAACGCACGTACATAAATAATAAAAATACAAATAAATGACCATACACAGTACAAGACAAAGGGTTACAGATTCAGTAATTTTACCACGAAATGAATGATGCGTTTTACTCAAACAGTAAAATATGTAACATATTACTCGCATTGTAAAATGTATTCACTCAAGTAGTGAAAGTAAATAAACAAAAAAATTACAGATTTACAAATTATCTCTACAGTTTCCAAAACACACTGGTTTTTACGAACACCAAAAATCAGCCAGTAGCTAAAGTATTATATGTAAGGTGTTATACAGTCCGTCACCAGCAAACTCCGCTATCAGTCATATTGGCCAATCAACCTGTCAATTTTTACAGGTTGGTCAATCAATCAATCAGCGCCCAGCAGTTTTGGTCAGCAACGCCCTATCACCCGCTACTTGACCAGCAACACTATTCAGCTATACTGTTGGTATGGTTCTACTCCATAGCTGGTACCATGTCGATCCCGATCACTCTGATTACTGTATTCTCTCTGGTCAATATGTTCTCTCTGGTCAGCTGAAAAAAAGAAAGAAAAATTATATATATATATATATATATATATATATATATATATATATATATATATATATATATATATATATATATATATATACACACGCACACACTCACACGCACACACAAAGCCGTGTACTATGCAAGCCAGTGGCATATATGATAAAATGTAATGACGTTACACACGGTACGTTATACAGACTACAATATAGGCACAATAAGTACAAAACAATATTTATATCATATCGTGTGCTAACGGCGTTAGACCCTACAACAACAGCAGCAACAACAAACAATACACACTAGTTCAGAAGTGAAATGAACCGTGCCTGATAATAATTATACAGTACTAAACGTTTCTTAAAAATGCAATTTTATATTGCCAATATAACTTGCTAAGTCGCAAACAAGAATAGAACATATTTGCATGAGAGCACATGCTGGATCTACGTAGAAAATACACAAAGATAAACGTGGTAGTACAATAGTTTTAACCTTTACACACTAATGTAATAACATCCATACCTCTATAGCTGAAGATGTGCATGTCATAAAAGTAGATTCTCACTGAAAAGACATTCTGTCATATTGTCTGTGCATTGGAAGCGTTCGATTCTTCCCATCAAAACGCATTTTGCAAGTGCGACATAGAATAAACTGAAGTCACTATTTCGAAATATTGTACTATATTTATATATATATATATATATATATATATATATATATATATATATATATATATATATATATATATATATATATATATATATATATATATATATATATATAAATTGCGTGACAAGCAGTAACATCAAAGTTTACGTCACGCTACAACCAAGTACACAGTTGTTATGTCGTCGCTAACATTACTCCAAAGCAGTCTACATGTAACTTACAATCTCAAGAGAACAAGCCATCAAAGTCGCACCATTTACAACAATACGGATGCCATTTTCATTCTGATATGCTATTCATTCTTTCCCTTTTATATTTTATATTGTTGCGTGCATTTGTGTTTATATATTTATGTAGTTGTAATATGTTTGGCACTTTGCAAAGTCTTCTTCCAACGAAATCTCATTCTAAAGAGATACAGACAGGACACACTTCAAGCTGCCGTAATTTTTTTTACCTAACTAGATGTACATTTATATTGTTTTCGCTTTTGCCAAGTACTACATTGTACTATATAGAACGAGTACTAATATTATTCAAGCATATTCACGGCCCACCTCGCAATTTTTGTCACTGAGAGCACATGAATGGTACATGTGTATAGTATACAGAAACACAATCAATAGGAGAAATATGTTTATTGTGAGAAACAATCCTCAGTTTTGTCGCGGTGGGATCAGTTTACAACCCAGTTCAAGACAACGAATGTATAATGTTATTTGATCGAGTTACTAATAAAGCGTAACTGTATAAAATAATACAACGATATTAAATTCTTTTGTGCCGAAACATTCAATAATGTAATTGCAGTTGATAGTATATACCTTAATTCTTTAGACAGATAAAAAAGTGGACTGACAATATCACAGAATGGTCGAGTAAACGTTTTGCGGAGATACAATCATTGGCACATGATCGAGACAAGTGTAGGGAGCTGTAAGATGTAAAGCAGCATAGTGCCTTAACGACCACACTAGATCAAGAGACTGATGATGATAACTTTAGCTTAAATGTGTTTAATTTATTAGTATTCGTTTAGGAATCCGATTTGTATAGTACAGCTTTTCATACCGCTGGCTGTTCATGAACCACAGAAAGGGACACTAGATTCACACGTAGTATTTTTTTGTATACCTATTACCATGGATTCTCTGTACACTAATAAGGAAGATCTTGGTGGGAATGAAATATTTAGAAATTAAGTTCATATATGGTACCTGCTTTAAAACCAACAAAAAACAATTATTATGACATAAACACAAATATTGTCGCATTACAAATCAGTGTTATTCGCAAAAACGTTAGAAGATACATGTTCATGATAAGCTTATTGCCAATCCAGTCGATAAAACATTAAAACTTTCCAGGACATTATGCATACAATCTCTCTCTCTCTCTCTCTCTCTCTCTCTCTCTCTCTCTCTCTCTCTCTCTCTCTCTCTCTCTCTCTCTATATATATATATATATATATATATATATATATATATATATATATATATATATATATAATCTTCTTTAAAAACACTATGAAGACGGATTTGCAGTAGAATATATTTTACTCAAGTACATTTTGCTGTGTATGTGTGTGTTTGTGTGTGTTTGATTTATATTTTACATGTAGTTTTACCTATTTTTCAGCCATATAGCTACTATGTATAGAGTGTGACAGTTTATAATGATGTTTAGCACTGGGGCATCGTGCCGCAGACACGTAGCATGATGTACCATCGAGTCACATTATTCTGACACGAGGCCGACCAATCCTAACACTAACCTTTTAACGCTGAGCGTCAAGCGAGGCAGCTGTTAGTACCATTTCAAAATCTTTAGTGTGATTCGCCCATAATTCGAACTCGCGACCTCCTACATCTGGAGAGGACACTCTACCACAAAGCTACACGGGCGGCTCTTTTAGTGAATTACGTTTTGTTCCAAATCGAGCGAGAGCCGGGATGCAGCTACTGACCCAGTATCAATAATACTATTTATTGTATCTTTACTCAATACTTTTATTCATGTTCAAGTGTAAATGTATTTGGATTGAAATACGTATTATCTTCATGTTCAAGTGTAAATGTATTTTGGATTGAAGTACGTATTATATTCCTGTTCAAGTGTAAATGTATTTGGATTGAAATACGTATGATCTTCATGTTCAAGTGTAAATGTATATGGGATTGAAATACGTATTATATTCCTGTTCAAGTGTAAATGTATTTTGGATTGAAGTACGTATTATATTCCTGTTCAAGTGTAAATGTATTTGGATTGAAATACGTATTATATTCCTGTTCAAGTGTACATGTATATGAGATTGAAGTACGTATTATATTCCTGTTCAAGTGTAAATGTATTTTGGATTGAAGTACGTATTATATTCCTGTTCAAGTGCAAATGTATTTGGGATTGAAATACGTATTATATTTATGTTCAAGCTTAAATGTATTTTGGATAGAAATACGTATTGCGTTTTTAGTCTGACCAATAATAAGTGTTTTTGTCATTGTCTGTCCAAAAGACGATGATTATGTACAAAAACAAAACTCTACTCATCTTCTCATTCAATTCCATCTGGATTAATATGCAGAAGTCCTTATAGGTTCTAAGTGTGTATAGAGTCCCTATAGGTTATATGTGTGTATAACGTCCATATAGGTTCTAAGTGTGTATGAAGACCCTATAGGTTCTAAGTGTGTATGAAGACCCTATAGGTTCTAAGTGTGTATAAAGTCCCTACAGGTTCTAAGTGTGTATAAAGTCAAACGTTAACAGTGTTACAAGTGTCATACCTCATTTGCGCGGAAGGGGGACAATTGGGAGGGGCTCGACATGTATTAAAGGATCAAAGGTGTTCATGGAGTTAAATGTGATGATGGGGTCAATAAGGTTTAGAGCCTCATATGTGTGTATCATAACAAGTGTTTATAGTGTCATAGTGTTTATAGTGTCATAGTGTTTATAGTGTCATACTGTTTATACTGTTATTGTATTTACAGTGTCATAGTGTTTATAGTGTCATAGTGTTTATAGTCTTATAGTATTTACAGTGTCATAGTGTTCATAGTGTTATAGTATTTACAGTGGCATAGTATTTACAGTGTCATAGTGTTCATAGTGTCACAGTGTTTATAGTGTTATAGTAGTTATATTGTCATAATGTGTATAGTGTCATAGTGTTTATATTGTTATATTGTTTATAGTGTTATAGTGTGTATAGTGTCATAATGTTTAAAGTGCTAGAGTATTTATAGTGTCATAGTGGTTATAGTGTCGTGGTGTTTATTGGGTCCAATTTTAATTGGCCGCACGAGCACGATAGATTCTGAGAGAAAGACTAAAGGGATGGTAAAAGACAGTTAAGTGGTACCTCACTTTTGTTCTACTAATTTGCGGCATTACAGGTGAAGGATAAATTAGCTTCAGATTACTTTGTATGAATCTATGGAGACCACAATAGTTTCTATGTAAGAAATGTTCATGAACAATTAGTTTTTTCATTTTTAAGTTTTAAGAAGCATTGCTATAGTTTTATATTTTTTTATTTTTTTTTAAAAATTGGCTGCTATAACTTGTATTGTATGTCCCGGATATAAAGACGTCATGTTTAGCTGCACACACTTGGAGAAGAGGAAACGCAATGTTACAGTTTTGTTACAAAACCATATGAATGAGCCCGGTTTAAAAAAATGTCCTAAATGATTGGCTGTTTTGAAATCAACTTTCAAAACGTACGTCTTGATACATCAATAAATTTGACTTAAGCAGCAAGAAACGTTTATTCTCTTACCTAGGTATTATCAAGATAAAGAGTTATTATGCTTTTATAGTTTTCACCCCGTACTAAAGGCATATAACTATCAGCTTTCGTTTCAAATTACCAATTTATTTGCACTTAAAAATTTCGAGTTACCCAAACGCCCCTTGGAAGACGTTTTTTTTTCTTTACATGCACATACATACGAACTCGCAAGTGTACTGAGCGACGATGAAAAGGCAGTAGTCAGGAGACTGGAAATTGTGATGTTATTTTTTATTTATTGTCATCATAGGGCAAAAAGAAAGTTCAATGACGTTACATTTGTACGACTAATTGAAAACAACAGCAAATCGTAAGTTAGAACTTTTCATTGGTATTTGATTTTTCTTATTCATGACTTGCACAAAATGGTAGTGTTTTTCTGTGCAAAAGAACTGCAGTAACATGTGACGTATATCCCATCACAAATCTATGACGTTATGTTTGCAACACACGTTTTGCGGCTTCAATGTTGCATTGTTCCCTACCCCAACGACTGGATTAACATCACCAAACAACGTCTTCTAATGTAGTCTTGTACACAATGACATAAACTAGAATAAATAGTGTTACATAAACGCCTGCTTTGGCTATAGAATGATAGCACATATTAAGGCAATGATTAATAATAATAATAATAATAATAATAATAATAATAATAATAATAATAATAATGAGGACTTCTATACCGCCTAATCTTTAGAAGCTCTAAGCGCTTTACAACATCTTAAATGAATTACAAAAACAAAAGACAAAAACAAACACCACAAATTTGGAAAACACAAAATGCTGAAAATAATTAAGGTAGAAAACTTTTTAGGTCTTTAAGTTTATTTGTGCAGTCGAAAGAGGTGAGATTTCCTCCTATCCCGGTATTCAACTCATCTCTGCATTCTTTTCTTATATTCCAAACAATTCCTTTTTTTAAAAAAGAACGTCGTAATAAACTACTTCTCATACATACAACACAATAAATTCGTCAAATCAGTATATATTCATACTATCATTATGCCAAACAATATGACAACAATCTAACCCATTTATTTACATTAAATCCTACACAAATATTACAATATCCATGTTCTGATATATGCATACATCCAATGTAACTAATTTAACATTTTTCAACAATTGTCAATATTCACAATTCAAGCATGCGTAAATTCTAACAAAGCGTTTATAAATGCACTAGTGTACTACGAAGTAACCTAATAGAGACCATAAGATAACAATCAACATAATACATAAGCCCATTTATCATATACGCATGTCAATGAAACACTAAACAGATAATTCTATATACTAAACTATGCTAGTGATGAAATGTACATGCTACAAATAGTTACAAGTACGAGGCCGCAATATTCTGCAAATTCAAGCAAACAAATCATTGACCTTTTTGAAGCTTTGTCGTTCCTTATAATTTGTTTCTAAGTTTATTCGCCAAATTACGAGTGGCATTATCAGAGTAATAATATTTGCTCAGCAATCTTCCTAGGAGAACTACTGACCTTATAATTCGGATCTAAATTGTACTCAATTTTTTGTCTCAATTGATAAAGCTGTGAACCGATCCAATTAAAATTTGGATACAATATCTTTCTTGCTATTTGTCAACGTTCGGAAGGAAGAAAACACGACTCGTTCAATCCCACGGGCTACCGTCTGATCTTAGGACTACGTTGTAACACATGGGGGAAAGAGGTCGTGCGATGTAACGCTTGTACCGATTCAAGATTGTGGTCTTATGGTTTGTGCCGGCAACATTGCTTAATTAAGTAACTCTAGCCTATGGCAATCCTTAGCTATCACAAAATTGGCTCCGGTACTATTATCAAAACAGGTTGATCATAGTTTTTGCAGAAATGTATAGCTGGGACTTAGCAAACGTAACACTCATAAATGAGTTTCACCTAATAAACTTCTTCCGATCTATGCATCAGAACAAATTTAAACAGGATTTTCCATGCATACCTATCGTGGCACTTATTGAGGTCAACTATTCTTGCCACAAATCAAAAATAACGAAAAAATGTATGTTCTTATCTGTCCTAGTGTTAATATCCCGGATGAAATGGTCTAATACAACATTTACATTTATGACATTAAGATTACGAGTTAAGTTTTATTTTAGGATTGCATTTTTATGTTACAAGGTGTGCATATTACTGCAAGGGGTCTATGGTACAAGGTGTGATGTTACAAGGTGTGTATGTTAGTGTGTATGTTACAAGGTGTGATGTTGCAAGATGTGATGTTACAAGGTGTGAATGTTACAAGGCGTGTATGTTAGTTTGTATGTTACAAGGTGTTAATGTTGCAAGGTGTGTATGTTACAAGGTGTGCATGTTACAAGGTGTGTATGTTAGTGTGTATGTTACAAGTGGTTTATGTTACAAAGTGTGATGTTACAAGGTGTGACGTTACAAGGTGTGTATGTTAGAAGGTGTGATGTTGCAATGTGTGTATGTTACAATGTGTGTATGTTACAAGTTGTGATGTTATAAGGTGTGTATGTTAGTATGTATGTTACAAGGTGGGTATGTTCCAAAGTGTGTATGTTTCAAGGTGTGTATGTTACAAGGTGTGATGTTACAAGGTGTGTATGTTACAAGGTGTGTATGTTACAAGTTATGATGTTATAATGTGTGTAAGTTAGTATGTATGTTTCAAGGTGTATATGTTACAAGGTGTGATGTTACAAGGTGTCTATATTATTGTGTATGTTACAAGGTGTGTATGTTGCAAGGTGTGTATGTTACAAGGTGTGATGTTACAAGGTGTATGTAACAAAGTGTGTATATTGCAAGGTGTATATATTGCAAAGTGTGTATGTTGCAAGGTGTCTGTGTGCGCCTGCGAAATTTGATATATCATCTATTCATCTACAAAATGTATGTCTGGAAAGACATTATAGATCCAGCTAAAAGTTGAGAATATCATTTTTCTTCAAATATTATATTTACGCGCGGATTTGTGTGTTGTAGCTACATCGCAAAAAGCACACAATGCCTTATTAATACGTACTGTTTAACCACTTGTGCATAAAACACTCAATAAACAGAATATTGATATTTAAATTTCTTATCTGACTCTCCTATTTAAAAATTTCTCAGATACCGGGAATATCCAACGTTTTCTTTTTCCATGTGTTCACCTTCTAGATTCATGAATGTGACAACTGGGAGGATATTATTTTGAAATTTAAAGACCAAAGTTCATTTCCTTGTTAAACATGCCTTGTACGTGTATATTAGTTAGTTGCGTGTATTGGTTTGCATGTGTGTGTGTGTGTGTGAGTGTGTGTGATGGTCTCTGCATGGGTCTTGGGCTTTAAAAGTTTAGATCGTAAAGTGCAGGAACAAAGAGTTCAGTCTCGATTCCATCGCTTCATATATCGTCCAGTTTGATGCTTTAATGTTTTACCCAGCAATAGATAATGACGACCAGTTCGTGTTGGTTTGGGATGTATTGGACCCTGCATTCTTCCGATCTATATTCAGGATCGCTGACCACAGACCATATGCAGTTCCTCTACAGTAATGAATGTGTACTAAATCAAACTTTCATTAATAGTATAATTCCATACAAACTTCCTTTGTATTCTACAGGATATCAACCACATTTGTTATGTCTTGGGATGCAGTCTGGGTGGGTTATCATATATCATACACACGCCCACATACATACGTACATACACACAATATATCAACGTGTATCATGATGTCATATATTATTACGTCGTTGCTTGATGCGATTATATGCAAAAAGTACTTTATACATTTTAAAGGAGTTATGTGATTGGTTAGTTTTCAAATAGGCGATTTTCTTTTTAGAAATGGAAAGAAACTAATGGAGATTAATAGGTCCTAATTGCAGATGATCATGTCCAGGTAATTTTGTTTTGGTCACTGAAGTTCAAAGTTCTTAAATATGTTTCATCGTCAAGCTCCATTTTTTATACCTAAAAATATATGTATATTGGTGGTGGCTAACGTAACAGAAACTGCATTTATTTATATTTGCTATAGAAAAGGATAAATATAAGTTTTGCTTTTTGAGGAAAATAAATGTTTCACAGCAACAATTTCCCTTGATCCAAAGAAAAATGTAAACCCTACTATAACGCGCCGTCACACTTGTGTTAACTGGATGTACGTGCATTGATATGCATGCTCGTGGATGCAAGTTCGTCATCATCTTTTTGAAAATATTTTTCTTACATAACAAACAACACACATCTATACACATCTTAAGACATATGGAGAAAAAAGGTCATACAATATTCAGTATATCTCCAGCAGAAATGTTGTGTATGGATGCATGTAGTACAAAAACGTAAACAAAGCAGTCGAATTCACACATCTGACCATTGGGCACGATACAAATTAAAGAATATGCTCCAGAAATAGACTGAAAATGATTAGTACATATGTGGTGCAAACGATTCTATTTCTTAAAGTTGGTCTCCCTCATTATAAAGATGTGTATGACAATGCGCCAAATATGGAAAACCTTTATTGCACATCTTTATCAACCAGTGGTAGGGTCCTTCGACCCGAAGACAATGATGATCTCAATTCCCAAATTAACCCAGAAATTGGCCAAATAAATAGGATCTACACCAGCCACATATCAAGTCTGCAAGATTGTATCAAGCACTTAGTGAGGAGGTAGCACGACGGAGGTGAAAGTCCGCAATGTTTTATCAAGCACTCAGTGAGGAGGTAGCACGACGGAGGTGAAAGTATGCAATGTTATATTAAGCACTCATTGAGAAGGTAGAAGAGATGTGAAAGTCTGCAATGTTATATTAAGCACTCATTGAGGAGGTAGAAAGGAGATGAAAGTCTGCAATGTTAAATTAAGCACTCATTGAGGAGTTAAAAATAAGTATGTGAAGGTATGCAATGTTTAATCAATCATTCAGTGAGGAGGTATAATGAAGGAGGTGAAAGTCTGTAATGTTTTATTGATCTCTCAGTGAGGAGGTAGAATGAAGGAGTTTATAGGTTGCGATGTTGTATTACGGACATAAAGAGGAGGCATAAATAAGGAGGTGAAGGTCTGCAATGTTATATCATGCACTCATTGAGGAGTTAGAGTGAAGGAGGTGAAAGTCTGCAAGGTTATATTAAGCTCTCAATGATGTGATATAATGAAGGATGTTTGGAAGGTCATGTTCTTAACAAAAAGGCAGATATATATCGGCCGCAAATAGGTCGTTGAATAATAAGAAAATGTTACTGCGTACCTACAGTCTCATGTCTAGCATACATGTTTAAAAAGGTTATCATTGCGATGTAGAAGCTCTGACGACTTCATCTCCGTTATAGACGTTTTAGACAATTTTGTGAAACAGTGCACACTAAAAAGTAAATCGTGATGGCACATCCACGCCACTCGCATATCTCGCTTGAGAAGTTTTCATAAAATACAACCGACCGTCTTGCTGTAAATGACGCAAGAACAAAATCAGTGTATGAAAGTAAAACTAAAATGAAATATATCCACCATTCATTCATTAAACACTTGGGCATGAGAGGTGAGGACAAATTCAAGTTTTAAATTGTATTTTAATTAAATCAGACTTTCTTTTTAACATTGGGTCAGTGAGGTAAAGAAAAACACTGTTGTTCTTATGTGCCAATTTTATATAGTTATGTACATTTATTTTAATTGTTTGTTAACTTTATTTATTAGTACATTAAATGTTTTTGTAATGTAGCATTGTGTACTGGACATGACCTTTTTCAGCATTTTGTTCATTTCTGCTAGACCTGGTGATGTTTTAAATTTTATTTTATATAAACAACTAATATATATCTAACTTACTTGCTCCGATCCTTTCAAAATACTAAGTAATTCTTAAATATTAAATCTATTAAAAACGTAACATCTTGATGAGCAACTAAAACAAGCACACATCTAGCGTGAAAGGTGTCAATAAAAATATATAGATGATGCCCTGCTTCTAAAGTATTTTAAATTTGGACAACATTTACACATTCCGGTTCTTCCTTATTACTCCTAACTTAGAAGGAGTCTTGTGTCCAAGATATATGCTGGGTAATGCCACCATATTTAGGTTAAGGAACCATTTGGCATGTTCAGTGTTCAATTGACCTTGACATTACTCATCGCATCAATATCAAACGTAATAGGCAAATTGATTATTCCTGGAATAATTTTGTTTAACAGTCTCCGTCTGGATTTAATGGATTTTCTCAGAATTTCGGTTATACTAAATGCACAGTCATGTATTTTATTCCAAAATCAAAAGTACAAAGTTCATAATTAATTTGTATACGTCTCTTTTATTTCCACATGTTCAATTTAATTCAGGAATGTGTATATTAGTTAGTCTTTTAATTCTTTGTATTTGCTTGCCTGCTGAACAAAGTTTCATGCATGAATATCAATGTTTTGTCTACACGCAGCATTTCCACAAAAGAAAACATGTCATCTTCACCCACACAATTCAGTTGAGAGATTAGGTTTTTTATTATAATCGTCAAATATACAAGAGCTGGTAACGAAAAGCTATTGAGGCCATCGATTGATTTATATAAATGTGTGCGTGTGTGTGTGTGTCAATACAAAAGCTACACATGCTATAATAATGATATGAAATTAAACAAAATTTAGTAAGTCAAAACAATATAGAAGAATAGAAAATAAAAGTTCCAGTTCACAAATCTCTCTCTCTCTCTCTCTCTCTCTCTCTCTCTCTCTCTCTCTCTCTCTCTCTCTCTATATATATATATATATATATATATATATATATATATATATATATATATGTATATATATATATATATATATATATATATATATATATATATATATATATATATATATATATAGCTTTTGAACACACATCTCTTTAGCGAAAACAATATGTACATGGTACAACTGAACTCTTTAACGAAATATAAAAAATTGTTTGCAAAATATAGCATTCCATAGCTGAACAATAATCAGAAAAAAGTATTCAAAACGTCGTGATGTTATAGGCTGCCATTATTGATGGCATCGGATACTGTCTGATTTTGTCCACCCTCTTCTTCTCTTGACACCAATGTTGCATAGTGTTCACTTTTTGTATCCTCCATTTGCATTCTGACAAAGATGGAACAAAAATTTAAATGTAAGCCGTCATAGTCATTGCATTTTAAGGTTTTGGGGTGAGTGTGAATATGGGTTTCTAAAAGCTTTGTAAATCATCATAGTTGTTACATTTTCTTTGTTAAGGTATATATATATATATATATATATATATATATATATATATATATATATATATATATATAGTTACTTATATTAATATAAGTAATTTATATTTGTTTTTATTGTCTGTCTGTTAGATTTAAATTGGGCATTTTATGTTTTATGATTCGTTCATTAAAGGGGGGTGACCTGTACTTTCTTGGTAAACACCAGGTGTTGACCTCATTTCCGACCTAGTTTCAGAGTTGTAAATATGCCTTTAAAATGATTGGTTGGTTCCAAGGGCAAAATGGTGTAAAGTATAAACATCTTTCTAATTTATTTGTGTCATACGCTGTTTACGTGATTTCTTGAACGTAAAATTGTTCTGAGATTCTAGAAAATCGTGACCCCTTTCTTGTTTATTTAAAAATAGTTATATAAGTGATGTTTTGGAGCGAACTATTCAGTAGAAGAATTTGGATTTAAGAATATTAAGTTGTGTCTTTTGAGTTGTTATAAATTACCTTGTACTGGAAAGTGTGTCAATTCGTTTGGATTCAGGAGGATTAGTTTTGTTATTTGTCTGAAAAGGAATTGTGCTCGAGAAATTGTATTAACTAGAACTGATTAAATCAAGTGACATCGTCTTCCATATTGGATACTTCGCTGGAATTCAAATTTAGAACTCTTTGGACATTTTATCACCAGGACTTTTGCAATTTCTCTAGCGGATAATATTTTGAATTATTTTGGATTAATTTTGGAATTGATTCTTAAAACCGTCAGTTTACTTTTCTTTTCTGAAAAATATTTGTACTCAATAAATTGTTTAATAAGTTTTACAAGCTTGTTATTTTCACTCTTTCTATGTTACTGTTTGTTCGAGCCTAAACACGTGTCAATATATATATATATATATATATATATATATATATATATATATATATATATATATATATATATATATATATACATATATATATATATATATATATATATATATATATATATATATATATATATATATATATATATATATGCATGGGTGAGTGTGAGCGTAAATATGAGTTTCTGAAAGCGTGATGACTGTTCTAAATGTATGGATTTTACCCTGCGTGGTTATAACAAAAAGGAATACAACTTGAGATAGCATTAATGTAGATTAAAGGATAGTAACTACATTAAAATCGAAAACACCTTTATATGCCATGATTAAAATATGTTTACAAGAGCGTGTTGATTGGAAGATAAGAATATGATTAAGCCAATTAAAAGAGTTACTTTTACCAATGAGCTAAAAAAATGAATAAAAACGTTTTGGGAAAGCTTAAAGTAGTTATAATTGTTAACACATCAAAATACATTAATTTTAGAAAATCAAGTGCCTTTTGAACATTCGTTTTAGATAATTAATGAGATCCCAACGAAACTAATTAAAGTAAGTTACCAATTGTGCAGTCTCATTCTGGAACTATTTTAGTTGTTGGAAACAATTTCATCAATATAAGTTAGACAAGCACGAAAATCTTTCATTAGAGTTTCTTAAGGACCTAATATGCCTGGAAACAGGCTTATCTGCATTGTAAATTATGGATGTGATTGCTATTTGGTTTTCTTCAGACATGATCAGCACTTATAACTTTTGGAAGGATAATATTGCGGACAAATCGTCACTATATTTCAGAACATGGCGCATGCTGTCTTTTATATTTTCCACAGTGGATACAACATGGTTTCTGTGTATCTTACCTCTTTTTCTTTCGAACAAAACAGACATTGAGAAATACACTGATGGCAAGGAGAAATGCAAGTAAACCGACGGCAGCCTGGAGAACATTGAGACGTGAAGAACCTGTAACAGAAACATTGATGATGCGAGTTCAGTCAATAATTGACTCTGTACTGTAAGAGGAAAGCTTAAGTAGCGGAGAATAATGTTTACATTCACGTCTTGAGCCGTTTTATAGGAAACAAGCTGGATGATTATACTGGACATTGCCATTTAAAGACATATAATGCGAATTACGGATAATAAATCTACCGGCAATCCTTCTATTAGAGACAAAATATTTAACAGTTTGTCCTAGTTCATGCACACATTCCGGTCAATATATATATATATATATATATATATATATATATATATATATATATATATAGTGTGGTTTGTATACTGTCCCTTAAATCCACATGACAAATTGACAAAGTTCGCATAATTCAATCCCCATGGCCACATTTTTATAAAGATGTCTTGCATCTAAGCAAATTGTTAGTTATGAGGAAATTAAAACTACACAACAAAATATGTTTAAAGATATACAAATTATATTGTAACTCTTACATAGATAGGTAGATAGATAGATAGATAGATAGATAGATAGATAGATAGATAGATAGATAGATAGATAGATAGATAGATAGATAGATAGATAGATAGATAGATTTAAAAAAACAGAAAGAGCGAGATAGATATGTGTGTGTGTGTGTGTGTGTGTGTGTGTGTGTGTGTGTGAGTCTCTCTCTCTCATAATGATACGAGTAGGCTACATAATTTAATTATATATTGAGTCTTACCGTCTATATCATACGAAGACAAACGTCGGTCAGACTGCGTACTCATTGTGTAATCCGTTGGCAAAGAAGTAACACCTACATTTGCGTAAAGAATGACATTAAATCACTAGTATGCACCTTGCGTTGCACGCTACTATACTAACGAAGTGCATCTCAAGGAACATACTAAGCAGGAAACCCGACTAAAGGTAAATCGTCTGGTTGATAAATAAATCTAACATAAAGCTACTGCCTTACTAACTTAAATACATCGTTAAAGCATCATCACAGTATATGATTTTACAGGAAAGCATATTGATCCAATGGGCCGAGTGAACTTTACTTCATCTGATTGGCCAATAACATTACTTATTTATCCTTAAATATAAGATGTTTAATATTTGTAATTCACAAATGATAGGTATATATATATATATATATATATATATATATATATATATATATATATATATATATATATATATATATATATATATATTATTGCGATGGAAGAATATAATGTGTGTAAAAAGAATAAAAATGATTGTTATAATTTCTTTAATTATGCGATCTAATATGGTACCTTACCAAAGTATATCATTGTTACAGCTGCATCATTGAAAATCCTATCTTTAATATAGTATAAGATTGGTATTTAAATTCCTAGACATTGACGTAAATAGGTATAGAAACTAAAACTAGTTCCTAGGTTAAGATGCGCACTGTGGTCAATGTTTTACGATGCAAATAATCATTGGAAATAGAATACAGGCTATTACTTGTTCCTTCGAAGCCCGAGGATCATGCGTGATCCATGGACACACAGGCGAGGCTCACTGATGTATGTTATGCTCAATAAAGGCAAAGCTCTCATATCCAAGAATTGGAAAAACTATTTTTAAACATCGTTCTAGTCAAGAATTCTATTTTGTAGATAAGAATAGTTTAGTCTTAAAAATTATATGAGATTTAATGACTTGAGAATTAACACATTTATAAATAATTTCAATAACCTCTGAAGTACCTGTAACTTATTATTATTATTATTATTATTATTATTATTATTATTATTATTATTAATCATATTATTATTATTATTATTATTATTATTATTATTATTATTATTATTATTATTATTATTATTATTCAATATGAATTTGTATATAAAGAGTTTCTCGGATTGTTAAAATTATTTAGAACTTGTAATAATTTATATACCTTTTTTGCAACACAAGGTTTCGTACAAAGTTAATGCGTCCAGATAGCTTTTTTAGAAACAAAGTAGATGAAGTAATATTTTACTTTTTAGAATGAACATTTAATAAAATACTTTGATTGAAACATAACTTTTGTATAAGATTTTAATATTTAATTTATAATAGTTATTGCATTATTGGTATTTAATTTAGATTATAATTCAAAAATAGAAAATACAATTGGGTCAAATTGATTAGCTCTAATTAAGTGCATCGTTTTGATTATATATCGTTTACATGTAGTTTGTCTTAAATATCGAATGTTATTTTAATTTTATTAATGAATTCTTATACTGAAGACCTTGAGTAGGAATCAGATTTCTCCAGTTCCATCCGAGTACTTTTTCGAGAATAATAGCTATGTAATACCTACATTGCAATTGCAGCTCAAAGAAGGCCAGATCTCTCTCTCTCTCTCTCTCTCTCTCTCTCTCTCTGAAAGTCGTCCCATCGATACATTCGGCATGATGAAATATATCTATGCTTAATAAACTGACCATCACAATCGGTTAGAATTACCTGTTAACAATGACTATATAATGACCATCACAAAGGGCTAAAAGTACCCTTTAAAAATAACAATACTGACCATCACAATGGGTTAAAATAAAGCCTTAACAATTTTTTCCCTGAAAGAAATTGAATTTTCCAATCGCTCAAAGTGACCATTCTAGCCCATCTTTTTGTAGAATATTGAAGAAAAGAACATAATTCAGAGAAAAAAAATTCACGAATATATACGATTATTTGATTGATTTCTAATATATGACAGTAAATAACTTTATTTGTTTCATTTGTTTGGTTTTATTAAATCTAGTTCACTGTTTAATATTTCCTTCAATAACTAAAATCTCAAGCTCAGTGTGTAGCTAAACAAAAACAATAAATAAAATCCCTTTATCAGTGTGTAGCAAAACAAAGAAATATAAAATCCCATTCTCAGTGTGTAGCAAAACAAAGAAATATAAAAATCCCATTTTTAGTGTGTAGCGAAACAAAGAAATATAAAAACCTATTCTCACTGTGTAGCAAAACAAAGAAATATAAAATCCCATCCTCAGTGTGTAGCAAAACAAAGAAAATATAAAATCCCATTCTCAGTGTGTAGCAAAACAAAGAAATATAAAATCCCATTCTCATTGTGTAGCAAAACAAAGAAATATAAAATCCCATTCTCAGTGTGTAGCAAAACAAAGAAATATAAAATCCCATTTTTAGTGTGTAGCAAAACAAAGAAATAAAATACCTATTCTCACTGTGTAGCAAAACAAAGAAATATAAAATCCCATCCTCAGTGTATAGCAAAACAAAGAAATATAAATCCCATTCTCAGTGTGTAGCAAAACAAAGTATAGAAAATCCCATTCTCAGTGTGGTGTGTAGCAAAACAAATATAAAATCCCATTCTCAGTGTGCAGCAAAACAAAGAAATATAAAATCCCATTCTCACTGTGTAGCAAAACAAAGAAATATAAAATCCCATTCTCACTGTGTAGCAAAACAAAGAAATATAAAATCCCATTCTCAGTGTGTAGCAAAACAAAGAAATATAAAATCCCATTCTCAGTGTGTAGCAAACCAAAGAAATATAAAATCCCATTCTCACTGTGTTGCAAAACAAAGAAATATAAAATCCCATTCTCAGTGTGTAGGAAAAAAGAAAAATATAAAATCCTATTCTCAGTTGTACAAAAACAAATTAGTCAAGAACTATATCTGAATATTCGAATGACATATATTAATAAAGAGAAACACTTGAGAAAGTTTACACAACTTACTTGTTTGGCATGTTCGACCATCACTCTGAAGGGACATGTCATCAGGGCAGGCACACATTTTAAGACCACCAGGACGCGGGAAACAAAAATGGCTGCATGTACCACTTGCATTTGAACAACCATTTCTGTCTAAAATATAAAACGCATTATAGAGTAAAAGAGCTGGCACAGCAATGTATGTTATATTTACATGTAACGCGTGTTCGCAATCATCAAGATATTACATTCCTTATTAATTCTTCAACCAAAGCAAATGATAAATACAAAATAAATGAGGGTCTCTCGCTATATACTATACGAAACAGGATGTTACGATAGATGTTTAGTCAATATTAGCCATATACATTTAAGATCAAACAGTTTTTAAAATAAATCTATATGATGACATCCTAAGTGTATAACTAAATTTTGTAACGGGTTATTAACTCGTGTTGGTGTTCCAAAATCATATAGCAAATAACAGACCTTTCAAGTGCACTGGTTCCAGCAAGGGGTCACATGTACCAGGGATTGAGTACGATAAATGCAATAAACTGACTACGAACTGTGATAAAGTAGAATCTGATTAGCTTGATATATTTTGACTCTTAATGAGTCTTTTTCTAAGGCAAATAAAAACATCTACAAGACAAACAAATAAAACACAAAACCCGTTGTTTTATCAAAGCTGTACATGGATGCTGCTACAATAATTAAACCTTTCAATTTATAATGTTTCAAAGACTGCTGCGAATGCTGTAAACTATTGACCTAGAAATTGGTGAGCCTTAACGACACCTGTTGTTTTTTTTTAAAGGACTATATTGAATAAGGGCCATTTTCTGCCCCCTCTCCAAATGTCCTTATATTATGTATACTGTATATATGTGGTGGTTAACATTTATTTCTGACATCAGTTTTGTGTTCCCGTGTCCGTTGCCATGGTTACGGGGTGTCAAAACCCTATAATAAAAGACATGAAAAGTATTCATATTTTCCTATTACTTATCATAGATACCGCTTTATCAAGAACTATTCACTCAGTTTTAAACTTTGCAATATGAATTTATTTTAATTTTGGGTTATAAAGCTTTGTAATTAAAAATGTATTTCTAAAACTATACCAAATTGATCTATAAAAGGCAAAAACAAAACTATATATATATCTAACGTATACGTCAACTGAATACTACACCTAAATTACATTGACAAAAAAGGTACTCAACCATAAAATAATACAAATTGTTCAAACATGAAACATTATTTGACGATGTTTAATTGTAATGAATTAATTGAATTATTGTTTAATATTACTGAAAGATAATAATATATAAGATGCACTGACAGGGGCCAATATGTTCGCTTCATCACCAAATATATTGGTTTGTTACCTTCACTGGGAATGACGAGTGTTCTTTATGTATTTGTATCCTTATAATTTCATGGAAATATATCACTCACACACACACATAAGCACGTGTTTCAATCTATAGCAGAAATCAAAATAAATACCTTTATATCCATACCCCTTGATGTAGCCTCTATTCAATACATAATCCGTTTATGAACTATATATTTGTCCGCATATTAATGTGAATGCCAAGCAATATTTAATATACCTTATACCAAAACGTTTGCAATTTGTTCATACTTTTGTGAAATATGAATGATAATGGGCAAATTGACCACCACCAACCAAACACAAAATATGTATATATTGTAGGCCTAATGTTTAGCAGCACAATCGATAATGGCGCGAACGCACTTTATGAATATGCCAAGGAAGCACAATAGTCTATTTCAAATTCTAAACGAATGATCACATGATATTAGTTTACTATCATAAATACACTACCTAGTCCGTAACCAAGCTGTGTTAAAATAAGTGCAAAAAAGGTAACAATACTAACTGCATCAGTGATTATATATTAGTTTTAAACATAAATATACTGATAAATCTACACTTTACAAAATTGGCAATTCTAATATTCCCAATTACAGTTTTTTTTAAATATAGAATATGAACATTTATATATATAAAAAAAGAAAACACTATTGGTTGAAAAGTTTTAATAAATGGTTAAAAATCCTTTAGAATAATAACAATGGAAGGTTTTGCGTACATGACCTCAAACCTGAATATATTAATATAATCACAACATCATGTATCCCAGCTTACTCTCTCTCTCTCTCTCTCTCTCTCTCTCTCTCTCTCTCTCTCTCTCTCTCTCTCTCTCTCTTCAAAATGTTCATTGCAACATATTTAAAACAAACAAATTACGGTGGCTGATATGATATAAACATAGAACAAAGAATACAAGAAAGAAACAGACTATATTTACTTATCGCCATATGCGGCTATTTTTAAACTAGCGTGGGAATACAACATTAAACTCGCTACATACAGTTTTCTGTCATTCGAAGGGATGTGTACATTTATAAAGAACTTTTGTCTATAATGACCAAAATGTAACACTTATTTTATTATTCACTTTGCGAATGCCATTAACCAGCACTTAGCCTACTATGACGGTGATTTACAGTGTACAAAAATCGGACGTTGCGGGATGAATGCAACTTCATTCAAACTTGGGAGGAAATCCCGTTTGCAACCATCATGAACGTAACGTAAAGGTTAATGAAAAGTCATGGTAAGTATTTATGAACTTTTTCATTGATTCAAATATATGACTCTCTCTCTCTCTCTCTCTCTCTCTCTCTCTCTCTCTCTCTCTCTCTCTCTCTCTCTCTCGTCTATTCAAGTCATTTGCATGAACATAAAATTGGGGCTCTCTTTGGGGGCATTGAAGAAATTCACATAATTATAGACATATTGGAACGAATAAAATAACGTTAATTGAATATATGTTCATATAAACCATTAAAGTAAAGATAGTTACATTAATAAAATAACTATTATAACTTGAGGTTTCGAAATCAAATTTTGTGCACATATATTTTAAATAAGTTATCCTATACATGTGCACTATTTTTAGGCCAACATGCATGCCCGTATTCCTACGCATCAACAATAACAATATCTCACCTTAAAGCTATGTAATTAACTGGAGGTAATGATGCAGGTTAAAATAAAATGCACTGATTAAATAATTATTACCTAACATTAGTATTTAAACACAATTAATCGCAAATCCCGATTCTTGTAACATCCGCATCATTCATTACCACAACATTTAGTAAGGGTGTTAATACACCTGCTATGAAAATGTTGAGATGATTAACCGTTTATGTGCTTGCCCTTTTAACCTTTGACCCCGAATAGAGAACCCAAGGTAGGTGGCCAGAATTTTTCAGTAACACTATTTCCATTGATTATTATATTATTATATGGGCAACATACATGTCACAAGAAATTATGATGTACTTGGCTACACCTTTTCCATTTTCTATGGACAGAAGAACCAGTGCCATGACTGCACAGTCATCAAATATAAAAAATTACTGAAAACCAAGCTAGTCATATATATATATATATATATATATATATATATATATATATATATATATATATTTATATATATATATATATATATATATATATGACTAGCTTCGTATATATATATGTAACAACAAATGCTGAAGTAAAGTAACGGAATAGGGTGCAAATCATAGTTCAATAAAATAATATATATATATATATATATATATATATATATATATATATATATATATATACAGATGATTACGGATGAGGGTAGTGTGTTAACGCCATAATAGCAATCACTCCTCAATTGATTCCCCATTATTTGCACATTCTGGAATAAATGATGCATCCTTAAGATGAGAAGTTAATGATTTTCTCTTTGTCAAGTCATCATTTTCCCATCTTTTGCAGCCCAGAAACCATATGACACTTGACACGTGGGCACAACACCCTACAACCCAAGCACCAACCTTGCAGGTACAGTACCATCCTTTGATGGGATCCGTGTCATCATTAGGCTTGTATTGGATCCACAGTGAATGTGTTTTATTTCTGGAGTGGCGAGACTGGATTTTTACATGTAACAGGCCTGGAAAATCCATGCATAACATAACATCATAAACACCCTCATCTGTGAGATGTTCATGTGTATAGTTTGGAGCCTGTTTGACTTGATAAATCCCCATTGTGATGTAACGCAGGTAATCAACTGAGAGCCTGGGGAAATCAGTCAGTTCATCAGTGGATGCATCCATCTTAAAATAGATTTTACGTTTATTAATCAAATTATTTTCTTGAACTAGGATTTGTACCCTGTTCGGTTCCTTTGCTTTTTCAACCATCCTTCTAGCAGTTACAGCTGTTGATGGATCCATGTTGGCCAGTGGTGGGCGAAATTTATTCATTATTCCACAGATGATTCTAAGGAAGTCACCAATATGCGGAACAAGGGTATTTGGCACTACTTTGTCAAAAAACTTCCACTGTTTCACTCGTGCATTTACACTCTCTACTACCCATCGCACTTTTGTGACCAGTCTTGAAGTGTTGGCATCTTCTGTTGAATGCTGCTTCTGTCCTTTATGTAAAAAGACGGGCATTTCAACTTTAAATCCATGTTCCTGTAGGAAATCTACAGAGTCACGGAACCCCCTGTCTACAACAAAAACATCACCCTCCTGTAACCAATTTGTAATGTCTTCAGCATTTGTTGTTACAATGTGTTTAGTTATGCTTGCATCGTTGTTATAATGATCAGCTAAATATGGGCCTAAAACAGTTAAAATATAACCATCAGTTCCCACAACCATCATTGGCTTAACTAATGGTCGATTTTTATGTAAACTGTAGGAACGGCGTTGGAAGTTATAGTCCGTGCTCTTTTGTATATATATATATGTACCATCGAGGACAAGGACTGCATTGTTGCCTCCAGGATTACATATTTCCCTTGCAGTTGGGGTAGTGTGGACAGATGAGAATACATCATGTGTGATGTGATGAAAACCGAGGTGTTGCCCAACAAAGTTAACCATAAGGGACTCTCGCATTGTTTTAATTATTCGTTGCACTTGTGATGTTGTTAGATGGAAAAATGTGGATAAAATGGTGTTTGGAAGGCCTACCCGCATCTTTGTTAGAAAAACACCCAGGCATGTCAGTGGAGACCTACCATGTGTATTACGCAGTGTATTCAAGAAAGAAGACACTTCCAGGAATTGATCCCTTTTCAAGCCAGTAAGATGAAAATAGTCATCATCAGACAGGCAAGAAGGAACATCAAAGTTAAAATATGATTTTGTTTTAATTAACTCACGCACATTTTGTAAAAGTGAGGTAATATCTGTTCTTGAAAAGTCTTCAAACTCTTTTGTTGCACTGATAGATTGTAAGGATTCATTAGTCAAGAATGAGTTTTCCAAATGAAACTTGCAGCATCTACTATTAGAGTTTATAAATATACCACACTCTAAAAAAGACTGGGTAATGGCACAGATTGGGACATTAACAAGATGATTTCGATGCCCATGTGGTCTTTTACAAACAACACAACGTCTGTGAGATCTTGGTGTTGATGGAATTTGAAGTTGAATTGATTGTGGGCTTTTCAAGTTGGCAGTTGAAGTAGATGGTAACTGAAAATCTGGATCATGCTGTGGACTTGGTGACTGTGTTACTGACAGATTTCTGTAATATTTACTACGGCAACTAGAGCAAACAACATCATCTTGTGTTACCGGCCTTTGCAATAATTCCTCTGTATGCTTTTCAAGAGTGCCTGTAAGTATTTTTGTTCTATCTGATGGTTTTACCCTTTTGTAGCACCAGGAACATTGATATGCTTTAGGCATTTCAGATTTTGTTAGAAATAAATTAATTGAACATTATGATTTGATACCATTTAACAAACTGTCACATCTGACATAAAATGTTATATAACTCTCATTTATGGTTATTATTCATTATATTGCAGCAATTCACTCGGGCAGTCATATTTATTATATATTGGTACTCGAAGCCTGCAACTTCAACCCACTCAGTTCTTGTAGGGATGCAGCCTGAAACAGATTGTATGTAGAATATTATGTATTAATTGTCATAATTAATTTATTTATATAATAATTTTATTGTGTATTAAGTTATGATGTATAACAGAAGCCAACATTTTGTACTTCTAATTCACTTTGGTATGAATATATGTTAACTTATGGTTAATAGGTACCCCCTTTTGTTTATCTCCCTTACACACAAAAAATTATGTTGGTTATGTTTTAGTACTATTTTACTTCTGCTTGTATTATTTATTATTAATAGTAGTAGTAATATTGATATTCAAGCCAGTTTTACTTTGAATAAAATATTTTCGCCTGTAAATGTTATTACATTATAGTTTTGATTTTGTTTTATCATACCCGAGTAGTAAGTTGTGCATTTTTTATGGTGGTTTTGAAAAATGAGCTGTTAAAAATTTTATTTCAAGCTGTAATTCAGTTATTGATATTGTGGATATTAATTCTTTAAAAAAAAAAATAAGAAAATATGGAGATTTGAACTCGGTTCAACAACTTGATGCAACAACCACTAAACCGTTTGAGCTACTGAAACTTACGTTTTTGCGGCTATATATCATGCAGATGACAATTTGTTTCCCCTTCTGATCTATATAATTGCAGACTATTAGTTGTTGTTTAATTTTACAAAATTACTATTGCTACTATATGAAGGACTCAGTTAGCAAAATTTAATGAAAAAATACGCCGGTTTTTAGTTCCAGCTGAAAATTGACTGATTGATTTAGATTACATTTATGTAACTACATTGTAATAGTGAATTAACAGTTAAAAACATAACGTTATCAATCGGTATCGTGATTAAACAGAGGAAAAAACAGTGTTATTATTGTATAAAATAAATAATATATGTATATACTTACCCTATTTTTTAAAGTATCCTTTTGTCTTTCCAAATATTGGCAACGTCAAAATATAATTTCATTGAATGTTTTTTCCGCGTATTCATTGTTTACATATAGTTTCCAATTCCCCTTCAGCGCCTCTTTCAAAAAATTCCGTTCTCTAGGCAATTTATAAAAAGATGAAAAAAGAGAGAAAAAAATGGATAATATTGTTTTTAAATTATCGGAATAGTTATTATTCCCCGATTTTTTAAAAATATAATAATGAATGAAATAATATAGCACACTTTAGAAAGGCGGGTCTAATTGTTCACGCGTAGCGATACTTCGGCAGCTACGGTGCAACAGTTTCAACAACGACGAAGATACTTAGCCAGCCAAATTCACCAACTTTTTAATTTTTAATGATTAGCGCAAACGTGAACACGTAAATAAATTTTATAAATTAACATTTTGAATAAAAATGAACCAAGCAGTGTAAATACCTTGTCTGATCAAGCCTGCGCTTATATTTTATTTCTAGGTTAAAGTTGCTCAAATGTAGTAATTTCTCGTAAATTTCCCATACCAGACCATGTTCAAAGGTCGTATTTAGGTATGAAAAAGAAATTGATATGCATATTTAATGCATAACAAGGCGATTTATACATCTAATAATATAATGAGACACAGAGTTGTGATATTTACAAGAATTTTTTTTCACCATAAAAGGGGGGCAGAAAATGGCCCTTATTCAATATAGTCCTTTATGTAACCGCCAATTATATTCCAGATATTTCACGATTATAGTAGCGGTTAGTAACCAGATTTAGAGAATTATTTAAAAGACAATGTGTCGGCTGCAAAAGATGATTGTGCATCGCTGTCTTTGCTTAGTCATCTTGCTTTAATAGCTTGGTTTCAATGTTCTAGGGAGGGGTATTCAGTAAAATTTGTGTCCATTCCTGCTTACTATCATTTTGCATTAAAACAAGCCTCACAGTATTTATAAAGTAGTCCTAGGTCCGAGTATGTATTAGTTGTTAGTTTTACTAAATAGTATTTATAAAGTAGTCATAGGTCAGAGTATATATTAGTTGTTTAGTTTTACTCCATAGTATTGATAAATTAGTGAAATGTCAAAGTATATATTAGTTGCTTAGTGTTACTCCAAAGTATTTATAAATTAGTCCTAGGTCAGAGAATGTATTAGTTGCTTATATTTACTCCATAGTATTGATAAATTAGTGCAAGGTTCGATTATGTATTAGTTGTTTTATTAGTTGTTTAGTTTTACTAAATAGTATTTGTAAAGTAGTCATAGGTCAGAGTATATATTACTTGTTTAGGTTTATTCCAAAGTATTTATAAATTAGTCCTATGTCAGAGAATCTATTAGTTGTTTAGTTTTACTCCAAATAATTTATAAATTAGTCCAATGTAAGAGTATGTAATAATTGTTTAGTTTTATTCCAAAGTATTTATAAAGTAGTCCTAGGTCAGTATATGTATTAGTTGTTTGGTTTTATTCCAAAGTATTTATAAAGTAGTCCCCGATCAGAGTATATATTAGTTGTTTAAATTTACTCCAAAGTATTTATAAAGTGTTCCTGGGTTACAATATATTTTAGCTGTTTAGTATTACTCCAAAGTATTTACAAAGTAGTCTAAAGTCAGAGTATGTATTAGTTCTTTAGTTTTACTCCATAGTATTTATAAAGTAGTCCTAGGTCAGAATATGTATTGGTTGTTTGGTTTTACTCCAAAGTATTTATAAAGTAGTACAATGTCATTGTATATATTATGTATTTGGTTTTATTGCATTTTGAAAACAATTTCTTTCTCTTCGTCCGCCGATTATGCTGTACAAAAAAAGCCCAATGGCATATACGATAAATATAGACAGTTGACATTTCAATCTTTATTTCAATCGCATCTATTAATGTCAGTTTATACATATTAAAGCAGAGAATGTACCAGGGATAACGAGGTCTATATTTAGAGCCAATCTTAATATTAGTCGCCAGCACCCTCAAGTGACTTCATCTGTTGATATTTGACACTAGTTTTTCAATGTTTTATGTCAGATTACTTTTCCACTTATATATGCACTGGCGTTAAACCTAAAATAGCAACAACTTACTTGATGGGAAACGAAATTAGATCCGCAAAATGACTATTGTGGCTACTTGAGTGACAATCATCATTGATAAATTCCCCCATATGGCAGGGGTACATAGTCTTTTTCGTCCAAGGGCCAGATGTCATTGTCTAATACCACTCGAGGGCCGCTAATACATTTGTTTAATATCACTACCGTTAACGGGCCAGATTTACTTATAGATTTAATTAGTGAAATGGGCCCGATAGAGCTTGTTTGTACCCTTGGTACGGTTTAGTGTGTGCGAGTATGTGTATGGCCTGATTTTATGAGGTATGTTTCTCTGAATTTATGTTCCTATTTTCTACTCTAATCTGAACATAATGTTTTGAATATTGTATACAAGGGGTGTCCAGTTGTATCGGTGATGTTTGCATTTTTTGTTTGCGAGATGTCTTCACGTTCTATCACACCCTAAGATAACAAGGCGTTTTGTATGTACTGTAGATATTGGTTGTAATTGCATATATAGTGTTTAAGAATATTTGTGTTGGATTTCATCTTCGTTTACATTCTAAGTTAACACATGCACACACATATGCCATATAAGTACATAATATGTGAACGGGACAAAGTAGGAGGCCAGTTTTGTACCATTGGTATCTGATCCTTTAAATACATGAAGATCAACAATGTTTCCAGAAGTGGCAGGACCAAAAGGTGTCGGCTTTCGTCCATCTTTTCCGCTTTTCATCACATTTCTACAGGAGAATAATGACAATATTATCAATTAAGGATAACCTCAAGAAATATGATGATGAATATGATATTTTTCTACGAGCTTTTCCTGTTTTATTTATATCTTAATTGAAATGTTTCTGTGATGGTCAGGTCTATTAGCTAGGAACTATTTATTGTCCTATAACATTATGCATTTAGTTATATTTGGAACGTAAATAAAGTGCATGTTAAATGAAATCAGGAAACATAAAAGGAGTAATATAATATGACTGACTGATCTACCTGACAATAATTGCAGAATTTGTTAAAGTAAAATTCAACTGCATGCCAGAAACATAGCGTCGTATTATTTTAAAAGAGAAATATATACTAGAGATGAAATAAATAGGTCTATGACACTTCTTAAATGGCCGACACCCATAACATAAATCAAATGATTCAGTAGAATGAAAATGTGCAGTCGTACCTATGACTAGGTGATGTAAAGTACAGGTATGACTGGTTGAAGACAATCCTCTGGAACATGGCTTTATTCTCCTTGTAAATGAGCTGACGATTCCCACCGTTCATATCAGCTTTGTATATGCTACCAGCGATACACCAGTACAAAACTTCCTCTGCAAAGCATTAATCAATTATTTATCTAGATGTTCTAAGAGCGACCTTTATTGTCCTGATTTCCGTTCATTCTAAAATAGATATAGCTGCGGGTCCATATAGGTTTTGTCAGATGCAGTGCAGTGTTTCCTTTCCAAGATGCATATTGTTGGGACTCACGTGACAGTTAATCTAAATCTTATTTTTGCTTCAAGATCAAAGATGATTTAATGCTGGTACATATAGTCCTGACAAATCGAATTGCACAGAGCATGAATACATTAACATGGTACGGACGCGTAAGAAAACGTACTGCAAAAATTACGTAAAATCGACTGATCCATTTCCATAAAAAAGGAATGAGCATATGTGGTCCTGTGGTTTCTCAGCAGATGCTTGCAATCATTTTCAGTCAAGTAATATAATTGAATCAAGAAACCGAGTTAAAATTGTACATCTGTATCACACCTTCCCGATTACACTAACAAAACAGACCCTACTCTGTGCGTGTCGACTTTGGTCAGTTTGAATGACAATAACAAGTCGTATGCGACAGTCAAATCCGATCTAGCCATTACCGCGGGGATACACTAACACGGTAGACATAGCTAAGAAGTAGCGAATACTTATTTAAACTAAGGTGGTAAAGATTGGTCAGAAAGAAACATAGTGTATTACTATACACTAACATGGTAGACATTGATCAGAAAGAAGCAGAGTGTACTTATATACACTAATATGTTAGACATTGATCAGAATAAGCGTGTACTTATATAACTAACATGGCTGACATTGATCAGAAGTAGACATTGATAAGAAACAGCACGTGCTTGTATACACTAACATGGGAGACATTGATCAGAAGTACCGTGGACTTGAATACTGTTACATGGTAGAAATTGATCAGATTAGCGTGTACTTGAATACACTAACATGGAAGACATTTATCTCAAGCAGCGTGTACTTATATACCTTAAGATGGTAGACATTGGTCAGAAGTAGACATTGATTAGAAGCAACGTGGACTTATATACACTAACATGGTAGACATTGAAAACAAACAGCGTGTACTTATATATACTAATATGTTAGACATTGATCAGAAAGAAGCGGAATGTACATATTATAAACTAACATGGCATAAATTGATCAGAAAGAAGCAGAGTGTATTTATATACACTAATATGTTAGACATTGATCAGAAGTAGACATTGATTAGAAGCAGCGTGTACTTATATACACTACCATGGTAGGCATTGATTAGAAGCAGCGTGTACTTGTATACACTAACATGGTAGACATTGGACAGAAGTAGACATTGATTAGAAGCAGCGTGTATACACTAACATGGTAGACATTGATGAGAAGCAACGTGTAATTATATACACTATAATGGTAGACATTGGTGAGAAATTGACATTGATGAGAAGCAGCGTGTACTTGTATACACTAGTATGGTATGAATTAGTCAGAAGTAGTCATTGATCAGAAGCAGCATGTACTTATATACACTAACATGGTATACATTAGTCAGAAGCAGATATTGATGAGATGCAGCGTGTAGTTCTATACACTAACATGGTAGACATTGATGAGAAACAGCGTGTATTTGTATACACTAATATGGTAGACATTGGTCAGAAGTAGTCATTCATCAGAAGCAGCGTGTACCTATATACATTAACATGGTAGACATTGACAAGAAGCAACGTGTAATTATATACACTATAATGGTTGACATTAGTCAGACATTGACATTGATTAGAATCAGCGTGTACTTGTATACACTAATATGGTAGACATTGATTAGAAGTAGACATTGTTCAGAAGCAGCGTGTACTTATATAAACTAATTTGGCATACGTTGGTCAAAAGTAGACTTTCATCAGAAGCAACGTGTACTTATATATACTAACACTAGCATGGTAGACATTGATCAGAGAGAAGCAGAGGGTACTTATATACACTAACATGGTCGACATTGTTCTGAAGCAGCATGTACTTATAAATACTAAAATGGTAGACATTGATGAGAAGCAGCGTGAACATATATCTACTAATAGGGTAGAAATTGGTCAGAAGTAGACATTGATCAGAAGCAGCGTATAATTATATCCACTGACATTGTAGGCATTGATGAGAAGCAGCGTGTGCATGTATACATTAATATAGTAGACATTGATGAGAAGCAGCGTGTGCATGTATACACTAACATGGCAGGCATTTATCCGAAGCAGCTTGTACTTATATGCACTAACATGGTAGACATTGGTCTGAAAGAGCGTGTATATATATATACGGCATATTTTAATTGCAATGTAATTTGTTTATTAATGCATGTCTTTGTCAACAGCAGGACACACCAGCACAGCGTAATTTCTAAACGTATTTTAGATATAATGCGAGGCATTTGAAAACGTATAGTGAAGGTATGGGTTATAAATATGCAGCCGTGCAGATCATTTCTTCGACGTACGTTCATTTTTTTTCATTAGAAAAGTTATGGAAATAATGCATTGCATAGAAATAATGCATTGCAATGAGGACACCAGTCCACATTCTTTATTTGAGATTTATGATTTCTCGTCCTTGTATGCAATATATGGTTGCTGGAATAGGTTCACATGCTTGTTTTGCTATGACGATTTCTACATGCTGTTCTTAAACCAGGAAGGAAACAACTTATTTAAACCTCTCCTAAGATCCTCCAGGACAGTTGCGAACCCATTAAACAAAGACAATATATATAGGATTAATGATAATAAATTTATCAAAACTACAAAGAGAAAAAAAGGCTATCATCAAACCCGTAATGTCGATAGCCAGGCCAGATGGTTCTGCATCTCCTGTGTTGATTAACTCCCGTTTATTTGTGCCATCGTAGTTTGCCGTTTCAATCTTGCCATTGGTTCCAAAATTGGTCCAAAATATGGTACTGAAGTTAATCGATAAGATACTCGTTACTATCTGAAAATGGTCCTTATGATAATAGATAATAGATAGTCTCAAGCAATCCTAAGAATATAGAATATAGAGAGTGCCATATCAAATGATCACTTCAGTCACCGCACAGTATAACTCTAGTGAACTAAATGTAGGAAATGTCATATATAAACTAGTCAGATGTACGTTTGTGTATTTATAGATAGGTAGATAGATAGATAGATATGTAGTCTGGTACGTCAAATGCAGTAATAAGGCCTTAAATTACATTGTGCAGGAGAGAGCGTCTGGATGTCACGGTCAGGAAAGCTTGTGAACATTTCGTATTCATTAAAATACATGGAACAAAATTGGAATTGAAGAGTGGACTTTTATCTGTTTTTAATGAACTAAACAAACGTTGTCTATAAGCCTCGATACATTTATCTTATTATTGATATCAAGTAGGCAATTCAAATCAATTTAATCAGCATTGAAAACCTTTTAGATTCCATATATAGTCATAAACGTTTTTACTTAACACTCTTCAACTAGTTTCCTGAACCATGATTAATAGTATATTAATTTTCTTCATCACCAATGATGCGATTCCAAGTATTTTAAGAAGTCAAGTAAACTCAAATCGAAATCCAGAAGTAGAGATACAAGACGGAAACAAGTATACCAGCATAGTGAAATCTCTTTATAAGTATACCAGTATTGCAGTGTATTGTGAGATCTCTTTATAAGTATACCAGTATTGCAGTGTAGTGACAGGGCACTAATGGGACCGTGTTAAAGTTTCTCATTTGACTAAGATTTGGTTTCATTGCGATTCACAAATTGCACATAGTCACCTGAATATTCAAGTAATGAATGTATTTCTATCGAGTTTTATAGTGCGAGTTTTTACACTGGTTGTCGCAAACAAATTCATCTGTGGCTGTAAAGAAAATTTTACGTAATTCATAGAAGTATCTGTACATATTTGCGCTATATTACAAACAATTGCCTTAGAAAAAGTATTACTTTAACATGCTGTACCGATTAATGAGTTGCATATTTCTCACAATTCTTGTTTGCGAGCGTACCCATTAAAGCATTGCCACTTTGATGTCTGAGCTGATCATGCGGTTTGCTGGAGTTCGAAAGTCTGATGTCTTCGGAAATTTTCAAAACGCTCCGCTGTTGAAGCGAATCCCACGTAAGAGCAAGTTGATTAATGATAATAATAATAATAATAATAATAATAATAATAATAATAATAATGAAGACTTTGTATAGCGCCTAATCTTTCGAAGCTCTAAGCGCTTTACACCATCAATAATGATATTACTACAGTACAGAAAACACATGACAAAACAATGAAATTGGAAAACATAAAACCATGCTGAAAATATTTAAGGTACAAAACACGATTAGGTCTCTAAGTTTGTCCCTGCAGTCGAAACTGGTGAGATTTAAGAGCACTCTTAAAAGAGACCACTGCCTCTTTGTGTATATGTTCATTGGGCAATTTGTTCCACGTTGTCCATATGGCTTTGTTTTCACCGTGGGATCAATGAGTATACAATTATCAGAAGAAGAGCGTAAGTATCTAGCTGGTGTTTACTCATGGGGGAGGCTAAAAATGTATGTGGGAATGGAGTCTGCCCTTGAAACATGGCACAGAGAACAAATTTTGTGTTTGATTCTGTATTGAATCGATAGCCAGTGTAGGGCACAGAGCAGTTTTTATTAACATAGTGATTAACATAATCACTTATATCCTTACTTCCTTTATCAACATCAATCGTGTTAGTAAACATCCTTGATCGCATTATTCATATATTCTTTCGATAATATATGATCTTTTCGACTCTGTTTCTGTATGCGCCTCTACTTCTTTAATGAACTTTACTGTATATGTTATGTATACGTAAATGACTTCCCGAGATCTATGTTAAACGTTTGTGGTTACGTGTATCAGATTTTTGTGTTGAGAGATACGAATGTTTCCCTAACTGATGATTGAAACCGAGCTCGCATTATTTTGTTTATGATATATGCTTACACGATCTTTCATTAGCTCAATGTCTGCACGTTTGACGATCGCACATATAACGTAGTCTTGAGAAATTACTTTTAAAGAGTGTTTAGAAAATAAATGGAAACATATATACAACAGGGTCATTTTATAACAAAATATATATGAGAATAAAGCACATTTTATGTTGAACCATTTGCAAATATTGCTGTCGTACAGTTACATCGCATAACTGCTAAATGTAGTGGATATGTAGCCAAGATCAACGTATAAAAGCAAACTATATTTGAGCAAAACTGTTGTAAATAAACAATATAGGAATGTGCTTTTAAAATAGCAAAATACTTTCAAAAAAGATGAAGATTCCATCCCTGCCCTGGCAGCTAGCTTTAACACGTTTTGTCCTGGTTCGGTGACTTACAATTTACAAGTACAACAAATGTAATATGGTTCGTAGATGCAATGGAAAAGACATTATTATTACATCACCCTGTTGATATAAAATATCACTCATCGTCAATAAAGGATAATTAACATTTGTAATATATTGCTGTGATCCAGACGCAAAAATCCAAGTTGTTAATCGGAATTGGGACGAAGGTTTCTCAGCTCTACCATCACCGACAGAACCCCGAATGGTCTAAAGCGCTCTCCGTTACGGATCACTGACATCTCACCTCTGCCTGCATGGTTTCGAGTCTCGGATTCGGCCTATGTGGGTATGTGAGAAAGTTTGCCAGTAGCTTCTAGTGGGTCGGTGGTTCTTTAATGGTGTTTTCCCGCCTGGATCTTCCTCCAACATTAATACTGGTCGCCATGTTTAGCTTATCGTGTGCTGAAAAATATCGTTAAACGTTACAACAACTACAACTAAAGTCTACCATCACCGTACGATCTTGTTGCGGGGGGGTGGGGATTATATATCGTGTACAATGTTTGGACTCTTGGGCAGTGTGTATTTAAACTTAAATTTTATTTCGTCATAATGGTGTTAGATAGGAAAGAAAAAAACAAATATTATATTAAATCAAACCTACCAGAGATAGCAATCGACTATCCAGCGGACATATAATCGGTGACACATAATGATTCAAACACTGTTATAAGGAGACCAGTTAGGCCAGGCCCGATGATATCGAGCCCTAGGGGAAATACATGCAAAAAATTAAACGATTAGAGGATTAAATAATTTACTAGACACGTGAATGACTATAATTAACCTATCATGCTATTTTTAAAATATCACCGTCTAGATGGTATGGACACTGAATTGACACATGATATCACAACAAGGAAACTCTTAAACGTCTCATACATGCAGCGCTTTCTTCCATATGTTGGCGCCATGTTGTAATAGAAATCTTGTTATAAACCCAGACAAGATGGAAACGAATGAAGAAATAAACACCCATAAATAACAATAAATCCCACCAAGATTTTGACTTGGAAATAACAATAAATCCACGAAGATTTTGACCCGTAAATAACAATAAATCCCAACAAAAGTTTGACCCGTAAGAAAACAATAAATCTCACCGAGAGTTTGATCTAGAAATAACAATAAATCTCATCAAACTTTTGACTCGTTAAAAACACAAAATCCCACCAAATATTTACCCACAAAAAACAAAACATCCCCCTAGATTTTGACCCGTAAATAACAATAAATTCCACTGACATTTTGACCCGCAAATAACAAAACATCCCACCGAGATTTAGACCCGTAATAAACAAAAAATCCCACCGAGATTTTGACCCGTAAAAAGACACAAAATCCCAATGAGTCTTTGACCAAGATGATATTCTGTACTACCTATTGTGTCTTCCATGAAAAGATACCAATTCAAGTGACCCGTGTATGATGAAACAGTAATTACCCATTTACTGGATTGGTCACAATAGCGTCTGGCTCTTCAAATTTATTTCGGACAATCACTTTCTGTGAAGAACCATCCAAACTAAGTACAGCTATTATCCCATTTTCTTTGTCTGTATAAAATAATAATCTCGACGTCGGATCTACTGCAATTCCTTGAGGTGAAGAGTCTACAATGGGAAAGTGTATTTAACGAAATAATAACAAATACACTAGAATTGTCAAAATTTAAGATCCATTAAATAATCATAATAATCAAAATAAGTATTTCTGACCTCAAAAATGTATATTCATTTGGTCCAATATAACATGTAAAAAGCATAGATAAATAGATAGATAAATAGATAGATAAATACATACATACATACATACATACATACATGCATGCATGCATGCATGCATGCATGCATACATACATACATACATACATACATACATACATACATACATACATACATACATACATACATACATACATACATACATATTGCATAACCGAGTACTAAAATGCAATAGTGTTAACTATCTGCAAGCACACTTTGTAGATGATGGTAAAGACAATATGGTGGAAACTCTTTATAGATGAAGTGAGGCAATATGGTACAAACACTTTGTAGAAAATGGATGAAGGATGATGGTGAAGACAATAGGGTGCACACACACTTTGTAGATGATATATTGCTTATTTTGAGTTTACAAAACTGTTTTTGGATAATTTTATGATACACACTTGTGTGTCAAGAAACATAAAATAACTCTGAAATAACGCATATAACATATTATAAAATAAATCTGTACAAACCTTACCAGAAAGATAACTTACTGACTTTTAAATGGCGTATAAACTTTTCGTTCCTTCCAGAGACGGTAGCTGAGAAAATCATATGAAGCAGATCGTGGATTACAATGGTACACGCTACAATGTCTAAACTTAAAACGTACAGCACGTCGTCAAATCAAAATAGCGTACATTATATATATATATATATATATATATATATATATATATATATATATATATATATATATATATATATATATATATATATATATATATATATGATCGTTGAACAGAATACAGGAAATCGGTTTAAAAGATATTGTTTATAACATCTGATATTCGTGATCACTTAGGACATATGAATATGTCAGAATTTTCAGAGTCGGTATCGATGTTTAAATTTGGTCTAAATACCATATTGTATATATGCATGACATTTCTCTGCTCAAGGGCACCATGTCCTCTCCTACATTAAGTTACGACTATATTTGTAGTATATATGAGACTTTCAGCCGTCTATTTGTTTGTGTTTCAATGTCTATATGAATGTGCTAGCTATGAATGTGCTTGCCATAAATGTTTTAACTATCAATATGTTAGCTATCAATGTGCTAGCTATAAATGTGTTAACTATCACTGTGTCAACTATCAATGTGCTAGCTATGAATATGTTAACTATCAATGTATTAACTATCAATTTGTTAGCAATGGATGTGTTAGCTATCAATGTGTTAACTATCAATATGTTACGTATAAATGTATTAATTAGTAACGTGTGTACAAATACTGATATTGCACAATTATTATACATGCGGATACCCATATATAAAAAATAACATCATTTCATATTGACCTTTATTTGTATTATTGCTATATCAAAATAATAATAATAATAATTGTTATTATTATTTTTGTTATCATTATTATTACTATTATAGTAGTTGTAGTAGTTTTAGAAGTAGTAGTATTACTATTTCAGTAGCAGTAGTCGTCGTTGTCGTAGTAGTAGTACTAGTAGTAGTATGATCATCATTATTAATCTTATGTTACTATTATTTATTTGTAAAATTAGCACCTAATAATGTTTGATATGATAATTTGAAAACAATCTGTTTTGGAAGTATACAATCTGTTTTGATAGTGAGCAACAACACATAAATAAAAGATTAAACAGAATAAATATGGCATATATATCAAAGTAAATAAATTAAGAAAAACTTGCACAAATGGCTTTCATGTGTTGTAGAGTTAATCCTACAAAACGTACTTTATTTTTAACTTCTTTATAATGAACGCAATCATTCTCTAATATTCAATATGAATCGAGCTGTCAACTCAGTTATCTAAATTAATAATTATAATTGTTCAAGTTTTAACGGAATTTTTAGTTCAGACTTTACATTTATACAAGATCTCCGTATCATTAAAAGGGCACAACTTATATTATCCAATTAGCACCGTTCATTATTTATTCATTATTATATACTACTACTACTACTACTACTACTACTACTACTACTACTATTATTCCTACAAATATTAATAATAATAATAATAATACTGAAAATAATAATATAATGATAATAATATTGAAAATAATAATCATAATAAAAATAATAATAATACTACTAATAATAATAATAATAATAATAATAATAATAATAATAATAATAATAACAACAGCAACAATAATAATAACAATGAGGAATTTGTATAGTGACTAATCTATAGAAGCTCAAAGCGTCTTACAACATATATAATGAGTTGACTACAAACAAAACAGAAAAATAAAACGAACACCAAGAAATTAGAAAAAAATAAGAAATGCTGAAAACATTTAAAGCAAAAAACATTATTAGGAAGTTTGTTCTTGCAGTCGAAAAAGATAAAGATTTAAGAACACTCTTGAGAATGATGACTGTGTCTTTGTGTCAAATTTCAATGGGCAATTCGTTCCACTTTGCTGATCCCTTGTATGCTAATAAACGTTGCCAATATTGCTTCGTTTTCAAAATGGGAATAATGAGTATACGATTATCAGAAAAGTAGCGTACATATCATGTTGTGCGACGCCACATAGGTGTGTTGGATTGGAGTCCGTCAGTGAAACGTGGCACAGAAAATACATTTTGTATTTGATCATTGATCGAATGGATGCCAGTGTAGACTACAGAGCAGCTGGTAGGTGTGCTCTGATCTTTGGGCTCTAAGGATGATTCGAGAAGCTGTGTTTTGAACCTTTGGAAGTATCGGGAGTAGATATTGAGAAGGACCAGACAGTATTGAGTTAAAGTAGTCCAGGCTTAAAAGTACTAATGAACAACCTAGTGTTTTAGTAGCACCAACTGAAAGATATTTCCAAATGAAGCGGATGCGCCACTGTTCAAGATATACAGCCATATATTTGACATGTTGCATTGTGAGAGTACTATCCAAGGTAGCACTTCGGTTTCGAACTGACTGTGTGAATTTAATAGCATTGTAGTAATAACCTATTTAAAGGAATATGATATCATGCCGTTTTAATAGGTTGCAATAATAATAAATATCGATGGTGACCATAAAAATCATGGAAACTACTCACATCCTTCGCAGGTTTGATGATCAGGCAGAAGGATCATAAAATCAGGGCAGGAACACATTCTCGACCCACCAGGCAATGGAAAACAAAAATGGCTGCAACCACCATGCCCACTTGAACATCCATTGGTAGCTGTAATATGAAAGCTATTTGAGACATAGGTAAATGTGTTCATTCATATATCGCTACTGTGCGCTACCTATTCCTTGGAAATCGAAACTATATGCGTTTAATATTTAAGATTATGTATAAATCTAGCATTCATACATTTATCATGATCAATATGAAAATCCGACATTTATAGGTTTGTCATGTTTAGTATGAAACTCCGACATTCATGCATTTGTCATGTTTAGTGTGAAAATTTGACAATCATACGTTTGTCATGTTAACATGAAAATCTGACATTCATACGCTAGTCATGTCATTATGAAAATCCCACATTCATACGATTGTTATGTTTATTATGAAATTCCGAAATTCACACATTTGTCATGTTTATTATGAAAATCCGACAATCATACGTTTGTCATGTTTAGTATGAAACTCCGACATTCATGCATTTGTCATGTTTAGTATGAATTTCGACTATCATACGCTTGTCATGTTCATATAAAAATCTGACATTCATGCCATAGTCATGTAAGTATGAAAATCCAACATTCACACATTTGTCATGTTTATTATGAAATTCCGAAATTCATACGTTTAGTATGTAAATCCGAGATTCGTACGTTTGTCATATTTAGTTCAATGGATATCATATTATACGTACTTTATCTTTAACTTGCATTTGTTTATACATGCATATTTTGTTCTCTATGATTAAATGGCGTGCATAATTTCAGTCAGTTCTTGACCTTGTCCAACATCAGTCCGAGTACGTTGAGTATCTGACCAGTAAATGTTATCAATTATCAATAGACGTAAACATGATTGATGGGTATAGGAACTTGACATTGGAATTCCAAATAAATAACCTGGTTATCCTGTTGCTTCCATGTTCTTTATTATATTTCTTGTAATTACCTTCTTGTTGGCCAATAAAACGTTTAAAGCAATGACATGTTGAAGCTCATACTGGCTCTACGTTCGTGTCTCAGCATTTTATAAAATGTTGTTTATTTTAGACATTATTCATTATTGGGTGTAATATTGGTCTTATTGTAGTGTTCATTATTTTATATGGTTGGAAGGGCCCCGAGTGGCCGAGTGGTCTAAAGCGCTCTCCGTTACGGATCAATGCCTTCTCACCTCTGTCTGTATGGGTTCGAGTCTAAAATTCATCTAATGTAGTTATGTGAGAAAGCTTGCCTGTTGTTTTCGTGGGTCGGTGGTTCTTTCGAGGGGTTTTCCCGGGTTCTTTCGCCAACATTAATACTGACCGCCATGGTCTCTTGGTGTATATATTTATGATGGAAAAGTGACATATCTAAGACACGATTGGTCGCTTGGGTATCCCTTTCTACCGGCATCTATTGGTTCTTACAGACTGAAAAAGGGATGAATAAAATTATTTTAAAAGGCCATGTTTACGGTCCCGACAGTCACACATTGTCAATCAGGAATGAGATCATGATGTCTATTTCTTGCATAGGTATATACTGGTTATTTAGTAAGACAAGACAATGGATACCAACATATGTACCCATTGCTGACACATGGGTCAGCGAGTTATAAAACTTTCGTTTCTACGTCGTCTAGACCGGAAATTCTTAGTCAACCTCGATCATGAAATTTGTTTGATCAATCATGTAAGGATCGACAAGAATATCACAAGATGTTTTAATCATTTGTATCGGCCGAAAATTCCAGGTGATGTTTCTAATACTGTAGATATTGTCGAACTTCTCCTTAGTCACAGAGGTCATTTCAGAATATGTATGTGTATATTATATATATATATATATATATATATATATATATATATATATATATATATATATATATATATATATATATATATATATATATATATATATATAAGCAAACGTATGAAACTCTTCGTACATAATTATTTATCATCGACGATGCTTAGACGAGATATTCACTCGGATCATTAAAGTTGTGAAAATATTTAGATTTAACATGATATAGATTGGAAATATATAATTATAGTTGTTGAAAAGAAATCGTTAATATATTTCAATTTTCTTCATTATTGTAGTTAGGTTTCGAGTCTTAAGACATATGTCCTATTATAGCGATGGTTCTGTTGCAACTTAAAACTATATATTCTTCAGTAGGTCATATAAACATGGAGTGTTGAGGTTAGACGCTTGATACTAGTAAAAGCTCAACAAAAACAATAAAATGTTAAATTAAACATATAGTGAAATTATATAACAAATTCATCGTTGTCACCCATGGTAATTTGGTATCTACGAGTGACAGATCTAAGACACCATTGGTCTCTTGGTATATATATTTATGATGGAAAAGTGACATATCTAGGACACGATTGGTCTCTTGCATTATATATTAATGATGGAAAAGTGACACATTTAGCACTTATGGTGTGTGGCTTTTCCCAGACTATTAAAATTCAAACTTAGAAAATAAATTTCAGTTACGAGATATGATCACGTCTATTTATTGTGCATAACCGTAATACAAATGTTTGTATACCTCGACTTCTATTAGAGTGCGAATGAATGATTGTTGAATATAACAGCTCGTCAAAAGGAATAGAAGTCTCTCCAGTTCCATCCGTTCCGAGTCTCTTTATTTCACTAATAATATAAAGACATGTTGAAAATTCAATATTGTATAACGTTCAAGATAACGACGAATACATGCACTAATATTGACGTTAGTGATTTAATCATATCCATGCTTGACAACGAGCGATGACACAATGAGACTTTTTATCGTCCCGCTATTTATATGTCTGTCTATTCAGATCCTGGGAATGTGGTTACTATCTGCAAGAGGGTCATATATTGCTAGATCTTTACAGTTATAATATACATTTGGGCAAAAGGTAAAATGTATATTAAAAATTAAAATAAGGTTAATTTTTCCATTATCACAAACTATATATATATATATATATATATATATATATATATATATTGCAGACCAATGAATAGCATTGCATAATATATAGCTGCATCTGCAATATGAATGTTACAAATAGATTGTTCTAACCCTACTTGTATCTCATTTTAATTTAAACAATCATTTAAGCAATGTACAGTCTGCATATCGCCCTTGCCACAGTACGGAAACTACTCTTCTGAAAGTATTTAATGACATTATCTCTTCTTTGGATAGTTTAAAGATTACAGCCCTCACTCTCCTGGATTTATTTGCAGCATTTGACACAATAGACCATGATATATTACTTCACTGTCTCCAGCATGTATTCGGCATTCAGAATATTACCTTACAGTGGTTCAAGTCCTGCTTAGTGAACAGGACACAAATTATATTTGCAAATGGAATACATTTCAGCCCAGTTGACGTATATTGTGGTGTTCCACAGGGATCTGTTCTTGGACCTGTTCACTTCATTATATACACTCTGACGCTCTCAAGTGTCATAGATCATCACCCAGTATTGCACCTATTGTACGCTTATGACACCCAAATATGCAAATCTAGCCACCCATCTGAAGTTGATGCTACCACCCATGGAGTAGAGAGGTGCATTTCTGATGTGAAATCATGGATGGCATGTAACAAGCTGCAGATTAATGATGATGAAACTGAGGCTATTCTGATCACAACAGAAAGACATTCTCATTCACATCCTTTACCGCAGACAATATTTATCAGCATCACCAACATTAAATTCGCAGTCAGTACGAAACCTAGGCGTTACTCTAGACAATACTCTCACATTGCACCAACATGTCATGAAGATATGCAAGGCTGCATATCTTGAATTGAGACGCATCAGTTCCATTCGGAAATATATTTCAGATGATGCCACTAAAACATGTGTGTGTTCATTAGTACTTTTAAGACTGGACTATTGTAACTCTATTATGTCTGGTACATCACAATGTTTACTCCAGAAACTTCAACACGTTCAAAAACACAGCTGCACGGATCATCTTTAGAGTATATCGATCAGAGCACACCTCACCACTGTTCTGTACCCTACACTGGCTATCAATTCGATACAGAATCGAACTCAAAATTTGTTCTCTGTGCTATGTTTCTCTGACAGACTCCAGTCCAACATACCTATCCAGCCTCACCAATGTGTATACATCAGCTAGGTAATTACGCTCTCCTTCTGAAAATCGTATACTCATTGTTCCCACAAAGAAACCAAAGTCATATGGACAATTTTCTTTTGCATTCCAGGTCCCGGCGACGTGGAACGAATTGCAGATTGAAATTAGACACAAATACACAGTCATCATTTTCAAGAGTGTTCCTAAAACTCACCTGTTTCGACTGCAGGGATAAACTTAGAGATCTAATAATTTATTGTACCTTATATGTTTTCAGCATTTTTTTATGTTTTCCAATTCCATTGTTTGTATTATTTGTCTTTCTGTAGTGTAGTCATATCATTATTGATAGGGAAAAGCCTCCTGATTATTAATACCTGCCAAATATAAAGTTGATGGTGGATTGGTGCACAGTAATACTGCAGTCATGTTCCTCCTCTTCATCTTTATTCTCATAAATAATCTGTCCGTTAGTACCGCTCGCATTAACTCGCCGTATTCTTGAATGTTCATTTTCACACAAATACAAATTTCCATCTGCAGTAGTTGAAAAGCATTTGTGTACATTCATCCTGCAATATACACGTGTTTAAGTAATGTTCCCTATTATTTGGACATAAAAAGGTTGTTATTATATGCTTTAGCAAAGGGTACTATTATGCATATATTTCTGATGTGTATTTTATTCATAATAACACACTAGTGGCCTAGTGGTTAGAGCGTCCGCCGCGAATACTGGAGGTCCTGGGTTCGATCTACGGCCGAGTCATACCAAAGACTTACAAAAATGTAAATAACAACTGCTTCGATTGACGCCCAGCATTCAGAGGTCAGTGTTTTGACTTGTCCACCTAGTGTCAGGATAATGTGACTGGGAGGGGCATCATGCTACATGTCTGAGGCATGATGCCCCAGTGTTATAGATCACAATAACCTGCCTCACTGCAGACATCGTAGCGATATGACTGTAAAATTGTTAAAAGCTACGTTAAAAATCCTAATTAAACAAACACAACATTATAACAGCAGTTTTTGTAAGTTACAAAGAACATTCAGTTAGTGACATATTAATCGTAGTTTGCACTTTAAAGATTAATTCATACAGTTTAAGACTTAATGTTAGTAAAAGTCAACATGACGTGATATGATGATGACATGAATTTATGTGTAACCTACGTGACTGATGTTATTGGTAACAACATGACGTTATACGACGAGGACATGCATTAATTTGTAACCTGAGTGACTGTTTTTATTTACATCAACATGACTTGATATGACAATGACATGCAATTTTGTGTAACCTTCGTGACTGATGTTATTGATGTCAACATGACGTGATACAACTATGACATGTTTTTTTGTGTAACCTATATTTTATTGATTTCCAAACGCCAAGAAGATCCATTTGAGCCTCGAGTTGCATTCTCTCTTTAGCATTTTAGCAATTGATGTAAGAGAACTATTACGGATGATTAGCAAAGACTATTATATAACTACTGCTAAATACCTCAATTATTTAGACGATATCAGCCTTGATGGGCTTCCATCAAAGACATGACTCTCATTTTATAATGTCACAATGGAGGCGTATCCTACTACATAAATCAAATCAAGGAGCAGCATGTACTGGTGATAAGGAATCTCCGTTAGCCACTATTACTGACCCAAATTAGTACTAGCAGGTCATTGGGAACTTTAAGATAACAAGAAATGTCTAGATTATTCAACACAGAGTAATTAATAGCATTTGGTAAACTACATTAGTATTGAAATTTGCAATAAAACAGTAACAATTCATATTCTCTTACCATCGATAAGTGAGCTTACATTTGTACGTTCACGTATATTTTAATCAAATAGTCACTTGCCACGTACTCCACCATATTTCTAACATAACACGCAATATATGATATGAATTTCCTTTCCGATTTAAAATGATATCGATTTAATCTGGATAATTTGATGAAAATATATTTATATGCCTGAAAGCCGTTAGGTAAAAAAATATTCTTTTTTTGTTTTAATGAATTCGTGTTAAAGTGTAAACAGCTGCAGTGCATATGTGAAAGCTTTTATAATTAGTATAGATATTTTGAACAATTGAAATCAACTCTTCTGATCTGGATATGAAGTTTATAAATTAATCAAAGCATACCAAAGCAAATCATACAGAATGCAGTAGAAACAATTTGATGGCCAATGATGTAAAATAGAAAAATACACCTTTAAAATCAAAATCCATCATTGGGTCTGTATTAATGAAGAATGGGACTTCAATTCGATTCTGCACCACCTGCGTTCGATTTGTGCCATCGTAGTTGGACATCTCCAGAATTAGTAGCGACGATCCCCTTTCACACCAATAGATATTGCTGTAACAAAAAATGATAATTCCGTATCGTATTTAGTATCAATAAAACACACATACTATTTTATGGCCTTTAGAAAGCAAAAAATATTTCCTACTGAACATTCTGTTTATTATACAAATACGTTGATTCTAAAAATGGTACTAATTACAATCACTTTGGGGGCATTTATTCTATCTCCAGTCTAATATTGTATTTCATAATGTCAATAACATGTGTGTATTTATTAAATCTCGCGTTTACTTTTGATTCTCTTGATTTCAATCATAATGTCATTCACTTGACAATAGTTACTGTCTCCCTACTAATGTATCACTGCTAAGGAATCCTATTAGTTAGATATAGGTGTGTGTTCGATCCCCGGCCGAGCCATACCAAAGACTTACAAAAATGGCATGAATACCTTATTCGCTTGGCGCTCATTAACGGTCGTTAAATGTAAGTCGTACTCACGAAAGGTGTTTTTATTCCTCAAAATTAGTGTCTTGCAAACGTGGACAATGAGTACCCCCGTGCAGAAAACTAAACCTAGTTGTTAACGTATACAAGAACTGCCTCTCGGAGGGAAGCGATCTAAGTTATGTCACTTTTCTCTGGTAGCTTCATGTTGGTGTATTATGGTTTAAAATATTCTTACTGAAGCGTACGTAATGGTTTTGATTGATGGATAAATATTTAACAAATACAGTCAGAAAGATATTCAAAAACACCTAGTTAAAATTAAGGCATTGCATGTTAACTAAATTGGCAACACTATGAAATGGATTTTAAAACAAATTAAGTACGTAATACATTGTGTACACGTGTTCTGCCACGAGAGTCTTTCTCAAAGGCACTTATTAAATATAGTCAAAAACTCAAGAAAAGTATTTTAACGAATAGGGTATTTGACGTCAATACAGTCGACTCCACTTAACTGCACATCGGTTATCTGCACACGCCGGATAACTGCTGGTAGTCAAGCCGGTCCCGTATTTTCCCAATGCTTTTCAATGGGAACAAACTTCGGATAACTGCACTTCGCTTAAATGCACACTCCGGATAAAAGCACGATATTTTTCTGCCTGTGGCACATTTTTCAATACATTTTTACTCCGGTTAACTGCTCAATGTATATTCATGATCTGTTATTGCCAGTCCACTGTTGTAGCGCTTCAAATAAGCCGACAATTATGATGGTAAATGATTGACGTGTAAAGGACGCCTTAGATGGTATAAACATGTATATCTGCGCCCACTAGGGAGCAATAGCGTGGGAAAAATCAAAGTACAGCATGGGAAACATTGCTCTAAAACTTTCGGGTTTGAATGATTTCAAACCAAAAAAATGGATGGTTGGAAATATGGAAAATGCGCAACGGAATTCAATTTAAACGACAACACGGCGAAAAAACAGTATGCAGACCTCTTTGGAGCTGAATGCTTTTTCTGTCAGAGATGACCCATCAATGACAGCGTTTTTGAATAACAAGCAATCTATAGAATTTCTTGACATTCGCTATAATTCCTTGATCCATTGGTTTAAACAGTGAAATTGTGTTCGTAGGAAGGAAAACAAGCTAAACATTTAAATAAATGTTGAAAGAGTTTATTTTAATCATTGTTTAAATTTATTCTTCACATATATTCGTGCCGTGCTGATTTAAAGGTGTAAGGTACTGTACTTCGGTTAAAGGCACACTCAGGTTAACTGCACATTCTCTTGACGGGCCTGAAGGTGTGCAGTTAACCGGAGTCGACAGTAATTTTCCGTTAAATGTCGTCACTTTTGGGACAGACAGTTACTTAAAAGATAAATTGTATCTCTCTAACTATGTAGAAAGATCAACCTGAAAATAGTAAGCAATGTTTTTGTTCGTCCGTTGATTCAACGAGGACATCTCTACACATGCTAGGGTTAAATAGGCTGGTTCTGCGATGTGTGTGCGCACGGGGCTGATGAGGCCAACCCTTGCATGGAATGTTCGTTTCTATAAAGGACAGGGGATGATTGGGATCTCTCTATGAGAATTGATGGCATGTGTTATTCTGGGCTGCCTTTTCAGCTCTGCAGATGCTATAATGCCCGATTCGTACATATTGGAGCCTTTCTGCACATAGAAACGACAAGTGACTTGATCGCTTGTTGTTTGCTCCCATGTATCAGTGATTATTTTGCACGCTTTCGATGCTGCTTACATACTATCTTTCAAGCATTTTTTCAAACCTCCGTGGGATCGCTATCCCAGCTGTGATTTGCCACAAAAGAGTCTATTAGGCACCCGGTGGTATGGCAGGCTTACAACATGTCCTGCCCAGCGGCGATCTAACTGCATCAGGATGGTACGAATGCAGTGTCTGGAACTTTGCCATGCTACTTAATGTTGAGGAATTTCTCTTGACTTGTGGTGTGAATGTTGTATCAGCCTCCAAGCGTCTCATTGGTGCAATGTCCACGTTTCGCATGCCTGAAATAGTGTGGGGAGCACAACTACCTTATATACCATTAGTTTAGTCTGGATGATGATGACTCTTCTATTCCAGACGTTGAAATTCAATCTGCCGAAAGTTGCACTGGCGCTGGCAATGCAACTGTTCATTTCGTCGTTGCTAGTTACTCTATGTGACAGCGTACTGCTAAGGTAGGTGTAGCGGTTCACTACGTTGGGTATTTTACCATTAACAGTGACGTATGGTTCTACTTAGGGCTTTCGAGGGGCCGGTTAATGCAGGACTTCAATCTTCTTAGTACTGAGAGTGAGACCGAAGCCTGCGCAGCAGCTAGACAACATGTCAACGCAGCATTTCAAATATGCTTTTAAGCCAGTATTGAGGACTCAAGTCATCAGCAACTAACACATATCTGATGGCGTCTGTCATAACTTTATTTTTGACTTGAGACCTCCTGGGGTTGAATAGTTTTCCATCTGTACGGAACTTGATGCCTACCCCAACCTGTCCGTCTCTATAAGCATTAGGCATATAACTTTACTCTAACCAGTGGAGGGGCCAGAACATAACCCTGCTGGATGCCAATAGTTACTCGGAATTTCACAGATGTCTCTCTTTTTTAATTGGCTCGTGCCTGCCTGCCGTCGTGGAATTGATATACATTTAATACAATTTTATCGGGCATTCGTGCATGACCGTTACCTTACTCACAGATCCAAAGGCCTTGTCAAGTCAATGTAGAGAGAGCAAAGGTCGGTGTTTTGCTCTTGACATTTCACGTGTAGCTTTCTCGCAGCAAACACCATGTATTTTGTCCCACGTTCTTTATGAAAAACACACTACCTTTTGGCAGTAGTCCCTGGTCAAGATACGTAGTAAAGCGTTTCAGTTGTATTCTGGTGAGTATCGTTCATGCAATTGAGAGCAAGGATATACCCCGGTATGTGTAGCAAGTCTGGCTGTTCCCTTTGTGTTTATATAAGAGGATTATGAAAGCCTCTTTTTATTCATGGGGATCGTAGCTTGCTGCCACATTAGTAAAAACAGTTGATGAAGGCTTTGAATCAGGGTTGTGTCAATTTCTTTATATACGTCTGCTGGGATGGAATCTGAACCTGGTGCTTTTGTACATGAAAGCAGACGTATCGCTTCATGTGTCTCGGCATGATTGGAGGGTCATCCTGTGCTTTGTTGATAGGTAATTGGGGCAATCGACTGATGACCTCATCGTTGATTGATCAAGTTGTTTCAGCATGCTGTCCAAGTGTTCAGAACATCTGTGAAGAATCTTCTGTTTGTCAATAATTAACCTGTTCCCGTCTGCGTTGAGAAAGGAGGAGATGATCCAGAGGATTATGGTCCATACACATATTTCTGGGCATTGTCGAAGTCTCACTGTATCTAATAAGTAATGTGCCTTGCATCTGACGTGATTTCTGCTTTTCAGTTATGCGTATATTTTTCTGCGCATCTTTCGTAGAGGTAGACCTGGGGTTATTGAGGTAGGTTTGAAATAGGCAGCTTTTCTCATACAGCAACTATATTGATATCGTCACAATTCTCATCAACCCAGTCTTGATGCGTTATGTTTGAAGGTTTATGATTTTCGAAGCTGTCCTGTAAACCAGCTCTCTGAATTTCAGACGTTCATCCAGGGCATCCACGAGACTGGTACTTGTGAATTTCCGCTTATTGATGTGTTGTTGTTTATAGGCCTTTTTCTCCCTGTAGGCGTCCTTTGGGCTTAATGCTAATGTTGTGCTTGGTGATGATGAGAAGGTAGCAGAGCCGCACAAGGACTTGGTCACACGCATATTCTGCCTGTCCCTCGTCTTGATAATGTCGTATTAGATGAGGTGCAAATGCTTAGAGCAAGGATGCATCTATTATGTCTGATTACGGGTAAGGAGGCGGAAGATTATATTGGTGATCAGCATTTCATGTTCGGCGTATGTCTGGATCAAACGGGACCGTTACTGTTACATTGACCGACTCCGTGATTTCATAGCACTACATCACAGGCAACGTGATCACGCTAAGCTTGCATTGAAATCACTGACATTCCGTTATTCTGATCAAGGTAATACAGCTTGAAAACACATAAAAACCAAACAGTAAAATATGGAAAAATTAGAACTACCATGACATTACCAAACACACATTGAACGTGTTACGCCTTTTCCAATCGTGTATTTGTACCGTTTTGTACTGCTTCGTCACTAACATTTCCTACCCTACCTTTGGCGATTCATTTCTTTAAATCATCTATCTCTTTAGCGTCGTGCAATACCTATCAGTTCAAGAAAGTTTTTTCTCCTCTTCTCGCATACAGTTAGTCGTTACAACCTGACCAAGTTTAATCGACTCGACTTACGTTTATTCAGATCAATAGCAAATTCAATTTGTTTTTCAATTGTTCACAACATTCGTATATATTCGGTCATTGAATTGTTTCATAGGGTAGCGCACCGTCCTGAAAGCATTCCTCCTACTCTTAACATTTGAACATATAATCTTCTTCAAAGGTTTACACCAGTCCTGTCCCATTAGCTAACTGTAGTGTATTGGCACATGTTCAGTTGTAAACAAAATGGTACAAGTTCATGACGGATGTTGAACTCTGACCCGAAAATCAGTTTTAGAAGCTGGGTACTTAGTAACTTGAATGAGGGATGAAGTTAAAACATTGCAAAACAAGCGTGTGGATCTTCGATGGTGAGCAAATTGCAATTGTAATGGTTGCACATGTTTACATTGATAGTGCAGAGTGCACGGTCATAAACATATGAAATTGTTAGTCGTTTATAGTGTTAAAGCAAAGTGCATACATACTTGAAGATTGTCGCATGTTTACACTGGTGTACAAAATGTACGGCCATGCATACATACGCCAGCTTCTAGAACTGATGAATGTTAATACATTGATAACATACATCTTTAACATTGTACGCAAACGGCGCAGCCAAATATTTTATTTCTTCAACCACGTCCACAAACACTGAAACATTTTGATTTAACTGAACATGGCGTTATCCATTCAACAATATTAATCGTGATAGTATTTACTTGGTAGCATTATTATAGAAAAATAAACAGTGATTCAATCTTGTCCGCGCTTTTCACATTGCCTTTGTAAACAATTTATAATATAGGTGACCATTGTAAATGAATAAAATATACAATTATTATTGAATTACAAAGTCAATTATTATTTTCTATTTGCGATTGAAACATGTAGATGTAATAATAATTCAATCAATTATTCAAAAAAAATGAAGTTGTTTCAAGCGACAAACAATGATAAGCAAAAAGATAGAGAAACAATTAGCAACATAATGTTTCCATTTTTGGAGACATAGTGTTAAAGCACGTGTTATTTGTTCCAGCCTATTCTATGCATACTTATTCCCCTGTTCGGAATGCAAAATACATAAAATGAACAACATCACATGCTGGTATTTGTCAATTTGTCATGAACAAACGTTGTAAATGGAACATGTATATCAGATTACGAAGCAAATGGATTGAAAGGATGTATACACACGTATATGGCTTCGTATTGGTTAAATAGCACAAACAGTATCCACACAAGGCATATTTTAAAATATGTGTTATCTAATGAGATGTGAAGGTAAATAGTACCCGTTTATTGGGTCTGCCACAATGTCCCCTGGACGTTCTACATTTCTAAGAACTGTTTTATGCGAATTATTATCAAGACTGATAACACCAATGACATCATTTCCTGTGTCTGTGTAAAACAAGATCTTTGATGCTGCGTCAACTGCAATTCCAATGATGTAGGCTTCTAAAAAAGAACCAAAGATGCTCCAGTGAGCAGTGCTTCTTTAAGACTTAGATGATGCACAGATTAACTGTTACGTTAGAGTTAGTTGAGTCAATTGCGTCTTGTAGATTTATTTTTGTTTTCTGAAAGATAATTTGATGGCACTCGATCTGTGCATGACAATTTGTTCTGATTTGAAAATCTCTGGAAAAACTTGTATAAGTATATGGAGAACAAAAGCAGCTAAATTTGTACCCGACCATATATATATATATATATATATATATATATATATATATATATATATATATATATATTTAAAGTATCGATTAGTTCCTTAAAATTTAATTTAAATAACTATCACAACAATGCAGGGGATACCTTGCTTTATTTTTTCATTGGAAATGTGCATAACAACTGAATATGGCGATGCGTTCAGAAACAAAACTCTCCGAGGAAAATGTTAGACTTAAATTACTGCCTTACGTATCGATCTGCAACTGATGACATACGTATCGGTACAAAATTAACGTGATTTACAATGAGTCAATGGTTGCACGCATAGAACTGGTAATTGCATTGAATAGCAAAATGCAACCGTTCGTGATAGTAATAGATGTTGTCAGATCTATCCATCGCTTGTCACAACAAAAATAATGTTTTACCTTTACATTGGAACATTTCCACTCTACAAAAAGACAAAGCTATACAGCTATATATATATATATATATATATATATATATATATACGATGTATTTGTTTTATACCTTGTATCAAAATGAAAAGCCTATACAGCTATATCTCCTATTTACCTGAACTCCTAATTTTTAACAGAAAGACAAACTTATAGTTATATCTACGATTTACATGAATTGGAACTTGTAACAAAACCACAAGTCTATAAAGTTATGTATAGGTTTTACTTTAATTGTAATTTGTAGCACAAAGACAAACATATACATATATACCTACGATTTTCCTAAATTGTACCTTGTAACAAATACTGACCTATACAGCTATATGTATAATTTACTTGAATTTGAACTTGTATCTAAATGACGAACCTATACATCTATATCCACGATTTTATCCACTTTAACACACGTACAAACCTTTTAAGTTATGTCTATGATTTATTTGAATTGTATTTATTAACACAAGGACAGACCTAAACACTTATATTTACGATTTACGTGAATCGTAACTTGTAACAGAAGACAAATCTATTCAGCTATATATTCAATTCACGCAAATAGTGTATGGACTTTGAAGTCTGAAATAAAAGATTATGATCTTTTTTTATATACGATTTACTTGAATTGCACTTTGTAACACAAAGGCAACCATATACATCTAAATCTCATATTTACTTGAATAGTTACTTGCAGCACAAAAGACAACCCATACAGCTATATATACGATTCACTATTATTGTAACTTGTAACAAAGAAACAAACCCATACAGATAAATATACGATTTACTATTAATATAACTTATAGCAGGAAAGGCAAATCCATACAGGTATATATACGATTTAGTATTTTTGTAACTTGTAACAAAGAGACTAACCTATACAGCTATATCTACGAGTTACTTTAATTGCATCTAGTAAGAAAAAGACAAACCTTTACATCTAAATAAACGATTTACTTTAATTGTAACTTGTAACAAAAAGACAATCATATACAGCTATATCCACGATTTACTTGAATTTTAACTTCTAATAAAGGGATCTGCAATAGAATACATTCTGAACATGACCATAAGCGGAAACTCACCTTTATTGAAAGCTCGTACAGTTGTTTGCCTCTCCCCATATATCGATAGTGATATGATGTGAGTCTTATTGGCAGCCAATATAACAGCGTCAGTAGGGTCGTAGTCGATGTCATCGGGAACGAAATTGTCTTGAAGTGGAATGGTCACATAGCTGTAATGTGTTATGTCTGTTCGATATATAGTCCCCATTATTGTGTCAGCAATCAGGAGAAAATCAGCTGGCAATGGATCTTGTTGACAAAAAGGATATATACATGCATTAGCACTTTTATATTTCTTATTATTATCTTACAAGTGTGACAATTCTAAATAGGACATGAGCAGCATCCATTTTGTTTTCTTCGTTCTTAAAATAACAAAACACAAAACCGAAAGTAATATTCCTTCTTTCGTGCCATATATTATGAAAGAATCAGTTTCATGTTCAACCAGATAAAACAAATATTTTCTAACATCAAATTAAACAAAAAACGTAAATACATATCATTGTTTGAGTGTTTATTTCATTAGGACAAGATGTTTTATTAAATACCTTTTGTAAGCGCTGTTAAATACAAATCCGTTTCTCGTGTAACCATGAAAACGTACATAATGTGACATCACAATATAAATGTCTGAAAAAGTACAAAATGCATATCGCTATGCACTATATTATTTTTGGAATCCATGACATAGCTGATATAATTCGGATTTGCAGAACTAGGAAAGTACATTATATATAGTAAAATCAATGTATAGGTATTTCACAGGTGTTAGCAACTTAGTTAAACTCAATGTATTACTAGTTTTTTTAGTTTCGTAACGTTTCTGGGAATGAAACCTAAAAGCAACGCAATCGGTTGTTCATCGGTTAATCTATCCTGGTCATATTTGCTACCGAACCATAATGTTTGAGATCAAAATCATGTTCCATTTAGCGATGTTAAACATTTCATCTACCAATGATAGTACGTTGGAAAGTACAAGATGCATTTTCTCCGTTATATTTTTGAGTATGTTTTCTTAACTCTCTCCCCTTCCACATTTTAAATTGCATGGCTTTGGTTGAAATGAGATATATATGATATAATTCTATATGACACTACGTCTTATTCGTTGAATAGCACTATCATTGCTTCAAAGTACGTATATCACTCTGAACTTTTTTATTATCGTTCCATGTTAGATACGCCAGGACCGGCAGTATAATTGGGTCTCGTGCACACTACAAACGCGTATCCCAAACGTGATTATTGTGATCTAATTTTCCTGCCAGCATATTGTAGGACAGCATAGTTACCACAAAACCAACACCACCAGCGCCGTTTGAGTTTTACTTTGACACTAGGAACGTAAACATACTATATGACAAGCTAGTTATCAACATTTACAGATTTACTCAACCTGACGAAGCGTTAATGTTAATCAAACAAAGTATGTCAACAAAAAGTATTTGGAAGGGGTTTACCAATCGGTGTGTCCTAAATATTGACCAAGATGAACCTGTGATTTTTGAAGATCAAACTGGTACAGTTATGAATCTTGATTGAAAAATTCAGAATGCTATTTTCGAAGAAGCCAGACAGAGGTCGCCGTCAGGGCTTTTGGTCACGTTCAGACAAAACTGGAAACGTACATAAATTTCGAAAAGTTTATTAACTCCGTATTCGAAGTACTAACATTTACCAATTGCCGAACCGTGACTAATCCTCTTAGAATACGCTGTATCAATGCTTGAGGAAGCGCACTATTTTGGCGATTGTTCCTCCTTACCCTGTTGGTGGAAACCTCTAAATATTATGTATGGTGCATAACTTGGAGCAAGCAGATTACCAACGCAGTGTGAGATATCGCTTGGAGATAGGTAATTATAATGCTTCGAGGAAATCTAGGAAACCCCCTGCGTTTTCGGGGTTGCAGAATTGGCCCGACGTGCCTCGCCACGTGTCGCAAAAGGCGACTTAGTAGAGGAGACCAGTTTGCCGTGAGTTGCGACCCGTGTCGGGGGAGGAAAGGATTTCAGATGCAATACACTACTTTGGCCTCTACTTCTCTTAAACGGGTGGTCGGGATGGGCGCGCTCTCGACAAATCGGCTGGTCACGCCGAGCCCTAGGAGGTCTTTATTTACTAGCTCACCTTCTATATCTTTCTTGTATCTCTCTTGATACCACCTCCCTGCGGGTTCGGGGTTGTAGAATAGGCCCGACGTGCCTCGCCACGTGTCGTAAAAGGCGACTAAGTAGAGGCAACCTGTTTGCCGTGGGTTGCGTCCCGTGTCGGGGGAGGAAAGGATCCTGGTAGTTGCAACACACTACTTTGGCCTCTACTTCTCTTAGACGGGTGGTCGAGATGGGCCCGGTCTCGACAAATCGGCTGGTCACGCCGAGCCCTAGGAAGTCTTTATTAACTCTCTCACCTCCTTTTACTTTCTCCTTGTATCTCTTTTGATACCACCGTTGCCCATATATTCTATTCCTATATCTTTCCCTTTTCCAAATCTTAGAAGACTTCCTAGAAGGCGGTGGCTCAACGGGTCAATCGGGGGGTAATTTTACTGACCCTAGAAATTGGCGACTTCAGGGTCATCCAAAGGTAATTTTATCAACTGAGTATGGCATCTGTGTATCCTTGGCACTTTAAAAGTGTCCCCTTGTTGGGCTCCTTGGTGGGTGGGGAGCACGGGTGCTGAATTTTAAAATCTTGCCATCATGGAAAAAAAATCCAATAAACGTACTAAACCACTGTCTGACTCTGATAAAGAACCACGTGGCGTGGAATCATTTCCACGCTTCATGGTTATTCAATCAAAAGATGATGCTAAACCGCTTTCAGGTTTATCTCCATTTATTATCGAGAAAACCATTACGGGATCGATTGGCACACCAAAAAGTGTGAAAAAACTAAAATCGGGTTGCCTTCTTGTAGAGTGTGAGCGAAAAGGGCAAACAGACAATATCATGAAAATGAAAACATTCTTTGATATTCCAGTGACCTCATTCGCCCACACTACACTGAATTCGTCCAAAGGCGTAATACGATGTCGTGACTTGGCTGGAGTCACCGACGCAGATATCATCGAAGGGATGAAACATGAAGGTGTCACTGCAGTGCGAAGAATACGTATTAAACGTAATAACGCCCTGCAGGACACCAATACATTTGTACTCACCTTTAATAAACCGACAGTGCCCAAAGTGGTCAAGGTTGGGTTTTTACAAGTAAAGGTTGAGATCTATATTCCAAACCCCCTTCGATGCTATAAGTGTCAAAAATACGGCCATCACGAAGATCGATGTTCCAGAGCCAAGGTATGTGGCCGATGCGGAGGACACTCTCATCAGGAAGCTGATTGTAGAGCAACTCCGCATTGTGTCAACTGTGGCAAGGAACATCACGCCAGTTCCAAAGATTGTGATACATGGAAACAGGAGAAGGAAATTCAGAGGGTAAAGTTTACTTCGAACATTCCCTACCCAGAGGCCAGAAAGCTTGTCCAGGCAAAAACATCCCTTCCTGGCCCATCCTTCTCCACAGTCGTAAAGCACAATCCAAAAAGCACGAAGGACGCCCAAACACAGACGGATCAGCCCGATTCAACCACATGTGCCAACATCCCTAATTATAAGCCACAGAAAAGCACAACATCAACTCAGACAACAACTAATAACAATCCACCACCAAAATCACCAAGACAGAAACACAAAGCACAAACAAATAAACAGCAAAAGGGGTCAGACGACCCCATTAAACTGTACAACAGGTTTGGAGACTTTGAGAGCATGGATGCAGAAGAAACTGCTCCGTGTACTCAAAGTAGCTCCAAACCTAATAAAACTAAATATACTCCCGTACTTCCTCCAGACAAATAACAACACATGCTTCCACCGCGAATAGTCTAACCTAGTTCCAGAATCTCCAGCATAACATTAGAATGAAGAACACCATCATACAATGGAATTGTCGAGGACTTAAAACAAACTACAATGATATTCTTCTGCTTTTAAATGAACACGATCCTGCTGTACTATGTTTACAGGAAACATTCCTGAAAGAGACAGATAAAATTACTTTTAAAAACTTTTCCCTGTTTAATGCGTACTTTCAAAACGCAGACAGGGCCTCAGGAGGAGTCTCTATTGCTGTGAACAATAGAGCCCCTCACAGAGTCCTTCCTTTAAACACAAATTTACAAGCCATTGCTGTAAGTGTCACTCTACATCGAGTGATTACTTTTTGTTCCATTTACTTACCACCAAACACCAACCTAGTACAAAAGGAATTAGACAAACTTGTTGAACAACTTCCCGCGCCCTTCGTTTTACTCGGGGATTTTAATGCCCATAACATTTTATGGGGATCAAATCACATAAACGACAGAGGCCATAAAATAGAAGATTTCATTTCTAGACACGATTTGTGTCTATATAACACTAATTCATCAACATATTTACACCCAGGAACGGGTACGTACACATGCATAGATTTGACAATTTGCTCTCCCTCACTGCTTTTGGACTATGAATGGAAGGTCGCTGATGACCTTCACAGCAGTGATCACTTTCCAATCACTCTTGAAAATAACACTAAAATTGATGATACAATTCCACAATGGAATATAAAGAAGGCCGATTGGGCTATGTTTGAAGCATTATGTAAAACTAGACTAAATAATGATACAGTATTCAACGCTGTTAATCCTATACAGCATTTTACCTCCGTTCTAATTTCAATTGCAGATGAATCCATTCCCAAGTCCTCAACGAACAGTAAGAGATCGCAAAAACCTTGGGTAACCAAGGAATGCAAAGAAGCCATTAGACAACGCCGAGAAGCATTAAAAACATTCAACACTCGTCCAACGCCCGAAAATTTAAATAAATATCGTATTGCCCGGGATAAAACTCGACGCACAATCAAAGAATGTAAGCGTGCATCCTGGAAGAAATATATTTCTTCTTTAAACTCTCGTTCCTCAATGAAACAAGTTTGGGATACTATTCGGAAAATAAATGGAAAAAGGAAACACAATTCTATTCGACACCTAAAAATAAACAATATCAATTTCAGTTCGAAACGTGACATAACAAATATTCTTGCCGATAGTTTTTCGAAAAACTCATCATCATCTAATTATTCAGATGCCTTTAGAAGATTAAAATCTCAAAAAGAAAAGACACGTTTAAAATTTACATCGAACAACACTGAAAATTATAACCAGCTGTTTTCTTTATTGTAGCTTAGGGAGGCATTAGACAAGGCCCATGATACATCCGCTGGGCCTGACGAAGTACATTACCAGTTCTTGAAACACCTCCCAGAATCTTCTCTGACATTGCTTCTTAAAATCTTTAATGATTTATGGATTGCTGGTAATGTACCTAAGAGCTGGAAAGAAGCAACAGTGATACCGATTCCCAAACCAGACAAAGATAACGAAGATCCTAACAGCTATCGGCCTATTGCATTAACAAGCTGCATATGCAAAACAATGGAACGAATGATTAATTCTCGGCTTGTATGGTACTTGGAAAGTAATAATTTAATTTCTCCTTTCCAAAGTGGCTTCCGTTCTGGTCGTAGTACTAACGATCATCTGGTTAGACTGGAAACATTTATTCGCGATGCATTTATCAAGAAGGAACATTTAGTAGCGGTCTTCTTTGATTTAGAAAAGGCCTATGATACAACATGGAAGTACGGGATACTAAATGACCTGCACGATCTAGGTCTAAAAGGCCGTCTGCCCGCTTTCATCTCCAGTTTTCTCTCCGACAGAGAATTCAAAGTACGCGTAGGCTCTACCCTCTCCGATATGCACCTGCAAGAGATGGGTGTGCCCCAGGGCAGTATTTTATCTGTGACTCTATTTAATATCAAAATCAATAGCATCACTAAGTGCTTAACTCCCGGTGTGGACTGCTCTTTATATGTAGACGATTTTTTAATTTGTTATCGATCAAAGCACATGCATACAATTGAAAGGCAACTTCAACAAAATATCAATAAGATCCACCATTGGGCCAGTAATAATGGTTTTAAATTCTCTAAATCGAAAACAGTATGCATGCATTTCTGTCAATTGCGAAGACATCATGATGACCCTAAACTCACGCTGGACGGAACACTTATTCCAGTTGTTGAGGAAACGAAGTTTTTGGGTATTATCTTCGACAGAAAACTGACTTTTATACCACACATCAAGAATTTAAAAGCTAAATGCTTAAAAGCTTTAAATTTACTAAAAGTAATTGCGCACACTGACTGGGGTGCTGATAAAAAAGTCCTCCTGAATTTGTATAGAACATTTATCCGTTCTATACTAGACTATGGATGCATTGTTTATGGTTCAGCTAGGAAGTCTTATTTGAAAATGCTTGACCCAATTCATCATCAGGGAATAAGACTTGCTCTAGTAGCATTCAAGACATCTCCATGCGAAAGCCTTCTCGCGGAAGCGAATGAACCACCCTTATCGCACCGCAGAGAAATGCTTTCTATACAGTACGCTCTTAGGTTAAGATCAAATCCTCTGAACCCTGCTTTTTCGGCTGTTTTTCAACCAAAATACAAAACTTTGTACGAAAACAAACCAAATGCCATACCTTCATTTGGCATCAGAATATCATCCAGTTTTGACACTATCAAAATTAATCTCCCTACAGTTCAGAACACGTTTGTCTCGGAAACACCACCTTGGCTCCTTAAGCAACCCAAAGTGATTTTTACGTTGCACGATGGGAGAAAATCTGAGACGAATCCTGCCGTTTTCCAGAACTCTTATCATGAACTCCTCAACGATTTTAAAAACTACACAAAAATTTTTACTGATGGATCAAAAGTTGATGACAAGGCTGCTGCAGCCTTTGTTAGTGGCAAGCACATAACCAAAGTGCGCTTGCCAAACGATGCGTCCATATTTTCAGCGGAAATCAGAGCAATAGACCTTGCTCTGAAATTTATTGAACAAAAGCGCATTTTAAATAGCATTATTTTCTGTGACTCTCTGTCAGTACTTCAGTCGCTACACCATAGAAAACTGGATAATCCATTACTAGTCGATATTCTCGTCAAAAACTCTGAGCTTAGTAAGTCCTACAACATAGTATACTGTTGGCTACCTAGCCATATTGGTATTAGAGGTAATGAAGAAGCAGACCGGGCTGCTAAGATGGCTCTATCCCAAGAACCATCGGATTTTAAATTACCTTTTACTGATTTTAAACCTTGTATCAAAAAGTACCTACGTCAGAAGTGGCAGGCGTCATGGGATGATGCAGTCAAAAACAAACTTCATGCCATCAAACCAACCCTGGGAGAATGGACTCCTTCCTACAGAGCTATCCGTAGGGAGGAGGTTGTCATTGCAAGAATCAGAATCGGTCATACATACATTACCCACTCCCACATACTGAAAGGTGAAGATCCACCAGAGTGCGTTTCTTGCAATGAGCCATTCACTGTTAAACACTTTATGACCGAGTGTTCCGACCTGCAACCTACGCGTGTTAAATACTATAATGTACATGACATGAAGGAACTTTTTGATACAATACAAACCACTTGTATTTTAGATTTCCTAAAGGAAGTAAATCTCTATTTTAAACTATAACTTGTATACCATCACGTAGAATATTTTTATCTAATGCAAATATCACCTTTTATTGACAACATCTTATCATCAACATAACACCATTTACATCTCCCGTTGATTGGGAAGCTTCATATTTTCCTGTTACCAACATCTTACCATTTTATATTTAACTATTGTTTTTTATATATATATCGCTGGTCGATGTTAAACCTTTCTTGTTTTTGAACATGTAACGTATTGTATGGCGCTAAATAGCCTAAAAGTGCTGGTGCGCCGTTAAAATTCAAGTAAACAAACAAACAAACAATCTTGATACCACCGTTGCCCCTTCATTCTATCATTCTAGCTTTCATTTTCCTAAGTACTAGAGGAACTCCTGTGTTTATATAATATTAACTCACCGACATATTTACACCCAGGAACGGGTACGTACACGTCCATTTATTTAACAATTTGCTCTCCTTCATTGCTTTTGGACTATGAATGGAAGGTCGCTGATGACCTTCACAGCAGTGATCATTTTCCAATCACTCTTCAAAATAACTCTAAAATTGATGACGCAATTCCTCAATGGAATATAAAGAAATCCGAAAGACTTCCTTTGAAACACTATGTCAAACTAGACTAAATGATTATACAATATTCAACGCCTTTAATCCTATACAGCATTTTACTTCAATTCTAATTTCAATTGCAGATGAATCTATTTCTAAGTCCTCACCGAACAGTAAAAAACCGCAAAAACCTTGGGTAACCAAGGAATGCAAAGAAGCCATTATACAACGCCGAGAAGCATTGCAACAATTCAACACTCCTCCTACGCCCGAAAATTTAAACCAGTATTGTATTGCGCGGGCTAAAAAATCAAAGAATGTAAACGTACCTCTTGGAAGAAATGTTTCTTCTATCAACTCTCATTCCTCAATGAAACCAGTTTGGGACACTATTCGCAAAATAAATGGAAAAAAGTAAACACAATTCTGTTCGACAACTGAAAACAAACAATAACAATTTTAGTTCAAAACGTGACGTAGCAAATATTCATGCCGATAGTTTCTCAAAAACCTCATCATCATCTAATTACTCAGAAACTTTTTGAAGACTAAAATCTCAAAAAGAAAAGTCACGTTCAAAGTTCACATCTAACACCTCTGAAAGATATAACCAGCTGTTTTCTTTATTGGAGCTTAGAGTAGCTTTAGACAAGGCCCATGATACATTCGCTGGGCCTGACGAAGTACATTACCAGTTTTTAAAAAACCTGCCAGAATCTTCTCTGAAATTACTTCTGAAACTCTTAAATGATGTATGGATTACCGGTAATGTACCTAAGAGTTGGAAAGAAGCAACAGTGATACCGATTCCCAAACCAGGCAAATATATCGAAGATCCTAACAGCTATTGGCCCATTGCACTGAAAAGCTGCAAAATAATGGAACGAATGATTACTTCTCGGCTTGTATGGGACATGGAAAGTTAAAACTTAATATATCCTTTACAAAGTTGCTTCCGTTCTGGTCGTAGTACAAACGATCATCTGGTTAGACTGGAAACATTTATTCGCGATGCATTTATCCAGAAGAAACATTTAGTAGCAGTCTTCTTTGATTTAGAAAATGCCTATGACACAACATGGAAGTACTAAATGACCTGCACGATCTAGGTCTAAAAGGCCGTCTGCCTTCTTTCATCTCCAGTTTTCTCTGCGAGAGAGAATTCAAAGCACGAATGGGCTCAAACCTCTCCAATATACATCAGCAAGAAATAGGTGTGCCCCAGGGCAGTATTTTATCTGTGACGCTATTAAATAATAAAATCCACAACATCACCATGTGCTTAGCTCCCGGTGTGGATTGCTCATTATATGTAGACGAGTTTTTAATTTGTTATCGATCAAAGCACATGCATACAATTCAAAGGCAACTCCAACCAAATATCAATAAGATCCAAAGTTGGGCCAGTAGTAACGGTTTCAAATTTTCTAAATCTAAAACAGTATGCATGCATTTCTGTCTTTTGCGAAGACATCATGATGACCCTAAATTCACGCTGGATGGAACACTTATTCCAGTTGTTGAGGAAACAAAGTTCGACAGAAAGCTGACTTTTATACCACACATCACGAATTTAAAAGCTGAATGCTTAAAAGCTTTAAATTTACTTAAAGTAATTGCACACACTGACTGGGGTGCTGATAAAAAAAGTCCTTCTTAATTTGCATAGAACATTTATCCGCTGCATACTAGACTATGGATGCATTGTTTATGGTTCAGCCAGAAAATTATATTTGAAAATGTTAGACCCAATTCTTCGTCAGGGAAAAGGACTCGCTTTAGGAGCATTTAAGACATCTCCATGTGAAAGCCTTCTCGCGGAATCGAATGAACCACCTTTATCGCATCGCAGAGAAATGCTTTCTACACAATATGCGCTCAAATTAAGATCAAACCCTCAGAACACTGCTTTTTTGGCTGTTTTTCAAACAAAATACAAAACTTTATATGTTAATAAACCAAATGCCATACCTTCATTTGGCATTATAATATCATTCAGCCTTGACAATATCAAAAGTAATCTCTCTACAGTTCAGAAAACGTTTGTCTCGAAAACACTCACCTTAAGCAACCCAACATGAAATTTTACGTTACACGATAGGAATAAATCTGAGACCAACCCTGTCATATTCCTGAACTCTTATCATGAACTTCTCAACGATTTTACAAATTACACTAAATTTTATCCTAATGTATCAAAGGCTGCTGCAGCAATCGTTAGTGGCAAGCACATATCCAAAGTGCTCTTGCCAAACGATGAGTCCATATTTTCAGCGGAAATCAGAGCAATAGACCTTGCTCTGAAAGTTATCGAAGAGAAACGCATTTTAAATAGCATTATCTTCTGTGACTCATTATCACTGCTTCATTCAATACACAATACAAAACTGGATAATCCATTATTAGTCAATATACTCGTCAAAAACTCGGAGGTTTGTATCTCCTACAAGATAGTATACTGTTGGATACCTAGCTACATTGGTATTATAGGTAATGAAGAAGCAGACCGGGCTGCTAAGATGGCTCTATCCCAAGAACCATCAGATTTTAAATTAGCGTTTACTGATTTTAAACCTTGTATCAAAAAGTACCTACGTCAGAAGTGGCAAGTGTCATGGGATGATGCAGTCAACAACAAACTTTATGCCATCAAACCAACCCTGGGAGTCCTTCCTACAGAACTATCCGTAGGGAGGGGGTTATCATTGCAAGAATCAGAATCGGTCATACATACATTACCCACTCCCACATACTACAAGGTGAAAAACCACCAGTGCGTTTCTTGCAATGAACCATTCACTGTTAAGCACTTTATGACCGAGTGTTCCGACCTGGAACCTACGCGTGACAAATACTATAATGTACATGGCATGAAGTATTTTTTTGATACTTTTCAAATCACTAGTATTTTAGATTTCCTGAAGGATGTAAATCTTTATTTTAAACTATAACTTGTATGACATCACCAAAAAGCATTTTTATCTAATGCAAATACCGCCTCTTATTTAGAACATCTTATCATCAACATACACCATTTACATCTCCCGTTGATTGAGAAGCTTCATATTTTCATGTTACCAAAATCTTTCCATTTTATGTTTGACTATTGTGGTTTTGTTATATTGCTGGTCGATATTGAACCTTTTAATTTTTAAACATATAACCTATTGTATGGCGCTAAATAGCATTAAAGTGTTGGTGCGCCGTTAAAATTCAATTAATTAATCAATCAATCAAATCTTGAAAAACAAGAAAGGAACCAGGAGTCTGTCTTGTGAGAAAAACAGGTTCTATTGCTGTATGCACAAGTTCTATAGTTAACAGCGTTAAGGTACATCATTTCAATTTCACGTATACTCTTTTTCATTGTTTTTTGTATGAAAAATTGTTTAATATGAGTATTTTCCATATGATGCATCGTTGATTCAGTTTCACGGCAATATGTTGATGATAGAGATGCTATGCAATTAATCTTATTCATTTTCATGGCAATGTGTTGATGATAGATTTGCTATGCAATTTATTAATTTATCGTATTTGATTTAATGGTCATATTTTGATGATAAGTTGCTATGCAACTTATCTTTCTTATTCAATTTCATGGTCATCTGTTGATGAAGAAATTGCTATCCAATTTGTCGTATTCGATTTCATGGCAATGTGTTGATGATATAATTGCTATGCCATTTATCTTTTAACTTTACATTTATTTGTTAATAAGAGGAATCGATTGCATGTTATATAAATGTTTATGTATGCAGAACTTCATAGAGTTATATAAATACATATATAATAATTTAATTTGCCTGTTTGAATGATAGTGATTGTCGTGATATAACGATAACTACCTATGATATTTGGGTTTGATAATGTTGAAAAAATCTGAAAGTGAGTAATGATCTCTGATTGTCATGCAGCAGTAATCGATCATGTACTAGCATACTGTACATTTTCCATAGAGAGATAATGTATTGCACGGTACTAAAATAGGTAAGCTCTGCGCAGTGTCTGAATAGCTAGTGTGTTCTGAGTAACGTAAGTGAGGGAATTATATATACATCTCGAAAGTGGTATATATTGCGATTTAAGGATAATTTTGTCTGTTAAGAAAACATGTTTTACAAAGGAGAGTGAGGCACGACAGTATAAAGACGAAGTCTGAGAAACAGCGAGAAGTGACGAGTGAAGTCCGAAAGGGAAAGGGAAAGGGACGAGTTTAGAGTACAATCTAGGAAGTCCAAGAAGCAAGGACAGTCGGAATTGGAAGACTCGTGGAAATAGGACGTAAGAGCACGGTCGAGAGAAAGGTGATGCAATCAGTCGTCTACATTCCGCTCTTGTCACCATCCAAGTGGGGTTCCGTGTTCAATACCAAATTACCTCCAAATATTTTCAATCAATTTTAATTCTCATTAGACCCTTGCATAGAGTGATGCTGATTGCTCTGATTGCAAGACACATATATTACGAATAATATTTTGCTTTGATAATGTTTAAAAAGTCTGGTAGTGATTAAGGATCTCTGAAGTTTATGCAACAGTAATCCAACATGTAGTAACATACAGTACATTTTCGATAGAGAGCTCACGTGGTAATGTATGGCAAGGTACTACCATAGGTAAGCTATGCGCAGTGTCTGAATATCTAGTGTGTTCTGAGTAACGTAAGTGAGGAAATTATATGTACATTTCGAACGTGGTATATATTGCGATTTAGTGATAGTTGTTTCTGTTAAGAAAACATTTGCTCCAAAAGAGAGTGAGACATGACAGTGTAAAGACGGAGTCCGCGAAAAAGCGAGAAGTGAAGTCCGAAAAGGAAATGGACTAATTTAGAGTACAATCTATGAACTCCAAGAAGAAAATGCATTTGGAATAGGAAGACTCGTGGAGATAGCACGGTCGAGAGGAAGGTGATGCAATCAGTCTCGGACTTTCCGCTCTTGTCGCCACTCTTTATGATGATGAAATGAATCCAAGTCAGAGACTGTTATCAAATTATGTTGATATCATTACAGTTGAATTAATTTGTTTGATTAAAGTTGTTATTTATTTCATTCGTCTACGGAGGCTCGTTTTTAATTATTTCTTCCCAACAATCTTGCGCAGTTGTCTTTTGATGTTCTAATTTTTGCTCACACTGGGTCATAATATGGAGGGATGCCATTACCTATATAATGAAGCATTAGCCAATGAAGTAAGAGGGAGACGGTGCAATGTGGCAGCTTTTAAACAGTGTGAGCAACAGATTAAATCCGAGTAAGATATTGTGCAAGAGAATTAGACTATATATAGTAATGACAAATTGGGTTATTGTTAAAGAAGTAATTACGAGTGTGAATCGAGTTAATATATATATATATATATATATATATATATATATATATATATATATATATATATATATATATATATATATATATATATATATATATATATATGCACTATTTAGTTAGTACATGCAACTGTTTGATATTTGTGAATGTAAGTTTAGCCATTGTAAGAAATTACAATTACGTACCTGACCTGCTTTCATAGGTGGTCGTTGTCTGAAATCGATTAATTCAGAACGAAATACTGTCTTAGTTATTTTTGCGACACGAGATAACTCAAGAAGTCTCGAGGGCTTAATTGCACATAGTTGATGCGCGCTAGTTTAATTCCGAGAGAAATACATCATTTTGAACTGCTTGAGAGTGATTTAACAAAGTCCGCAGCTTGATACGTTATTGGAAGACATTGAGACTAAGTATATACTTAAGCTAAGTGAATTGATTGGTGATACAGATGAGCAGACTAGAATAACATCTGATATGCAGTTGGCCAATGAGTTGAAATATATTATCGAAGACGAATTATGTTATAAAGAGAACAATTTAGCGGAATAAGGTAATACAGAGAACAGTAAGCGGCAGATCCTGGGACAGAAAAGCTGCGTTAGCCATGGAGACATGGACCCACAAGCAGAGACCAAAGGATAGACGTATAATGCTTATCGATGATCTTTGGAATCTCTCAATTTCAACGCAATCTGAATGGGCTAAGGTTTATGCTAATGTAAAGTAACAAATTTGATTTAAATGTCTTAGTTTGAAATTGACTGAGAGAGAGAGAGAGAGAGAGAGAGAGAGAGAGAGAGAGAGAGAGAGAGAGAGAGAGAGACGTTTGGCTCCGAGGAAGCCTATGAAATGTAAAGTGCTTTTCTCGTTAACGACGAAATAGACCATGTGTCTGTCTTGTGAGCACGACAGGGTTTTGTGCTGAATGAACGAGTTTTAAAGTTAAAATCAGTAGGGTAAGGCACTTTAGTTTCATGTAATATTCTGGGTTGTTTACTCTTTGCTGTATTCAAACTTGTTTGATATCACCAGAATTAATATTATGTATCGTTTAATCAATTTCTTGGTACATGTGTTGGAGCTATAATTGTTATGCAATTTATCTTTTACTTTTACAGATATTTGTCCATAAGCAGACTTGGTTGAATACGACATAAATGTTAATAAATGCAAGACTTCATAGAGTTATATAAAAAATATAAAATAATTTAATTTATCTGCTAGGACGATACCGATTATCGTGATTATTCTGTAACAAGCTGTAAAGTAATTTCGGTATAGCAACATTGTCGTCAATTAACTGAACATATTTAAACTAATGTGTTATTTTACAATGCTTGTGCGTAGGGGTAGGTCACTTTGTGTATTGATGATATCAACAATGGGACCAATTTCATAAATGGGTGAATATAAAAATAAAAATATATGAATTTATCTTGACAGGATTGCTGGTCAGAAACAAATATATGTGAAAATAATATGTTGAGCGGTCGTCGTTGCTACTGAACTTACAGAGAAAATACTTTATAGTCAAAGCTTTTTACAAACTTAATTTTGGAAAGCATCTCTGAAATCAGTCCATGGATCTAGAGTGGATTTTAAAATACAAGATTCAAGCATATTTGGATTTCAAAATTGCCTAAGCTCATAAGCTTTCCTTTATACAGAAACTGTCATCAGGAATGCACCTATACAAATAAACATAAATTTTATCATGAACATACAGATATTTTGAAGTTATCAAGTTTTCTTTTCATGGTATTGGCATCGGTTTTAAATAGGAGTTCAATTAGTACTGTGGCTACATAACACGCTGCCCACGTTAGGCAAGTTTTAACCATGAAGTCATTATGTATGGCGTCACATCATATTAATTCGTATCTTGCCTTATCAGCCTTGTTACGGAAAAAAGCGAAAGGTAAAAGTTTCGACAAAAAATTTATCTTTCTAGAACACAAAGTGCAAATCAAACAAAGTAATGGTATTGCGAATTTAATTCAACAATAATCTTAAAATTTAAGACACAAGTTAAAATAATTTAAATTTTTGGATACAATTCAATAGAAGTGGAAATTTAATCTAATGCAAAAGGTGTTGATGTACCAAGAGCCTGTTGTTAATTCACAGTCATATAATTTGCGTGTGGAATTAATTACAAATTCAAGTGAATATCCTTTAATATTTCTTGATATCAGCATATTTTATTTATTTCAAAAAGAAATTACTTGAATTAAACATTCTGAAGAAACCAATCAAAATGAAATGTAAAACAGCATGTTTCTGCGAAATTGTAAAGCACATATACAATATCGTTTCGGAAACTGGATTGTATACTCGTATGCATGATGTCAGGTAACAATTAAAAGTTTCTAAAAAGATGTGTTCTCTAACGGTAAAAACCTTTTAGAGACATCTCGATGCTTGCAATTTAAAATCTTAGTTACAATTATAACTATATCCCTAAAGGTATAACATATCAGTTAGACCATGTAAATTGTATGGTATCCCAATAGCCTAGACCAAAAATCAAATAAGCATATTTTATTACATTAAGTATGATCCTGGTACTGAACCACTACCAACAGAAAATATTTTATATTGTTATTGGTTGTACACATATTAAAATATTTAAAAATAAATTATTTAGTTTAAGTAGAAAATACACTTGGTTTTGTACAAGTTTGATTCCAACATAAATATTACATTACAATAGTATAAAATAGACCCAAAAGATAGAATGTAACAAGGAATCGTAATTAATATAGGCTCTTACAGAAAGTAACAAGAAAAAGATGAATATGACAAGCATTGTAATATTTAACAAACAATTTATTTTATTAATTATTTCCCTACATACCAAGGTAAATTTGAGAACATGAACTTACGGTCTAACGAATCAAATCTAAAATTAATCCGAGAATTACCTAAGGTCTTATCATTTAAAAGTCTTAAATGTCTTCAATGAAACGGAGTTCAAATCCCAATGAATTTCAAACTGGAAGACGAAGATGAATGAAGTAACATATGAAGTGATCCAGTGCCAACAGTCTAATATCAAATCACAGAAAATATTATTCCAGTGTTTTAATTGTATTTAAATTTCGATAAATGTCCATGTCCAAGAATTATCTTATAATACTGGTATTTTCAGGCACGCAAATACTTGAACTCCAAATAATTTGAAGAAAACAAAACAGTTAGCCCAATCTAGGCACAACATAAAACAACTTTACTTATGAAGTGTTAAGGCACGAATAACTATTGATTCTTAAAACAGCAGTTTTAAGTCTAACTGCAACGCAAAAGGATGCCCAATTGTGGATAACATGGTCATATATTTGTAGAAAAATTGCGTTTTTTACATGTCTAACATCACGTACTGCAGGATAGTCTTTACTGAAATCAATGACTTTGATTGGCAGCGATCGAAGTTAAACTTTTTTGAACCCCACAATATGGATTTTCTTGTTTTCATTTAAAAGTTAACTTTCCAGTTTATGATTCGATTAGCGAAAGGAAATTGGTAAAAACAATTCTCGCCATATTCAATATTGCTAATTTATCTGCACAAGGATTTGTTTTGTGAGGTATAACATATCATAACACGACAAATGGCTAAACCCCAAAGACTAGAACAATAACAAGTAAACCATTCCGTATTGCTTAGATTATTCTGATAGTGGGAATGATGTTGGATGGGCGCTATATCTGGATGATGGATTCCACTCTATATGCATGCTTGGTTTAAATGTGGTAGGGGTAAGGGTGGATATGATGTATATATGTAGCATTGAATCCTCTCTATAGACAAGGAACGTTTATATTTGACCTTACTGAAGTATAAATTGCATTTTTGTTCACAGAATAATGTAGACATAAACCGGTCTCCCGAAATGAATAAACTTTATCAAACGACGGTGTATGTACGTGGTAAATATGTGATGCAAGTACGATTTAAAAAATAGATTTGTTTACGCGTTCTGTACAACCTAATTTTCCAAATAAAATACAGCACAGTATCGTGTCTATTTCTGCAACAAGCACTCGTCTTTTCCCAAACATATCGCAAAAAGGTTATGCTTAGTTATGGAATTTCAACTTAAACACTAAATTGTATTATGTAGGTCAACTCAGACCGGTTCTTGCACTGTATCAAGCAATGTGATATTACAAGATTTCGAATTTTGGGACGATAAATGTTTTGTTTTTAATCAAATGTTATGTTTATTGATGATTGATTATTCTTTGATTTGTAGTTGTCAATGAAATAGTATATATTTCTGCCATTTCATCTGTGTTTGCTACTTTTGTACACATGACAAAATAAGGGCACAGAGTTAGTCACAATGAACGAAATCATTCGATCTTTTTCTATCTTAATAATTTCTGCTGAAATAAAATATATCACAAAAAAAATTTCAAATGGTTTTTTTTTACATATTACATTTATTAAACTCGTTAAAAAACACCCATCTTTTGCAGGTCGAGGCTAAAGCTGGACATTATTAAACTCGTTTCATAAATTCAATATTAAATCTTTACCCATTTGAAACAATATATACAGCTATCGATGCCTATGTCATGACTTTTGATTAATTTCAAATAAATATTGTGAAGCGAATTCTCTATATTTTCATAACTATATTGGTAAAGAACACTCACCTGAAACTTGCCCATCGACTGAGAAATAATGGAACACACAAAGCAGAAGTACACTTCGTATCCCCATGATGGCTTCAGTTATTTAAAATTACAAGTGGTTTCCCCAGTAAAATATATAGCGACCTGCTGCACTTAGACGTCAGCTGTGAACACTTTGGGCATACAGATAGGATGCAGTATGTAGTTTTATATTACAAGGCACATTCTTCACGAACTATCTCTCTCTCTCCCTATATATATATATATATATATATATATATATATATATATATATATATATATATATATATATATATATATATTGCGGGCAAAATTAGAGGTAACATAAATGTGGGTTCGATATCCTGAACGGAAAATGCGTTTGATAAACATTCCACTCCTAATGGGCACAGAATGAACTTTCTTGATTTGTTTTTTCCTTAAACTTAAAACAAAGTAGCAATCCTTATTAAAACTATGTCGAGCGGTTTGCATACATATTAAAAATCGTATTGACTCATCGAGGCTGGTCCCATCTAAAAATTCTTTTTTTTTTAAAAAGTCAACATTAATTTTTACATTTAAAGAAATACAGGGGGGAGGGAGATTGGGTGCCAAGTGGTATACTGTAATTTCATTCACTTCCATCTCACCTCTATCGCGTGGAGTTCAACAGCTTCCCGCGCCATTCGTTGTGCTCGTGGATTGATGCCCATAGCGTTCTGTGGGGATCGAGTCACATAAACGACGAAGGCCGTAAAGTGGAGGATTTCCTTTCTGGACGCGATGCGTGCAAGTCCATTGATTTGACAGTTTGCTCTCCTTCATTGCTGTTGGACTGTGGGTGGAGGGTCGCTGGTGACCTTCACAGCAGTGATCATTTTCCAATCACTCTTGAAAATAACTCTAAAATTGATGACGCAGTTCCACAGCGGAGTGTAGGAAGAGCGGACTGGGCTTCCTTTGGGACTCTGTGTCAAACTAGACTAGATGGTGGTACAATATTCAACGCTGTTGGTCCTATGCGGCGTTTTGCTTCGATTCTGGTTTCGGTTGCAGATAAATCTGTTCCTGGGTCCTCGCCGAACGGTGGGGGGCCGCAGAGACCTTGGCTGACCAAGGAGTGCAGGGAGGCCATTGGGCAACGCCTAGAGGCATTAAAAACATTCAACAATCATCCAGCACCCGAAGGTTTGAACAAATGTCGTGTTGCCCGGGTTGGGACTCGGCGCGCAGTCAAAGAGTGTGGACGTGCATCCTAGAGGAAGTGAGTTTCTTCCTTGGGCTCTCGTTCCTTAAAGAGGCAGGTTTGGGATACTATTCGAAAAGTGGATGGAAAGAGGACACACAGTTCTATTCGACACCTGAAAACAAACAAACAAACAATGGCAGTTTTAGTTCGAAATATCCTTGCCGATAGTTTTTCGAAAAACTCATCATCATCTAATTATTCTGATGCCTTTAGAAGATTAAAATCTCAAAAAGGAAAGTCACGTTTAAAATTTACATCGAACAACACTGAAAATTAGGTCCTGATGTTTTCTTTATTGGAGCTTAGGGAGGCATTAGACAAGGCCCATGATACATCCGCTGGGCCTGACTAAGTACATTACCAGTTCTTGAAACACCTCCCAGAATCTTCTCTGACATTACTTCTTATAATCTTTAATGAATTTGTGGATTGCTGGTAATGTACCTAAGAGTTGGAAAGAAGCAACAGTGATACCGATTCCCAAACGAGGAAAAGATAACGAAGATCCTAACAGCTATCGGCCCATTGCATTGACAAGCTGCGTATGCAAAACAATGGAACGAATGATTAATTCTCGGCTGGTACGGTACTTCGAAAGTAACAATTTAATATCTCCTTTCCAAAGTGGCTTCCGTTCTGGACGTATTTTGTCAGCGGCGTTATATTCAATATCATCTGTTTTTATAATTTCACTTTTTTCTTCATAAAGTGCATCAGAGGGTAAGAAATATCTACTTGTATCCTGAATTTAAAGTTCGATACCTCAACGCTGATTTGGTCTCCGCGCATCATAAGAATAATACTGATAATCGCGCACGGATTCATCTTTGAGAACCGGTGCGTATATGTCGAATGCTTAATCAGATCACGTTTCAACATTTTATTGTAATTGACATGATCTCAATCATGGTCGCCTTGACAAAGTCTATTTAACACGAAGTCTACTTCCTGATATCAAACTAGCAGTTATCTTTTTTTCTGTTTCTGAACAAAGTGTATCCATAACCACTTTTGCATCTTTTATTTAAATTGCGACTTGATTAATTACTTTACAAACATTTGCAGTCATCACTTCAGTGCTTGGTAATTTTACTGGCGGTGCTTTTCGTCGAATTATCCGTGCTAATATATCATTGATTGCAGAAAACGCTTTACCGGCAACATTACCATTAGAACAAGGAACTTTTCACAAACAATGTCAATAGCTCTCATTGAAAATCGTTTTGCGAATGGTATTGTTTGTTTGGCAATCCTTCTCAATATTCCCTGAACAACATCACTGAGTCCATCTCCTTAATTTGTTGTATAGACTGGTAATCGTGAATTTAGCACCTTGACTACTACAGGTCCACTTTGATCAATGTGTATATTTATTAGTTATTTATCTAATCACTGAAATTAGAGATCTTTACACGCTAATGTCCTTGATACTAACTGTAATTAATATTTGACAAATATCAGCTGCTTCATTAATTATTTCTTGGGAACAATTTCCAGCCCGTTTACCCACAAGCAGAATTTCTAGTCTCTGTACGTCATCAAAAATAGTGTTAGAACATGAAACTAAACCACTTCAAGAAGCAGTGCTTAGAATACCACTTCCTTTAGCGTCCGTAGGTTCATCAATTGGATCAAACTATTCTTTCTTCTGCTTTGAAGTGATCTACTTTTGCAGAAAACGTTAACAAATCTAGATCATAATAAGACTATTATTGCGATAAATGTTAAAGACCATCTTACGATAATAATCTTTGTTAAGTCCATGACATTTTTATAACATATCAGATAAAAAATCATCATCCATATCTTTAATGTTTTTGTCGTTTCATGTTGAAGTTTATCATTTAATTTTTTAACGGATTGAAAAATTACATTCAACTGTTCTCGGCTGTTTTTGCTCTTAATGTCGTTGTTTTTGTTCTTCTGATTGTTGCTGTGTTCGTTTTTCATATTGATTATATGCGCGGTTTCCCGCATTGATGTATCATATATAGGATTTATTGGTTGTGTAGATTCGATTTCTGTTAGTTTTAGTTTTATTTAACACATCAATCCAGTGTTCTATACTGGAAATATATATTTTACGCTCTGGAGTTTCTATGTTTAGTTCATAAAGTGTAACAACAAGATATGGACATTAATTTTGATCAGTTTTTTCAATTACTTTAAAGCATCTTCAGTAAATTTATTACAAATTCTTCAATTATTTCATCATCAGTGTTTCTTTCTTCTCTTAAGCAAAGGTACCGCTGGTTGAGGCATTCGACCAGAAAGATCTTGTAAATGTCTTTATATTTCTTAACTTTTTCCAGCTATATGTTCAAGTTGAGAAAAAAAGAGATATAGTTGGTTCAGTAACAGGTCTGGATAATTGTTGAGAACTCCTTGCACTATCCACCTAAGATACCTGACGTTATGTTAATTTTCGCCTGAAAGAATCAATGACTGGTAGTCATCTCTTTAATTGTTTCTAGTCGCTCTATAGCTAATCTAGTTGTATAAGATTCCTATGCCATAGTATAGACCTAAATCACAGCACCATGGAGGGCGTGATCTCAAATATCGCATAATTAAAACAAAATGACTGCGACAAAAACACCGTAACAAAATTAACTAACCCGTAAGAGATACTCTCGGTTAGTTAGAGGCTTCGGTTTGGCGATATTGGCGTTATTGTTTCGTTTTTGTACGAGCCTTAATTTAGCAAATGGGGCCTTAAAAACGAGGTGGGCTTGCCCTCTCAGCTGCTAGTCACACTGGTCAATCAACCAGTCTGTATTCCAGGTAGTCCCCGACCACCATTAAATTCCTTGGGCAGTCAAGCAATCAGCACCCACCAATCGGTCAGAAACGCCCAATCATCAGCTGATCGACCAGCAACACTGTTCACGCAACTCTACGGCTGCTATGATTCAGCTTAACATCTGCTACGGCCAGCTTCTAAGTTTATTTCTATAGTTGGTACCACGTCGACCCCAATGAAATGAAAATGTATCTAGCATCGTGTACTATGCATGACACGGGCATATATGTTTAAAGTAATGCCGTTATATACGGTAATCTATACAGAATACATTATCGGCACAATAATTACAAAACAATCAACAAGTTCAGAAATGAACTTACCCACAGTGGAGCGTTACAAAGAATAATGGGGATGGAGGGTCTAAGCTGTTAAACTATAACACAAGTGAAGACACCAGTCAGCATCAATCGGTAGTTACTGTCCTGCTAGTTTATCCTAATTACGTCAGCTACTTTACAACTTAAGCCAGTCGTAATCAAGAATAGTTCAACTTTCAAATCATTTCGACACACTTCGTTCAGTTTATGACATATTGGAAAAAACACGATCATTGTTCTCTGATTTTGACGTCTGGACAACTAATAGTCCCCGGCAGTACCGTTTGCATTTGGATAGTTTTTTAGTTCCCCATTGACGCAAAGGTAAGATCAGAACAACCTCGAGTTTGTAGTGCAGCGCTAAATACAATCATACAGTAGGAAGGAAATAAGTATATATTTTATTGTGTCATCTTCGATTCTAACAATTGCTGCTTGTCTTACGTCTTTGAAGTGAATATACGGAAAACAATAGAAACACAAACTTTTTTAAATGTTTAAGTGAGTACAAAACGCATTTTCATGTATTTGCAAACAATACGTATGTTTCTGAAGTTAACAATGCACTTTGCAAAAAGTACCCAGCAATCAACACCAAATTTACCAAAATCAATATTTATTTTGCCACCAAAATTAAAACTCATCACATTGTACGATAAGGATATTTACTGCTCAGGGAGGATGATATTAGCAATTACTATTTAAATAACATAATAATTGAACAGCAAGTCATATCCGAATTAAGACCACCCTGCAATACAGAACTACGGGCAATTACGACTCAAACTCAAAAGCAAACAATTTTCACTATAAAACTGCACGAAACTGCGGACAAGAATAAACTAGTGTAAGAAGAACTTACCAATGAATTCAGATATATCTGTAAAAACTATGCGGGGATATGAAAGCCGACAATCACGTTTGGAAACGTAAAACGACCAATTTTAGAGGGATAGTAGTAGAGAAATGGACTCTGCATACAAAGAATGGTAGATACAACCGATTGGTATGTCGATGTTACTGACACGATAGGGAGAGACCACCTTCCCACGAGTGGAAGTGTACAAAGTTCAGCAGGTTTGCAACATAATACTTAATGGCGATAAAGGGGACTCTCAACAAACAACAATCTAACTCTTTACAGAGCACATCAAATCTAATCTTGAATACACATGTCAAGTGTACATGTCAAACTGCACAGCGGAATTCGGTCAACTGCTTCAATTTAAAACGCTCTCATTTTCTGGAGTACCCACAGTAACTTACACGGAGGAAATCATTGTATGTCGCCCACATATCAAAACATGGTTAATACCAGCGTACAATACAAGCACTGAAAAGTACAATACACCTTTCTACAAAAAAGATAAACAATAAACTACTTGCGTAACGATCATGAACATATTGAAGGTAGAACTTGATAAGTCAGAAATTGCCACGTAAAAGATTAAATACTTCCCAGAGCCAGCATAGGCATTAAAATAGATGTAATTGGGCACGGAACATCAGTGTTACTTTAAGTGAAGGTAAATACGGTACCTACAACCGAATCGATACAGACGGGTATACAACAATGCATCCATATAAATCAGGGTCAGTAGTCGTTATATCCCAATTCAATAACGGATATGGATGAAAACTAAAGAACGAGTGCTACAGTCTACACGATATTATATGGCTATAATAAAGATGCTAAGATAAATTGAATGTACTCAATACAAACACTGGTCATTCGGAACGATTTCCAATAACTAAATATCATTTATTTTCCTTTTATTAGACATGAACTTGGGTTATAATGAATGAAAGTGGGGACTATTATCAAGGTTTCATTAACTTTGCTAGTGTACATCAGCACCCTACCACCACCACCACCACTCCACTCCCCACCCCTTACATCAAGCGGAGATAGACTTATTTGGTTTTATGAAGAATTACCACCGTTACAATAGTATTCACACATAGAACACATTAGAAAAAATAGCAAACCTATGATTGGATGTACAGCATGCATAACGTACATTGTTGTATAAGTACATCATAACGAAATGAATAATAACTTGCATGCATTGTATCATGTACATGCTATAACATACATACACTGCACACACAGTAGCATTACTTGCATTATAAAATACATGCATTATAACATACATGCATTATATCATACACATATAAGAACATGCATACATTATACCATACACAAGTACTATTCAAGAACATAGAGAATATATACTCGAATAGAACCAATACAAAATGAGGAATACAACTGTTTCAAGCAGGATGGAGCTACCGTTGAATAAATGAAGATGCAGCATGGACGAAGATGGAAAGCAGAACTAAAGAACTTGCCAGGAAGAATATATGATAATCTCCGACAACAAACCCAAGTAAAATACAGCACACATTGAGCACCGTGTATATATATATATATATATATATATATATATATATATATATATATATATATATATATATAAACAGCGTATTATGGAGCTTTCATTCTGACCTAGGAAAGCTTCTTCAGACGGAAACTACATAGCAAGAAACAAGAAATGAAATGTCTGGCATGGCACTGAAGCCAACTAATGGCAGCGCCAACCACAAATTAAGATGAAAACGTCATTCGGTTCGGAATTCATCTCCGTAAAACAAAATGAGCGCTAAGTACACTAAAAGAACCTAAATGACAAGTAGGAACATTTACAACTCGTGATCATTCGATTCGATTGTGACTATCATATCTTTGGCTTAAGATAAAGGCCGCCCCACATAATTTAACCACTACAAATAGATTTTACACACACGCAGTAATGTGACAGCCAGCAGGTTCAAAGAGATGGAAATAGATTTTTATAAAGCAATCAATCCGCCTTTAATTTCACGGTTTACTCGAGTTACATTAATAAAGAATACATGCAACAATAAATATTTTTTCAAAAGCATAAAATTTAACGTATTCATACCTGTGTTATAACACGATAATCGATTCTAACTCAAACCAGGATCATGAGCTATGCTCCCTTAAAGCTATTGGTTGCAGCCTTAAAGTCAAACTCTGGACATGACCCACCAAAGTCTAAACAATGGAAGTCGTAGTAACACGAAATAAATTTGAATTGCTCTGGATTGCTATGTAAGTCTTTATTTCATGTTTTTCAATGACTTTTGTAATAACAACAGGTAAAATATATATTATATAGCTATTTGTATCTATGTATAGAATCTCTTTTAAGATGATGAGATATAACTGGATGTTTATTTGGGTTTCAGTTCAAGAATATTAAGTAGGGTATAGTTTCATGTAAATTTCTATTGGCTAATTTAGATCCGGCGTGCCATTTTGTGACACAAGTCGTGATGTACATATTACGATATATAGCAGTGACAGAGTCGCTGTGATGTATATAAGGACGAAGTAGAGAACAATTAATGCATTCCTAGTTATTATTTTTATTGATTTTCTTCCTTTACTTTCAACCTGCAGAAGTATTTCATGTTTGTGTTTAGATTTGAGATGAATAATTTATTTCCATAATTTGTTAGAATTATAAGGTGATAATATAAGGAAGTGCTGTTTTGAGATTGGTGTGAATTCATTGAAAAGATCAATTCTTTTGTGATACATCAACATTTTAGCTCTTCGGAATATTTAAGTTTATTGTTAAATTGGCACACTGAAATCTTGGAATTAATTTGGAACACAATTTTTTTTAGCACTGATGATAGACCATTTAGTTAACAATGACAGTTCCTCTGAATGTTTCATTTCTTAGACAAATTATTTGCTACGTGTTACAAAACCAGATGGTTTTTACCTCTTTCTGTTACTAATTTCAGAACAGGACAACAGTTAGAGGCTCTTAACAAGTATAGCTAAGCTCTGTTTATCAAACAAATCACCTTCGACGCTGTAAGCAAAATTTCTGATTTTGTTTCTTACTCCTGCAATTCTTTTTAATTATATTTGTTCACAAACAACCACATCACTAAAGTAGATGTAATCTAGTGAAGTAAAATATATCGGGTTTGGTTGTGATTTTTTGTTTAAATCGCTCATCGAAATACGAACGCCACCGCTGATTAGTTTGATCTTCTTCTTTGCTACAAGAAATAACTAAAATAAAAGAACGAGCATTTTAACTACGTGGTTTTCATATTCAGAATATATATAATGTTAACCTTAGCAGTCTCCGCTCATAAGAGAGAAAAACATTTCAAGAGGCAACCTCACACTCTCAAGAGTCCAAATTTACATGTCCAGGGGCATTTGTGTTTGTTTCACTATCTCGTTGCTGAGAGTGTTTGTTATTAATGACGAATGTTTATTATAACGATTTCTTATTTAATTTTTTTGTATATCTTTTCTCTCCACAACGAATATTATCTTTATGTTCACATGGGTATTGAGGGTCAGATCGTTTAAAGTACTTAGACAGGATAACATAATACATTGTGTGTAATTCTGATACATTAATATAGGCTAGTGCATGATAACTGAGTAAAAGGGAAGATACGTATATCTCACAATTTACTGCCGATATCTCTTCTCAATATAAAACCCGTAAGTGTTTTAGATGCCTTCATAGCATCATACGATCACAGTCTGATATCCACTGGTGACACTAATTAAGATTATTATGTGTGATGCATAACAGACTCCAAACGTGTTTGGGTCCAGGCTTCCCTTGAATAACTGTACGAAAGTTGTATGTCTTATCAACATTAAAATGGCAAAACAAGCACCCTCAGCCAGCAAAAGAGATTTAACTTCAGATTTATTTTCACTGGGATGTTTATTCGAAGCTATTATCTGCTTTTCATTTATACTCCAAACTAATTTCATATTAAGGAAACAGTTTCAGAGCTTGAACACATGGTTTCATATTTCTTTGAGAGTGTTTAATTACTTATTTGTATAGGAAGAAAACGCTTATAGACATGAATAGAACAAAAACATGTATCAACTTTCCTTAAATACTATGGTTTCATCTGGATTAAATAAAAATAATTCAACAATTCCAAATTCAATAATGAACAAACAAAGTAAGGATTAGACAGCTGACACGTTACCAGTGGTCTTTACCAGTCATAATACCTTGGTGAAGTCGCAGTTTTACGTTTGTTTATCAATTGTAAATTCAGTGTAGAAATGGTATGTCAACTCAAGTTAAGGGGATGTTGGTAGCAAAACATTATCATAAAATACCAGCAAATAGACAATATCATATCCTAGAGTACTGTATCACAGAATACCAACAACTAGACCGTGTCACAGCCTAGAGTACTGTATCAAAGAATACCAACAGCTAGACGATATTATATCCTAGAATACTGTGTCACAGAATACCAACAACTAGACAATATAATATCCTAAATTATAATTTTTTTTACTGGATAGTTGATATCCTGGAATACTCTGAGCAGGACTAGAACCATAAACTGTCCACTTGTTACATATTTTTAGCTGCATGCCGATGCCTACGTAACGCAGGCAATCGATCAAACAACCCATCAATGATACTACCAATATATTATATAATGTGTCCAATTATACTGTATTTTTCTACATAAGGCAGTGCACAAACCTGGGATAAAACAAATCATTTAATAATATAAATTTGGATTCATTTGTACGAGGATCTGAATGCAATGTTTTAACAAATATTAATAACGATTAAAAAATAAAATGTATATGCATCATACATATGCATCATACATATTTTGTTTTCAACAAGATATATGACCCATATCATGTGTCCCTTTCTAAAACGTATCATTTTGTGACCCATATAAAGTTTTCAATAAAATGTATCAGCTGGACTGAAAGTATGGAGAGTGCACTTGCCATGCCTAGGATTTATGGATGTGTATAGTGCAGCAAAGTGGCCTTGTTATTTTTGTGGGCGTAAGCTATTGTTCAGCATATGATTGGTTATAAGTGGTAGCTGGTAGAACTGCTGGAGGAACAACCTGGGAAAACTGGCAAACTTTATCACATGCCCACATTAGCCGAGCGAGAGACTTAAATCTAGTAGACATATAACAATTGCTCCGAAAACTAGGTAACATATTTTGGCATGACACTTGTTCGACATCTATTGACCTTTAGATGCATACACACATAGGAATGATTCGATCGCTTTCATGATTTTATTGGTAAGCAATGATTTACAACTGTGTAGCAAGAAAATTAATTTGGTGAGATGGCATTGATCCGTAACACGCAGCAATTTAGACCACTCTGCCACTCGGGCCCAGCATTATAAATATTGTTTATCTTATTTATTACATACATGACTTGATTATATTGTCTTCATGATGTATTCACGTTGTTCTCTTCTGAATAATACCGCTCCGGTGGCCTAGTAGTTAGAATGTCCGCCGCAGGAGTGGGAGGTCGTGGGTTCGATACTAGGCCAAGTCATACCAAAGACTTACAAAAATGGCACTAACGGCTGCCGCGCTTGGCGACCAGCATTAAGAAGTTAGTGTTGGAACTGGTCGAACTAGTATCAGGATAATCTGACTGGGTGGGACATCATGCAACATGTCTGCGGCATGATGCCCCAGTGTTAGACATCACAATAAAATGCCTCAATGCAGGCTTCCTAGCGATATGAATACTAGTTAGAGCGTTCGTCTCGGATGCTGAAGTTAACGTGTGTGAACTCTGGCCGAGTCATACCAAAGATAAACATGCTACTAGCCGCCGTCAAGTTTGGAGAACAGCAATAAAAAATTATGACTCGTCGGTTTGTTGTCAGAATATTATGATTAGGTGGAATATGTCTGAGTTATATGGTCAAAGAGCTAAACATAAACTATATAAACTGTCACTCTGCAGACATCTTAGCGATATGATTGATTGGTTGATTGATTAATTGAATTTTACCGGCGCACCAGGTCTTTTAGGCTATTTAGCGCCATACAATAGGTTATAAGTTTAAAAATAAGAAAGGTTTAATATCGACCAGCGATATAACAAAACCATAATAGTTAAATATAAAATGGCAAGATGTTGGTGACAGGAAAATATGAAGCTTCCCAATCAACGGGAGATGTAAGTGGTGTATGCTGATGATAAGATGTTGTAAATAAGAGCTGATATTTGCATTAGATAAAAGTATTCTAGGTGATGGCATACAAGTTATAGTTTAAAATAGAGATTTACTTCCTTTAGGAAATCTAAAATACAAGTGATTTGTATTGTATCAAAAAGTTCCTTCATGTCACGTACATTATAATATTTAGCAAGCGTAGGTTGCAGGTCGGAACACTCGGTCATAAAGTGTTTAACAGTGAATGGTTCATTGCAAGAAACGCAATCTGGTGGATCTTCACCTTTTAGTATGTGGGAGTGGGTAATGTATGTATGACCGATTCTGATTCTTGCAATGACAACCTCCTCCCTTGATACAAGGTTTAAAATCAGTAAACGGTAATTTAAAATCCGATGGTTCTTGCGATAGAGCCATCTTAGCAGCCCGGTCTGCTTCTTCATTACCTCTAATACAAATATGGGTGGGTAGCCAACAGTATACTATATTATAGGAGGTACTAAGCTCCAAGTTTTTGACGAGAATATTCACTAGTAATAGATTATCCAGTTTTCTATGGTGTAGCGACTGAAGTACTGACAGAGAGTCACATAAAATAATGCTATTTAAAATGCGTGTTTGTTCACTAAATTTCAAAGCAAGGTCTATTGCTCTGATTTCCGCTGAAAATATGGACTCATCGTTTGGCACGCGCACTTTGGTTATGTGCATGCCACTAATGAAGGCTGCAGCAGTAAAAAAAATTTGCCTAATTTTTAAAATCGTTGAGGAGTTCATGATAAGAGTTCTGGAAAATGGCATGATTTGTCTCAGATTTTCTCCCATCGTGCAACGTAAAAATCACTTTGGGTTGCTTTATGAGCCAAGGTGGTGTTTCCGAGACAAAAGTGTTCTGAACTGTAGGGAGATTAATTTTGATAGTGTCAAAACTGGATGATATTCTGATGTCAAATGAAGGTATGGCATTTGGTTTGCTTTCGTATAACGTTTTGTATTTTGGTTAAAAAAAGCCGAAAAAGCAGGGTTCAGAGGGTTTGATCTTAACCTAAGAGCGTACTGTATAGAAAGCAGATATCTGCGGTGCGATTAAAGGTGGTTCATTCGCTTCTGCGAGAAGGCTTTCACATGGAGATGTCTTGAATGCTCCTAGAGCAAGTCTTATTCCCTGATGATGAATTGTTTCAAACATTTTCAAATAAGACTTCCTAGCTGAACCATAAACAATGCATCCATAGTCTAGTATAGAACGGATAAATGTTCTATACAAATTGAGGAGGACTTTTTTATCAGCACCCCAGTCAGTGTGCATAATTACTTTTAGTAAATTTAAAGCTTTTGAGCATTTAGTCTTTAAATTCTTGATGTGTGGTATAAAAGTCAGTTTTTTGTCGAAGATAATACCCAAAAACTTTGTTTCCTCAACAACTGGAATAAGTGTCCCATCCAGCGTGAGTTTAGGGTCATCATGATGTCTTCGCAATTGACAGAAATGCTTGCATACTGTTTTCGATTTAGAAAATGTGAAACCGTTATTACTGACCCAATTGTGGATCTTATTGATATTTCGTTGAAGTTGCCTTTCAATTGTATGCATGTGCTTTGAACGATAACAAATTAAACAATCGTCTACATATAAAGTGCAGTCCACACCGGGAGTGAAACACTTGGTGATGGTATTGATTTTGATATTAAACAGCATCACAGATAAAATACTCCCCTGGGGCACACCCATCTGTTGCTGGTGCATATCGGAGAGGGTAGAGCCCACTCGTACTTTGAATTCTCTGTCGGAGAGAAAACTGGAGATTAAAGAGGGCAGAAGGCCTTTTAGACCTAGATCATGCAGGTCATTTAGTATCCCGTACTTCCATTTTGTATCATAGGCCTTTTCTAAATCAAAAAAGACTGGTACAAAATGTTCTTTCTTGATAAATGCATCGCGAATAAATGTTTCCAGTCTAACCAGATGATCGTTAGTACTATGACCACATCGGAAGCCACTTTGGAAAGGAGAAATTTTATTGTTACTTTCCAAGTACCATACAAGCCGAGAATTAATCATTCGTTCCATTGTTTTGCATACGCAGCTTGTCAATGCAATAGGCCGATAGCTGTTAGGATCTTCGTTATCTTTGTCTGGTTTGGGAATCGGTATCACCGTTAAATCATTAAAGATGTCAAGACGTAATGTCAGAGAAGATTCTGGGAGGTGTTTCAAGAACAGGTAATGTACTTCGTCAGGCCCAGCGGATGTATAATGGGCCTTGTCTAATGCCTCCCTAAGCTCCAATAAAGAAAACAACTGGTTATAGTTTTCAGTGTTGTTCGATGTAAATTTTAAACGTGACTTTTCTTTTTGAGATTTTAATCTTCTAAAGGCATCTGAAAAGATGATGAGTTTTTCGAAAACTATCGGCAAGAATATTTGCTATGTCACTTTTCGAACTGAAATTGCTATTGTTTATTTTTAGGTTTCGAATAGAATTGTGTTTCTTCTTTCCATTTATTTTTTTTTTCGAATAGTGTCCCAAACTTGTTTCATTGAGGAACGAGAGTTTAAAGAAGAAATATATTTCTTCCAGGATGCACGTTTACATTCTTTGATTGTGCGTCGAGTTTTAGCCCAGGCAATACTATATTTATTTAAAGTTTCGGGCGTTGGACCATTGTTAAATGTTTTTAGTGCTTCTCGGCGTTGTCTAATGGCTTCTTTGCATTCCTTGGTTACCCAAGGATTTTGCGATCTCTTACTGTTCGTTGAGGACTTGGAAATAGATTCATCTGCAATTGAAATTAGAATTGAAGTAAGGTGGTAAAATGCTGTATAGGAATAACAGCGTTTAATACTGTATCTTTATTTACTCTAGTCTTACATAGTGTTTCAAACATATCCCAGTCGGCCTTCTTTATATTCCATTGTGGAATTGCATCATCAATTTTAGAGTTATTTTCAAGAGTGATTGGAAAGTTATTTTTACTGTGAAGGTCATCAGCGACCTTCTATTCATAGTCCAAAAGCAGTGAGGGAGAGCAAATTGTCAAATCTATGCATGTGTACGTACCCGTTCCTGTGTGTAAATATGTTGGTGAGTTAGTGTTATATAGACACAGATCATGTCTAGAAATGAAATCTTGTACTTTATGGCCTCTGTCGTTTATGTGATTTGATCCCCATAAAATATTATGGGCATTAAAATCCCCGAGTAAAACGAAGGGCGCGGGAAGTTGTTCAACACGATTGTCCAATTCCTTTTGTACTAGGATGGTGTTTGGTGGTAAGTAAATGGAACAAAAAGTAATCACTCAATGTAGAGTGACACTTACAGCAATGGCTTGTAAATTTGTATTTAAATGAATGACTCTGTGAGGGGTTATATTGTTCATAGCAATAGAGACTCCTCCTGAGGCCCTGTCAGCGTTTTGACAGTACGCGTTAAACAGGAAAAAGTTTTTAAAATTAATTTTATCTGTCTCTTTCAGGAATGTTTCCTGTAAACATAGTACAGCAGGATCGTGTTCATTTAAAAGCAGAAGAATATCATTGTAGTTTGCTTTAAGTCCTCGATAATTCCATTGTATGATGGTGTTCTTCATTATAATGTTATGCGGGAGATTCTGGAGCTAGGTTAAACTATTCGCAGAGGAAGTATGTGTTGTTATTTGTCTGGAGGAAGTAAGGGGGTATATTTAGGTTTACTAGGTTTTGAGCTACATTGAGGACATGGAGCAGTTTCTTCTGCATCCATGCTCTCAACGTCTCCAAACCTGTTGTACTGTTTAATGGGGTCATCTGACCCCTTTTATGGTTTATTTGTTTGTGCTTTTTGTTTCTGTTTTGGTGATTTTGATGGTGGATTGTTATTAAATGTTGTCTGAGTTGATTTTGTGCTTTTCTGTGGCTTATAAGTAAGGATATTTGCAATTGTGGTTGAATCGGGCTGATCCGTCTGTGTTTGGGCGTCCTTCGTGCTTTTTGGATTGTGTTTTACGACTGTGGAAAAGGATGGGCCAGGAAGGGATGTTTTTGTGTGGACAAGTTTTCAGGCCTCTGGGTAGGGAATGTTCGAGGTAAACTTTACCCTCTGAATTTCCTTCTCCTGTTTCCATTTATTGCATCGAAGGGGGTTTGGAATGTAGATCTCGACCTTTACTTGTAAAAACTCAACTTTGACCACTTTGAGCACAGTCGGTTTATTAAAGGTGAGTACAAATGTATTGGTGTCCTGCAGGGTGTTATTAAGTGTAATACGTATTCTTCGCACTGCAGTGACACCTTCATGTTTCATCCTTTCGATGATATCTGCGTCGGTGACTCCAACAAGTCACGACATTGCATTTTGCCTTTGGACGAATTCAGTGTAGTGTGGGCGAATGAGGTCACTGGAATATCAAAGAATGTTTTCATTTTCATGATATTGTCTGTTTTCCTCTTTCGCTCACTCTACAAGAAGACAACCCGATTTTAGCTTTTTTCACACTTTTTGGTGTGCCAATCGATCCAGTAATGGTTTTCTGGATAATAAACGGAGATAAACCTGAAAGCGGTTTAGCATCATCTTTTGACTGAATAACCATGAAGCGTGGAAATGATTCCACGCCACAGGGTTCTTCATCCGAGTCAGACAGTGGTTTGGTACGTTTCTTATTGTTTTTTTGTTGTGTTTGCCATGATTAAGAATTTAAAGTTTCAGCACCCATGATTCCCACCCGCCACGGATCCCAACGAGGGGACACTTGTCAAGTGCCAGTGATACATAGATGCCATACTCGTTAGATAAAATTACCTAGGATTGACCCATGAAGCTTCATTCAAGAGTCGTTAAAATTACCTCCCGATTGACCCGTTAAACCACCGCTATCTAGGAAGTCTCCTAAAACTTGAGAAAGTGAAATCTAAAGGAAAAGAATATAGGGGAAACGGTGGTATCAAGAGAGATACAAGAAAGAAAGAGAATATGAGTAAGTAAAAACAGACCTCCTAGTGCTCGGTGTAACCAGCCGATTTGTCGAGACCGGGCCCATCTCGACCACCCGTCTAAGAGAAGTAGAGGCCAAAATAGTGTGTTGCAATTACCAGGATCCTTTCCTCCTCCGACACGGGCCGCAACCCACGGCAAACAGTTTGCCTCTACTTAGTCGCCTTTTATGACACGTGGTGAGGTACGTCGGGCCAATTCTGCAACCCGAACCCACAGGGGGATCTTAATCAAATTAACCAAATAATTAAAATACTCGATAATCAAAACATAACAGTAGAGTTTATATGGATACCATCTCACATCGACATAAAAGGCAATGAATTAGCTGACCAATTAGCCAAGAGTAAACTCACTGAACCTAATTACATGCCACTAAAGTATAGTCCAACAGAAATTAACAATTTAATCTATACACTGATAAATCAAAAGTGGCAAAAGGATTGGAACCATAATAAACAAGGGAGATTTTTACATAGTATTGTCAAAGAAGTCAATAGAAATATCCTGATACCCAGGTGCAGCAGTTATGAACAATCTAAAATAAATAGGATAATTCTTGGAAAAACAAAATTAGCTAATAGTTTTGGAAAATATATAGGACCTTTTCCGCACAACATCAACTGCTTCCACTGTAACGTACCGGAAGATCTGTACCATATATTCAATAACTGTAACAATGCGCAAAAAGAAAGAGACATATTTATAACTAAACAAATAGAACATGCCGCACCAAGTATATATCCAGAAATAATTCAATTATGCAACAAAAACCCTCAAAGAACATACTATAATATAATTGAATTTATTAGAACTACAGGGCTAATGGATAGAATATAAATATAACACCATATCATCCATAAATGAAATGAATGTTTTACTGGTACCTAAATATGCATATAAAATAATATTGTTCTAAGGGGCGGGAAGCGTACGGGGCCAAAAGGGATTCGTTACCCGTAAGGGAGCACGCCTACACTACGCTGGGAATGACATTCCCATGACTGCTCCAAAGCAATCAAACCTAATGGAATGGTAAAATTACATGGAACAATAAAAATATATCTAAAATAAAAGACATACATAAAGGTATAAACATCAAAGTTATATTAACTACCAGTTTTACAATCAATAAGGCAAGCTTCTTACCTCTTTTCTTCTCTTATGCTTCTAAATTCTTCCTTCTATATAACCCCATTGACAACATCTCATAACTGAGTTTAATATTGCGAAGGTATTAGAGGCCTCTAAAAACCGCGATAACGCTGTGGTTAAAGTATAACCACTAACACGCGCCCCTAACTATCATCCCAACTAGAGTGTATGAGGTAGTCTCAAAACCAAGACTATCAGATCCAGCGACACAATGTTGCAACTTAAAACCTCATCATATATGCATAGGTTATGATCCCTAATTACATCCTATTAGGTAGTCTCAAACCCAAGACTATCAGGCCCAGGAACACAAGGTTGCAACCAAAAGTATGCTATTTTAGAAAATGACCTCAAATTCATACACTATAAAGATAGTCAACCCCAACACTATCAGGCCTTGCAGTAACTTGCCGGTAATAACATCATGCATTAACTAACAATGCAAATAGTTGTCATATGGGGTTATATATTCTACACAAAACAGCACAAATAATTCCAAATTGATATGGAAAGAAACCGGAAGCAAATTTACGAGAGAGTAAGGATGTTTAGAGTGAGAATCCAAAACAAGACCCCAAGATGCATACAGATAATCATCGAGTGAGTACAGCGTCAAACAAGACACTCAAGAAGGGTACAGGGACAAACCACAGGAGCAGAGGGATAATCGGTCACTAACAAGTGATCATGGGATTCTCAAGAAAAAGTCATTTTTAGGGCTATTTGTCTTTTGTGGCTAACTTTCAACTGACGTTTAGTCATATCAGCAAAAGAAATTGTTAGGGACATATAATATGTACACTTTTGTACTAGAAGATTGGCATAGATAGGAACGTAATTTAATTCTTCAACTCTACCATTTGATGAATTGCATCGGTAGCTTACACAATTTTGGTATAGGGATATCCACTAGAAAAACTGGATTGAATTTGGAATAAGCGTACGAACTTTCGACTGGTTGATAGGTTGAGTGCGTGATGGGTGTATTCTCACTCGCCCAGGTCTAACATTCATATCATTAGCCCCTTTTTAGGGGTATGATATGACGACCAAATTAAATAGCGCACTCTGTGCGCAGAAACGCCAGGAAGATAAGGCATCATTCCATCTTCCTGGATAAATGAAATCACTGCCATGTAAATAAATGGCAGTGCAAAATAGTGAACATATGACCCTAGTGGCCGGTTTCACTTTAAATCCAACTATTCGTTCAAGAAATGGCCTGAGTCTAATGAACCAAAACAGAGACAATATATCCCACAAATGCATCGCAAGGACTCAGAGCAACCACATGACCCACTCAATTAATCTGAAATTATCCCAAATTATAAACGCATTAATTATATGTAGTGAACAAGAACAAATACATAATATACGTATGGCTGTTAGCACTCTATTGTCTAGTACCAAAGGCTAAAAACAGCAGTATAGGTACAGAAGAAAACTGAGTAACCTTTTCTATTTTTTTTCTCCTCTGTTACATGTTGGATCCGAAGAAATATCCAAAGTCGAAGTGTATAATCTTATTTATATCATCTCGACCGCATGAACCTCCCAAAAAAATGTGCGACAGAAGCGTTAACAAACAATATCATGTTACGTATATTTGATTTAAGTCATTTATTTTTGTTTTAATTGTTTGTTTGTCTAATTCAAATTTGACATTTTTAAGTTTAAAATTAATTTATTGGGAGATATTTTTTTAAAAAGTAGGATGACCTGTACTCTACAAATAAACACCAGATGTTGACCTCATTTCTGACCTTGCTTAAGAGTTTGTAAACAAGCATTTAAAATGATTGGCTGATTCCAGGGACATTATGGAGAACTGCTGTAAACATCTTTCTATTTTTAGTTCTTGAGAGTAAAACTAATTATCTGGAAAACATTTGTGCTCATTGAATTTCATACGACCACAGAACCGACTTCATCACGTGACATCGCCTTCCATCTTCGATGCTTCACTAAGATTCGAACTGGGAATTATTCAGACATTTTATTACCAGGACGTTTGCAATTTCACTAGTGGATTATCTTTTGAATTACTTTTGGATTAACTTTGGAATTGATTCTTAAAACCGTAAGTTTATTTTTTGGTAACTATTTGTGCTCAATAAATTGTTTATTAAGTTTTTACAAGCTTGTTATTTTCACTCTCTCTATGTTATTGTTTATTCGAGCCTAAGCATGTAACAATCATTAGATCTCATCATTTGCTTCACGAAGATATACAGGAGCGAAGAAAACGTAGGATATCAACTTTTGATACAATTTGTTATACGAGTGCAGGCCATCCACAATGTTGACTTAATATCTTCAATTAATTCTGTATTGTATTAGACATCATCATCATAGCTATTATAGATACAATAAAAACTTACATAGAAATAGACAATTACTCTTAGAAATACCCATAATGTAACCATAAGAGATGTGATGACTTATTTGTTCAGCCTAAAGCATTGTGTTTACAAAGACGGGTTTTACGTTATAATGCTACATTTATTGATTTAGGTTGTTTCATCTCCAAGACATTAATGAAGATCAACTTCAATTTGTTGCTCGCAAAATACCTTTCGATAAAGGTTAAGACAGTTCCCGTGTCGTATTGATAGCTAACCTGAAAGCGTTTATAAATATAAATTTCGAAAAATCATTTATTTTCAATGAAAGAAAAAATAATTTCCTTTGTTTGGCAAAGGAAATACCAACTATATCTAAAAAATATACGAACTGATATTTTAAAGTTGATCAAAAAAGTGTTGTTCTTTTTGTCAAGAACAACTGTTCCTTTAACAATTTTCCTTAAAATCAATCACTGTAGCACCTTTCAATAATCTAATTACTTCACCAATCTTAGAATGCACCCTTTGTGTTCTATGCATTTCCAAAAAGTTGAGAATTGAAATAAAGAGGCTCTAGCCTGGAACATTTCGAATTTTTAAAGCTCTCATAAAGTAGTCGAATTTAATTCGAGGATTTTACGGTAAAACCATATTAATAACTAATTCAGTATTTGTCATGCTAATAACATATTTCTCATGCTTGAAGACATTTGTTTGAATATGCCTTGTATGTTGAAGACGTAGGTACTTTCCTGCAATTATTTATACGGCTAACTCATAATAATATTTTGTCCAAATGAAGTATACCAGTTTTGCAAGCTTATTGGTGTGTTCATGTAAACAGTAATATTGACATTTACATCTAAAAATCAGCGTGGACGCAAGAGAATGTCTTCAAACTGAATCTTATAGAAAGACAAACATATTTGTGGACATAATAACCTAGGGACATGTCCACATTTTTTTCCATTGCTTTATGCATTGTGTGTATTGCTTCTGTGTCTTGACAAACACAATCGCCTGTTTCCCTAATAATGATAGAATGTATTTGAAGAGGAAGAGAAACGTAATCGTTAACAACAAATTGTTTTCAAGTTTAGGAGGGTTCTCACTTTCTTAATTATTTGGATAACCCTGGATGACATCCAAAACCCTGTTATTCTAACAAAGAAAAAATGGTGGGTGGGTGAAAGAGAGATAAAGAGACCAAATCTTTCGTTACGAGAATAGTCTTCTAATTTATTCAACGTGCATATTTATATGAACAAATTGCAGAATTTGCAACAAAGGCTTCTTAGGTATAATAACTTTGCCCAAAACTGTCCCACTTTTCTTATTTATATATTTATTTATCATTCATATGTAATGATAATATTCGTATACTATGGTCAATAATAATAATAATAATAATAATAATAATAATAATAATAATAATAATAATAATAATAATAATAATAATAACAAACACAACATTTACTCTAATCAAGTTTTAGAATCGATACTCGTTTTAGACTGAACATTGCGTAACGTCAAAACAAGCATAACTGCAAAATTCATCGCTGGTCAGTTTGTTTTATAAACAGAATTAAGTACAACCTTCCTCATTAATTACTAGATGCTATTGACGTATACACCCACAAACTAAAAACATTTGCAATCATAGCATGTAGATAGGACACTATCTGTTTGGCGTCATCATTTTCCTAAATTACTACAGCAGGAACAGCAACACATTTAAATTGGCATGACATCATAATTTGTATTCAACATTTATTGAACGTTTCTTAATATTCTGAATATGCTTCATAGTATTTCGTAAAGTAATGTTGGTATCATAAATGCGGAGCATGTCACTTTTATGATGACTCATTAGCTCAGACTAGTGGTTCTGCCTCCACTACAGGAAGCTGACCTGTCTTGATTGGAACCGAAGTCTATGCGCTATTAAAGTAAAGGCGCTGTTAATTGTTTGTCCTCGGGAATTAGTCGCTTGATCACGATGCATTGCGGTATGTCCTCGTCTGACTTTGACGTTGTTTTGTTTCATCAGAGATGATACTACAGCAAGAAATTCTTCACCTGGATCAACCTGTAGCAAATATGATCATTGCAAGGGTCCACATTGATAGATCCGTTCAAAAGCACACAACAAACGTCGACAGCTGTTTTATCTGATTACGGCTGTACTGTTTGTATCTAACTGCAACGTCAACAACATTCATCGCGTATTAAGTAAGTGGATAACATTCATCGCGCATTTGTAGGTGTATTTACATCTGCTAATTTTAATAGAATCATGTGTTCAAAACAAACTATCTGCCTGATGAACATCTTTATGAGTCCTGACATCAAAATGTACTTTCTGAATTCATTTAGATGGTGGTAGATACACATGTCGTAAAGACTGTCGTGCTAACTAATTTGCAGCAACAGAACGCGTAACATTTGCTGCATCGGCGAATTTACCTATCCCTGCTTTAACGCTCCAATATCCTCTTGGATAAAGCTATTCCAATATACGTATAATCGGTTAATTATTTACCGGCCCTTTATACTTGTTTAACTGTTATCGCATATCTTTTCAACCAAATAGCTAATGATTCTTTGAAATATTTATGTTTTATGGCATTTAACTCGTGAATCAACTTCACATGTGCAGTATGTTTTTTTGTAAATTTTGATTTTTATATTCCAAATCACGGACGTGACATGCTTGATCAATAGCGTTTATTGGATACTCTCCAGGTCTTGATTTATCTCGTTCGTCAAGTCCAATGTCAAGTCGGGTACGAGGACGATAATAAATCCACCTCCATCAAGATGTTTTTCGCCTGATATTTAACCCATGGGGTTTCTGAAAATTTTGACATTAATGTTGCCATATTACGGTCATATTTACGTTAAATGTTAGGTAAACACGAAACAAAAACATTCTGTTACATATTGCACATTTTCTACCATATGATTATTTTTCCATTTTTTTGTTGTAACTATGGCTAAATCAGTGGTTGAAGTTTTAACTCTACAACATAAACAATATAAATCAAAACATTTAAAATATGGATATAAATGATTTCAAAGCGACATGAAAACAAAGACCAGTAAAACATTATCCAGCGCTATTGAATTATATCCGAATGATAATAATTGGTCCGTCTTGAAGTGGAAAGTAGCAACATCACCACCACTGGTAATTTTATTACTGGCGGAATGAATTATATACTTTCTGTTTCACATATCACGAACTTGATTGAAAGTGCACGTTTTTCATTTTGTTTTATTTTTTGGTAAATCCATTGGTTGAGTGGATGCACTGCATCCGACACAATCAAAATCCATATTATCTATTATGTTTGTATAAACCGGATGTCACTGATGTATCAGAGACACGGTAACAAGAACCAGTCAAACATCATCCAGCAGTACCAAATTATATCTGAATGATACCAATAGGTCTATCTAGATCTAAAAAGATACAATTATAACTTTATTTGATGATGAGATGGATTAAATGCTATATATTATACTTTACTGCACCACCTGTAGATGATCAGAGATGTTGCGATGTCTAAAACAATTAATTACTCGATGTAGAGTGACGCTTAAGGCAATGGCTTGTAAATTTATATTTAAAGGGATACCTCTGTGAGGGGCTCTATTGTTTGCCACATCAGAGACACCTCCTGAGGCCCACGCAGCGTTTGAAAGTTCGTGTGGAATAGGGAAAAGTTTTAAAATGCAGTTTTTTCTGTCTCTTCCATGAATGTTTCCTGTAAACATACTACAGCAGGGTCGTGTTCATTTATAAGCAAACGAATATCGTTGTAGTTTGCTTTAAGTCATCGACAGTTCCAATGTACGATGGTGTTCTTCATTATAAAGTTATGCTGGGGATTCTTGAGTTAGGTTAGACTATTCGCGAAGGAAATTTGTGTTGTTATTTGTCTGAATGAGGTACGGGAGTATATTTTGTTTTACTAGGTTTGGAGCAGTTTCGTCTGCATACATGCTCTCAAAGTCTCCATACATGTTGGAAAGTTTAATGGGGTCATCTGTCCACTTTTGTTGCATATTTGTTTGTGCTTTGTGTTTATTTTATGGTGCTCTTGGTGGTGGGTTGTTATTGAATGTAGTTTGGGTTGATGTGCTTTTCTGTGGTTGGTATTGGCACTATTTGTTATTGAATCGTTTTGATCCGTTTGAGTCTGTGCGTCCTTCGTGATTTTTGGATTGTGTTTCACGACAGCGGAGAAGGACGGGCCAGGAAGGGATGTTATTGCCTGGACAAGTTCTCTGGCATCTGGGTAGGGAATGTTGGATGTAATCTTTACCCTCTGAATTTCCTGCTCTTGTTTCCAAGTATCACAAACCTTTAAATTGGCGTGATGTTCCTTCCTTGCCTTGCCACAGTTAACACAATGTGGAGTTGCTCTACAATCAGATTCCTGATGAGAGTGATGTCCGCATTGGCCACATACTTTGACTTTGAAACATCAGTCTTCGTCATGACAGCATTTCTGACACTTATAGCATCGAAATGGGTTTGGTATGTATATCTCGACCTTAAGTTGCAAATACCCAACTTTGACCACTTTGGATACTGTCGATTTGTTGAAGGTGAGTACAAATGTATTGGTGTCCTGCAGATTGTTTTTACGTTTAATACGTATTCTACGCACTGCAGTGAAACGATACCACATCACGCCTTTGGACGTATTCAGTGTAGTGTGAGCGAATGAGGTCACTGAAATATAAAAGAATGTTTTCATTTTCATGATTTTGTCTGTGTGACCCTTTTGCTCCCACTCTACAAGAAGGCAACCCGATTGTAGGTTTCTGACACTTTTTGGTGTGCCAATAGAGCCCGAAATGGTTCTCTCAATAACAAACGGAGATAGTGCAGCAATTGGTTTAGAATCGTTATTAGACTGAATACCCATGAAGCGTGGAATTGATTCCACGCCGCAAGGTTCTTCATCAGAGTCAGAGAGTGGTTTGGTACGTTTGTTGTTTTTCTGTGGAAACTTCCTTGTTTGTTTGTTTAAAGTTCAGCACCCATGCTCCTACCCATCATGGTTAGAAAATCTTATCTTATTGTTATGCAAGTCTTGGTTATCTTGCTGTATACCAAACTAATGTTAGACAGTCTCATCTTGTTAGTGTACAAGATTACAGTGTCGTGCTGTATACCAAACTAAGGTTATAAGAAAGTCTCACCTTGTAAGTGAACAAGACTATAGTGTCTTGCTGTAGATCAAACTAAATTTAGAAAAATCATCTTGTAAGTGTGCATGCCTGTATTGTCTTGCTGTTGATCAAACTAAGTTTAGAAATTGTCATCTTGTAAGTGTGCAAGACTAGAGTGTATTGCTGTATACCAAACTAAGATTAGAAGGTCTAATCTTGTAAGTGTACAAGGCTAGGTATTCTTGATGTATACCAAACTAAGGTTAAAAAGTCTCATCTTGTAAGTGTACAAGACTATATTGTATTGCTGTATACCAAACTAAGGTTAGAAAGTCTAATATTGTAAGTGTGCAAGACCCGTTTGTATTGCTGTATACCAATCTAATATTAGAAAGTCTCATCTTGTAAGTGTACAAGACTAGCTTTTATTGCTGTATACAAAACTAAGATTAGAACGTCTCATCTTGTATGTGTACACGACTAGTTTTTATTGCTCGATACGACACTAAGGTTAGAAAGTCTATTCTTGCAAGTGTACAAGACTATATTGTATAGCTGTATACCACACTAAGGCTTAGAAAGTCCAATCTTGTTAGTGTACAAGACCAGTTTTATTGCTGTATACCAACCTAATGTTAGAAAGTCTTATCTTGTAAGTGTACAAGTCTAGTTTTTCTTGCTGTATACCAAACTAAGGTTAGAAAGTCTAATCTTGTAAGTGTACAGCGCTAGGTTTTCTTGCTGTATATCAAACTAAGGTTAGAAAGTCTCATTTTATAAGTGCGTATGAGTAGGGTGTTTTGCAGGATGCAAAGATAAAATTAAAACCTTTATATATAAATATATTAACTCAACAATGACGAAATGTTCCTAATTATAAATTATAAGGTTTATTATTTGTAGTTGCTGGGAGTTTTAACTACATTTGTGCTTTACATACATCTAAAAGGTAGTCTCTCATTACACACAATCGATTATGGAGTTCACAATCGATTATCATAATACTTTGCACAACCAACTGATGATCCATTATTATCGATAGTTGAAACAACACTACGTAGATGTACCTGGTTTGACCCAAAGTGAGAGAGATACAATATGCTTGAGATAAACAATAGGATACAAATTAAATTTTTCTTCCATAACATTTATTGATTTATTTCTTAACGCTACCTCAAGATCGGCAATTGTGCTTATATCAGTGACTAATTTAGTCCTATTTCTGGAAGATATGCAAATGGTCAAAGGAAAAATGTGATTGATGCATGCAGGCAAGGCAACTGATGCTGTAACTAATCGAATCCGCGACCTCCCGCTTCCTCGCGGACGGTCTAATCAATAGGCCACAGGAGCGGCTGTTAGTGGATGCATGAAGTACAAAAAACTTAACAAAGCAGTCGAATTCACAGTTCTTACCATTGGGCACGATACAAATTAAATAATATTCTCCAGAAATGGTTAGTACATAATGTGGTGCAAACGATTCCAATTCTTAGTTGGGCTAACAGATTATAAACAGGTTTATGACGTTGGGCCAAAAGTAGAAAACCTTTATTACACATCTTTATCAACCAGTGGTAGGGTCCTTCGACCCGAACACAACGATGATCTCAATTCCTGAATTAACCACGAAATTGGCCATAAAAGTAGGATCTACACTAGCCACATATTATGTCTGTAAGGTTTTATGAAGCACTCATGAGTTGGTATGAAGGAGGTGATAGTCTGCAAGATTATATCAACCATTCAGTGAGGAGGGGAAAGTATGAAATGTTTAATCAATAATTCAGTGACGAGGTAGATGTCTGGATGGGAAAGTCAGCAATGTTATAAAAATAACTGACTCCAGAGGTAGACAGATGAAGTTGAAGGTCTACAATGTTTAATCAATCATTCAGTGAGGAGGTATAATGGAGGTTAAAGTCTGCAATGTTCTATTAAGTACACAGTGAGGAATCAGAATGAAGTTGATAGTCTGCGATGTTATGTTACGCACTCAGTGAAGACGTAGAATGATGGAGGTGAAAGTATGCAATAGTACATGAAGCACTCAGTTTCTAGGTAGAAGGATGGAGGTGAAGGTCTGCAATGTTTAATCAATCCTTCAGTGAAAAGGTATTAAGAAGGAGATGAAAATCTGCAATGTTATACTGATCACTCAGTGACGATGTAGAATGAAGGAGTAGATAGTCTGCTATTTTATATTACGGACTCCGAAAGGAAGTAGAAAGGAGATGAAGATCTGCAATGTTATATTAAGCACTCGTTGAGAAGGTACAATAAATGAAGTGAAAGTCTGCAAAGTTATATCAATCAATCAGCGAGGTGGTAGAATGCAGGAGGTTTGAATGTTCATGATCTCAACAATTAAGCAAATATATGTTGACCGAAAATAGGTCGTTCAATAATAAGAAAATGTTACTGCGTACCTATACAGTCACATGTTAAAAAAGGTTTTATTTGCGATGTTATAGTAGAAGCGCTGACGACTTCATCTGATTAATATACGTTTTAGACCCGCCGTGTGCAACAGGCGGCCCGCGGGCCTCAACATGGCCTGCCAAGCCTTTTAGTGTGGCCCCCACAGAGCTTCTAACTTTATATTACAAACTTGCATTTCGAACCGAACGTAAAATTTTTGTTAAAAATCAAAACGGCTTGTAGGCGAACTGTAATAAATAGATATGAAGCACGTTACGTCCGCTTGTGGTATTCCCATTTGAATTGTAAGTCATATCTGAAATAAAAAAAACAGTAAAGCAACCAGCCAGACAACCACACTTCCTGTTTACAATCGCGCTACTTTAAGCAACATTTATAAATTCTACAGTGTATGTTTTGATCTCTTTTCCTAAAAATTTCTTCTTTTACCCATTGATCAGTGTTTTCTGCAAGTAATATATCTTTTATTAATAGCTTGTATGAAATGTGTTATAGTTAATTAATTTTAATACCGTCAGATCTTCCTTCAAATTCCTTATTAATAATCTTGAATTTATGGGCGATAAAGCAGTTTCGCACCATTCCGACAACTGTTATTCCTATGTTGATTCACAAACAAGACCAGAAACCGTAAGGCTGTTAAATATGGTTTATTATACAGCTATTGGAGTGACTGCTTTATAGTGGTTCATGTTTCTAATTGTAAAGCTGACCCTAGCAAATTACATAACAAAACAACAGTTACACTTACATTACTATTTGACGATAATACACTAGCCCAGTTTAATATTAGCTGCTAAAACATGGAAAAGTGTTTTTCATCCCGTTGTATTATGCCAGTTTCGTAAAACTAAATTCCAATTTCTTTTTTTACCTCAGAACAAGTAAAATGTCAGCAGCTAAGAAACGAAAAATTGATGATTAAGTAAGAGTCTTCAATATTGAATGGTGCACAAAATATATTGTTATCCAACATAACCAAGGTGTTGTCTGCATTGTGTGTCAAAGTACAATTGATGTCATGAAAGAATACAACATTAAACGTCACTACATCCCAAAATACTCTTCCCAGTTTGATGCAGTTGTTGGTCAGGCACGAGCTCACAAAATTGAACACTTGCAAAGATCTATTAAAAGGCAACAAGGTGTGTTCACTAGTTACAAGAAGGATTCTCAACTAGTTACTAAGCTGAGCTTTAAGCTGTGTGAATCTATGGTGAAAAAAGGGAAACCATTCAATGATGGAGAATTCATCAAAGGTTGTCTGACGATATTCACAGAGTATGCATGCCCAGATAAGAAATATTTGATGGAGCAAAAAAGTCTTTTCAGCTTTACTGTGTCACGGAGAATAGATGATCTTTCAGAAAATATTCAAATAACTTTAAAAGAGACATTAAACTCATGTGCAGCCTTCAGTCTGGCTTTGGACGAAAGCACAGACATAAGTAACACAGCTTAACTGGTCATATTCATCCGAGCAACTACTGCAAGTTTTGATATTGTTGAAGAATTTTTAGATATGGCAAGCATGATCTAAACAACTATAGGGCAGGACACTACTGAACAGGTAATTAAGGTAATGGAAAAATTTTGAACAGGAACCTTCCAACTTATGTGGTCTGGCGACAGATGGAACTCCCTGCATGACAGGTAGGAATAATGGATTCACCAAAACATGTCAGGATGTATTTGGAGCACAAGATGTGGTGGTCAGTCACTGCATTTTTCATCAAGAGAACATGCGCACAAAAGTTTCGGATTTTACAGAAGTGATGAAATATGTTGCTCAGTGCATCAGAGCACAAGGATTAAATCATCGGCAATTTGAGGCTTTTTTGGAAGAATTGGATTTAGATTACCCTGATTTTGTCTGTTGTTCTCTGCTGTACGTTGGCTCAGTAGAGCTGCTAATTTGAAAAGGTTCTGGAATCTGCGACAGGAAATTAAGTCATTCATGGAGAGCAAACATCAGTATGTGTCATATTTAAATGATGAGGACTGGTTGAATGATGTGGCATTCCTCACAGACATTACACAACACCTATCAGAACTGAATTTGAAACTGCAAGGAAAAAGTCAGCTAGTGAACAAGCTCTTTGAGCACATATGTGCATTTGATAAAAGGCTGCATCTTTTCCTGGCTGATTTCAGTAAAACCACCCTTACCCATTTCACTTGTCTTGCAACCAGGAAGACTAAATTTCCTGATCTTGATTGTGAGAAATATGCGGCAAGCGTTGAAAAGCTGCGTAATGAGTTTGCAAACCGGTTTGCAGATTTCCGAAGGGATGAGATGAAACTGAAATTGTTTGAACAATCTTTTGACTTTGCAGCGGAAGACAGTCCCGACTGTTGCCAAATGGAACTCATTGAGTTGCAAGCTGATATGGACATTAAGAGGGCTATTCTGAAAACAATTTGGTAGATTTTTACAAAACGTATGTGTGTTAGAAGTATCCATATTTGTCACATCATGCAAGAAAAATGATATCCTTCTTTGGTAGCACCTAATGCTGTGAGCAATTCTTCTCCAAAATGAAACTCACCAAAACCAGATGTCGAAGCCAGTTGACTAATGAACATTGGGTGAGTCAGTTAAGGGTGGCTACAAGATGTGTTAAAGTTGATATTGACAAGCTATGCAAGGACAGCAAATTTCAAGTGTCACATTAAATACAATTGTCTGACATGATGGAACAATGTAAACGTAAAGTATAATTACTAATATTTGCTTATAGCTGTATTGTTGGTATCATTTGAACAACATTTACTGAGAAATAATTTACTCAGTAAGTTGTGTATAGCAGTTATTGTAATGTGCAATTTTTTTAATTCATTGTATTAAAATAAATCATTGATTTAATATATTTTCAGAATGTGTGGCCCATCTTGTTGTATCAAATTCCTTATACTGCCCAATGACGAAAAATGTTGCACACCCCTGTTTTAGACAATTTTGTGAAACAGTATCCAATAAAATGAATATCGTGATGGCACATCCACGCCACTCGCATATCTAGCTTGCGAAGTTTTCATAAAATACAAGCAACCGTGTTGATGGAAATGACGCAAGAAAAAATTCAGCTCATTGAAGTATCCATTTTGATAGTATTTCAAACATTGTCCACCAATGTATGAAAGTAAAACTAAAAGAAAATATATCCAACATTTATAATCTATATTTACTGATTAAATAATGGGGCAGGAGAGGTGAGGACAAATTAATTTTTAAATTGTATTGTAATTAAATCAGATTATCTTTTTAACAATGGGTCAGAGAGATAAGAAAACTCAGATATAGTTATATACATTTATTTTAATTGTTTGTTAGCTTTATTTGTTATTATACTACATGATATTATAATGTAACATTGTACACTGGACATGACCTTGTCTAACATGTTGTTCATTTCTGCTAGACCTAATGCTGTTTTAAATTTCATTTTATATAAGCAAACTAATACACATCTAAACTACGTTCTCAGATCCTTTCAAAACACTACGTAGTTCTTAAATATTAAATCTATTCAAAACGTAACATCTGAATGAGCAACTACAGCAAGCACACATCTAACTTAAATTGCATCAATACAAACCTCTAAGTGATGCCCTGCTGTTAAAGTATTTGAAATTTAAATAATATTTACACATTTTGGTTCTTCCTTGTTAATCGTAACTTAGAAAGAGTTTTGTTTTCAAGATTTATGCTGGGTAATAATGCCACCATATTTTGTGTTAAAGAACAATTTGGCATTTTCAATGTTCAATTGACTTTCACGTCACTCATCGCATCAATATCAAACGTAATAGGCAAAGTGACATTAATTGTGTAAACTGACTATTCCAATAATAATATTGTTTATTCGATTCCGTCTGGATTTAATGGATTTCCTCAGAAATTTGATTATACTAAATGTACAGTCACGTATTTTATACCACCATCAAAGTATAAAGTTGATAATTAATTTCTATACATCTGTATTTTTCCCAATGTTCCATTTCATTCAGGAATTTGTATGCTAGCTTGTCTTTTAATTATTTTTATTTGATCGCCTATGCAAATACTAGTAAAGATGAGGCTATTGAGGTCATCGATTACCTTTTTCCGCCTTGATAGAACAACTTAAACTCCGTTAAATATCTGTTAAATATGAATATTAGTTTATCCTGACAAGTTATGCGCAATATTTAAAATGAATATATATATATATATATATATATATATATATATATATATATATATATATATATATGTATATATATATATGAGTATGTCAATACAAGAGCTATACATGCATTAATAATGAGATGAAATTAAATAAAACTTATTACGTCAAAAACAATATAGAAGCAAAAAAATAATAAACGTTTATGTTTAACCAAATCAATATCTACATGGTACCACTGAACTCTGTAGAATAATATAAGCATTGGTTTGAAAAAGATAGTAATCTTTAGCCGAACATAAAATCAGGAAAAAGTATTCAAAACGTCGTAATGTTACAGACTGGCATCATTAATGGATTCGGATACTGTCTGATTTCGTCCACCCTCCTCTTTTTTTGACAACAAAGTTGCATAGGATTCACTTTTTGTATCCTCCGTTTGCATTCTGACAAAGACAAAGACGGAATAAAAATTAAATTGTAAACCATCATAGTTGTTATATTTTCTTTTTTAAGGTATATATATATATATATATATATATATATATATATATATATATATATATATATATATATATATATATATATATATATATATGCATGGGTTTGTGCGAGAGTAAATGTAAGTTTCTGAAAGCGTGATGATTGTTCTAATTTTTTATGACACGGTATAGATTTTACTCAGCGTGGTTATAACAAAAAGTAATACAGATTGACATAACACTGATATAGGTTGAAAGAAATGACATTATGCATTAAAATTAAAAACACCTTTATATATCATGATGAAAATATGTTTAGAAGAGGACGTTGATTGGAAGATAAGAATATGATTAAGCTACATAAACGAGTCAATTTTGCAAATAAGCTATAAAAATAAAATAAAAACATCCGCTTTAGAAAGTGTTAAAATATTATAAATGTTAACACATAACAAGACAGTAATTTTAGAAAATCAAGCGCCTTTTCAATACTCTTATTTTAGATAATTAACGTGTACCCAACAAACACAATTGATATAAGTTATCATTTTTGCAGTTTATTCTGAAAATATTTTAGATGTTGAAAAACATTCTTCAATATAAGTTGGGCAAGTAAGAAAATATTTAATTATATTTTAGGACCTAACACACCTGGAAACTGGCTTGTCTGCATTATGAATTATGGTTGTGAATGCTATTTGGTTTTCTTCAAACACTTATACTGTTTGGATGGAAAATTTAGCGGACAAATCACCACTATATGTCTGAACATGGCGCATGCCGTCTTTTATATTTTCCATAGTGGATACAACATGGTTTCTATGTATCTTACCTCTTTTTCTTACGAACCAAATAGACATTGAAAAGTACACTGATGGCAAGGAGACATGCAAGTGAACCAACTGCAGAGCGGAGAACAATGGGACCTACAGCCGATCCTGTAACATAAACATTGATGATCTGAGTTCAATACATACTTGAATCTGTACTGTAAGAGGTAAGAATAAATGACGGTAAATAGTGTTTTAAATTGTTAGATATGGGGAAATTAAAATGATACAATAAAAAATGTTTAAAGATCTACAAAATATATTGTGAATCAAATGGGTGATAGATAGATAGATAGATAGATAGATAGATAGATAGATAGATAGATAGATAGATAGATAGATAGATAGATAGATAGATAGATTGATAGATAATGTATGTGTGTGCGTTCACATCTTTCTTTCTCTGTCTCTCTCTGTGTCTCTCTCTCTGTCTCTCTCTCTGTCTCTCTCTCTCTCTCTCTCTCTCTTAATGATATGTATATGTCACATACTTTTATTATATATTGACTTTTACCTTCTATATCATGTAAAGACAGAGGTCGGTCAGACTGTGTATTCATTGTGTAATCCGTTGGCAAAGAAGAAACACCTACATTTGCGTAAAAAATGACATTAAAGACAAGATACATTAGACTAAGTAGGGAACACAACTGAAGGTAAATCATTTTTGATAAATAAATATAACATACAGCTACTGCTTTACTAACTTAAATACATCGTTAACGCAACATCTCAGTACATGATATTACAAGAAAGCCTCATGGGTCGAGTAAACTCTACTTCATCTGATTGACCAATAACATTACTTATTTATCCTGATAATATAGATTGTCTAATATTTTTAATTAAAAAATGATAGATATATATTCTAACACATATATTACAGCGACGGAAAACTAGACAATTCATGAGCTGTTATTAATATTGTAATTTAAATATTTCCAACGAACCTTACCTTAGCGAAAACACGCTATAAAAACATATTAGCATTTCGTACTGACTGGCAAGATAAGTGTATGTACGAAGAACAGTCGAGGACAATAAATAAACATTCACGAAACAGACATTATTGCGTCATTTTGTCAAAACGATGTACTCGTTTCCTGGAAATATCGATCCTATTTTGCATGTACGTGCGTAAAAATATCAGAAAGAAATACGTTTTATCTGATCTTTATAGAAAATTTTACAATGTATATTCTAGAGATTGATGAATGTTTAGAAAGTGTATATTTTTCAAATTTAATTTCTGTAAAAAGAAAAACAAATGATTGTTATACATTTTTTATATGCGATCTAACATGGTACCTTACCAAAATATATCTTTGTTACAGCTGCATCATTACAAATCCGATCTTTAATAGAGAAAGTGATTCGTACTTGAATTCATAGACAATGATGTAAATAGGTATAATAACTGAAAATAGTTCCTATGTTAAGGTGTGCACTATGGGCAATGCTATACAATGCAAAATATCATTAGAGACAGAATACAGACTATTCTTGGTTCCGTCGAAGCACGAGGGCCATGCGTGCTTTATAGACACATAGGTGAGGCTCGGTGATGTATGTTATGACCTATAAACGGCAAGGCCATCTTATCGCAGAATTGGAAATACTATTTTTCAACAGCGTTCTCACAGTCTAGTCAACAATTATATTTTGTAGATGAGATTAGTGTAGTTAATTTTAGAGATTTATATGTGGTCTAATGAATTGAGAAGTAACACATATATAAATAAGTGTAACTTATCATTATTATTATTCTTGTTGTTTAGAAAAACAAAGAAATATAAAATCACATTCTAACTGTGTAGCAAAAAAGAGAAATATAAAATCCCATCCTCAGTGTGTAGAAAACAAAGAAATATAAAATCCCATTGTCAGTGTGTAGCAAAACGAAGAAATATAAAAATCACATTCTCAGTGTGTAGAAAAACGAAGAAATATAAAAATCACATTCTCAGTGGGTAGAAAAACAAAGAAATATAAAAATCACATTCTCAGTGGGTAGAAAATCAAAGAAATATAAAAATCACATTCTCAGTGTGTAGCAATCAAGGGAAATATAAAATCCCATTCTCAGTGTGTAGCAAAACGAAGAAATATAAAAATCACATTCTCAGTGGGTAGAAAAACAAAGAAATATAAAAATCACATTCTCAGTGTGTAGCAAAACAAAGAAATATAAAAATTACATTCTCAGGGTGTAGAAAAACAAAGAAATATAAAATCCCATTCTCAGTGTGTAGCTAAAAAGAGAAATATAAAATCCCATTCTCAGTGTGTAGAAAAGCAAAGAAATATAAAATCCTATTGTTAGTGTGTCGCAGTCAAGAGAAATATAAAATCCCAATCTCAGTGTGTAGCAAAACAAAGAAATATAAAATCCGATTCTCAGTGTGTAGCGAAAAAAAATATCCAATCCCAATCTCACTGTTTAGCAAAACCAAGAAATATAAAATCTCTACACAGTGTGTAGGAAAACAAAAGAAATATACAATCCCATTCTCAGTGTGTAGCAAAACAAAGAAATATAAAATCCCAATCTAAGTGTGTAGAAAAACAAAGAAATATAAAATCCCATTCTCAGTGTGTAGCAAAACAATTATATAAAATCCCATTCTCAGTGTGAACAAAAACAAATTAATCGAGAACTATATCTGAATATTCGAATGAAATGTATTAATAAAAAGAAACACTTGATAAAGATTACACAACTTACTTGTTTGGCATGTTCGACCATCACTCTGAAGGGACATGTCATCAGGGCAGGCACACATTGTAAGACCACCAGGGCGAGGGAAACAAAAATGGCTGCATGTACCACTTGCATTTGAACAACCATTTCTCTCTAAAATATACAACGCATTATAGAGTAAAAGAGCTGGTACAGCAATGTATGTTATATTTACATGTAACGCGTGTTCAGAATAATACATGCCTCATTAGGTCTTCAACCAAATCAAATGATAAATACAAAATAAATAAGGGTCTCTGGCTATATACTATACGAGACAGGATGTTACGATAGATGTTTAGTCAATATTAGACATATACATTACCACAAGATTTTAGATGCAACAGTTTAAAATACAGCTGTATGATGGCATCCTAACTGTATATCTTTATTTTAAAATACAGCTATATGATGGTATCCTAACTGCATATCTTTATTTTGTAACGGGATACTGACTCGTGTTGGTGTTCCGAAATCATATGGCAAATAACAGACCTTTCAAGAGCACTGGTTTCAATAAGGAGTCTCTTTTGCAAGGGGTCGCACATTACAAGAAACTGACAACGAACTGTGGAAAACCAGTGTCTGACTAGCTTGAGATGTATTGACTCTAAATAGGTTTTTTCAAAAGCAAATAAAAACATATACAAGACAAACAAATAAAACCCAGAAACCGTTGTTTTCTCAAAGCTTCACATAGCCGCTGCTACAGTACTTAAATCTTTAAATTTTAATGTATCAAATACTTTATTGCAATCTGCTGCGGATGCCGGAAACTATTGACCTAAAAGTCGGTGAGCTTTAATGACACCTGTTGTTATATTGAAATGTATGTAAGCGAAAATTATATCCCGGATATTTCACAATTATAGTAGCGGTTAGCAACCGAATTTAGAGAAATATTTTTTTTTAAAATGTGTCGGCTGCAAAAGATGATTGTATTTGTGCATCGCTGTCTTTTTATATTCATCTTGCTTTAAATGGCTTGGTTTCAATTTCTTGTGCTGGGTATTTAGTAAGATTTATGTCCTTTCCTGCTTTATATCATTTTCCATTAAAACAAACCCCACAGTATGTCTAAAGTAGTCCTAGCTCAGAGTATATATTAGTTGTTAACTTTTGCTCCAAAGTATTTATAAAGTAGTCCAATGTCAGATTAGTTGCTTAGTTTTACTCTAAAGTATTTACAAAGTAGTCCAATGTCAGAATATGTATTAGTTGTTTAGTTTTACTCCAAAGTATTTATAAAGTTGTCCAATGTCAGAGTATATATTAGTTGTTTAGTTTTACTCCAAATTATTTATAAAGTAGTCCAATGTCAGAGTATATGTTAGTATTTTCCGTTTACTCCAAAGTATTTATAAAGTAGTCCTAGGTCAGAGTATATATAAGTTATTTAATTTTACACCAGAGTGTTTATAAAGTAGTCCTAGGTCAGAATATATATTAGTTGTTTAGTTTTACTCCAAAGTTTTTAGAAAGTAGTCCAAGGTCAGTGTATTTATTCGTTGTTTAGTTTTATTCCAAAATTATTTATAAAGTAGTTTAAGGTCAAATTATATATTAGTTGTTTAGTTTTACCCCAAAGTATTTATAAAGTAGTCCTAGGTCAGAATATATATTAGTTGTTTACTTTTACTCTAAAGTATTTATAAAGTAGTCTTAGGTCAGAGTTTTTATTATTTGTTTAATTGAACTGAATTTAGAAGAAAATTGTTTTCTTTATTTCCGCCAAATACAAATAAGGATAAAAGCAAAAAAATACGGCGATGCCCAATATCAAATACGCTGAATATGGACGGTTGACCGTTCAAACATTATTTTAGTCGCATCTAATTAAGTCAGCGTATACATATTAAAGCGGAGAATGTACCAGGGATAACGAGTTCTTTATTTAGACGAAATCCTAATATTGGTCGCCATCACCCTAAAGTGACTTCATCTGTTGTTATTTGACACTAGTTTTGCAATGTTTGATGTCAGGATTATTTTGCACTGATATATGCAATGGCGTTAAACCTAAAATAGCAACAACGTACTTGATGGGCATGATGGAACGAATTTAGATCCTCAGAATGACTATTGTGCCTACTTGAGTGACAATCATCACTGATAATTTCCCCCATATGGCTGGGGTACATAATAGTTTTCGTCCAAGGGCTAGATGTTATTGTCTAAGGCCGCTCGAGGGCCGCTAATACATTTATACAATATCACTACCGTTAACGGTCCAGATTTACTTATTGATTTAATTTAGTCAAATGGAGCAGCAGAGAGGGTGAACCTCACAACTTTCCGAGCGTCGATTCGGAAATCTGAGGCTTCCACCAAATAGTAAAAAAAATGGCGTCTATTCGATAAAATAAGATTTCCTTATATACGCCAACGTCGTTGTCATCCACCCTCTCTGCTGCTAGTGATTTCATCACTGGGTTAACAAAAAATAATAAATGATTTCAACCAAATATTTGATCGAGTCCGATACGATATCGAGTCCGAGGATCATGTAAATTTATTGTTACAAATCCATGCGGGGTTGACTGAGCATGACTAAAGAAATTTTTAAATTGATTGAAGTCCATATCGGAACACCATGTCTGCCAAATATTTCGTAGCGTATGTGTATCAACGCCGTTAAACACAGCAAGAATATTACAGTTATCTCTGATCACTTTTGGAATCTGAGTGTAGCGTTGAGTGACATATATCACATCAGTGTTTTTGTGACGCCCCCGGGAAAATATTCTAGCTGGGTTTTTTTGATTGTCTAACATCACATCGTCGTATACGACTAAATTGTTAATGCTCCCATCAAGGTCATCCACGGATGGCGCCTCGTCAATATCAGTTATAAAATCAATGGTATTCTCACCTTTAATTTCTGATGCATTCTCGTTAAAATCCTTTAACACTTCATAGCATCGTTGATCATCTACGCTAGGGGCAATTAAATACAACTTATCCCACTTCATCCATCTCATTATTAAATTGAGCAACAATTGCGTTTTACCGGATCCAGATGGCCCGATTATAATTGCGCGGATAGAGTTTGGTAGCGCTGCATGATGCTTCACTGGTTCTCTTATTTTAGTCGCTGAAAAATCAATTATATTCATATCTCTATACATAAATTATGGATCTATATTGTGTGAAGTGTAAAACGCGTACTAGCACAAATGATGTGACGACGGTTACAACTAAAAATAACAGATCAGCACTAACTGGTAGATGTGCAACATGTGGTATAAAAAAGTTTAGATTTATTTCTACAAAATCAAAGATTTTACAATCCGGAGATGTTTTAAAAAAAAACGAGGAGGTGATATCGCAGCCAAATTGACAAAGCTCCCTGGAACCCCATGGGCAAAGTACCCCGGAGAAAAGCACCTTCCAGGATATAGCTACTGTGGTCCCGGAACACGATTAGATATCAGACTTGATGATCAAAATCAACCCCGACCCGGTGAAGAACCAATAAACGCCATTGATAAGGCCTGTCACCTTCATGATGTTGCATATAAAAGCAGCAATCTGCAAAACAGGCATCTCGCGGATGTGAAATTAATTCATGCGTTAAATGCTATTCCTGATAAATCTTTTAAAGAAAAGTTGGCTTCGTGGTTGGTAAAATCAGCTATGAAAGGCAAATTGATGATGGGTGCTGGTAATTGAAAATGCTAGCATTTTAATATGGAATCAATTTATTATTCCCCAAGAGGATACTGGAGGGGTAAATCAGCAGTACATAAACTCGCTAGCGCTGCAAAAGTGAAAAAAACTACAGCGGCGGATTGGTTATCTAAACAGGCACTATGGCAAATTTATCTACCACCACCTAAACAAATTCAATTCTCGCATTTTGATGTGACCGCTCCTAATGAAGTTCATCAGGCTGATATATTATTTCTGCCACATGATCGTGGTTACAAATACGCGTTAACCGTAGTTGATATTGCAAGTCGATACAAAGAAGCAGAACCGTTAAAAACAAAATCAGCCACTGAAGTTGCTTCTGCATTTGAAAGGATTTATCGACGAGGTCCTCTGCACTGGCCGAATCTATTGCAGGTTGATCCTGGCAAGGAATTTCAGGGTGCAGTTCTATCTACAATGAAAAATCATAATGTCACCATACGACGAGGGCATACTGCGCTACATCGCGATCAGGCCATTGTCGAACGATTTAATCGGACGATTGCTGAGCGGTTATTTGGATATCAATACGCAAAAGAATTCATTCAAGAAAAGCGATCCCGTGAATGGGTCAAAAGGTTACCAGCTGTGATTACTGCACTGAATAACGAGATTACTAGAACAATCAACATGAAACCTATCAACGCGATTAAAAAGAAGTCTATACCCGTACAACCACAAAAAGATTTCCCTAGAAACGCTAGCGTTTCCCAACCAATTCTTGGTAGTAATGTCACTGTTAGGTACTTATACGAACCAGGAGAGCTTGAAGGGGGTAGAAAAAGGGCTACTGATCCTATTTGGAGCGTCACTACGCATAAGATATCTAGTATAACACGATCAACTGGTAGACCAGCAATCTATAAACTGGATTCAACTGCTCCTCAGCGAGGATTTACTCGACAACAACTGCAAGTGATTCCCGAGGATACTCAATTGCCACCGCATGGTCTTAATTAGCACCCGATGCCAGAGGCATTGTGCTTTCACCCCGGCGTCTATTGCGCTCAAGACAAGTCAACATCACATTATTTCTGACATGACCGAGATTGTTATTTTTTCTGTCTACGGTGAATTGGCGAGGATCCTTATCCGAATACTGCCAACGCATTATACAATTGCAACTCGCGCAGTGATTATTCTGTTGTTTTTTCAAAGTGATTATTAATTTAGCATCAATATCAAATTCTCGTTGTTTTTTTTTGTCCTGTTGTTTGTAACCGGAGAGTTTTTTATTAATGATGCTAACATCAATATCACTTATTGTTGTGTCATTATCATCACCAATGATTTCATCATCGAGGATAAGTCTTCGAAGCTGATTTATTCTTCGTACTCTGGATACTGCGAGATAGACTAAATTCGACCATTCGATGCGATTATCTACCATCCAAACAATTGTATCCGATATAGTCAATCCCTGTGAAGAGTGTATTGTTGCTGCGTATCCTAGCGTCCATGGGGATTTATTAGCACGCAATGCATCTTCAACGACATTGATATCAACCAGCACAATATCATTTAACACGAGAATCTGCTTTTCACTTCCTGACTTTGTCAGGCTTGGAATATCAACTTCTATATTCTGCTTTCGTGTATCCGAAGGCCTATAACACAACGGTACTGGAAGCGTTGCAAATTTTTCTTTATGCAATTCAAATAACTTCATCTGAAGTGTGTCTCTGACTATTTTTCTACTTGCTACTATCAAATCATTTGGTCTCCACGTTTCCCAGAAATCATTCATAGGAGTTTCTGAAATTATTTCACGCGCTATTTCGCATTGCATTTTATCCGGTTGTAATCTAAGCAGTGCTTTGAACTCGCGTAATTGTTCATCAAGTGATCTATGGTCGGTATTAATTTCTTCATAATAGTCTACATAACCCTTTAGCCATTCATGTGGAGATCCACCGACAAATGGTGGTGGTTGGCCGTGATCACCGCACATGACGACTTTTGTGTTTTTGTTTAACAACCACTCAAGAAATGTTTTTAATACATCTAATGACACTGTGCATATTTCATCCCAAATTATGATTTCAGGAATGAATTTATCACCCATACGCTCAGGAGTCCATTTGTCACCTTTCCATCGAAAAAAACTATGGTAAGTGCAAGCATTTACCCCTCGCTGTATCATCTCTCTGGCGAGTCTGTGAGTCGGTGTTAACACAATCATGTTAGTAGAAATACAAGTATTTCCACCACCACGATATAATTCAATTGCACGAGTTGTCTTTCCTGACCCACCACAACCGTTTAAATAAACTGTCTTGTATCTACATATTGGATCAGATACCGGTGGTGCATTAGAAAATTCTGATTGAATCTCATCACATTTTAAGTACTTTTCATCCATGGCAACGTCTGCGGATTCACAATACTCATGTAGCATCTCCTTTTTAAATCGCCAACGCCCCCACGCTTCCTCCGGATCTGTGAATGCCGCTACAGCTGATTTGTACTTATTGTGTATATACATCGAATCAGTGGCTACTCTAACCGCGGTATTAGGAAATCTATTTATCATCGAAAATAAATTGATAGAAGCATAAGCTAGCATAGAACTTCTCAAATGTGTGTACTGGGAATTATATCCATCACAGTAGGTAACAACCGTACCCAATTTCTCACCATTGGATAGAAAAGCATCCTTACGGGATACAAGTTTTCCCTGTTTCGTTAAATCCGTTACAAGAAAATCGTATTCAGCGACATCTATGATCAACCGCGAGGAAAATTTTGCATTGTCGTATCTTCCACCCTGGGTAAATTTACCGATTATTTTTCGTCCAAAATCCTTTGCTTGTTCTTTTTTACTTTCAAATAACTTCTTAGACCAATTTATGATTTCTTCTTCATTGAAATCTGGACACTGTTTTCGTAGTTCGCTGATTATACGATCTAGATCGGGTTGTGGTAGCCAAACTTCTTTTTGAGCTCGATAGCATATAATAGCTTCGGAAACAATCAACGATATCAGCATGCCACAATCAATCATATATCGTAGTAACACTATTGGCATCCAGGCCTTTTCAGATAGGTGTCTACCGAGCCAAACATAACTACACGGATGTAACCCTGTAGCGAGTTCAAATGATATCACACGAGCGAATCCGGTTAAATCAAAATCAGGTAATGGTCCATTAATCGCAACACGAGTCATTTCATGCGTGGGGTGTCCAAATCGTTTAAAATAGTTACTACATTCTCCATACCCGAGAAAACTTCCAGGATAACACGCGGATATATCAATTGAAATCATACCGTCACGATGGTATTTTGTATTCCACAGTCCTCCATGACCAAATTCGATGCAACTCAATTTAACGTCCTCGAGAAAATCACTTCGTGTTGGACGCCAGGAGTTTTTTTCTCTTGCGAAGTGAGCTACCACTGAAGAAATAGTAAAACTATCCGTGAGTAGTTTTTCATGGAAACTCTCTGGTGAAAAATCATTAGCGATTTTTCTCATTCTGTTATCTAATTCTTCAACGCGATATAATTCACCATTTGGTCTTACAAATTGATCAAATCCTGATTCGGAACCAGCACTACTAAGTAACCACACTGACACAGGATCATCTTTACACAACGCATGAATAGCATCAAATAATTTCTCTTCATAGAAAACATCCCCGGAAAATCCCCCGGAAAATTCCCCGGAAAATTCCGGGGGGATATATCTCACGGTTCTATCTCGTGGAAATATTGTTACTGCAGGTGTCCACGCGTGTTCGTTATGATCAATAATTTGTATTGGCGCTCCTTGTAATTTATATTTCGGTTCGTGTAATACTTCTCCGGTTATCGTCATAACGGTTATTGGAAATCTTAATGATGTTTCTAATTTAGCTATATCAGAAATCTTTGCACCGTGCTGTTTCACTGTCAGTTCCCATTCGGTTATTTTCCTACGTCGCAGATCAGTTAGTTTATTTCCTCGGGATGCATTTGTGAAGTGTTCCATTACCCGTGTTGCTACACAATTGAGCCTTGACGAAGTCAATGGTGAATATTTCATAGGAGCTAGTTTTGCGATATCGGGTTTATCATTTAACGGATATATCCCATAAACGATTGCTGTTACGGGATAAGATCTCTCGTAGTATGGTTTGTCAATTCCAGTTAGAATTCCTGGTTTGGAATCTCTACTTACAATGACAGTTTTTTTATCCTTGAGGATTGGTTCAAATTTATCCTTAATAATCCATTTGCCTTCGACTTCGATAATGAATTTTATTCTGAAAAAATACTTCTGATTGGAATTGCTTTGTTGGGAATTGCTTTGCTTGAAATCCTTTGGATTTCCACCTTTGGATTTCCATCTTTGAATTTCCCCTTTGGATGGAAATTGCTTTGCTTGAAATCCTTTGGATTTCTCGCCAAGGTGTGAAATTATCTCAGCTGCTCTTTTATCGTTCATAGTAGCATCGATGATGGGTACATTGACATCTTCATCAATAATTCGAAATGTCGACCAACAGTATGCTGCACCGTCTCGGTAGAATTCATTAAAACACTCCCTGATTTTACCGAGTATAGTTCTATCACCGATTAGACGTTTTGGTGTATCAGAGACTCTATCGAGATTGAATTTAGTATTTCTCCAAGGCTTAATTTTCGATAATCTTTGGAACTCCCTATCAAGATTGAATTTAGTATTTTTCCAAGGTTTGATTTTCGATAATCTTTGGAACTCCCTATCAAGATTGAATTTAGTATTTTTCCAAGGTTTGATTTTCGATAATCTTTGGAACTCCCTATCAAGATTGAATTTAGTATTTTTCCAGGGCTTAATTTTCGATAATCTCTTGAACTCCTCCATGTTATAATTAAAACAAGTATTTAAATAGAAAAATATAGTATAATGAATCACTGCAAGTGGCTAATGATTGGATCTACAACCCCGTGTAACAAATCATGCAGAAGTGAATTCTGTGGGTATCATATGCAAAGCGTGAGAAACGGTTCAAAAGGCCCTCTCCCATGCCTCCAATGTGGGGTGGGTGTTAGAGGAAAATCGCAATTATGCCTTGCTTGTGGGGGTAAACGATACAGGGAACTAAAACGCTACTATGACAAACGAATCATTGACTCCGTCATCCTTGATAAAATCAAGGACAAAGTAATAAAAACCCCTCAAGATTATATCCAGAGATTTATAATTAAAGCAGATAATAAATTAGACAAGTAGTATTATTATACAAATGAGCCAAGATTTCAGACCTCACCCAGTGCTTGCTAATTACGAAGCCTCTAGTGATGGTGTTGTCAGGCACCGCAGACTCAAAGAACCTGTTGGGTATCTGAATAATATGGGCTATTTGATGTTTTCAGCTGGGAGGAAGAAGTATCTCTGTCACAGAGCCATCTATGAAGCATTTTACGGATTAATCGAAGACGGTCTTGTGATTGATCACATAAATGGCGTGAAGACTGATAATTGTCTTGGGAATCTTCAAGCCGTCTCGCAGCGCGATAACCTTTTAAAAAGCAACGCTGGTAAGCACGCGAAACATCCCAAGGGTGTGAAATCGTTTGATTTAGAAAATAATGAAGAGAGAAGCTTTCAGTCGATAAATGCGGCTGGAAAATATTTCGATATTTGTAGTACTTCAATTCGATTTGTTGCTGAAAAAATCATTAAAACATCTCTGTCTAAAAAAAATGGTCATAAAATAAAGTTCGTATACACTGAAACTATTTAAGGGAGATAAATCCTTTATAGATAAATCCGCACTACAATTCACACCCTACCTACTAAGTTCCCTTGTATTATGACGTCAAAGGAATTTGTCGCCTGCTATATTACCTGTACTTGACTAGGCGCGCCCACGTGACTGTAATGGAGATATAATGCATGAGTTTTCGATAGAGAATAAAACTTTTTATTGTCACTTGTGGGCTAAAACTGCATTATTAGTTTTATTTATCTACATATCTCATGTGTGGGGTGGGTGGACTAGCAGTAAAGCAGACAGCTAACTCGTTCTTTCAGTACAGAAATTCTTTATAATTAACGCATTACCTATGTTCGCTCAGCCAGAACGCGAGTGTTTCCTATTCATTGAAGTAGGTGGGCGTGGTTAAAATTCCTTGTATGTGAATGTATTTTATCTAGAGAATTATAACAGAGTATAAAAACGCTGTTTTATTAAACAACTGTATTATTTTGTTTAAAATATTTCTCATTGTTGCAGCATAAAATTGTCTATTTTAAAAATCTCTTATTGTTAAGTATACATGTCTTCCCTCTCCTCTATATTGATCGGTATTCATGTGACCTTCAGTACACACTTCTGTTTCCCACCCTGTATGATCGGTATTTCACTGACGCAGGCATGCGTGATTGATATTTACAAACAGTTAAATTAATTTTTTTTTTGTGTACTTAGTATTTTATATTCCTAAATACGATGGATACAGTAAAATTGTCTATTTTAAAAATCTCTTATTGTTAAGTATATCAGATATATATATATATATTAAAAAATCTCTATTCTGTATGACTAGTCCGTGGTGTAATGGTATCGTGTTTGTCTTGTAAACATAGATCTATCAACTACGTGTTCGGTCCCCATAGCAGATACATTATTTGATGGCGAAACGGAAGATGTTTTTTTCTATTAATTGGGGGGGTGGGGCGGTCCCCCTCAGCCAAACCAACATGGCAACCCATGCTATCGCATTCTCGGTAGCGTGGGTTGGTGTTTTTTTCCAACTCATGCAACCATGAATTCGATTTCATGGGTTGCCATGTTGGTTTGGTTTACCACGCCCACATCATACCATCATCGTTCCATTGAATTATAATCCATCCTTAATTAAGTTAATTAAGTATATGTTATGCCTAAAATTTGCCGCAACACTCGAGCGGAAATATATGGCATTGTGCCGTCCATGTTGTGACGTCCCCCCCAAGCATATCTTCTGGGCGGTCTAAGATGGCGTTTGCCACCTTAGGCCTCCCTTCCGGAGATGTATGTTTCGGGTCCCCCTTGGGCTTACTTGGATGCGAAGGCACCCAAGGAGTTCCAAAGATGTGTTGTCATATATGTTTTTTTTTATTAATTAGAGATACAGTATACTATATTTATAAATAAATTTATTTATATAAAAATATAAATAATGGATATCAATGATGTAAATGCTATAATTGCTGAAATCTCAAATTTAAATAATAAAGGGGTTTTATTATCTGAAAGTCTCGACGTTGACAAGATTACCTCGGAATATGAAGATATTGAATATCTGTCTAGTAGGGGTCGTTATGTTTTACCTAGGATGTACAGGCTCGTGAAAGGAATTCAAAAATCCATTAATGGTTGTTTGTACGGTAACGACATTAATTTATTTATAACGCTATTTAGCACCGTTGAAGCAATACGTCAAAAGCTTGGCCAAGAATATCAAAAACGAGCTGAAATTGGTTCTAAAGTTCGTGATCTTAGAAAAATGTTAAACGAGGAGCGACCCGTATCTTAACCACGTGAGTGTTACTAAAAAATAATATAGGCTTTCGTAAATAATTTAAATAATTTATTTATTTTTTTTTTTAGCGTTTTTTGTAACACTTGTTACATAGGATTTTCTCCTGAAAGGATACTCATTAGTTTGGACTTGCTCATGCAGTTATGTGCATAATGGATGATCTGGTCGTAGTAGCAAGTAATCACCGCGACGCCTCCATTTTCACGTAATTGTTCTTGTTGCCGCGTCGTTAACACAAATCGTTCATCGCCATTCTCAGATATTACAATTCTGAAATCCCCAGCGATGTTATTTCTGAAACACTCGCGAATAGCGTCGTACAGTTTAACCCTGTCGAAGATGAATACGTTAGCTTGATGGTACATTATTTAATAACTAAGTTATTTAATAACTAAGCTTTTAATTATGATGGAAACCCTCCGGATTTCACATTTGAAAATTTAGTTCACAAACAATATATGGTTGGTGAATCGCTTACAACTAGATTAGCCCGAGAGCGGCTAGCAGCAATTAAAAAGTTTATACCGGTTCGAGACAGAGTTCGCGAGAAACTTCAACAACGACAACAAGCGCAGACTGACTTTTCTGTGTCAAGTGAACAACTGTTCGCCCCGGTAACTAAGGCGACCAGCGATGTGAAAACAGCAACTGAACGAGCAATATACGGAGATATTCCTAAGGAAGGCAAGCGACGAGAAGTGCCTGTTCTTGGTGTGCTTGAAAAGATAGCAGCAGAGACCGGACAAACACGCGCAGGGATACAACAGTTATCCAGTGATATAAAAACTCAGCGTGAGTATGAACGATTAGCTGATATTGATGATTCCACACCTGAACCACAACCTGTTGATGTCGTCACCCCAAGAGGTGTTTCCTTTATAGACAAACTCACCGAAGGAGCTATAAAGGAAATCAAACGACCTCAATTGGAGAAACACCAGGATTATACGACTTTTGGTGATTTCGCCGCCAAAAGCTTTGATTCTAGAAAGGATTTTTTAAAAGACGAGTATAAAAACAGTAGAATAAGCCGAGATGAATGGGTTAATTGGTTGTATAAAACGAATAAGGGGATTATTGGTAATTTGAAAAAGGATACAATTGAGTATAGATCTTTTAAAGTAGGAGTTGATAGTTATGGTATACAAAAACAACAAGAACGAGAAAAACAAAGTCGAGGCCGACAAAGGCAATTACTTGATGATAGTCAGGGCGCAACTGGTACAACTGAGGAAACAAGCGGAAAAGGATATTCGATTAAAAATCCAAAGGATGTCTTTGACTCTACCGTGACATGCCCTGGTAACATTCTCAGTGATATATCACGGTTAGAGGTTCTCATCGGAGGGAAACGAGCCGGAAATAACTCCGTCGAGATAATTAACGAGGCCGCTGATATCTGTAGACGATTATTTGCTGGTGGTATCATGGACATTAATGTATATCGAGAACTTATTGCTGAATTAGTTGAAAATCACAACGATGAAAATCTTATGGATGTAAGCGATTGATCACTAATTGAAAAACTACTAGTTTTATAACAAGATGATTATACACTATAACCATGATAAACCCGTAAGTGTCTACGTGGTGAACTCACGATTGCCTGTTTATCGCGCGTGGTACGGAGATGGTTTCGGCAATACCATTGCGGGGTTATTTACAAGAATGGCTCCCAAGGTGGCGCCGTTAGCTAAACAATTATCAATGAAAGCCATTGATGCTATCCGTGATAAGGGAATCAATTTCGTTGGAAATCTTGCAGGAAAGGCATTTTCTGCCGCGAAAGATAAAATAGCATCATTGGTACGAAAGAAACCACGAATGACTTCGTCAGTGGTGAAACCACGAATGACTTCGTCAGTGGTGCTGCCATCAACTACAGTGATGCCTGCAAAAATCAGCAAAGCAATAAATAACGCAGTGGAAGAAAAACTAGCGCAATTGACTTCGTCACCACCGGTAACAGATAGCGCTATCATGAACGCCATAGCAGGAAGTGGTTTGAAACAAAAAAGAAATTCGAGGAATTTTCAACGACGATGATTATAAAGAATTAAAACGCTAGCGTTAAACTCTTCGAGTTTCACAATTGAAAACGCTAGTAATGTTCTAAATGTTTAAACGAACAGCTGATCCCGCGTTAGATATGGAAGCCCCAATGCGCAAGGATGATTCCGTCCGCGATTATCAATACTATTCCTATCATGCAATACAACCCGACCTACGATCGCGAATTGAACTTCAAGTTCAAGATACCAGTAAATACTTTTTACCATGTGAAGCATTTATTGAAGTAGAAGGAAAACTTGTAACAAATGATGCAGCTGATACCCCATATGCAAATGATTCAAATATCCGAGTTGGTTTCGTCAACAACGGTATAATGGCGTTATTTGAAAGTGCAAGATATCTCATTGATGGAAAAGAAATTGAATCAATAGACCGCGAGGTTGATGTTGCAACAACAATAATCGGACTATCAAGATACTCCGATGATTATACAAGATCGGCTGGTCCATCTATGATGTTTGCAAAGGATACCTCTGATAACGCTGACCACCTTCAATACATTAAAGTGTTAACAGCACAAGATACTGCAGCTGATAATCAACGAGAAGCAACTAATCCAGAACGTCGAGCTAGACCCGGAACTGCGTTTGATATTCTCGGAGGTGTTAATGGTAATTTCAATTTAGGATTTGCAACACGAAAATTAGCATTGGAAGGACAAGAGAAAAAGTTTTCATGTGCGATTCCACTCCATCACATATTTGGATTCTGCAGAAATGTCAGAAAAGTCATCTATGGAGCCAAACACACAATCGCATTAGTGCGAAAAGGCAATGACAATGATGCAATTTGGCGCACTGGTGCCAATGAAGGTAAAGTTGTTTTGAGTAAAATAGTATTATGGATGCCAGTAATGACTCCATCAATTACCACGGAAGAGCGGCTACTTTCGTTTATGGAAACCGGTGGTAAATCATTGCTAAGTTGGCTAACAACAACGACTGATGCTAAAGAGGATAATGTTAATGGTACATTAACATGGCACCTGGCATCAAAACAAGGCGTTTCAGCTCCACGTCATATATTTATAGCGCTGCAGAATCGGAATCGATTAGGTTCCCAAGAACGCAGTCATATGATATTTGATCGGTTAGGGGTAAGTGAGGTTTCACTGAGAATAAACGGACAACAAGAACCATCTGAGGATATACAGCTTAATTACGGAAACAACCAAATAGCACGTGTGTATCATCGGATGCTGTCATATATGGGTCGTGATCAAAATGTTGATACTGGTTTGCAAATATCTCAGCTCGATTTTAAGAACTTGTATCCAATTTATTACTTTTCACTGGAACATCTTGATTTAACAAGGCAATCCGTTGTTGATATACATTTTAGGGCTCGTATAGATCCTGGTGGTGTTGATTATAGAGCGGTTGCTGTTATTCTCAGCGACAAATCAATGTTGTTAGAAGGGGCTGGCGGACGAATGAGACTTGTTGATGCACCAGTGGAAAATCTGTAAATGTAAATGAAACTTGAAAAGTTTCCATAGGATTTTCCCAATTAGATCAATTGAAAGAATAAATGTGTTTTACAATAAAATGCCATATAGTGTTGTTAGTGTCAAGCTGACTGATGGTCAGGTCAAGAAATTAAAATCAAAATCCGCTAAGGAATGTGGAACAACAATAACGTTAAAACCAGCGCAGATGTCCGGAGGTACACATAAAATATCATTAACGGATCGTCAAATAAAACATTTCAATGATGCAATGAAAAATAAGCGAGGAGTTCAAATAGAATTTTCGAAAGCTGCAGTCGCGAACATGATAAAATCAGGTGGTATATTTCCATTGTTAGCCGCAATACCAGCATTGATTGCAGCGGCTGCCCCAGCGGTGGCGAAGGCGGCAGCGTTGGGAGCCGTTGGGACCGCAGCAGGGATGGCGTTGAAAAAGGCAACTGGTGGATCCACTCGCGGTAGATCCACAAGTGGATCCGGGTATAAAAAAAAGGGAAAGGGGTTGTACCTACCAGGAACCCCGTATTCATGGTACAGCGGCAAATCCGTGAACGGATCGGGTCTAAGAAAAATACCAGGAACGGTTTATTAATTCAGAAATCTTCGATTTCCGGCCCAATTGTTGAGGAACCTATAGTTGAGGGACCTATGGTTCCTATGTCCAATTTTGATTTAATTGATGCTGCTAAAAAACTAGCGATAAAAAACTTCAGAGGGGTTTTTATGAGAGATCAATTACCGAGAAAACCAAATAACGTTGAAACCGGTATCATCAATCTTGATAACAGCAGCGGATCGGGAACTCACTGGGTTGCATACGCGATTGATCCACGTGGAATTGTCTATTTCGATTCATATGGGTTAGCTCCGCCAAGCGAGTTTATGCGGTATATAAATTCCTCGATGAAACTCAAAGGGTTTCCGATTTTTTATTCCACGCTGCCAACACAACAATTAAATGATCCACCGATATGCGGCCGTGAAGTATTAAATGTCCTCGCGGAGATTTCATTAAAATCCTTTGGATCTCCGTGGAAACCACCTCATATTATTGTAAACGAATACACGAGTGGGAAATTACAAGGATCAATAAATTGAAAACACAAGTTACGCTAACAATAATGATCGATATTTGGGGACAATCTCTGTCAATGTTGGAACCCACCGAGGAAACATCTGCGGGTTCTATCGAGGATGTAAAAAAAATAATAGAAGATGAAATCGCTGAGACGTTAAATTTAACAAGTGTTGACCCGAACGAAATAGTTGTATTTCAAGATCGCCAGGGTAAATTGAAAAGCAGTAATGTGTCATTGGATGACATTTTGATACGGCATCGCGCTGCCGCTGAAAACTCTATTGCACTGTATTCCAACGATGGACAACTTAAACCAGGCGCACTTGTGTCTACGATCACCGACGCGATTGCTACCCACGACAACAAGATCGCCGCCCACGACAACATGATTACCACCCATGACAACATGATTACCACCCATGACAACAAGATTGCCGCCCACGGCCGTGAGCTGGATGATTATATACGAGGTTATAATAGTTTTCGCAAAAATGTCGTACATAAATTTTTTGGAACCCCGCTTGTGGTTGGCATGACTCTCGCAGAAATTAAAGACTTGTTGAATTCATTCTTCGCTAACAAGGAAGCTGGAAGGATGATGACTCCTTCAGAAATCAAGGCAAATTATCTCAAGATTTTTAAAGTAAGCGAAGATCAAAAACTCACAAACGACATTGTTGGTAGGTTCTTTGGAACCCCGCTTGTGGCTGGCATGACTCTCGCTGAAATCAGTGAGTTTATCGGCAAGCACACTCACAATGCCTACATCGCTAATAATTTCTTTGGTGTCCCGGCTACATCTACAATGACTCTCAAAGATATTAATATGTTTATGGTGAGACAAACAACACTTAATACCATCGTGGATAAATTTTTAGGGAGAACACCTGTGTCTGAAACCACATCGTTGACAGGCATGACTCTCGCGGAAATTAAAAGCGCTATTGACAAACAAAAGCACACCAGCGATATTGTTAATAAGTTCTTTGAGGGCAGTAGCCTCCAAGATATCACGACGAAATTTTCTAACATCGACAACCATATTAAAACCCAAGCAGAGCTTAAAGTTGAAGACCTTCTGGTTTCATTATTCTTCTCTAACAGGGAGGAGAGTGGAAAAACAATAGATCCTACCAAAATCAGGGTAAATTATCTCGATATTTTCGACGATCTTTTTAACCTGAAAAGAATATCTGAAAAGGTAAAGATTCCACATCACTACACGGGCGTTAAAAATATCGTGTATACGGTTAATCATGGAACCATGGATTGGATAAGAGACGGTTATACTACATTATCCATCGGTATCTTGGGTCTCCCCGGCATAGTGGGCCCTGACTACAAGCCAACATGGGTCGATGGTATCTACAGGCTAACGTGGATCTCTATCGATCAATTTAATATGATCGCGGACGGTAAAACCTACTCTGGTGGCACCGCGACGTTAATTATGGATGGTCGCAAAAAAAACTTTAATGTCGTCGCGGTTGATAGCTCCACCATTAGATCAAAAATAGCCTGGTGTTTAGAACTCGTAGCTCATTTTTCCGACTGAAGTACTAGCAATTCCCGCTAACGATGGCAAATAATTGAAAACACTAGCGGGTTTAAAATAACAACAATGACTTTGTCATCGACGCAATGTCGCTATGATCAGGTCAGAGAATTTCAAAATAGACTCAAAACCCTCACTGAGGAGTATCAAAAAAAAATGAAAAAATACCGACGAAGAATCACCGCAATTGATGTTACTATATACTCGGTGTCAAGCGTTCTCACTGGTGCCGGAATAATACTTGCATCGGTTACAATGATTGCCCCGGTCGTAGTTCCAATTTGCATTTCTGCGGTGGCTACAATCGGGGGTATATTAACCGGGATAGCAAAAAAGATATCATCATGCAGCCAGAGTAAACTGCAGAATTACTTACTTCAATTTCATATTGCATCAACCGCATACTCGCAATTATCATTGATGATATCGTCGTCACTCGATAATACGATTATATCAGATAGTGAATTCTCAGCGATGGTCAGTATTTTTGATTCCGCGATATCGAAATTAGAGCGACAACATGAATATAATAACAATGACAACACCGATGGAATCAGAAAACACGAACCCAAAAAAACAAAAAATGATCTCAATAATATCAACATTACCAGATTGTGAGTTCTCAGTGATGGTCAGTATTTATGATTCCTCGATACCAAAATTAGAAATAAATCATGAGTATAGCAACGATGACGACACCGATGGAATTACTTCAACGAATAGTGGAGAACACGAACCCAGTACAAACGAGTATGATATCAATAACATCAACGAATCCAGAATTCAGTGTGAATTTCCCCTCTCCGGTCCCAGTGAAGGAGATAGCGCTAGCAAAACTACGAGTGTATCACAGATGGCCTAATATCAGATCGGTTGCATTTAGTGATCAGCAACCCAATAACACACTGGTGTTCTCGTATAAGAATAAACCCGATGGTACTCCAAAGTGGGAAACAGTTTCGTTACCAACTGGGTCGTACCAAATTAAGCAAATCAATGCTGAAATTCAGCGTAGAATAAAATCAATCACTGGAAAAGAATCAAAAATAGCTATTAATCTTCATCAAGCGACGCTCTCGTCGTCGATCGAAATAAGCACAGAGGGATACATTGTAGATATATATAACAGCTCGTTAAGAACAGTGTTAGGATGGCCTGAAAAACCACCGGAAAAATCCGCCACCGACTTAACCACGGACATACAATCATATCATGAAATCAATCCCAGTTATCGAGATAATTTATCTGATATAAGAAAAGGAAGAATCGCCGATAGATTTATATTTACCAACAAAGAAACATTGCAATGGGATTTTATCATTAAAAGAACAACCGACTCATCTGTTACTATTTCATTTACGCTAACTGACGTCCGTGGTTATTTTAATGAGATTAAACAATTATATGACACACAACTAGAACAACTACGGAAAACAAAATCGCAAAAACACGTTGAAATAATAAATCAGCTTATATCGGACATGAAATATATCTATGAACTAATTATTCAAACAATAATTAATGACAACAGCGACAATAAACAACGATTCTTAACCGATTACAATATCACAGAGGACAATCTGCGTAATTTCAAGTTTCCCAAATACAACGCTGATGAACTAGCAAGAATTGTTAAAACCGATATCAAGGCGCTACAAAAATCAGATTCAGCTGTCCTCTTCAGGTATAATAATGATCCAGATGGTGGTGGTAGGCATATTGCCCCTCATAATGTGAATATTTCAACGGTGATTGCGCTCAATTTAGTATGTGATGCAATTGAAGGAAGCTATCAAATTAATCTAGAGCAATCAAATCAAGCTCAGCAGGGATATATTCTTTATTCGTTTGCACCAACAGCTCCTCCAGGATTCCTAATTATTGAAAACCCAATTAATCCTGTCTACATGCGATGCCATAATAATTCGTTAACGAGAATTAATTTCAAACTCACCGACCAGTCAAATAATTTAATTGATTTACAAGAAGAGGTGTTAGCGATTAGTTTGTTTGTAAAATCTTAAATCGCTTTGCAATTTCAAATGATTTTCGTCCTAAGGACTCGATCAAATATTTGGTTGAAATCATTTATTATTTTTTGTTAACCCAGTGATGAAATCACTAGCAGCAGAGAGGGTGGATGACAACGACGTTGGCGTATATAAGGAAATCTTATTTTATCGAATAGACGCCATTTTTTTTACTATTTGGTGGAAGCCTCAGATTTCCGAATCGACGCTCGGAAAGTTGTGAGGTTCACCCTCTCTGCTGCTAATGGGCCCGATAGAACTTGTTTGTACCCTTGGTATGGTTTAGTGTGTGCGAGTATGAGTATGGCCTGATTTTATAAGGTATGTTTCTCTGATTTTATCTTCCTATTTTCAACTCTAATCTGCACATAATGTTTTGGATATTGTATGCGAGGGTTGTTGAGTTGTATAGGTGATGCTCGCATATTTTGTTTGCGAGATTTCTTCACGTTCTATTACACCCTAAGATAACAAGGAGTTTTGGATATACTGTAGATATGGGGTGTGATTGCATACATAGTATTTCAGTATATTTGTGTCTGATTTCATCTTCGCTGATATTCTAAGTTAACACATACACATACATATGGCCCATATGGCAAGGGTACACAACCTGTTTCGTTCTAGGGCCAGGTTGCATTATCTAAGACCACTCGATGGCGGCTAATACATTTATTTAATATAATTACCATTAACGGCCCAGGTTTCTGTGTTGCTTTAATTAGTCGTATAGTCCCGATGTAACTTTGTTTGTACCCCTGGTATGGTTAGTGTGTGTGAGTATTTGCATGGCCTGATTAAAAGGTATGTTTCATCTCATTCTTTCATACTCTATGCTAAATATAATGTTTTTGATATTGTACGCAAGGATTGTTGAATTGTATAGGGGATGTTTGCATATTTTGTTTGCGAGATTTCTTCACGTTCTATTACACCCTAAGATAACAAGGAGTTTTGGATATACTGTAGATATGGGCTGTGATTACATACATAGTATTTCAGTATATTTGTGTCTGATTTCATCTTCGCTGATATTCTAAGTTAACACATACACATACATATGGCCCATATGGCAAGGGTACACAACCTGTTTCGTTCTAGGGCCAGGTTGCATTATCTAAGACCACTCGATGGCGGCTAATACATTTATTTAATATAATTACCATTAACGGCCCAGGTTTCTGTGTTGCTTTAATTAGTCGTATAGTCCCGATGTAACTTTGTTTGTACCCCTGGTATGGTTAGTGTGTGTGAGTATTTGCATGGCCTGATTAAAAGGTATGTTTCATCTCATTCTTTCATACTCTATGCTAAATATAATGTTTTTGATATTGTACGCAAGGATTGTTGAATTGTATAGGGGATGTTTGCATATTTTGTTTGCGAGATTTATTCACGTTCTATTACACCCTTTGATAAGACAAGTCGTTTTAGATATACTGTAGATTTCGGTTGTGATTGCATATATAGTGTTTGAGAGTATTTGTTTTGGATTTCATTTTAGCTTACTTTCTAAGCTAACACATGCACATGCATATACCATAATGGTACGTAATATGTGGATGTGGCAAAGTAAGAAGGCAGTTTTGTACCTTTGGTATCTGATTCTTTAAATACATGAAGATCCACAATGTTTCCAGATGTGGTAGGACCAAAAGGTGTCGGCTTTCCTCCATCTTTTCCGATTTTCATCACATTTCTTTAGAAAATGAATCACTTAATACATGACAATATTATCAATTAAGGATAAAAGCAGAAAAATTCGGTGATGCAGATGATATTTTTATACGAGCTTTTCAAGTTTCATTTGTAACGTAATTTAAATGTTCATGTTAATGTAATAGTCAGTCCTTTTAGCTAAGAACTATTTATTGTTATATAACGTTATGGATTGAGCTATTGTCAGAACGAAAATAAAGCGCATGTTAAATAAGCATCATAAAAGGAATAATATAATATGACTGACTGCTATCCCTGTCAATACATCCACACGTTTTTAATGTAAAAATCAACTGATTGCCATAAACATAGTGTCGTATTAAGACAGAAATAAATATTTCAAATGAGAATAAATAGGTCTATGACACTACTTACATGGCTGACACCCATGACACAAATCAAATGATTCAGTAGAATGAAAATGCGAAGTCGTACCTATGACTAGGTGATGTAAAGTACAGGTATGACTGGTAGAAGGCCATCCTGTGGAACATGGCTTTATTGTCCTTGTAAATGAGCTGCCGATTCCTACCGTTCACATCAGCTTTGTATATGCCACCAGCGATACACCAGTACAAAATTCCTTCTGCAAAGGATTCATCGAGTATGTATCTAGATGTTGTAAGATCGACCTGTATTGTTCTAAAAATAAATATAGCTGCCTGACTTGATAGGTTTTGTTAGACGCAGTGCAGTGTTTCCGTTACAAGATGCATATTGTTGGGACTCACGTCACAGATAATCTAAACCTTATCTTTGCTTCAAGATGGAATATGATTTAATGATGGTACGTGTGGTCCTGACAAATGAAATGGCACATAGCATGAATGCATTAACAAAGTACGGACGCATAAGGAAACGTACTACAACACCTACGAAATATTGGCGGTTCCATCCATTTCCATGAATAGAGAATGGCCATATGTGGTCCTAATGTTACACACCAGATGTCTGCGATCATTTTCAGTCAATTAATATAATTAAATCAAGAAACCGAGTGAAAAATGTTACATCTGAATCCCGATTAACTAACAAAAACACCCTACTATATTCGTGTCGACTTTGGTCAGTTTCGAGGAAAATATAAAACCGTATGTGACAGTTAAATCCGATCTATCCATTAGCTCAAAGATACACTATCATGGTATACATTCATCAGATTACCGTGTACTTATACGCAATACCAAGGTAGACATTCATCAAAAATACCCTGTACTTCTATGCACAAGCTTTTAGATCAGAAAGAGGCAGCGTTTACTTATATACACTATCATTTTAGACATTGATCAGAAAAAAACAGCGTGTTCTTATATACATTAACATGTCAGACATTGATCAGATAGAGGCATCGTGTACTTATATACAGTAACATGGTAGTCATTGATCTGGAAAGAAGAAGCGTGTTCTTATATACACTAATACGGTAGACATTGGTCGGAAGTAGACATTGATCAGAAGCAACGTGTTCTTATATACGCTACAATAAATGAGGACTAAGATCAACAATAAATTTCAGCCAAGTCTATTAATTTATGGGCGTTTAGCTATCTAACGTAAAATTATATAAGTATTTTGTTTTTTTTTATATAATGTTTTACTTTGTTTACAAGAGTTTGAAAGAGGCGTCTCAATGAAAAGTATTTAGATGATGGAAAGAGAAAAGTAAGATACTGTACTGACAGGGATTCGTAAGAACTTTATTACTTAATAAAAGCACCTTCAACGAAGAAAACTGGCACGCACATCACATCCAGTACTTTCACAATTTTAGGGATTAACGGCCACTTAATGATATAGCTGTTGAATAAAAACTGTGAAATTAACTATTTTACAGTTAATTTATAAGGCTGCTTTATTGACACTTTGTTTTATCAAAACTAAAGAAAGAATTGTAACCATCTTGTAAATGTTGCCTTCTTTTTTGGTTATACATAGATCTAGAATGGATAGCTAATCAGATACCAATTATAACTGCAATGTAATTTATATTAATGCATGTCTTTGTGTACAACACAGTGTAATTTATAAACTTTTTGTAGATATAATAAGGCTTGGAGAGGTATTTGATAAAGTATATTGAAGGTATGGGTTATAAAGAAGCAGCCGCGCAGATCATTTCTTCGACTGACGTCCTTTTCTTCATTAGCAATGTTATTATTCCTGACGATAGAAAAAGTATCACAGTTAGAATGAATGCATTGCAATGAGGGCACCAGTGCACTTGCTCTATTTTAGGTTTATATTTCCTCGTCAATATCTGCATTATTTGGTTGGTTGAATAGGGTTTCATGCTTGTTTCGCTATGACAATTTGTACATGCTCTACTTTAACCAGGAAGGTAACAGCTTATTTAAACCTCTTCAAAGTTCCTCCAGGACAGTTGCAAACCCATTAAGCAAAGACGATATACATAGGCTTAATGATCAAAAATTTATCAAAACACACAGAGAAAATAAAAAGCTATCATCAAACCTGCAATGTCGATAGCCAGGCCAGATGGTTCTGCATCTCCTGTGTTGATTAACTCCCGTTTATTTGTGCCATCGTAGTTTGCCGTTTCAATATTGCCATTAGTTCCAAAATTGGTCCAAAATATGGTACTGAAATTAATCGATAAGATAATCCTTTCATATATATATATATATATATATATATATATATATATATATATATATATATATATATATATATATATATATATATATATATATATATATATATATATATTTATATATATCGCTATGTTTGTTGTGTAACTAACACTTGTCAATGAGGATGGTCTGGTACGTCAAATGCTTTAATAAAGCCTTAAATTCCATTGTCCTGGATATCACGGTCAGTAAAAGTTATAAACTTTTCGTATTCAGTATAACAAAAAAAACATTGAAGAAACGTTGAAGTAAAGATTGAACTATCCTCCATTCAAAATAAACTAAACAAATGTTCTTTATAAGTCTCGATACATTTATCTTACTCTGGATATAAAGTAGGCGACAGCAATTCAAATCTATTTAGTGATCATTCTAAACTTTTTAGATTCCTTATATAGTCAAAAACGATTTTAATTAACACTCTACAACTAGTTTCTTGAACATTGATTAATATAGTTAAATCTCTTTATAAGTATACCGGTATTGCAGTCTAGTGACCGGACTCCAATGGAACCGTGTTAAAGTTTCTCATTTGACTAAGATTTGGTTTCACTGGGATTCACAAATTGCACATAGTCACATGAATAATAAAGTATTGAGTGTATTTCTATCGAGTTTTATAGTGCGAGTTTTTACACTGGCTGGCGCAAGTGAATTCATATGTGGTTTTAAGGACATTTTACGTAATTCATAAAAGTATCTGTACATATTTTCGTTATATCACAAACAATTGACTTTGACAAATATCACTTTAATCTGCTATACCGATTATTGAGTTGCATATTTCTCACAAAAAAATGTGTTATTAAACATCCTTGATCGTTTCATTTATATATTATTTCGATAATAATATGATCTTTTCAACTGTGTTTCTGTATGCGCCTCTACTTCATTAATGAACTTTACTGTATACGTTATGTCTACGTGAATGACTTACAGAGATCTGTGTTAAACTTTAGTATTTATATGTATCAGATTGTCTTGTTGAGAGGTGTGATTGTTCCCTGAAACCGATATCGCTTTATTTATTTATGATATAGCATTACTCGATGTTCTATTTAGTTCAATGTCTGCACGTTTGTGGATAGCACATACCACGTAGCCTTGATAAATTGCTTTTAAAGCGTACTTAAAATGTTCATCATTCACTTTGGAGTTTTTACAGTGCACAGGCTTTAATCTATATTAGCGTTTAGAAAAGAAAAGTGAAACAAATATTCAACAAGGTCATTATATAACAGAATGTTGAACCATTTGCAAATATTGTTGTCCGACATTTACATGGTTTTTTTTTTTGGTTTTTTTTTCTTTATGGTTTAACGCCATTTTTAAGCACAATATAGGCTATACATGGCGGCTAGTAATAATGGTGGAGGAAGAACCCGGAAAACATCGCTTTCTCACATAACTACATTAGCCGAATCTTAGACTCGAACCCACGCATACAGAGGTCAGATGACAGTGATCTGTAACGGACAGCGCTTTAGACCACTCGGCCATTCGGGGCCCCTATAGTTACATCGCATAACTGCTAAATGTAGTGGATATGTTGCCGCGACCAAAATATAAATTCAAACTATATTTGTGCAAAACTGTTGAAAAAAATCAATATAGGAATGTACTTTTAAAATAGCAAACTACGTTCTAAAGATCAAGATTCCACCCCTGCCCAGGCTGCAGACTTTAACATGTTTTGTCCTGGTTCGGTGACTCGCAAAATGATTCGTAGGTGCATTTAAAAATACATTATTACGTCAACCAGTTGATACAAAATGTAACTCATCGTCAATAAAGGATAAGTAACAGTCAGAATATATTGCCATGATCCAGAAGTAACACATGCACGTTGGTAATCGGAATTGGGACGCAGCCTTTTTAGCTCTACCATCTGCGACTGAATACCGAGTGGCCGTGTGGTCTAAAGCGCTCTCCGTTACGGATCACTCCCATTTCACCTGTCTGCGTGGGTTCATGTCTCGGATTCGGCCAATGTGGGCATGTGAGAAAGCTTGGAAGTAGCTTCTTTTGGACTGGTGGTTTTTTATGGGATTTACACATGTTTTTCTTCCAACATTTACGCTGGCCGCCATGTTTAGCCTATCATGTGCTGAAAAATGGCGTTCAACCCTAGAACAACTACAACTAGAATCTACCATCTGCGTACGTAGGAGTTGGGGGGAGGATTAATATGATATATGTACTATGTTTGGATTATTGGGCAGTATGTATTTAAACTTAATTTATATTTTTGCGAAATGTAATGGTGCTACATACGAAAGCAAAAAACAACAAATATAATCTTAAATCAAACCTAGCAGAAATAGCAATCGACTGTCCAGTGGACAAATAATTGGTGACACATAATAATTCCATCACTGTTACCAAGAGACCAGCTAGATCAGGCCAGATGATCTCGAGCTCCAGTGCAAATACATGCATAACATCAAATGATAAATAATATGATATTTTACAAGTCTAGATGGCACGGGCACTGGAGTGATACATGATGTCACATCAAGGAAAATTCTTAAACGTATCATACATTCAGTGCTTTCTAATACATGTTGGCGCCATGTTGTAATGGAATCTTGTTATAAACCCAGACAATTTGGAAACAAATGGAGAAATAAACACCCTTAAATAACAATAATCGCCACCGGTATTTTGAACCGATAAAATCAATAAATTCTACCGATATTTTGACCCATACAAGACAATATATCCCACCGAAAGTTTGAATCGGAAAAAAATATTAAATCCCACCGAGATTGTGACCCGTAATAACAATAAATCCCACCGAGATTTTGCCCAAAATTATATTGTGTACTAGGTATTGTGTCTTGCATGAATAGATACCAGTTACAATGACCCGTGTATGATGAAGCAGTAAGTACCCATTTACTGGATTGGTCACAATAGCATCGGGCTCTTCAAATTTACTTCGGACAATCACTTTCTGTGAAGAACCATCTAAACTAAGTACAGCTATTATCCCATTTTCTTTGTCTGTATAAAATAATAATCTCGACGTCGCATCTACTGCAATTCCTTGAGGTGAAGAGTCTACAATGTTAAAATGTATTTAACAAATAATACCAGATACAGTAGAACAGTGGACTTTAAAGATCCTTCAAATAATCATATTAATCAAAATGAGTATTTTCGACATAGATAGATAGATAGATAGATATATAGATAGATAGATAGATAGATAGATAGATAGATAGATAGATAGATAGATAGATAGATAGTAAAACGCTTTAGTGTTTTCTAGTTGCTCAGAAGTGAGTGTAAATAGTACCTCAAAGTAGATAGGCTTTCGCTTTAACTAGAAGAAAAAGCTTATCTTACATTTGAGAATTTTGTATTCATATTATAATAATATCTGACGTATTAGTTTATTGTAGCTTAATTAAGAACTATGTTACCATATACAAATGGAGGCGTGATACATAATGGACATAGGAGGTTTTACCGTGGGTAAATGTTAGACAAGTTCAAATGAGCAAGAAATAAAATATCAGTACAATATGTGGTGTCTAACTAGCAATAAGTTATATGTGATAATTTGGAAATACATCATTATCTGATCAGGAAACATCAATCACACATGGGTCAGCACCATGGAAAATCTAAGAAGCTGGGTCAGATGTAATGCTGTGTCAACCCTTTAGGGGTGTTATATAGTATTATTAGATACATGAATAGGATAATATAATGTGCAGACAGAAGAACGACAGATGAGGACTTAATAGAAGAGATAGAATACCTACTATAATGGAGTGATAGACAAATATTATGAAAGTACCCTAGTAGCTAAGATGTAGTGTAGAACCTGTTGTCGTGGACAGCAAAAAGCTTAACAGGTCAGATAACATATTCTAACAGGTCAGATTACAAAGCCTTAAGGTCAGATGACAAAGCCTAACAGGTCAGATGACAAAGCTTAACAGGTCAGATGAGAAAGCCTAACAGGTCAGATCGCAAATCCTAGCAGGTCAGATGACACATTCAAGCAGGTCAGATGACAAATCGTAAAAGGTCAGATGACAAAGCCTAACAGGTCAGGTGAACAAACCTAACAGGTCAGATTACAAAACCTTACAGGTCATATCGCAAATCCTAGCAGGTCAGATGACAAATTCAAACAGGTTAGATGACAAATCGTAAAAGGTCAGATGACAAATCCTAACAGGTCAGATGACAAACCCTAAGAGGTCAGATGAAAAGCTTAGCTGGCAAAGCTTAACATGTTAGATGAACATACACAATCGTTCAATGACAAATATGCAGTCGCTGAATTTACGCAGTGATATTTGAACATGTATGTTCATATTTATAACAAATTAGCACCTGTGGAATATATAGCAAATATGTATGATATGTTAATTTAAGGATGAAAGACAATAGGTCGCTAACACTTTGTAGATGATGGTGAAGACAATATGGTGCAAACACACTTTGCCGATGATAGTGAAGACAATATGCTGCAAACGCTTTGTTGATGATGGGAAGAACACAATATAGTTGATGATGAAGACAATAGCGTGCAAACACACTTTGTAGATGATGGTGAAGACAAAACAAGTGCAAACACACTTTATGGATGCTGCTGATTACAATAGGGTGCAAACACGCTTTGTAGGTAACACGGAAGACAATAAGGTAGATAACACACTGTGTACATGATGCGGAAGACAATATCGTGCCAACACAATTTGTAAATGATGATGAAGACAGTAAGATGCAAACACACTTTTTAAATGATGGCGAAGACAATAGAGTGCAAACACACTTTGTAGATGATAGTGAAGACAATAGGATGCAAACACACTTTGTAGACGATGGTGAAGACAATAGGGTGAAAACACACTTTGTAGATGATATATTGCATATTTTTAGTTTACAAACCTTTGTTTTTGGTTAATTTCATGATACACCCATGTGTAATAAGAAACATATAATAACTCAAAAAAAGTATATAGCATATCGATAAAAAAAATTACAAACCGTACAAAAAAGAGAACTTACTGACTTTTAAATAGCGTATAACCTTTTCGTTCCTTCCAGAGATGGTAGCTGAGAAAATCCTATGAAGCGTGGTATCGGTCCAGAATATAGTTTCATTTATCGGGTCGTACGATACAGCATGAGGTTTCTCTAGGTTTTGAAGTGGAATTTCAATGCTATGGGCAGTATTCGAGTCTATGGCATATATACTAGATCTGGCATTTGTTGCGATTAGGAGAATGCTGGCTTTATTATATAAAAAAGATATGGATAGAAAAATTCAATTTACATAAGAAGCTTATCGTGGATTACAATGATACACATAACAATGTATAAATATACTTTTTGCATTGAAATGTATCGCACATCAACAAATCAAAATAACGTACAACTTATCAATATATATATAGAGTTGCTATCGATCTTTCAATCCGGTCATGAATGCCACAATGTTTTAACGTGACGTGTTTACAAATACTAATATTGCACATTTAATATGTATGCGGAAATCCATAAATAAAAATTAGCATCAATTAATATTAACTTTTGTTATTATTACTATATAGAAATAATAGAAAAAAAATATTAAAACTATTGTTACTAATATTATTATTATTATTAGCAGTAGTAGTAGTAGTTATAGTAGTAGTGTTTTTATTGTTGTAGCAGTTGTTTTAGTAGGAGCAGTAGTAGTAGTAGTAGTAGTAGTATTACTATTGTAGTGTAGCAGTATTAATATTGTAGTAATAGTAGTAGAAGTATTAATATTGTAGTAGTAGTAATAGTAGTGTCACTATTGTAGTAGTGGTAGTATTAATATTGTACTAGTAGTAGTAATAGTAGTAGTAGTAGTACAATTGTAATATTAGTAATATTACTATTGTAATAGTGGTAGTAGTAGTAATATTACTATTGTAGCATTAGTAGTAGTAGTACTTTTGTAGTAGTTTTAGTAGTAGTGTTACTATTGTAGTAGTAGTAAGTAGTAGTAATAATAATAATAATGATAATAATAATAATATATGAATATGAATAATATTAATATGAATAATAATAATAATATGAATAAATAAAAATGAGTATAATAGTAATAATTATGCTATTAATGAAAATGCTTTTAATATTACAAATAATAAGAATTATACCGATAATAATAATAATAATAATAATAATAATAATAATAATAATAATAATAATAATAATAATTAATAATAATGATAATAATAATAATAATAATAATATTATTATTCATATTATGAATAATAATAATATGAATAAATAATAATGAGTATAATAGTAATAATTATACTATTAATAAAAATGCTTTTAATATTAAAAATAATAAGAATTATACCGATAATAATAATAATAATAATAATAATAATAATAATAATAATAATAATAATAATAATAATAATAATAATAATAATGATAATAATTAATAATAATATGAAAAAATAATAATGAGTATAATAGTAATAATTATACTATTAATGAAAATGCTTTTAATATTACAAATAATAAGAATTATACCGATAATAATAATAATAATAATAATAATAATAATAATAATAATAATATGATAATTATAATAGTAATAATAATAAAAATAATAATAATAATAATAATAATAATAATAATATTGATAAAAATGATAATAATAATACTACTACTAATAATAATAGTAATGAGGAATTGGTATAGTTCCTAATTTATTGTAAGTCTAAGCGCTTTACAACATGTATAATGATATGACTATAAACAAAAAAGAAAAGCAAAACGAACGCCATGAAATTAGAAAACATAAAGAAATGCTGAAAAGATTTAACGTAGGAAACATTATTAAGCCTTGAAGTTTCTTCTTGTAGTCGAAAAATATAAATTTTTAAGAACACTTTTGAAAGAGATCACTGTGACTTTGTGTCTAATTTCAATCGGCAATTCGTTCCACGTTGATGATCTCTTGTATGCAAAAGAACATTCTCCATATTGTGAGAATAATGCGTATACGAAGTTTATGGAGTAGATATTGAGACGGACCAGACATAATTGATTATAATAGTCCAGTCTTGAAAGTACTTATGAACATAAAAGTGTTTTAGAGGCACTAACTGAAAGATATTTGCTAATGGAGCTGATTCGCCTCGGCTGAAGACACGCAGCCCTACATTTGACATGTTGCATTGTGAGAGTACTGTCCAGAGTAGCACTTCTGTTTCGAACTGAGTGTGTGAATTTAATAGCATTGTAATTAAACGGCCTCTTATTTACAACATCTTATCCTCAACATACACCATTTACATCTCCCGTTGATTGGGGAGCTTCATATTTTCCTGTTACCAACATCTTACCATTTTAAATAAAGAAAACTACTCACATCCCTCGCAGGTTTGACGATCAGGCAGAAGGGTCATAAAGTCAGGGCAGGAACACATTCTAGACCCACCAGGCAGTGGAAAACAAAAATGGCTACATCCACCACGCCCATCTGAACATCCGTTGGTAGCTGTAATAAGAAAGCTGTTTAAGATATACGTAAACGTGTTCATTCATATATCGCCAATATGCGCTACCATTTCCAGGGAAATCGAAATATACGCGTTAAATATTTAGGATTATGTATACATCTAGCACCAATACATATATAATGATCAATATGAAAATGCGATATTCGTACATGTGTCATATTTAGTACGAAACTCTGACATTCATGCATTTGTCATGTTTAGTATGAACATTCGACATTCATTCGTTAATCATGTTATTATGAAAATTCATACGTTAGTCATGTTATTATGAAAATCCCACATTGATACGTTAGTCATGTTATTATGAAAATCCCACATTCATACGTTAGTCATGTTATTATGAAAACTCCACATTAATACGTTAGTCATATTATTATGAAAATCCGAAATTCACACGTTTGTCATATTTAGTACGAAAATCCGACATTCATACGTTTGTCATGTTTAGGATGAAATTCCGACATTCATACCTTATTCATGTTATTATGAAATTCCGACATTCATACCTTAGACATGTTATTATGAAAATCCGACAATCATACGTTTCGCATATTTAATATGAAATTCCTACATTCATACATTTTTCATCAGTTTACGCACGTTGAGTGTCTGACCAGTAAATATTATCAATTATAAATAAAGGTAAACATGATGAGTATAGGAACTGCTATTCCCCCATCAATAATCTAGTTATTCTTATGCTTCCATGTTCTTTATTATATTTCTTGTGATAACCGTCTTGTGGGCTATTTGATTTTTTCTAGCAATGACATGCTGACGCTCATATTTGTTATACGTTAGTGTCTTAGCTTTTTATAAAATGTTGTTTACTTGAGACATTATTCATTAATGGGTTTAATATTGGTGTTATTGTCGAGTTCATTTTTTAATATGGTTGGAATTTTTTATTGAAAGTATTGTTCATTGGAAATACAATGTGCCCATTCATAATAATATTTGACATGAATATTAATTTGGAATTAAATTGATCTCATATAAGATAAGAACAATTATGAATTATTGTATTGTGCTACATCACAAAACTATGATACCATTGTTACACTGTAGGTCATAAGCACATAAGCACATTAGAGACTACGGTCAAGCCCAAACATTCAATAATGGAATGTTTTTGGAATGCCACTGGAATACAGTTAGACACTTTTGATAAATCTTTTAAGACCATTTGGAATTTTACTTGATTTACTGTTCGTTCTTTTCAATTTATAGCGTATTTTAGGAAGCAGTTCTTTCTTGAATATTACATGACACGTCATTTTTCACTGATACACTTGTAGTATAAACTTGAGTTCAGAATACGAATTGCTTTAATATATTTCACAAACTGTTGTTTTTCTAAAGTTAGAAGGTTTGTGTTAGAAATTTCTAATATTTTATATATGATTTACATAATTCCGAAATCAATAGTGAAACCAGAAAAGCATTCCCAACGTCATCTAAATGCTACCCTGGTAAGGCTTGAGTCCATACAACATAATGAAATGCTCCAGCTAGCCAGACAATAAGTGTTTCTTGTTTTTTTCTGAGGCGAACGATTCTTTAACGAAGCAAGACCTTAACAACATATATGTCCAATATTTGGCAAGAAAGAATTCGGGAGATATAAGTGGTTTAGGTATCATTAACAAGTCCATATCATGGTCTGCTATTAACGTAATGTAGATGAAATTAACGACGAATGTAAAGATAAGAAAACTTCATCTTACTAAAGAGGAAAGAAAGACAAAGATAACTGGAGAGAGAGAGAGAGAGAGAGAGAGAGAGAGAGAGAGAGAGTGAGTGCAATGAGAAAGACCAACGCATCAACAAAGAGAAGATAAATTGCATTTACAGAACGAGAAAAGAGAGATAGACATAAATATATACAAAAGAATAAAGATAGTCGTGAGTTGCAAAACAGCGAGAAAAGAGACAAGAGCAGCTACAAAATTAGCAACGAGAATTAAGATGCAAAAAGAAGAAAGAGAGAGAAAGAAGCATGTAAGATTGGTTAATGTACACAGTAAAGCATGAAAGGGGATTTCGAATTAGATTAAATGAATTTGAAACACCAAGTGGAAATCACGCACCTTTACACACAACTTTAGGTTTCGTGTTTTCTGAAATATCAAGTTAGTACCCATTTCTGGTGAAATTCGGAGAACATGGACGTCATTATTACAAAGAAAAATTATTGACAGGCTAAGTGATATTTTATATTTGACTGTCAGTACAGCAGAGTGATGTTTATGCTGTGGCTAAAAATTGATCTTGATAAATCAATACAATATTACGAATTGTTGACAATGCAATGACCTGGCCCAGGTAAAAACCAAAATTCTTTGATAGATGATACTATATCAAAATTATTGAAATAGAAATGATGTCCTTAGACAATTCATATTAGTCTTCAAGAATTCCAACCATATCAATTTATCAAAATGACCAACCGAATTCCACTGGCATTAAAAACACATTTCATTATTGAATATTTTGACGTGAATGCAAAGTATCTAATATGTTTATGCCAATGGTACATGTTGTGAGAATGTTCTAATGGTCTTTTGATGTAGCACAGTAAAAGAATTTAAAAATTGTTCTTGTCGAGGATCACTATCATTCCAAATTATAATTCCTGTCGAGGATTATTATAGGTGGGCACAATGTATTTCCAATGCATATTCCTTAATTAGAACTAGAACAAAACTTTCAAGGAGTCTCAACGTAGTGCTGGCAATTATTCGTTGATTCACAAGTTTCTTTAGTCCGTCAGACAAAAAAATGGAAACCATCGTATGTACACGTTTCTGTTACGTGATCACTGAGCTAGCAAAGTGTCGTCTAGACCGGAAATGTTCAATCAACCTGGAGGGTGAAATTCGCTTGACTGGTCATGCTAGGAGCAGAACGAATATCACAATACATTTTAATTATTTGTATCGGTCAATAATAGCTGTGATGTTTCTAATATTGCATAACTTGTCATTTTAAATATATATATATATATATATATATATATATATATATATATATATATATATATATATATATATATATATATATAGCAGACATTTGTGAAACTCTTCATACTTAATTATTAGCCATTGATGATGCTTTAGAGGCAATATTCGCACGGACGATTGATGTACCAAAAATTAGATTTTATGATATCGTTTGGAAATATATAAATATAGTTGTTAAAAAGAAATCGATAATATAATTCAATTTTCTTTTTATTGTACTTAGGTTTCCAGTCTTAAAACATATGTACTAATATAGCGATGGTTTTGTTACAACGTATATAATCTTCAGTGCGTAATAAAAAGATTGAATGTTGAGGTTTGACGCGTAAATCTAGTAAAAGCTCAACACAGTTCATAACATGTTAAATTAGAGATGTAATGAAATTATATAAAGATCTCATCTTTGTCTTGCATGGTAATTTGGTATCTACGAGTGACATATATAAGACAAGTTTTGTCTCGTAGTATATATATTTGTCATGGCAAAAATGACACATATTCAAAACTTATGGCGTGCTGCTTTTCCCAAACTATTAAAAACCAAACTTAGATAATGAACATCAGGTACGAAATATAATCACGTCTATTTTTTGTGCATAACCGTAATACAATTTTGTGCATACCTCGACTTCTATTAGAGTGCGCATGAATGACTGCTGGATATCTCAGATCGTCAAAACGAATAGTAGTCTCTCCAGTTCCATCCGTTCCGAATCTCTTAATTTCACCACTAATATAAAGACAGTATGTTAAAAATTGAAACTTGTATAACGTTTTTGATAACAACGAAAACGGGCACTAATGATGATGACATAGATTTAATTATATCCATGCTTAACAATGAACTATGACACAATAAGTCTTTCCATCGTCTCGCTATTTATGCGTCTGTCTATACAGGCAAAACGTATGTTACATTCAGAACCTGGGAATGTGGTAACTATCTGTAAAAGGGTCATATATTGCTTGATTTTTACAGTTATAATATATATATATATATATATATATATATATATATATATATATATATATATATATATATATATATATGATAAAGGTAAAATGTATATCAAAATTTAAAATAAAGTTCAGGTTTCTAATATCTCAAACCTTATATATATATATATATATATATATATATATATATATATATATTTATATATATATATATATATATATATATATATATATATATATATACATACATACATATATACATATATATATATATATATATATATATATATATATATATATATATATATATATATATATATATATATATATATATATATATATTTATATATAGTGCAGACCAATGACTAGCATTGCATAAAAAATAACTGCATCTGCAACATGAATACCTGCTAAATATAATGTAGATGTTGGATTTGTGCACAGTAATACTGCAGGTAATTTCATCATCTTCAGTCTCATAGATAATTTGTCCGCTAGAACTGCTCGCATTTACTCGCCGTATTCTTGTTCGTTCATTTTCACACAAGTACAAATCTCCATCTGCAATATTTGCTAAGCATATATGTTAATTCATCCTGCAATATATACGTGCTTAAGTAATGTTAATAATTATTTGGACATAATAACAACCACTCCGGTGGCCTAGTTGTTAGAGAGTCCGCCGTGGATACAAGAGGTTGTGGGTTCTATCCCCTGCCAATGCATAAAAAAGACTTACTAAAATGCTACTAACAGCTGCCTGGCTTGTTTCTTAGCACTAAGAGGTTAGTGTTAAGATTGATCCGCCTGGTGTCTTGGTAATTTGATTGGGTGGGACATCATGCTACATGTCTGCGGCATGATACCTCAGTGCTAGTCATCACTATAACCTACCTCACTGCATACATCATAGCGATATTACTTAACATTTTTTAAAGCTACGTTAAAGATCCTAATCAAACAAACAAACACAACATGTTTAATAACAGTTTTTGTAAGTTATAAGGAACGTTCAGTTAGTGACATTTAAAAAACTAATATCCCTTATATCATTTGATCCTAGTTTGCACTTTACATATTAATTCATGAAGTTTTAAGGTAAGTCTTAATGTTAGTATAATTCAACATCATGTGATATGATGATGACATGACTATATGTGTAACCTATGGGACTGATGTTATTGTTTACAACATGACATGATACGACGAGGATATGCATTTATTTGTAACCTACGTGACTCTTTTTATTGATATCAACATGACGTGATATGACGAAGACATGCATTTTTGTGTAACATACGTGACTGTTTGTATTGATATTAACATGAGGTGATACGAAAATGACATGATTTTGTGTGTATTCTACGTGACTGTTTGTATTGATTTCATAAAGCCAACATGATCCATATGAGCCTCGAATTGCAATCTCTCTTAAGCATTTTAGTAATCGATGTAAGAGAACTATTACGGATGATTCATCATCATGATCATCAATCCCTTGACCTAGTGTGGTCGTTGAGACACTGTGCTGCTGAACATTTGACCACTTACCTGCAACTGTATCGATCATGTGCCAATGCCTTTATCTCCTCAAAACCTTTCGTGGTTCATTCTGTGATGTTATCACTCCACCTTTTTCTCTATATATCACTCATTTTGCCACATTGGACACTACCCTATAGTACTGTTGCGGATCGACTGTTGTCTCTAGTGACGTGCCATATTGTTGAAGCTTCCACTTTGTGACAGTGGTAAGGGGTTCTTCATAATGGCCTACTTTGTGCCTGATGGTTTTACGCACTTCTTCATTTGTGATTTGGTCCTTGTAAGAGATGCCAAGGATAGTTCTGTAGCACCTCATATCAAGTGCCTGGATTATTCGTTGTAATTCTGCTGTCAGGGTTCAGGTTTCACATGAATACTGAAAGATTGAGGAAACTAGTGCTATATAGTTCTTAGTTTTCAGACAGATATTTTTGCCTCTCCAGCTGGATCTTAGCTTTGACATAGCTGCCGTTGCTTGCGCTGCTCCTGACACAAATTATACTCTTGATCCTTCTTCCATGATTTATGAAACACCATATTTTTGTGTGATCACTTATCTCCATGTAAAATCTCGAAGATGTTTCATTCAGGTTCTTTAAAAAGGTGGTAAGCTCAACTTCAATTACTGCCAGCCCATCAATGTGGTCTGCAAAGCAAAGGTTGGTGATGTTGCGCCCTCCAATGCTGACTGTCCCACAGTGCTTTTCCAGGGCTTCGATCATTTTGCGCTCTACGTAGATGTTGAAAAGCATGAGTGACAGGAGACAGCCTTGGAGTATCCAAACTGTTGTCTTGAGCAAGTCCCCCACATAATCTTGAGCAGTTACTTCACTGGTAGTTATAGCGTAATGCTGTTGGTCAACGTTTGACAAATGTCGTACTTCTTCATTCTGGCCTACAATGCCTCCTGCCATACTTTGTCAATATCCGTTTTAAAATATATGAACACATGATAGATGTATTGTTGATGTTGTGAGTGCTTTTCACACAGAACACTAAACTTGATAATTTGTTCTGCCGTGCTTATTCCACTCCATCATGCCTGTTCTTCTGCGAGTGTTTCTTCTGCCTGACGGTTCAGTCTATTCAAGATGATCTTCAGCATCACCTTACTAGCATGGCTAATCAAACTTATAGTTCTGTAATTTTGTAACAGCTGGAGATTGCCTTTGTTTGGGGGGGGGGAGCGTTATAATCAGTGACTGGGCCCACTGTGTTGCCCATTCACCTGTCTGTCAAATCTTGTAGCAGATTTTTGTTAGTAGCTCTATCACTGATTCCCCATCATTCTGGATAAGTTCAACTGGGATGTTGTCTACTCCAACTGCCTTCCGATTCTTCAGTGCTCTTATTGCTGACTCCATCTCATCTTTGAAAATGGAAAAAAAATCATCATTTGTGGAATTTGGAACTTGGATCTCCTGTGGACTGATTGTTGTAGAGTTCTTTACAATAATCAGTCCATCGTTTTCCAATGTCACTTGCTTCTGTGAGGCATGTTCCATTTTTGTCTTGAATAGTACTGACTCTTGGCTGCTTCAGTCTGGTGCGGGTTTTCACATTTTGGAATGCCTGTTTGCTTCTATTTGTTATCATAATGCTCTCTATTTATGTGTTCTTTTGTCTAATCCAATCTTCTTTTGCTTTCGTCAAGTTTCGTCTGATATTTTTTTTTTTATTTTTCTATAATCCACTGAACCTATTGTGTGTCTGGTGTTTTGTAGGTCTCTTCGGACATCACGCAGATTCAGAATCTCATCTGGAGCCCATGGTTCTCTCTTTGGGCGCTGAATGCCAATGATGCCCTTGAAAGCTGCTGTCATGACTGTCTTGAAAGTGTCTGGCATCTTTTTAACATCAACATCCATCACAAGGAGTGGAGCAAATTTTCATCCAATTGTTGCTTGGAATTACTTACAGATGTTAGGGTCCTTCAATAGTTCAAGGTTGAATTTGAGCCTGATAATATTCGGCTTGTTAAATGTCTTCAGCATCACTAGGAAGTTCACAATGACGAGGTCGTGATCACTCCCAACATCAGCTCCTGGGAACATTCTTGTTTCTGCTATATTGATGCCAGATCTGTACCGATTTTGAACCAGTATTTAGTTGATCTGGTTTTCCTGGGTTTCGTTTGGTGCGTGTCATGTCCAGCATCGGGAAGCTTTATGTTGGCCCGGGGTATAGGCTAGTACCAAGTTGTTGTTCCTTGCGAACTCGGGCAGCCGTCTCCCTCTTTTATTGGTATGCCCATTGCAAGAAGGCCCACAATGATCATACCAGTCTCTCAGAGCATCTTTGCCAACTTTGGCGTTCCAGTCTCATTTGATAATGAGGATGTCGTTTTTACTTACCATGTTTATTATACCCTGGAATTTGTTGTAAAACTCCTATATTTCTTCATTATCATGATCAGTAGTTGAAGCATAGACTTGGATAAGTGTGATGTTAAAGGAGGATGCTTTCAGACTAATGTAGATGATTCTGCTAGATATGTGGCGACATTTAAGCACATATCCCAGATGATTAGTCTTTCTTATAGTTAGACCCAGTCCTGGCAGATATATTTATATAACTGAATCATTCGTTGGAATTACAGTGCTCGACACATTATATATTAATTTGATTAATATCTAACACGGAATAGCTGTTAATCCATTTAAAGATATATTGCGATTTTAACTTAGTGATTCGACTGTATTTTTTATACATCATTACTGTACAGACCATCATAAGGAATGTCATTGGATCTCATTAGGATTATTCAAAACGTTATGAAAAGTTAAAACATTTAGTACCTAAGGATTTCACTTACCATTACGTAACTTATATTTTAATTCTTTGACTTCCATTTTAAGGAAATAAATTATATTTATCAAATATACACAGTATATCAGTATCCCCTCATTCCTGCTCTTTACTTTAAATCAATCGAGTCGTATCAATACAACTACACATTGTGTACTTAATAAACCTACGTCATAATAAGATTATTACTAAGAACGTATTAAACATTTATCTTTTAGTTTTTTCTAACGCATGTCGAAAGTAACCTGATTTTTTTCATTACCAGCAAAAAAATACACTGTTTGCAGTTTTTACTCTAACTGTATTTTCAAAGTATACGGGTAATTGTTTGGTAGTAGTAGCTACCAGCTGTTTCACATCGAGACAGTAACAATCCATATTCTCTTTATCTCGGTAAGTGGGCTTACATTGCTACGTTCTCGTACATGTCAATAAATAGTCACTTGCCACGCTCTCGACCATATTTCTAAAATAACAGGAATAATATTATTTTAATATTCTTCCCGATTTAAAATGATATAGATCACAATTGTCTTTCAATCGTTGAATGAATAATGGAGAATAATTTTGTTGTCGTGTTTATCTGGATATGTAGATAAAATATCTTTATATGGCAGAGCAATTAGTTAAAAACAAAATATGCTTTTTTTGTTTTAACGAATTGGTATTAAAGTGCATCCATAGCAGCAGTGCAAATGTGAAACCTTTTATAATTAGTATAGACATTTTAAACAAGTGAAATCAACTCCAACTCCTCTGATCTGAATATCCAGTGTATAAATAAGTCAAAGCATGACGAAACAAATCATACACAATTTCATGCTGAAAATAAAAATACACCTTTAAAATCCAAATCCATCATTGGGTCTGGTTCGAAGCTGTCAATAAATTCATATCGATTCTGTATCACCTGCTTTCGATTTGTGCCATCGTAGTTGGACATCTCCAGAGTTAATATAAATGATCCCCTTTCTATCCAATAGATATTGCTGTAACAAAAATAAAATGATAATTCCGTATCGTATCTAGTATCAATAAAACACCCACACTATTTTGTGGCCTGTACAAAGCAAAATATATTTCCTACAGAACATTTTGTTGATAGTACGAATATGCTGATTCTGAAGATGGTACTTTCAATGACTTTGGGGTATTTATTATGTCCCCCGTTTACTATTGTATACTCTTTTTATCAATTATAATATCATTCACTTGAAATTAGCGACTGTATCCCTACCATTGTATTACTGCTTTGGAGGACTGGTAGTTAGAGCTTCAGCCACGGATGAGTTAGGAAGTGTGTTCGATCCCAGGCCGAGTTATACCAAAGACTTACAAAAAAAGTACTAACAGCTTATTCGCTTGGCATTCAGTATTAAGAGGTTAGTCCTAGGACTGGTCGGCCTGGAGTCAAAAGAAATGTGCCTGGGTGCGACAGCATGATACATGTCTGCGTAATCATACCCCAGGGTTAAACATATATATAAACTGCTGCATTGCTGACATTGTTTATGCTACGCTAAAAGTCCAAATCATATCATCGTCATATTTCTTAAACAACATATGCAGTTCACATGTAGCGTATTTGAATTTCTCTTGAAACAGTCTTAAAATGTAAGTCATGAACACGAAATGCCGTTTTGTTCAAAAATAGTTTCTTGCAAACGTATAGAAGAATTGCCTCTCGTATGAAAGCAAGTTATGTTATGCTACTGGTGTCTGGTATCTTCATGTTGGTGTATTATGGTTTAAAAGATTCTTACTGACGAGTACTTAAAAAATGGTTTTGATTGATGGATAAATATTTAAAAAATACAGTCAGAAAGACATTCAAGACAACCTAGTTCAAATTAAGATACTGTATGTTAGCTAAATTGGCAACACTATGAAATGGATGATTTTCTTAAAGTACGTGGTATATTATTTACACGTGTTCTGTATCGAGTGTCTGTTTAATAGGCACTTATTAAATATAGTCAAAAAATCAAGAAAATGAACATGACGAATTGGGTGTTAAAAGTTAATGATTTTCAGTTAAATGTCATCACTTGTGGAACAAACAGTTACGGAAAAGATAAATTGTATCTCTTTGAAGGAAGCTAAGTCTTCAAGTAGTGATCAATGTTGTTGCTCGACCGTTGATTCGACGAGGGCCACTCTAGTCATGCGAGGATTAAATAGGTTTGTTCTGCTCCGTTTGTGCGCCGGGGGCTGATGAGGCCAATCCTTGCATAGAATGTTCGTTTCTATAAAGGACAGGGGATTAGTGGGACCGTTCTGGGTTGATTGGTGGCAAGTGCTATTATGGCTTGCCCATTCAGCTGCTATTCTGCTCGGCTCAAACATGTTGGAGCCATTCTGCACGGTGGAACGCCAAGTGAGTTGAGTGTATCAGTGTTTATGTTGAACGCTTTTAATTCTGCTTACATAATATCTTTCAAGCATAGTTTTAAACCTCCGTGGGATCGCTGTTCTAGCTGTTGTTTGCCAAAAAATAGATTATTAGGCAAAAGGTTCACCTCGTCGTCGATATTGATGATATGTGACAGTGTGCTGCCAAGGTAGTGGAAGCGTTCATTACAATGGTATCGCATGCTTACAACATGTTCTGTTTATTGTCTCTAAGAGAATCAGATGGTGTGAATGCTGTGGATACCTGCTTGGGCAAATACCGCAGTGCCTGGAACCTTTTCAAGCTACTAGATGTTGATTATTTTCTTATGATATGTGGTACGAATGTGGCCCAGCATCAAAGGGTGGCGTTGGTACAATGTCCACGTTTCGCATAGTGAAGTAGTGTGGGCAGCACAAATGATCCTTAGATCTTTAGTTGTCTCGACCTTGGCATTCAATCTGCTGAAAGTTGTTCTTGCTCTGACAATGCAAGAGGTTCACTTCGTCGATAGTGATGCAATGTGATGCCAAGATAGGTGAAGCGTTCATTACGTTGAATATTTTACCATTAACTTTAACGGTGACAACTGGTTCCACTTATGGCGTTCAAGGGGCCGGCTAATTCAGGAATTTAGTCTAATTGGTACTGATAGTGACATTGAAGCCTGCGCAGGAGTTAGAGAACATGTCAACCCAACATTTCAAGTCGGTTTATAAGACAGTATTGAGAGCGCAAATCATCAGCAAATAATACATTCCAGATGGTGTTTGTGTAACCTTTTTGTTCGCTTGAAACCTCCTTTCCGTCTCTGTAATCATTTGGCAACATGGCGCATAACTTTGCACTGAACAGTGGAAGTGCCAGAACTTAACCTTAATTAATGGACGCAATTAGTTACTCAAATGGCTCAGATGTCTCGCCATATTACTGGGCTCGTGAATGCTTGCCGTCGTTGAAATGCTGTACATTGGATATAATTTTATCGGACATCCTTATATTGCCTTTACCTTCTACAAACCTTCTTTGCTCACAGTATCACAGGCCTGTGTCAAGTCAACGTAAATAGAAAAGAGGTCGGTGTGTTTAGCTCTTGGCATTTCTTGCGTAGCTTCCTATCAGCAAACCCAATGTATTTGATCCCAAGTTCTTTTTCGGAATCACTACTGCCTTTCGGCAGTAGTCCCTGGGCAAATTACCTACTGAGGCGTTTTAGTATTATTCTGGCAAGTATCATTCCTGTGATTGAGATCAAGGATATACCCCGGTATTTGTAGCATCCCCGGTGTTTCCCTTTGCGCTTATACAAGGGGCTATGGAAGCGTCTTTGTATTCCTGTATTCGAAGCTTGCTGCCACAATAATAAAAGTAGCTGGTGGAGCCTTTCTATCAGGGCTGTGCACCCTTATTTATATACGACCTCTGGGATGGAGTCTGAACCTGGTGCTTTGGCACTGGAAAGCAGACGTATCACTTTCTGTGTATCGACAGGGTTGGGGGGTTGTCCACTGTATTGTTGATGGGTAATTGGGTGAATCTACTGATGGCATCATCGTTTATTGAAGAAAGTGATTCATGATAATGTCAAAATGTTTAGAAGAATCTTCCGTTTGTCAGTAATTAGAGTGTCCCCGTCTTCGTTGCGAATGTGATGAGATGATGGAGAGAATAATGGTTCATACACATATTTCGGATCATTGTAGAATTCTCGCTGTATCTAATTAGCCATGTGTCTTGCATTTAATGTGGTTTCTTCTTTTCAGTTATACGGATAGTGTTGTACGCATCTTTCCTAGAGGTGGACCTGGGGTTGTTGAGGTAGGATTGATGTATGCGGAGTTTTGCATCCACCAGCTATTTGATTTCGTCGAATTTCTCATCTAACCAGATGCGTTCTGGTTGAAGGTTTTATAAATTTCGAAGCTTCGCTGTAAACCAACTCTCTGGATGCCTCCCAGTCTGTATGTATATTCTGATTGTTCGGAGGGTAGATTTCATACGTTCATCCAGGGCATCCACGTTAGGCTGTTTGGCACTGATGCATTTCAGCTTATTGATGTGCATTCGTTTATAAGCCTTCTTTCCCTGTGGGCGTCCTTTGGTCTTAATGCAGATGTTGAGATTGGTGATGATAAGTTAGCATGAAAAGCAAAACGTCAGATATTAAAAAATCCGTACTACCATGACATTACAAAACACACACTGTGCGTGTTATGCTTTGTCCAATCGTGTATTCGTACCGTTTTGGTAGAGCTTTGTCATTAACATCTCCTAACGTAACCTTTGGTGTTGGGCCATTGTAATGTTTCATATTGTAGCGCACCGTCCTGAAAGCATTTTCCTAATCTTAACATCTGAACATTTAATCTTCTTCAATGGTGTACACCAGTCCCGTCCCATTTGCTAACTGTAGTGTCTTGGTATCATGTTCAGCTGTATACAAAACGGTACAGGTTCATGACAGATGTTGAAATCTGACCCAGAAATCAGTTTTTAAAGTTGCGTACTGAGTAACTTGAAGGAGGGAAGAAGTTAAAACATTGCAAAACAAGTGTGTGGATCTGCGATTGTGAGAAAATTGCAATTGTAATGTCTGTACATGTTTACATTTGATAGTGCAAAGTGCACGGTCATAAACATATGAAATTGTTAGTCGTTTATATTGTTAAAGCAAAGGGCATACATACTTGAATATTGTCGCCTGTTTACACTGGTGTACAAAATGTACGGCCATGCATACATACGCCAGCTTCTAGAACTGATGAATGTTAATAAATTGATAACATACGTCTTTAACATTGTACGCAAACGGCGCAGCCGAATATTTTATTTCTTCAACCACGTCCACAAACGCTGAAACATTTTGATTTAACTGAAGATGGTGTTATCCATTCAACAATATAAATTGTGATTAAAAGAATGTATTCACACGTATATGGCTTCGTATTGGTTAAATAGCACAAACAGCATCCACACAAGGCAGATTTTAATATATGTCTTATCTAATGAGTGGTGAAGGTAAATAATACCCGTTTATTGGGTCTGCCACAATGTCCCCTGGATGTCCTACATTTCTAAGAACTGTTTTATGTGAATTTTTATCAAGACTGATAACACCAATGACATCATTTCCTGTGTCTGTGTAAAACAGGAGCCTTGATACTTCGTCAACTGCAATTCCATCGATGTTGGCTTCTAAAAATAAACCAAAGTTGCTTCAATGAGTAGTGCTCTTTTAAGAATTAGTTGATGCACAGATTATATGTTATTTTAGAGTCGGTTGAGTCAAGTGCGTCTTGTAGATTTATTTTACTTATTCTGCAAGATAATTTGATGGCACTCGATATGTGCATGAGAACTTGTTCTGATTTGAAAATAACTGGAAAAACTTGTATAAGTATAAAGAAGACAAAAAGCAACAAAATATTTACCCGATCATATATTATACTGATATATAAAGGTTAGTTCCTTAACATTAAATTTAAATAACTATCACAACATTGCAGGGGATACTTTGTATTTTTTTTCATTAGAAATGTGCATATGGCGATGCGTTCAGAAACAAAACTCTCCGAGGAAAATGTTAGACATAAATTACTGCCTTACGTATCGATCTGCAATTGATGACATATGTATCGATACAAAATTAATGTGATTTACAATGAGTTAAAGGATGCACTCATAGAACTGGTAATTGCATTGAATAGCAAAATACATCTGTTCGTGACAGTAATATTGATGATGTTGTCAGATATATACATCGCTTTTCACAACATAAATAACGCTTACATGTCAGTGTGTATCATTTTGCTTTATCTTTACTTTGGAACATTTCCACTCTACAAAAAGACAAACCTATACAGTTATATATATACGATGTATTTGTTTTATACTTTGTATCAAAATGAAAAACCTATACAGCTATATCTACTATTTACCTGAACTCTAATTTTTAACAGAAAGACGAAACATATAGTTATATATATGATTTACGTGAATTGTAACATGTAACAAAACCACAAATCTATAAAGTTATATATACGTTTTACTTTAATTGTAATTTGTAGCACAAAGACAAACATATTTATCTATACCTAACTTGTAACAAAGCGACAAACATATACAGCTATATCTACGATTTACTTGAATTGTAACTTGTAACAAAGCGACAAACATATACAGCTATATATACCATTTACTTCAATTGTAACCTCTAATAAAAGGGATCTGCAATAGGGTACATTCTGCAGATGGGCATACGCGGAAACTCACCGTCATTGAAAGCTCGTACAGTCGTCTGCCTCTCCCCATCTATCGATAGTGATACGATGTGAGACCTATTGGCAGCGAATATAACAGCGTCAGTAGGGTCGTAGTCGATGTCATCGGGGACGAAATTGTCAGGAAGTGGAATGGTCACATTGCTGTAATTTGATATGTCTATACGATACATAGTCCTCAATACGTCGTCAACAATCAGCAGAAAATCAGCTGGCAAGGAGTCTGGTTGACAAAAAGGATATATAATTAGCACTTTTATATTTTTTCTTTTTATCTTACAAGTGTGACAATTCTAAATAGGACATGAGCAGCATCCATTTTGTTTTCTTAGTTGTGACATAAAAAGCAAACTAAAATTAAAACAACAAAACACAAAACCGAAAGTAATATTCCTTCTATATATTATGAAAGAATCAGTTTCAAGTTCAACCAGATAAAACAAGAAATTTCTAACATCAAATTAAACAACAAACGTAAATAAATATCATAGTTTGATAGTTTATTTCATTAGGACAAGATGTTGTATTAAGTAGCCTTATTAGGCGCAGTTAAATACAAATCCGTTTCTCGCGTAAAAATGAAAACGTACATCATTTGACATCACAATATAAATGTCTGAAAAAGTACAAAAATGCATATCTCTATGCACTATATCATTTAACGACATGCCACAAAGCTTTGTACAGAGGAATTAAAACGGAATCAAGGGAATGCTGTCGCATATGGCTATGTATATAGATAATATATAAAATATACATACACACAGATACAATACATACATACATACAAACATACATACATACATACATACATACATGCATACATGCGGCTATATATCTATATATATATATATACTATATATGAAATATACATACACACACATACAATACATACATGCACGCACGCACGCACACACACATACGTGTATTCAGATACTTGCGAGGACCTTGACATACTACTTTATTTTGAGGACCATGAGAAGGAATGGAAGTATATGTTAGAAATTTGAAAGAAAGCTTAACTGTAAGATAGACAATATCTGCATCACCTCATTTTTGCCATATACTTCTTTATGCATTATGAGGACTACTCTGACTTTGCCATTATTGTGAGGACGTCATTGTGAGGCCTAATTTACACACAATCAAAGACTACCATCAATCTAAGGACCTGAATATTTTGTATTCTTCTTATTGCACCTGTCTTGTAAAAACATGAGAAGATTTTTTAAAAGTTTAAGAACAAATTTATCTGGAACTAAAACTACAGACAGACAAATAGATACACGAGCTTAAAAGTTCAAATCTCATTAAAATATCAGTTTTAAGTTCATTTTTAATTCATCTATTAATATATAAAGAATGTGATTTCTAAAAATGTAGGTTGACACCAAAGCAACTAAAATGCCATAAGGCAGATGCCCAATGCAAATTCACTGGAACTGAAGTTGCCTTTGGGAAATCTGCACTTGACTAATTATATGACAATAGATCACTACACAAATTTAAATATTCTGCAGAATAAAACGGAAAGTAAAGGAAATTGTGTTCCATTCATTTTAGTTATTTTTTTCGTCTTCATTTTGTATTTGTTTATGCCTTAAAATCATACGCCCATAATTATCAGTTATCAAAAAGAGTAAATAACAAATGAAGATAAAATATGTATGTGAGAAGGAAAGGAAGGGTTAGAATGCATATATAGGCATTTGTATATCCATGCATAAATATACTATGGTTTTTAAATATTTAAAAATGAGAGAGTATAGATGGGGTGGTGGTGGTGGTGGTGGTGGTGGTGGTGGTGGTGGTGGAATACATTGAATTGAAACATTAAATATGTTGTCTTCTAACAGGTTCATTTGGCTTTATTTTGGAACCGTTATTAAATTCAGTGTTATATCTCATGATATGCTAACAGATCAACATGTGCAGTAATGAAAGCTAGACTTTAATAACACTATTTTGCTCTACAATCTAAATGTTTTCAGAACCCTGCCTTATTCATTTGCTTAAAAAAAATATAGTAACCGTGACGTCTGCGATATGTATTTAAAATCTCTCTGACGAGTTGAAGTTGGAGGAGTTAAGTACACTTATTTTAATTTCTTTACTTCTTTTTCAAACAATAAAGAGTTACAAGCCTTCTGTAATTTGCAGGTAAACAATAATATAATAGATTATACACATCGATTAGGTTGCAAGTGTTTAGGTTGATTTATTAGGCATTTAAAGAAAAAGAAATATAACTTCCTTATTGCATGTCTAAATAACATCAGTTTTTGAGGACTCAATATGGGTTGCATTTTATTTAACACATTAACCCCTCGAGGTTTTTTCTGTTTTTGCATGCAATGCGAGTTGCAAACACATTTCGGGGCCTATTTCTGAATACATCCTAATTCATCGACTTCCTAGCAATATTCCATTAGAAAAATGGCTATGTTGCGCTAAAGAAAATGTTTTTTCATTGGTTAGTTTGCTGGCGTATGGGCAGAAGGTGAGAAAAGGACTTTTTTTTTGCTTAACGGACCCATAATTTTCGTATTGAGAAGACTCTTTATTCAAAATGTCCACCTTATCCTATTTTTGGCACAGGTTCACCTGTCTGTGTGCGCTTCAGATTTGTCTGCCGTAGGTCTGAGGCCATAAAGTCTAAAATATGGACACAACTTTGGAATCCGGCCATGGGCGAATTTTGGGAGAGAAAATAAACGAGTCCAAAAACATAGGGTTTTTCCCCCTGTATTTTCTAATGCAATTAAAATGTCTGGATTGTTTGCTATCATTGTAGAGCAACATTTGTCTACGTTTCTATAATACCACCCATTAAGTGTATCATGCATGACCTTGACGCTAAAGACATTGGAGGGGCCCCGAGTGGCCGAATTTTCTAAAGCGCTCTCCGTTACAGATCACTGCCGTCTCACCTCTGTCTGCGTGGGTTCGAGTCTAAGATTTGGATAATGTAGTTATGTGAGAAAGCTCGCCAGTAGTTTCTCGTTGATCGGTGGTTCTTTCCGGTATATTCCTCCACCAATAATACTGGCCGCCACGTATAGCCTATCGTGTGCTGAAAAATGGCGTTAAACCCTAAAAAATACAGAAAAAAGCAGACACCAGAAGTAGGCTACTAACTCATGCCCCGTTAACTTGTCGCTAGGGGTTAATGTGTTAATATTTAAGAAGATTAATTTCTTTTAAATTATGAACTGGAATTTCAAGGATCATATTCTTACTTATTAAGGGACCACGAGTGATCTAAATCGCTCTTCGTTACGGATCACTGCCAAATCACCTCTGTCTGCGTGGGTTCAAGTATAAGATTCGACTAATGTAGTTATGTGAGAAATCTTGCCAGCAGCTTTTCGTGGGTCGGTGGTTCTTTCATGTGGTATCCCCCTGAGACATGAAGAATGTTGGCACATTAGCACATTCTAAGCTATTTACATATCTAGTTCAGTATTGGAATTGGAGAGTGAGAAGATATGCAAATTGAGTTCTGTGCATGTGTACGATCAGGATATTTATCATAGCTTTATATCAATAAATCAGTCATATCACTGTAATGTTTGCAGCATGGCAGTATATATTGTTGTCTAGCACTTGGGTATCATGCTGCTGTCCTACCAAAACACATTATCCTAACACCAGGATAACAAGTGCCAACTCTTACTGCTGAGTATATATCGCATGTCTTTGGTATATTACGACCTGGGTCAGAACCAGCACCCCCACCCACCCCAATCTAAGACTGACGCTCTTAAAAAAGAGATAAACAACAGAAAGAAAAGGAAAAAGGAGAAATGCAATTTAGATTTAAAATTTTGAACTGGAAAGTGAAAAGCGACCCTTCCTTTACATATATGCTTGTGTTTTGATGCTATCATAAATAATAGGTTAGTGTAAATTGCCAGAGAAGAGGAAGTAAATCAATATGGCCAAGGTAGCATTGAAATATATTTGTACAAAGTGTACTTATTGGCAAAACTAATAAAATCCACACTTCATCCTCATTGTAACAAAGTGTAAATTACAATGTGGCTAAGGTACATATCTTGAGGCGTGACAAGTTGGTACCTGATGTTTATGAACAAGTTAGAAAATTTCAAAATGGAAACGTGATGAATCTATATTGCAACAAAAAAGTGCATGCTATTTCTGACTGCTAAAGATTGAAATATAAGCAACATACTAGAGACAGACTATCTGAAGGCTCCTATATTAGGAGGCCAATGTGACAGTCCTGTACTGAAAGCAATGAAGTTGTTGGATAAAACAAATCAGTCTGATTTTATGATTGAGAATTATAAGCCATTTATGTTTAAATGTTTGAATGTTCTATATCAACTGTGAGCAATTCTACCAAACCTATCACAATTAAAATATTAATGGACACATGAGATTTTCAGACTTTTATTATTAGGTACATTGCCTGTCTCGGAGCATAACTCTGCTCAGTGTTCTTATTTAGGATGTAAAAGTCAGGCTTTGCTTTCTTTTCTCCAGTGTACTGAACTCATGACCATTGAATTACAAAATGCAGTGATCCATCTACTGAGCTGCTATGGCCACCTACCTAATTCTGTTTGAAACCAACAAATTAAAAAATAAAAAACAGTAGAAAGTTGAGAAGGAAAAGAACAAAACATTAAATGGTTAAATTGCATTATAATTTAATTGAGCCAGATATTCATGTATGAATATGACACATATTTCATTGCATAAAGTAAATGTTCATCTCCAAAAAAATATTTAATATAAAAGATGCAACCCAAATAAAGTCATTTCAGTCATTATGTATGTCATTATTGAATAGATAAGAGACGCTGGCCACAGCCTGCATATTAAGTCCACTTGTGAATATTCAAAAAGTTGGTTACAATGGTATTAAAGACAAATACATTAAAACAACTGTACCATTGAGGGTAATTAAAGGATGTTGATGAATAACAGGACATCAACTTCAATCTAAGCTGGAAGAGTATTGACAAAAATGGCATCACAGGAAGACGTGCAATACTGCTGCATTGCTATATGAAAACATCATCTTATTTATCATTAATATCTGCATGGGCAATTTCAATTATAAAAAATAAGGTAATTCCTTGTTCCAACCTTGATGAAACGTCACACTGTCAATTACTTTTTGGAAGGAACATGAAGAAGCAAGACAATTTTGTTCGCAAAGTGTAAATGCATTTTAGCAATTCAAATAATTTCATCTTTACTTATTAAATGAAAGAAGCAAACACAATTTAAGTTAGCTGTACCATAATTCCAATTAGATTTCCCCCTCGAACACAAACAGTGCAGAATACTAATAATAAATGAGAAATGATAGAAAACCTTTGAACACATTCAAAACAGGAGCTAAAATGCAAGTAAAAAATGTTGATTTGGAGAAAAGACATTGTACTGTACTTGCATTTACTGGATGCAATACCCCATTTCAAAACTGCATTATATTTCTTACCCAAGTAAACATGTATGTACTATTAGTAAAGAAATTAAATCGAAATATTTTTTAAAACTAATATGAAAAATATATACAGGAACAATATAATTGTACTTTTTATAAAAAAACATATTTTTTTAAACATCATGTTAAGAAACAATAATGACTAATTATCATACTGAAGTAATAATGATGTCAGAGACAACAATATTTTCTGAGTCAATATTCAAAATATATATTTTTCAAACATGGCAATATATTTCAATATTTCTTAATGAGTGACAAATATCAAAAGGACTTCACTGCCTGGAAAATATATTTGCTTAAGTAAAATATATTTTAAAAAAGCAAATAAAAAAGCATTACATCTGAACACAAATTTAAACTTTCATGGCCTGCAGACATGATTTTGACCTTTCAAAATTAGGTTAGTATAAATTGCCAGAGAAGAGGAAGTAGATCAATATGGCCAAGGCAGCATTGCAATATAATCGTACAAAGTGTACTTATTGGCAAAGTGTACTTTTTTGGTACTCCTCCAACGGGGTCTCGAGGGGCAACGCCCCTTATCAGGGGGTTCCGGGGGTAGAAGACCCCCGACTAAAAATGCATTTTACACGCATACAAATCTGCCCCTCGTGCAGCTTGTGAACATAATATGTAATAAAATAATCATTTGAAAAACTAAAGCACTTACAAAATATCGGAATAGTTTTTCAATATTTATTGTCACATGAATTTGTTCTCCAATACTATTATTACTTAAGTTATTTCATGTGCATGTCAGTGTTCACATCATAATTAAGTCAATAAATAGTTATCTTTAGCTGCCAACATATACTTTTCTCTTTTCATAACAAATATGTAAAATAAACACCCAAATACATCATCTATATATACAAATCATCTCTTATATTCACCACCTTTTGATATGCCAGTTGAGCTCTTTTTGCGGGTTTAAGAAAAATTTCTTTAGTCTTACTTTTCATCACCAATGATTCTGCAGACTCAATGTGCATTCGTTTCTGTTCCTTCTCAACGAGAGATTTTCTCATTTCCAGCTCTAGCTTGTATTGGCGACATGCAGTGCACATATTCTGACAGAGGGCTTCATTTTTTTCCGTATGCAACTTCAACCACGACTTCTGTAATGTATATACTGCAGTAGGCACAAAATGCCAGTCCTCGAGCGTTCAGTTTTCTTATAAACTGACCAACTAAATTTTCGTTGACGATTTGCTCCAGCTATTTCCTTCCGTTTTTTAAAACCTTTATTTAAGATTTCGTATCATCGTCTCTCTCAACAACTAAGGACGCCATTTTTGTTTGTGAGCACGCTTCATCTTTCTATTACCAACAGTTTTCTTTACACGAAGATTCATTGGATGAATTTAATTTTTTGACCAATCAGAATACACTTTACGAGAGTCGCGGACTAACTAATATATGGAGCGAGAAGGTTACAAGGGTTGTTGCGGAATAGGACTGAAAAGAACTGTTAAAAACCGGAAGAAAAAAAATGATCGGACATTATTTTTAAAACAACGGACTATATAAAAAAAATTTAAGTCAGGAGAAAAGCGAAATTCCGTTTTAAAGCGGAGAAAAATCATGTCTGGGCCTGGATGCAAATTAATCAAATGACCAAACTGAAATCTAAGAATACATCATAAACACAACTGGAGAATCTACCCATTTTGTTGGCCTATACGCCATTATGTAGCTTACGTCAACTTAGCTAGTTTCTGTCCTTCATTCATAAACAAGTAGATGCCAAGTATAAGACGAGGCTAAAGCAATACCTAAACTTTGTTTTTTGTCAGTTTGACACACGCATCATGAATTTTATCCAAGATTTAACTCCACAAATTTACAGGTCAGCACAATTCAATGTAGCTAAAAGTACTTAATTTGCTTGACAACAAACATCTAAACCAATAGTGATACTATTAGCCACAAATGATCTGACAATTTACTGAGTTACAGATAGGAAAAAATTTGTGAAGCTGCGTGAAATGTACTATAGAAACTTCTGTTTTCAGGAATTTTACACTGTATGCATAGCTGCCAACCCTCCAGGCTCGCAAATCGTGAAAATGGTGATAATTGGTACCATATTCACAATATCCTATGGGTAGCTTCCAATTTCATCTGGTCTGCCGAACATTAAGCTCACACAGGTTTCAACTAGAATGACCTGACCCAAGCATTTGTATATTTGATTAGGATGTAATGAACACTGCAAAGCAATTTTGTTTTGAGACAATGGATACCACAATTTAGACAAGAAGGAATTGTTGACACAGTGATATCCAGTGGTGCCTTTATACAGGAGTATGATCACTATTGTCATCTAACTTTTAATACAGATTAAAATTTGCTGGAAACCTCTCATATCAGAACATATTATATCACAAGGTACAATAGAAATGGATTGAATACCAGTCTTTGTCATGAATATTAATTTTTTAACTTATCTATTATATGTAATCAAATTACTAGTACATGCTGCTTTTGTACAATTACATAAGATGCACCAGAATTTAATACTTAAACACATGTATATATTTTGAAATCCTTCTAATATTGGCTTCTAACTTTTTGAATGAAAAATGAATTGAATGGCAAATTCCATATACAACTTGATAAAGTGTGTAAGACAAAGACCAGACTTTATCATCCAACATTATGGACTTGTAGGCCAGCAAATATGTATTATCTCTATGAAATTCTTAGTTCTTTAACATTGAAGGTTTACATTTAGAATTTTTTATAAAAAAATTGATTTGGATCCATGGATGCCTTGCTAGAATAGGCTCCTTTCTCTTGGCCTCCTCACATGCTGCTTTTCCTGGCAGTGAAGCCGTTCTAATGAACTGTCCCAGTTGTCTTTCGACAGCTGCCTTCTCCTCCAGGGACCACGGTACCCTTGCCGTTTTCTTCTGCTCTGCTTTGAGAATTGATTTGCAGCTTTTATCTACAAAAAATATTCCCTCTTAATTTTGGATGTTATATTCACCAGACATTGATACTATTTTAACTAGGAATTATTCAAATGTTTACCATATAAGCAATGTAAAGAAACCTATACTGCCAATAGGAAACATTAAATTTAGAATCTCGATTTCACACTAACACATATATTAGTGTAACATAATATTTAGTTTGCTTTAACAGCAACAGCTACAAGAGAATATCATCTACAAACCCAGTAAACATAATGTATTTAACCTCAGCATTACGGCCATTTAGTATCTGGTCTCTAGCCAGTGAAAGAAAGAAACAAGTTTAATTGTTAACATTCTCTAGGTACACATTAAATCACAAAATGATTACGTCGCCATCAACAAAATATTAATTACATATACTGAAACAATATGTTTGACATAAAATAAAGTTAATGTTTTGGGATCACTGATTTTATTAAACAATCTTTATAGTACAGATGTTAGCATTAACAATAATTTATTTAATTTTTATGTGAAAATCTTGTGGTTTTGTAAACATATATTTATATCGGTGCAAATACACTACGTCACTAATTATGTTTCATGTTGGGAAATGTATTACATATCTTGTTTATTGTTGAAAATGTTTGCTAGGTATTTTCTAAGATATCTATGAGATACGTACATGCTTTGTTTATTATCGTTAATTTAAGGAGTCTACAGGTTATTCATCATATATATCAAACAGCATGTCAATCAAATTCTCTAAACTAAGCTGAAAACAAGACGAGAATGATGCTGCACAGGTGAGACATGAATTCGATATATGTTTCTCTTTTGTGCAAACATCAGCATACAATGGATCACAAGCAAATAAATATGTACATAAAACGTTAAAATCTTTTGAATACATGAGCTATAAAGAAATCATGGCAACATTTTAATGTCAGATTAGGCAATTTTACTGTTCAAGTTTACAGACATTTTATAGTCAATTAGATTAATATCATTAAAGATGGGCCATCAGTGAAACCAGCAACAACAAAAAAGAATTTAAAGCCAAATGCATGGGTAGGTATTCTGGATAATATTACAGTGACACTCCTGTTCATCTGACAGCCATATTGGAGGTCAGAATTGTGAAATTAACATATAAATACTACATTCTGCTTCTAACATACTTGCAGCAGCAAAAAAAAATTTAAAATAATTAGCAATCCATTTCAGTTCATATTTCCAAATGTTTTGTAACAATCGACACAAACTGGGCAACTGACCAAACTTTTGTGTGCCTAGCTTTAAAATTACATACCTATGTGTTGACTATATCAAAACATAAGTGTTGGAATAAACAGCAGACATTACAAGTTGGAAATTACAAGTCAATTACATTTGCACAGCAGTTGAAAACAAGGACTACACAAACAACTGACACTGACAGGTCACAGCATTCATGAGTAGTTTATGTGATGTTTCATTGGTTTTCGTGCTTAAATATACCTGATTTCGTGTCCTTAACATGTTCAAACTAACAATAATGGAACATGGGATGAAGAAGAAGAAATGTAAATTGTGCAGACCCCCACCCCACCCCCAAGTATTTTTTGCAAGTAAATAAAAGTGTAGCAAGATAAAATAAATCAATTATTTTTACAAAAATTCCTAATGAAAGTGTCAATGGTCCAGCCCTTTTAAGTTAATTACTACTTGTCCTTACTACGGCAAATTACCCTCAATGCATTCATTAATTACACTCAGTTTGATACTACTGACACCACATTCTAACATAACTAAACTGAATGCAGAAAATTAAGATGCCAAAGATATCTCAAAGCAGCTTTCGATTTTCTTTCCTTCATGAATTAAATGCAAAATATATTAATCTGAGTTGAATTTTGTATTTTTGTTGTATTGGAGATCTATGAAAATGAATTATATCAGATTACAACAAACAAAACACAACTAAAGAATCTTAAAAAGTGAATTGCATTACATAATACATATTGGTAAAGTTTAAGCAATGTTATAAATGAAACTCAGATTACAATCAAAATGTTCACTCTGTAAGAATGTCATTTCAATACAACAAAACTGTAAAAATTACCTTTCTCCATGGCAGTGCTGTGACATCGTAACTATATATAATTTCTTCCCCTGGGGAAATATCTCTCACTGCAAACATGCAAAGATGCGGACACCAATCCAAAGGTACAATGCCGATCCTTGCATTTGCCATGGCTCCAACTCCCTTCTTTACCATTCTTCCAATGGAGAATTTTTCATTTGTTGCATCAACACTGTAGAAATAGGATAAAGATGTAAAAATATCCTTTAGTAACGTATGTAGTCAATGCACAGAAAAAATGAATAGTATAAACAGGTCAAACACAAGAAAATTATTAAGAAAAGTGTCTAGAATTGGAATTACATTAGAAAGTTTCAAAATGCAAAAGTAATGTCATGGATAAACAGCAAATTAGCCTTTAATGATAATAATTACTACTGCTTATAAAAGATCACTGATAGTTTGCTTTGATATTTTCTAAGAAACTCAAAAGCACATCAGATCAATTAGGTTGTATTAACTACCCAGTGCCTAATGCTAAATCGGTTTTGGTTCAGCTGTACAGTTTTTCAACTAGCTTGCAGGCGAAAGAAAATGACAGTGTACTTCAAAGAAGTATACCGCAATGTATTATTTACTCGAGGTGTGACAGTTCAATGATAAACAGAAATACCAAAAAACTTGGATCCTTAATATAAATCAATGTACACCTCTCTCGTACTAACTCGCGCACATCAGGGTTTAAAAATCACTGATGACACTACAAGTGAGAAGAGAGTCATCGAGGGACCTATAAAAAAATCAATAAAGGGATCAACGTAAATAACAAAAGAGAGATTGGTTGGTTGGCAGATTATGGTGTTGAATACACACCTAATAATCATGTTGAGATTAACTGTGAACAAATATCTCTTCATAAATGTGTAGTTTGTTTATGTTTTCCTCATAGAGTAACTTTAATTTCAGGATAAATTACAATATATTGAGATTGCCAAAAACATTATTCCACATGGTTTCTATTCGCTTAACGTGTACCACTTTATACATTGTGTACGTCACTAATTTCTGTGTTGAACTGGATACTTTGTAGAGAAAAAACGAAAATAAACAAAGGGTTAATCATTACATAAATGGATTTAATGGGTCTGTACATTTAAAAAAGCGTAAATTAGAACACGATTTAACATGCAGTTTGTGATACACTTGACAAATTACAATTCACTTTTGTTTGAAATAATCATTTTTTTTTTTTTGGTGATTTACTCTTTGATTTCTTTGCGCCAAACAAAATCCCTCAGATTTCTAAAAGGCATGATCTTTATGTAGTCAACATTTTTGGGTATCTTTAATTTTATTGCAAAATGACACTTTTGATCAAAGCAAAGCCGGCAGGTAATTAGGTACCCTGAGTTGTAAGAGTAATCTAGAGTTATCGAGGGAGTGGTGTACTTGTCATTTTGATTACATCAATGCACTATAAAGTACACATACCAGAACGTCTTCTCCTTGTATATAAAAAACAACAGGAAACTCGCAGCTGATTTTTCACGATATAGCTTTTCTCTCTGGTAACCTTCTTTGTATGAAAGAAGTTGTCCTTGATATTGTAAAATGTATTCATTTTTCTTTACACTCTTTGCAGCAAACACACCATGTCCAATGTAAAGAATGTATCGCATGTCTCAGTTAATCATGGCCACTGACAAAGTAAAATCTGTCACATGAAATGCTTAATAATTATTTTAAATAGCTGTAAAATCCATTAATGCAGTGAATAACATTAAACATAATGCAGAGATAGAACAAAAAACAAGTCATTCGGTAGTATAATTGGTGTCCAGCACACTATAAAAAATGTGGATGTGCCCAAGACTTATTAATGTGACTTATCATCTGAAATAAATGATGTGAATTGAAGGCCAGGTATATAGTGATGTTCCATGTTCACCCATTCACTTTCCTGAGACTTGTGTAGATTATTACTGAGGCTGAAGACAGTTGTATGTAATGCACTAAAGAAACTCATTTGCATTTTTTTATTATTTTCTACATTATCTCAACTAAATGTCAAAGTCAATTTCTACTATAAACTTCACATTCATTTGTTTTCAATTTACATGGCAACCAAAGTACTGGGCTTATCAATGTAAACTTTGAAATGGCAACTAAAATCTTCAAATAGGTTGTCCTATGGAAAAAAATATTTCAGAGGTACTTAGAATGCACAACATTTTTTCATCTTCTGATCTCCGAATTACGCAGGCTATTGGCAAACGTTTATGCATAGCAGAACAAAAATAGGATATAAATTTTTGAGGTTGTGTTGAGTTTCCAGTCATTTTTGTATATTAGTCCCAGATAAACTCATTACTGGATCTTTCAATTATAACATAGATACACATTATTGTACAAGTACAGGGGAACTAGATGAAAGAAAAAGATATACTAATTACTAAATATAGTATTACATGCATTTTCGAAATGTGACATACAAAGATGGTACTCAATAAATAAAAACTTAATAATCAGTTTAGAGATGGCCTGTTTACTTTTGAAATATCATTTTCCATTAACTAAGATATGATATCTCCATACACATTCTTGTGATCAACACGAATAGTAAATGAATTCAGAACCATTTTGTAGGTGGGTTGTAAGCACAAATAAAACAATTCAAATAAAAGTCTAAAAAGAAGTAAACTTATAAACAAGACAAAGAGTTTGGAAACATTAATGTTGCAAAGAAGTCTAAGATGTTCCAAATTACAGCCCAATGTACTAGACTAATTGTTTTATATAATAAAAATAACTTCATTGATATTAATCCTAATATTTAATCCATATTTACTGAAAAATATGAACTATGTATAATGCAGTTCACAAAATCAATCACAAAATACAATCATCAAGAAAGTTAACAAATAACGCAAATTAACAAATAACAAACCTCAAAAAGATGTTTGAGTTGTAATATCATAAAAATGTTTTAAACAACTGTACCTACTAAACATAACAAAACCATTTATTTAATGTAAAATTATATTAATTACATACCTATATTGTCATCTATATATTTCACCACAAATCCAGCTGGGTCTATGCCGACCTTGCATGATTCCAATGCTTTATCTTTTTCACTATGCGGAACTTTTTTGTGTACCCTTAAAACAAAATATAGGAATTCATGAAATGATTATTGCAAAGATTTTCACCTAGGTTCACCAGAAATTTGTATACAAGAAGAGCAAATATATCGTCAGCAATATTATATTGTCAGGTGGTTTGTTTTATCTACTTTTTTGGGATCTAATAGGTAACACCATGAAGTATTAATAGCTTTTTAAAGTATATATAATGTCACTGCCAGCTTGGGAATAACTTGGATTTTTTCCAGGTAAGTCTAGCTCAAATTATCACGGTGCAGTCAATAATACAGAAGTTTTACTGATTGAAATTTGAGTGATTGATGGATGAGTACCATCCAAGGAAAGACCAAAACACATACCGGTAAAAGAACAATGTCTCACCTATTCTGTTTAGAGAAGGTTTATAGACTTATTTTATTTGCAATTTGTGTTCTTTTAGTTTTTATTCTAAGAAAATCTGAACCACCTTACACAGTCTAAGGTGTAGACTACTGAATAACAGTTGAATGCCATTAATTTTTTTCTGAAAAGCCCATTCTGAATTTTCAAATCCCATAATGACTTACATCACGAGGATGAACATGCATACTTATTCAATAGAAACTATGTGTACCGCAAAGGACTGGCCATTCAATGAAGCAAGATTGTTTCTTCTGAAACGCATATTTTTTCCTTGTTATTAAATTCATCACAAGATTTATTTAAAATAAGAAAATAATGACATGTTTAATTTTTATAATACAAATCTCAAGTTTAAATCACACTTCAATAATACTATGATTGGATATCAAAAGAAAAAGTACAAGATATTACAGAGACCTCATCAGGGCATCTACCAACATTCCCCTCACCCAAAAATCCCCAAAGTAAATGTAAAGTTATTTGTCACTTGAACTTTGGCTAGCTATATTCTTGCTCATGTTTATTGGGTAAAGGCACTTTAGGTAAAGAGTCACATAAGTTGAGACCCTTTTGTATTTTTGAAAAACCCCTCCCCAACACTTCATCTGATCCTGCTGTGCTCGTGCATGGGGTAACTATCAAAACTTGTGCAGTATTGTTTTGCATCAAATTTGAATGCGGTTTGTTGTAAACTGTTTGGTGTCTATTGTTTTGTAATCATTATTTTCACTACTGATTTTCACATGATAATTAAAGTACATGTATATTGAATAAACTGCAGGTAATACTGTACATTCTTATAACATAGTATTGAAAGACTTTAAAAAACACATATAGCTTCATTAGACCAAATGTACACAAAAAAATTCAAAATTTGTCATATTTACTATAAGTTATATAAATTATAATAAATTGTACTTTCTTTTCTGCATGTGATGCAACATGAAACTAAAAAGAAGCTGGAAACCGCATTTCGATGACAGTTCAATCAGTACCATAATCTAATATTAACAGCGTGTATTGCAATTTACATAAGACTTTATTGCTTCAGTTATTAATTTAAAAAAAAAACATTACTATTTATTTAATAGATTTCTAAAGTGGATTATTATGTTGTGGTTATTAATTATTACATTTTTCTTATTATGATAAGTTTCGTGATGTGTGAGATTTGTGCAACTCAGTATGCAAAACAGCTATATACATGTAGTTTGATTGTAATATTCATGTATTATGCGTGATAATGGTCTAAATGTAAAGATTCTGCAGATCTTTGCGTATGTACTATATGGATGATTCCTAATGTGAGATCTATGAATAATTCACATTCATCAAAACAATACACTTTCTCTGTGCAAAACAAAACATTTTGACAGTTGTAATTGTTTGGACACCAATTATGTACGTTGAAACAATATGGCAGTGTTCATATACAAGTACGTAATCAAAAATATTTATTTTCAATATCTTCTTCTTTATATGACATGTGATTACGTTTCAGTACGAACAGTAATTTTAAAAATACATAAATTATCCATGTGAAAGTTAATCAAAATATCAGATAACGGTAAATAAGAATAGTTCATGACAAGATACGTGAACTTTATATAAAAGTGGAAACGATGATAGATACAACGTTACGAGTGACGAGAACACTTATTAATAAAATCATTACTAATATGCTTTTGTTTGCTATAGATTAAGCATTAAAACTATGCAACAACGGTATTAGGCACTATTAATAGTAAATGTTATTTTCTTTAAAAAAATGTCACAAATTTAACGAATTTCAATAATGGTATACTACTGTACACGTTATTGCGTTCCGGTGTTTGTATACACCGTTGCTAAATGTGTTCATCAGCTTTTCGTAAATGAAAAAAGTACAGTAGTAAATAGATGTTTTAAAGAAATTATCTAAGTATTATCTACAATTTGATCTGGCATATCTATTAAATGTTCTTCATTAGAACTAGGAAATGTGTATGATCATCAAGAGAACTGATAAGCTCATTGATGGAAATGGGATAAAAACAAGTTGTTACAAATAATAACGAATATAAAATCTAGAAGCTGTTTTAGAAAAATACAGTTAATAACTTAAAAAAGAATTGGTTTGCTACTTACCAGTTTGATCCAGCATGTCTTGCCATCTTCCAAGAATTTAATGTATTAGGCTAACTCTTGCAGGAATGGAATCAGTGTACGCGGTTAAACAAAAACGCGCCAAAATACCGCACAAACGGACGCCCCGGGCTTAAAATATTGCACTTTATTCTGGCATCGCCAGTTTGCCACTATTACCAAATTATTTTTTTAAAACCAGTAATAATTTTTAAAAGTCGCATTTATCTGAATATTAAATTGACAGTGACACTGCAAAGCAGCAATATTCTGATTGGATGAAAGTCTGAAATCACACGCATTCTGATTGGCTAATAGTTTGCACACTAGTCAAGCGCTAAAGGAAGGCTGCAAATTGTGTAACTGTTACACACGGAGTGTGACTATATGTCAAACATTACCGACTTTGTGAGGACTTTTACAAAAACACATGGTTGGTATCAAATGGTCATTCTCAACCATTTTCCGACAAAACATTTCGAGGACTGGTGTGTAAGTCCTCGAAATGTAGTACAGTCCTCGAGATGATGGTGTGCAACCCAACTCAAGTCCTCGCAAGTATAGCAAAGCACACACACACACACACACACACACACACACACACACATACACACACACACACACACATACATACATACATACATACATACATACATACATACATACATACATACATACATACATACATACATACATACATACATACATACATACATACATACATACATACATACATGCATGCATGCATGCATGCATGCATGCAAACATACATACATACAAACCTTACTTACCAGGTGTATCATGTCACAGAATTAGGAAACAAAATAACTTGATTATGCTTTAGAAATATTTGTCTATTTTTCGTTGCACATGCGTACAACGTTATCTAGGTAGAATAAGTGCTTTGCCAGGTAAGCGACGGAACTAGCATGTATCTTGCCGTAATTTACTTGCGATAAGGGTCATTATAATCATAATAGGCACGGACATTTTACCCTGAATATTACTCACTATCCTATGGATTTAAGTAAGATCAATTCATAACCTAGACACTGATCGTTTTGGATCTTGTCGGGGAGTGCACGTTCTCCATTGCGTTCATAAGCCACATCTGACGCGTAGAGCTGTGTATATGTATGTACGTAAGTATGTACATGTGGAGATGCCATGACTATAGAGAAAGCTGCATCAAGGGAGTTGTATGCTGTCTGTACGTGTGTGTACGTATAACTGTACATTTGGTGGATCCGTGAAGGGTGCGAACGGCCGATGCAAGTGTGGGCCAACCCAAGGAATCGGAGAAACTATGCGGTTTGTCAGTTTATGAATCGTACGACTGTACAACGTTCAAGAAGCATCTGAGTATTCCAACTGTTTCAATTGGGAGCATTTTCATTTACATGATATTATTTTGAATTTTAGTTGTATTCCAGAATATTTATGTGAATCTCACTTTACAGTGCAGAACATTATTTGAAACATATTTCAGTACCATGAGATTGTTTGAATCTTAATCGTAGTCCAAACGTGAGATTATATTAATATTGTACTGTGAATAACATTATTTGAAGCATATTTCATTACCTTGAGATAGTTTCAATCTTAATCGTAGTCCATAGTGAGATTATATTAATATTGTACTGTGAATAATATTATTTGAAACTTATATGAAATCAATGTGGTGTCTTGAATCTGTATTTTAGATTGATATTACTCGGTTTCTATTCTGCGACATTTCAGTAAGCAAGAATAATTAAATCTTGCACTCTAAACACCAAACTGAGAGCAACAAAATCCGTTAACAAAATGGCTACTGAAAATAAATGTTATTTTTGAAATTTTAAACATCAAACGGCCTTTCACGCTATTAAAATAAAATAAACCCGTCTTATCTCTGGAACAATTTCCGTACTAGAAAACAAAATGAATGCAAACATATACCGATGTAGTTTGATTAAGATCAATACTAATCTGCACAAAATAACAATGAGAAATATAACACCCAAAGAGCCGACACCATCAAATATCTTAAATATCAGCAAATGTTTGTGTTCAACTAGTACGTGATCACATCTAGTATTTTATTCACAGAGGCAGATATTTTAGGTGCTGAGGTGAACATTTATCCTAAAATACCAAATATTAATTTCTACACAAGTTTGGGTCTGAAAAAAAATAAAATATTTTGAAATGTTCCAAGGTAAATAAGTCAGATGTCAGTATATCGATACTGTTCCATTAACGTAAAGGATTCCTTTGTATCAATACGAAAAATGTAAACAATGTCACGACTTATATATATATATATATATATATATGTGTGTGTGTGTGTGTGTGTGTGTATATATAGTGAGATAGATAGATAGATAGATAGATAGATAGATAGATAGATAGATAGATAGATAGATAGATAGATAGATAGATAGATAGATAGATAGTTAGATAGATAGATAGATAGATAGATAGATAGATAGATAGATAGATAGATAGATAGATAGATAGATAGTAGACAGACATACAGACAGACCCAGACAGGCAGACAGACAGACAGACAGATAGATAGATAGATAGATAGATAGATAGATAGATAGATAGATAGATAGATAGATAGATAGATAAATAGATAGATAGATAGATAGATAGATAGATAGATAGATAGATAGATAGATAGATAGATAGATAGATAGATAGATATTATATTATACTACCGGACCGTGATGAAAACCGGATATATATATATATATATATATATATATATATATATATATATATATATATATATATATATATATACTGGGATCCGGTTTTCATCACGATGGATTTATTGTTTCAAAATAATGTTAACTGGAAATGTATAGTGCTCATTATTATTAATAGTGTCTAGAAGATTATTTTGAAATTATAGTCAATTCAGACACGACCATTGTTCTACTGTGTTATTGTTAACACCCCATCACAAGCCGTAGCGCTGGCAGAAAAAAAACGCATTCAATGGATAACCGCTGGAATTCAATTGGAAACTCTTACATTTGGACCAGTGACAGAACTGTCATGGTTATTTTGTTTTCATACACAATACTGTCAGTTTATTTTACCTTTTCATTTCATAATCTAGGGAAATACATTATTTGTTTCCTATTGATCTTTTCTGCTACTTAGTTTAAGGCCATAGCGTAATAACCTATTAGTAAAAACTATGTTGCAGCATACAAATGCAATACTGTCTGTACTATACCCTCCATTCCTTTTTCTACCTATGGCTTCATAATATTAACAAAGATAAACTACAAGATGCATAGTAAATGAATTCATGCCGTATTCCAAACTAAATACACAACCACAGATTCATCAGTGCACAACAAACTTATTCATGCGCACATAACGCATCTCAGATTGATTTTGTACGCACGCTAAAACATCACGTTCGAAAGAAATCATAGTTTCGGTCTACCATAATTGAAATTTAGAGTCATTATTTTATGAATGAATGCGCATTGAAACAACTTTTCAGTTTGGTCTGGAATGGATAGATGTAGGTACTTTTGTCGATTCTATTAAATGTCTTTATTATGGAATTACTTTATATGTGTCTCAATGAAGTAACATTTGATTCGTGCAGGCAGGAAAATGCGTCTTAACTCATCTTGTTTATGTTCTGTCATTGAATGTTTGTAATTATATTGTTCTTTACAATGTTCATTTCATTTTGAATCCATTAAGGTGGATGTTATTGCACGTCATGTAGTAGAAATTACAGTACAATTTTGAAATGTTTAATAAAGCTTTCGAGTCCATGACATATCTGATATAATTCGGATTTGCAGAACTAAGAAAGTACATTATAGATAGTAAAATCAATATATAGGTATATAACAGGTGTTAGCAACTTAGTTAAACTCAAATTTATTACTAGATTGTTTAGTTTCGTAAAGTTTCTGGGAATGAAACCTAAAAGCAACGCAATCGGTTGTTCATCGGTTAATTTATCCTGGTCATATTTGCTACCGGACCATACTGTTTGAGATCCAAAACACGTTCCATTTAGTGATGTTAAAAATTTCATCTAATAATGATATTACGTCCTAGTACGTTGGAAAGTACAAGATGCATTTTCTCCGTTATATTTTTGATTATGTTTTTTGACACTCTCCCCCTTCCACATTTTAATTTGCATGGCTTTGGTTGAAATGAGATATATATGATATAATTATATATGACAATACGTCTTATTCGTTGAATAGCACTATCATTGCTTCAAAGTACTTATATCACTCTGAAAATTTGTATTATCGTTCCATGTTAGATACGGTTACTTGCCAGGACCGGCAGTATAAGTGGGTCTCGTGCACACCACAAACGCGTATCCAAAACGTGATTATAGTGACCTAATTTTCCTGCCAGCATATTGTAGGACAGCATAGCTACCACAAAACCAACACCTCCAGCGCCGTTTGAGTTTTACATTGACACTATGAACGTAAACATACGATATGACAAGCTAGCTATCAACATTTACAGATTTACTCAATCTGACGAAGCGTTAATATTGATCGAACAAAGTATGCCAACAAAAAGTATTTGGATGGGGTTTACCAATCGGTGTGTTCTAATATTGACCAAGATGAACCTGTGGTTTTTGAAGATCAAACTGGTACAGTTAAGAATCTAGATTGCACCATTCAGAATGCTGTTTTCGAAGAAGACTGCGCCCAATATTCTGAAGAATACGTCGCACACGACCGAATGATTCGGTTCATCGCTACCATTGTCTTGCACATCACTTCATTCCACAGAAATATATATCTTTGACAGTGTCCGTTGATATGCAACATAAAACGGACCAGTTTGCTAAGGCTGTCAAGGTTTGAACAATAACGTCTTGAAGATCGTTAATAATTCCGTCTTTGACAAGAGCATGCCAATATCAAAGGAAGCTCATCCTCTTGGATCTCTTTTGGACCAAAGTCACCTGGACAAGCTAAGAAACCTAATCACCAAAGCAAAAATGTATATAGCCGATATATATCTGATCATAACGTCCTGGTCGTCCACTCCAACAAAGATAGGCATAATCTTAACCGTTGCATCTACGCCGGCCCGATTGACATAGACTCATCGAAGTAGATCATATATGATGTTTGTTATAATTGGGCGTTACGGTCATATGGCCAATGTAATCCACTTCGGTACGGTCTTCTTCTGGAACGAATGTACATTTATATGATAATGGCCACTTTATAGAGACACACTGCCTGCGCAGATCCTATGAATGTTTGTGAACGGTTTTTGATGCACTCAATCCTGTGTACAGTGACAAAGTTCCAAAATGGCAAACCTAAACAAACTTTTAAAGGTTCCATGTGACAACGTTTATTTCTTGAAAGGTCTCATGCAGAGAACAAGAGATTTTCATCTTGCAAAGACAACCGTCAATAGGCAGATCCATCAGATCTAGGTATATAATTAGTCAAAAACGAGCTTGTCCACACTGGGCACGTTCAAATGAATTGCAACAGACAGAGGTCGCCGTCAGGGCCTTTGTTCATGTTCAAACACAACTAGAAACGTACATAAAATTGGAAACGTTTATTAACTCCGTATTCGAAGTGCTAACATTTACCAATCGCCGAACTTTGACGAATCCTCTTAGAATAAGCCGTTTCATTGCTAGAGGAAGCGCACTATTTTGGCGATTGTTCCTCCTCACCCTGTTGGTGGAAACCTCTACATATTCTGTATGGTGCATAACTTGGAGCAAGCAGATTACCAACTGGACTAAACGTGCTTAACGCAGTGTGACATACCGCTAGGAGATAGGTAATTATATTCTGGACGAATTGTAAATCTTATTTTTGTGCGACGACATCATGACGAGAAGGTCAACCAACCTTTCATCCTGTTAAGTTCATGGATGAAATCAACGTACTTGACAGATTACTCGAAACCTTGCTTAAATCACTACAACAAGAAATAAACTGATTCACAAGCAGATCTAGTTAAACACTTATAAAATCTTAATAAGAAAGGCGAATAAATCTATTTAAATGATGATATGCTATGAAATGCGAACGCCTTTTAACACGTATTAAATGTCCGTATAAAGACAGGTTACGGTTATGACACAAATAGTGCATTACGATTTCAGGTCATTTCTCCCGTAAGGTCTAATACTAAAACTTATGGTCAATATTTGCCTTAGTGAAGTAGTATGAAACACATTGCCTGAGAAACAATTGTAAAAATTGTATAAAGAGTAATAAAACTCTCACTCAGCCCGAGTTCCACAAACATTGAAGTTTATATTCCTTGGATAATAAAACATCCACACGTTCTGCAAACACTTGTTTTCATTAATTCGTAAGAGTTCTTTAGTTATTTTCCTGCTCTGTACTGTATACTACACAGAGCTAACAGGTTATTTAACAGTATTTCATTAAGTGTAAACAATTGTCGTGTATATTATTTCACTTTCATCACATTATACCAAAGTGAGATCTATCTATCTATCTATCTATCTATCTATATATATATATATATATATATATATATATATATATATATATATATATATATATATATATATAGCGAAGTATTGAATTTTGAAAGAGCAGTGAAACTGAAAGTTTAATACACTGAGCATTAGTTCATATTTTATCACATTTAGACCGGAGAAATCTTTGTGAACGGTCATTGCAAACTTTAATATTATTTGTTTCCATGTCACTGTTAAAACTTCAAAAGAGGTCAGTGTTCCGATTCAAAGAAATTAGCCGGTTATCTAAACACATGCAATAAGAAAGAGAACTTCCGATCCGTATCAAATACTTATTCGTCAAAATGAAACGTTATATTACGTAGCTCAGAGATTGTGACTGAAACAAGAAATGATTGTCTTTCGAAAACTTTCTAGAAACCACTGCATAAGACTGGCTGAGCGAAATCAAGGCGTACACCTTGAAAGTAATGTTACATTAAAGTGTCAAACGCGATCGAAATTTACTAATAGAGTGAGACGTTTTGCTTCGAGGAAATCTAGGAAAACAATAGTTTTTTTTTTACGATAGAGACCTCACGTGCAATATATAGCAAGGTACAACCATAGGTAAGTTTTGCGCAGTGTCTGAATATCTAGTGTGTTCTGAGTAACGTAAGTGAGGAAATTATATGTACATTTCGAACGTGGTATATATTGTGATTTAGGGATAGTAGTGTCTAGTAAGAAAACATTTCCTCCAAAGGAGAGTGAGACACGACAGTATAAAGACGGAGTCCGCGATAAAACGAGAAGTGACGAGTGAAGTCCGAAAAGGAAAGGGACGAATTCAGTGTACAATCTATGAACTCCAAGATGGAGAGGCAGTTGGAATAGGAAGACTCGTGGAGATAGGACGCTGCAGCACGGTTGAGAGGAAGGTAATGCAATCAGTCTCGGACTTTCCGCTCTTGTCGCCACTCTTTATGATGATGAAATGAATCCAAGTCAGAGACTGTTATCAAATTATGTTGATATCATTAAAGTTCAAACGATATTACCACAATGTTTAATTTGTTTGATTAAAGTTATTTCACTTGTCTACGTAGGCTCGTATTTACTTATTTCTTCCCAATAAATCTTGCCCAGTTCTCTTTTGATGTTCTAATTTTCGCTCACACTGAGTCATAATATGGAGGGATGCCATTACTTATATAATAAAGCAAACCCCAATGAAGTAAGAGGGAGACGGTGCAAAGTATGCGATGGAATTATATGTACATCTCGAAAGTGGTATATATTGCGATTTAACGATAGTTTTGTCTGTTAAGAAAGCATGTTTTACAGAGGAGAGTGAGACACGACAGTCTAAAGACGGAGTCCGAGAAACAACGAGACGTGACGAGTGAAGTCCGACTGGGAAAGGGAAAGGGGCGAGTTCAGAGTACAATCTAGGAAGTGCAAGGAAGGAAAGAAGGCATTCGGAATAGGAGGACTCGTGGAAATAGGACGTAGGAGCACGGTCGAGACGAAGGTGATGCAATCAGTCGTGGACATTCCGCTCTTGTCAACATCCATGTGGGGTCTCGGGTTCAAAACCAAATTACCTCCAAATATGTTCAATCAATTTTAATTCTCCTTGGACACGTGCATGGAATGATGGAGATTGCTCTGATTATAAGACACATATATTACCTATAATATTTTACTTTAATAATGTTTAAAAAATCTGGAAGTGAGTAAGGATCTCTGAATTTTATGCAACAGTAATCGAACATGTAGTAGCGTACGGAACATTTTCGATAGAGAGCTCACGTGGTAATGTACGACAAGGTACTACCATAGGTAAGTTTTGTGCAGTGTCGGAGTAGCTAGTGTTTTATGAGTAACGTAAGTTATGGAATTATATGTACATTTCGAAAGTGATATTGCTATTTCTGGATAGTTGTGTCTGTTAAGGAAACCTTTTCTCCAAAGGACAGTGAGACACGACAGTATAAAGAAGGAGTCCGAGCAAAAACGAGAAGTAACGTGGGAAGTTCGAAAGGGAAAGGGAAGAGTTCAGAGTACAATCTAGGAAATCTAAGAAGGAAAGGCAGTCGGAATAGGAAGACTCGTGGAGATAGGACGTTGGAGAACGGTCGAGAGAAAGGTGATGCAATCAGTCGCGGACATTCCGCTCTTGTCATCACTCATTATGATGATGAAATGAATCCAAGTCAGAGACTGTTATCAAATTATGTTGATATCATTAAAGTTGAAATGATATTACCACAATTAATTTGTTTGATTAAAGTTGTTATTTATTTCACTTGTCTACAGAGGCTCGTATTTAATTATTTCTGCCCAACATTCTTGCCCAGTTGTCTTTTGATGTTCTAATTTTCGCTCACACTGGGTCATAATATGGAGGGATGTCATTACCTATATAATGAAGCAAAATCCAATGAAGTAAGAGGGAGACGGTGTAAAGTGCCGGTTTTTGTCTGGGATTACTTTTAAACAGAGTGAGCAACAGAGTAAAGCTGAGTGATATATTGTACAAGAATTAGAGTATCTGTAGTAGTGACAAATTTGATTATTGTTAAAGAAGGAATTACGAGAGTGAATCGAGTTAATATATATTATGCACTAGTTAGTTAGTGCATGCAACTGTTTGATATTTGTTAATGTAAGTTTTGATTACAATTTACAATAACGTACCTGAAATGCTTTCATAGGTGGTCGTTGTCTGAAATCAATTAATTCAGAACGAAAAACTGTCTCAGTTATTTTTGCGAGACGAGATAACTCAAGAAGTCTCGAGGGCGTAATTGCACATAGTTGATGCGAGCTAGTTTAATTCGGAGAGAAATTCAGCATTTTGAACTGCTTGAGAGTGATTAACAAAGTCCGCAGCTTGATACTTTATTCGAAGACATTAAGACTTAGTAAATACTTAAGCTAAGTAAATTGATTGGTGATACAGATGAGTAGACTAGAATAACATCTGATATGCAGTTGGCCAACGAGTTGAAATATATTTTCGAAGACGAATTATGTTATAAAGAGACCCAGTTAGCGGAATATGTAGAGCGGAGACTAAGGTAATACAGAGAGAACAGCAAGCGGCAGATACAGAGAATTACTCAAGCCGAAGAGAAAAAATGATTAGAGCAGCCAAGGAAAATGAACTAATAAGACTAGATGAGGAAAAGGAACAATAAAGAGAAAGAGAAAGATAAATCGTATTAGCCAGATTGATGCAAGACCCTGGGACATAAAAGCTGCGTTAGCCATCGAGACACTAAGAATCTAAGCGGAACGAATAACTGAATGAACATTCAGGACCCACAAGCAAAGATCAAACTATAGACGTATCGTCCAGATAATGCCGATGTTTATCGACAAAGATTAAATCATGATGACTTTTTATCTCAATTAAAATTTTAGCTATAATCCATCAATTATCCAAAGACCAGTGGGGTCCATAATATCTCTGCAATTTTGCAAGGGACTTGGAAGGATATTATCATCGTATGGCACCAAATGAATTAGACGATTATAACGCTGTTAAGGAGCTACGAGCTGTCGGCTGAACGTTTTCGCAAACGAGCAATGGAGACACCTACAAAATTTCAAACGCATACTCGAGTGCGCGTGCTTTACGATATATGGATTAAAATGAAAAGCACCGCGCTCACTTATGAAGGCATACCGGAAAAGATTTTGTAAGAACATGTAAAGACCTGATCGTATTTTTAGAGTAACGTGATTTCGCGACCTTAGAAGACAGTATGATGGCTGAGCGATATGAGAGTGAACACTCTCGTCCAACCACCTGGGGTCGCAGGGACCAACCCTAACCACTGACGTCGGAAAGGCTAACGGGTTGGAACTTCATAGTAGGAATGATCATAATTATGGGAAGCTAGGGGCTGATAATCCCATTTGTGATCAGTTCCGTGGCCCACGAAAGACCAAAGTTGTACATCAGGCACCCCAGGCAAGAAATCTGAAGTTTAATACTAAAGGTGCAACAAACATGGCCATTTTCTCAAAAACTACAGGAAACATCATCTAACGATAAATGCAGTGACATTAGACACTTGTACAAGACATAAACCAGTACATCGAATAGAGCAACAGCTAGGGCAAACGTCAGCGCTTTTTTCTAGTCCGTTGATTGACTTGATAAGGACGAGAGCTCCGACAAAGGTTATTTGTCCAGACGCTTGTGAGAGAGAATTTTAGATGTTGAGGCATACGTTGACGTCAGACACCGTAGTGAGACTTCCTGACGTTACAAAGGACTTTGTCTTACGTATCGGTGCTTCTGACATGGATCTTGGTGCATCTTTACTGCAGGAGTATGCTGGGAACTTATTCCCGGTTACTTATGGTATCAGGAAGTTGTTGCCAGCTGAAAGTTATTCTTCGGTTAATGAAACATAATGCCTATCGATGATCTTTGGAATCTCTCAATTTCAACGCAATATGAATGGGCGAAGGTTTATGCTAATTTAAAGTGACAAACTTGATTTATGCTGAATGCACGAGTTCTAAAGTTAAAATCAGTAGGGTAAGGCACTTTAGTTTCATGTAATATTCTGGGTTGTTTATTGTTTGCTGTATTCAAACTTGTTTGATATCACCAGAATTAATATTATGTATCGTTTATTCAATTTCTTGGTACATGTGTTTGAGCTATAGTTGTTATGCAATTTATCTTTTACTTTTACAGATATTTGTCCGTAAGCATACTTGATAGAATACGATAGAAATGTTAATATGTGCAAGACTTCATAACGTTATATAAAAAAATATATACTAATTTCATGTATCTGCTAGGACGATACCGATTATCGTGATTATTCTGTAACAAGCTGTAACGTAATTTCGGCGTAGTGACGGAAAAAACCGAAAGGTACAAATTTTGACAAATAATTTATCTTCCTAGAACACAAAGTGAAAATCAAACAAAATAAAGGTATTGCGAATTTAATCCAACAATAATCTTCAAATTAAAAAAAACAAGTGAAAATAATTTAAATTTTTGGATACAATTCAATAGAAGTCAAACTTTAACCTAACGCAAAAGGTGTAGATGTACCAAGACCTTTTTGTTACTTCACAGTCATATAATTCGCGTGTGTAATTAATTATAAATTCAAGTGAATATCCATTAATATTTCTTGATATCAGCATATTTTATTTCTTCATTAAGAAATAACTTGAATTAAACATTTTGAAGAAATCAATCAAAATGAAATGCAATACAGCATGATTCTGCGAAATTGTAAAGCACATATAAATTATCGTTAAGGAAACTGGATTGTATACACGTATGCCTGATGTCAGGTCACAATTAAAAGTTTCTAAAAAAGATGTATTATCTAATGGTAAAAACCTTTTAGAGACATCTCGATGCTTGCAATTTAAAATCTTAGTTACAATTATAAATGTATCCCTAAAAGTATAACATGTCAGTTAGAGCAGGTCAATTGTATTTTATTCCAATAGCCTAGACCAAAAATCAAATAAACATATTTTATTATATTAACTATGTTCCTGATAATGAACCCATACAAATATAGAATATTTTATATTGTTATTGGTTGTCCACATATTACAATTTTTAAAAATCAATTATTCAGTTTAGGTAGAAAATACACTTGGTTTTGGACAAATTTAAGTCCAACATAAATGTTACATTACAATAGCATACAATTGACAAAAAAAAACATAGAATGTAACAAGGAATCGTAATTAATCTAGGCTCTTACAGAAAGTAACAAGAAAAAGATGAATATGACAAGCATTGTGATATTTAACAAACAATTTATTTTATTATTTATTTCCCTACAGACCACGGTAAATATGAGAAAACGAACTTACGGTCTAACGAATCAAATCCAAAAATAATCCAAGAATTACTAAAGGTCTTATCATTTAAAAGTCTTAAAAGTCTTCAATGAAACTGAGTTTAAATCCCAATGAAATCCAAACTGGAAGCCGAAGACGAATGAAGTAACATATGAAGTGATGCAGTGCAAACAGTCTAATGGTGAATCACATAAAATAGTATTCCAGTGTTTTAATTGATTTTAAATTTCGATAAATGTCCATGTCCAAGAATTAGCTTATAGTACTGGTATTTTCAGGCACACAATTACTTGAACTCCAAATAATTTGAAGAAAATAAAATAGGTAGCCCAATCTAGGCACAACATGATACAACTTTACTTTTCAAGTGTTAAGGCACGAATGACTATTCATTCTTAAAAATGCAGTTATAAGTCAAACTGCAACGCAATGAGATACCCAGATGAGGGTCACGTGGTCATATCTTTGTAGAAAAATTGCGCATGTTACATGTCTAACATCAAGTACTCACTGGATAGTCTTTACTGAAATCAATGACTTTGACTGGCTGCGATGGAAATTAAACTTTTTTGAAGCAATCCCCCCCCCCAATCTGGATATTTTTGTTTTGATTTAAAAGTTAAGCTTCCATTGTATGATTCAATTAGCGAAAGGAAATAGGTAAAAATTTGTCTCGCCAGATTCAATATTGCTAATTCTGCTCAAGGATTTGCTATGTTATGTATCACATATCATAACACGACAAATGGCTAAACCCCTAAGACTAGAACAATAACTAGTAAACCATTCGGTATTCCTAAGATTATTCTGATAGTGGGAGTGATGATGGGTGTGCGGTATATCTGGATGAAGGATACCACCCTATATGCATGCTTGGTTTAAATGTGGTGGGGGTGGGGATGGATATGATGTATATCTGTCGCATGGAATCCTCTCCATATACAAACATGGTTTATATTTGACCTTACTGAAGTAAATAATCTCATCTTTGTTCACAGAAGAATGTAGACATTAACCGGTCTCCCGAAATGAATAAACTTTATCAAACGACGGTGTATATACGTGGTAAATATGTGACGCAAGTACGATTCAAAAACAAAAAGATTTGTTTACGCGTTCTGTACAACTTAATTTTCCAAATAAAATACAGTACAGTATCGTATTTCTGCATCCAGCACTCGTCTTTTCCCAAACATATCGCAAAAAGGTTATGCTTAGTTATGGAATTTCAACTTAAACACTAAATTGTATTATGTAGGTCAACTCAGACCGGTACTTGCACCGTATCAAGCAATGTGATATTACAAGATTTGGAATTATGGGAGATAAATGTTTTGTTTTTAATCAAATGTTATGTTTATTGATGATTGCTTATTCTTTGCTTTGTATTTGTTAATGAAATAGTATATATTTTTGCTCTTTCATCTCTGTTTGCTACAATTTACACATAACAAAAGAAGGGCATAGAGTTAGTCACAATGAACGAAATCATTCGATCTTCTTTCTATCTTAATAATTTCTGCTGAAATAAAATATATCACAAAAAGAATTTCAGTTGGGTACTTTTTAATATTACATTTTTTCAACTCGTTAAATAATTCCCAGCTTTTTCAGGTCCAGGCGAAAGCTGGACATTATTCAACTCGTTTCATAAATTCAATAGTAAATCGTTACCCATTCAAAACAATATATAACAGCTTCCGATTTCACTTGAGCTTTTCCATTTACTCAAATCAGTCCTCTGCTATGGGCTAAAATTTCTTAACCCAAAGTAGAAAAGGCACATAATGCGAATCTTTGAAGAGCTTTTGATCAATATATAGTATATAACTATTCAATGGCTTTACTGTCTGTGGAAGGAGCTAGGCAGATTTTAAATTAGCCAAAATTTGGCTAAGGATTCCTGTTACCATACTCAGTGAGACTGGTACACAACTAATGTCCTTTTAGCCCAATTTGGCTAATTCCTACAAAGCTGTTCTTCACTCTTAGGTTGAAACCAAATCTTGGCTAAATGAATGCTTAGCCAAAATTTGGCTAAGGATCCCTGTTGCCATACTCAATGAGGCTGGTACACAACTAAAGTCCTTTTAGCCCAATTTGGCTAATTCCTACCAAGCTGTTGTTCACACTTTTAGGTTGAAACCAAATCTTGGCTAAATGAATTCTTAGCCAAAATTTGGCTAGTGTCTTTTAGTATAATCCCCATGTATGGTTGCAGAATCTAGGAAACTGATTAGCCAAAATTTGGCTAACTGCAATATTGTCTGTTTCCATAATGTACTGTATGACTTTTAGGCAAAGACCAAATTTTGAATAAATGTATCCTTAGCCAAAATTTGGCTAGTGTGAACAACAGCATTTAGTACAAGCTGCATGTATGGCTGTTAGAATCAAAAAGCGTAAAAGCAATTAATTAGCAACATTTGGCTAATCACCTCAATGTCTCATACCATAATGTACCAAACCATCCCAGTGATTCTTATAAGGTTAGTATTTTTATATAAATTCATGAGGTAAATTATCTATTTTACCTCCATCCACCACCATTCCATTCTAATGTGTGCCAACCCTACTGTTGATAAATGTGTAATCAAAATAGTCTAGTAAATACACCTTTACTGAGCTGTAATCCCGAGGAAATGAATAGAGAATCAAAATAATAATATATGTACAGTAAAACCTGTCTTGATACCACTGTTATGAGAGACCATAATTTCCATACACAGACTTATTGATTATGTAGGATTATGACCTGTTTTGAGAGACCATTTCTTTTGGCAGAAGGGGTGGTCTTTGAAAACATGTTTTACGGTACCACAATGCTTTTAAATACCCAAATTTGTAATGATAATATCACATGGCATTTAGAAATTCTTATTATAAATGTAAATTTAGAACTTTCTGAAATGTATTATATCAATCTGTGCTTGGTCAAGTTTTGCCATAAAATGATGTCATGACATTACTTGTGGAACTTTAAAATTCAGTACGCTTTGGCCAATGTGTTTCCTGTATATATAAATCTTTGTAAGGAATAACTTAATTGGCTTTGACATTCAGTGAACCATAAACATTTTCAGCACAAAAATAAAGTTCTGCTAAAATATATAATCTCTTCAACCATCAAATTGTCTATGCAATAAGAATGTAAATGAATAAATGAAATGCTTGTAATTTATACTATGTCTTTATTTGAATATTTCATAAAAAGGGATAGGAAGCACATATTGGATTATGTTAATTAGGTCAGACAGAGTAATAAAAAGCATATTATCAAGTATATATCATGGTAACCCATTTATTTTTAAATCTGACATCATATAAGACAAGTGACTGAAGCTTTAAATATAACAGTAAACACAGACATAAGGTTTTTTTGTTTCAAGTTCAAATGCACATATTAATAATTGTGTAAAACTTTGCTCAGGCTCTGTATGTCTTTGAACTCTTCGCAGAGTCTTTTTTGAGTAACTAAGGTATGGTTGCCATCAACAATATCAACGATACCTTCAGACTTAAAATTCAATTCTAATGAGTCATCACCAACATCTACAGTTCCAATTGCAGGAGGAAATTCCTTGAAGTTTCCATGTTGTACCATAACTTTTGCATTGATATACAACCTGCAGACATAATTATGATCAATGCTTCTGACAGCAATTTTGCTTGATGAACAATGCAGTGTCTGTATATCAACCTCAAATGTTCCAAGAAACTTTGACTGAGCCGCATGCATGAAAACATTCTGCTCATTCTGAAAAACATAATCACATTGGAGATAATAAAAAAACATGCTAAGCACAAACATCACACAGAGCTGAATTTCCTTTTTTAAAATGTTAAGTTACTTACAAAAGTACAGTGCACTCATTAAATATGGATAATCTTAGTCAAAACTTAATATATGTTAGGGACAAACCAGTTAATCTTCAGGGATGGTTGTTGGAGGGGTGGGTGGGAACTAAAAAAAATAAATGAATAGGAATTCCAAAGAATGTTTGCGTGATTTTAATGCTTTACATATCTTTAATAATTGTTCAGTCATATCATTACGATGTCTGGTGTGTGACAGTTTATAGTGATTTCTATTATTGGGCCATCATACAAAAGACATGTGGCATGCTGTCCCACCCATTTACATTATCCTGACACCAGGCCAAAGAATTCTAACGCTAATGTCTTAATGCTGGGCAATAGCAATGCAGCTGTTAGTATCATTGTTACAAGTCTTTGGTATAACTGAGCCAGGGTTCAAAACCGCAACCTCCTACATACAAGGCAGATGCTCTAACCACAAGGCCACTGGTTCATTGGAACTCCAATGCTAATAAGAATGTTAGCTTGTAACAAAGCATGTCGGATAAATGTATTGAAAGTTTCATCGTGATTTTGTCACACAGGGGTCATCTCTGTACTAGAACTTTAATACTATTTTAATGCATGTGTGTGTGTGTGACAAACCGCATAAAAACTTTAATAAGTTGACAAGATCAGACTGAAATAAAAGCCACAAATTGATTTTGAAAAATTTGGAACTTGTTTTCATGGAACCTCAAAAATATTTATCAATGTTTATAAAGTTAAAAATATTAACAAAATATGGTACTCTTATTGATGTACAGATGAGTTAAGCTATTGGTGGATGGAACCCATTTTATATTCCAGACTTTTCACTGGGTGTGATACTTATAGAGATCAGGTTTGGGAGACTCTAGACTTCATTGTGACTACTTTCCTTTATAATTACAGAAATCAAATGTAAAGACACTGTATTTACTGATGAAAAAGCATATTACCTTCAAAAATGTGCTTAGACTTTCACAGAAATATGTGACACTGTTGCAGTCCAACTGTTTGTAAAACAGCATAGTACTCATGACATGATCTGTCCAAAGCAATTCCACTGTAAATCCAGCACCCCAAATACACTATAAAAAGATAAAGGCACATAGTAGCCAATTTATAATTTTTTTGCTTGTTTGCATACTGACAATGAAATCCACAAAAAGCATATACACAAAGTATTCCATATTAACAATCCTTTATTATCCACTGAATTAGAAAAATAAACATAACACGGGTATTATAAATGCTGCACAAAATCAAATTATGGCAACATGGAAAATGCATGTTAGTACTGGTTTTCAATACAATTTTGACTAAGTCATATTTTTCTGCACATGTTCTCTATATATTCTCAGGAATCAATGACCTACTGATAATCACACACTAAGTAGTTATTGAATTAACTACTTGCAGATTGCATTAATTACAGTTCAGTTTTTCTTGCCACACATTTTAGTTTCCGAAAATGCACACCTTGAAAACTGTTATTACAGATCTTAATTGTATAAACTTTATGAATAAACTGATGTAAAATGGTCAGTTTGTGTCCATATACATTTGTGACAAAGCTTTCCCAGATTATAAATGTATCCACCAGCAAGTCCACCATTAACTCTTATTCATTATTCTGTTTCCAACTAATACATCAATATAAAGGAAAACATTTTAAAAAAATATAAAAATTTGATCTATATTTTTATTACTTAAATTTCATTACCTGTTATAAATAATCATTCTTCATTACTGGCATTTTTGCTGTCAGGTTACAAATAAAAATTATATCATTGATGAAATGTAAAAATGTATAATTCAATGGAATTTGGAGACATGCTAATGGCTCAACCCATGAAAAGAGGTGTACAGCTTGTTCACATCAAGTATACAATATAATATACATGTACTGATCATGAATTGTCTAGTTCAAACTGTTTTAATGTATGGATCATTTTAAACAAGAGAGTTTGCAATGTATATGAGCAAAAGAGAATTTAAAATGCTTTTGTTAATTACCTTTATACATGTTTCATCACTACTAAGTCCACATTCTTCAGCTGTTCCAAACTTATAATTTATATCTGGATCTGTAAGAAAAGATTTAATAGCATCTTCAATTCTAAACTTATACATACACTATCTGAAACCAACTTCTCTTAAATCACCCTCTCTTAATCTCTTTCATGCATATATTTCATGTGATAAATCTGGGGATTGACTGTTAAAACTAGAATATTGACAATTCTGCAAAGTCCAACTAAAATGAACATGATTTATTTTAAGTCAAATTTAAAACCAAAGACTTCTTTAACCTGACATGCATAACTTTTATATTTTTATGATTGTCAAAATGTTCCTTGCACAGATCTGAATTCATAATTAATTGTGTTGTATGGTCACATTTGAGATGAGAAATTTGAATACACTATATTGGATTGATGTGAATGACAGATCAAGTTTTTGACAAACACATAATGTTGGCAACTGATAATCAATTATAGGATTTTTAAATCTTCTAATACTAGTATTAAATTAGTTTTGATTAGTGTTTCTATTTTTGTACATGTGTATAAAAATTAATTATCTTAACAATGAAAACTTCAAAGGTGATCATGTTCACACAATATTTGGAGGGTGTGTGTGACCTGACTCTTTGGAAACTGTACCTAGTCACAGTCAGCAAGTGAACAGCAGCTTAATCCTCTAGTTAACAGTGGTGTAATTAATTTCAGAGATTGGATTCTCCGTCACTACTCAGCAATGAATGAATTTGAATTCTGATTTTTTCTGGCTCACAAAATTGCATATTGGTGTAAAACTATATGATACAACTATATATATGAGATTTGGTCAAAAACTTAATAATATGGTTTGAAAAAGTATTCAGCAGAGATTAGAACTGCTGCATACAACCCGTCAATAAATAATAACATAATATAATTCTGTCATTATTGCATGTCTGGATAGACATTTTGAATATTTTCTGTCATGGTAAAAATTAATCCCATTTCCAGTTAATCTGCAGTTTTAACAGCAATACATATCCATAGAAAAACTGTGTTTGGTCCACAAAATTCAATAACGTTACACAATATTTTTCTATCTCCCTTTCTAGAATCTGGAGAAGAAAAAAAACATTTAGGTAATATTGTCTGGTAAAATATAGAAATATACTTACATTTCACTTTTACATAAGTACCAATATCTGTGTCATTAAGATTTATGCAAATCTTTCCTTGTCTGCTGAGAGTCAAAGACCATGTGCTGAAGGAGAGCAGATCCTTATTGTAGATATAACAGCTATCAGACCCTACAAAAAATGAGATATTTCATGTGTCAATTAATAACAGCATTAGGAATGTTCCTTTCTCTTTACAGTACAATTATCATTATTATTATTATTATTTTTATTATTATTATTATTATTATTATTATTATTATTATTATTATTATTATTATTATAAGAAGAAGAAGAAGAACAAATGAATAAAAACATACTTAATATATAACCTTGTCAGTTTCTTGGAAAAAAACCTGAACATTTTACTAACATATTGTGGATTTTAAATCAATTAGCAATGTATTTAAGAAGCTGAAACAGCTTATTACATTGCAAAAAAATGCAGGCTGGTTGTTTGATTGTTGCATTGTTTCATTGTGTATCTATCCTGAACTAATTATTATTTACTGAAAATTAAAAGTTTCATTGAAATTTCAAAATGAAAGATCATGCTTTCTTTAATGTGCTTGTTTATATGACACAGTATACAGAAACAAATCTTTATTTTAAAATTGTTTCAGGTAGAAATATAGTTCAGTAATTTCTATTTTCTGTGTAAAGGTTTTTAATCAGGAAGTGTCTCAATTGATATATTTTAAGAAATTCTGTTGTATATAGCGTTCATTAAAAACAATATTAACTGTACTTACTCTCTCCTGTCACACCAGCCTCTACTGTTTCATGCCCCTTCTCTGTTTAATCTTCTTCATGAAAATCATAAACTGATGACATTCTTAAACTGTGTTACTTCCTGGCTCATAGTGTGCTACTACTGGCATTTCTAGGTGGGCATACAATATTTAACCTCTCAAAGACATGCCTTAGTCCAATGTCTGTATAGAACTTCTGACTTTTGATCTTGGAGTTGGATCACATGGCTTATTAGTCTGGTCTTCGATATTAATGGTCATGAACTGGAGCTGTTGATGCTATGCTGATTGGATTATCAGTGATGATTTGTTGGATGATGTCTTGCTTTGTGCAAGATAAACAAATTATATAATACTGAAATGCCCATAGTCAAAGAGCTGATCTCACAATTTGCACAAATTATAACCATGTACAAATCATTTTCTTTAAAATCCTTTAATTATAATGCACCATCAATCTAAAAAATTGTATAGCTTATTCCACTTTCCTTTTCTTAACCAGCAATTTGTATAGATAGTGTAACATCAAGATCTTCCACCCCAACCCCCTAATTATTTATTTCCACCTCCCTTACAACTCATTAGTTTCCCCCTCTAGTTCTAACTTCTACTCCCTTGTCTAAAATAATTAATTTCTTGTCAATATGGACACTTGGTAATAAGCTGAATGCAACATGTATATATGTAATGAGTCTGCTAGCAATTGGAAATGGGGTAGATTCAGCCATCACATTCTTTTCCCCATTCAACAAATTAATTTATTTTTATTAATGCGCCCTTTGGTAATACACTTAAGGCATACAAGTGAGATACCACAACATAATGGATCCTTGAACCAATGGGGGGGGGGCAGATCTATCTAGCTGATTTTCCCCCCACTATTATGAATTAGTTCCGTATACATAATCTATTTAGTATTAAACATATGGAAATACCATGCATGTAACATTCCATACAATATATTGTGCATGGGGGTACATGATCAATTAGCTGATTATTTCTCCTAACTGCAATTAGTTTCTCCTTTCCTTTTCTACATTTGATATATAATGCAGGTATATGTTTACTTTACAAAATCTCACATACCGGTATGGATGATTTCAAATGAACCTTTACAGTTAAAAGACGTTACAATTTCGGACTAATAGATTTTTAAGTCACTTGCATAGTATAAGACATAACTGTTAAAGAATCTTCCTGGTTCTTCTTAGCAAACTTACAATGCATTGAAATGGGGACCTGGTCCCCAGAATGATTCTGATGACCTAAGTGGTTAGAGCATCCACTTGAGATGTGGGAGGTTGTGGGTCAAACCCCAGCTAAGTTATATCAAAGATTTATACAAATGGTGCTAGCATCTGCATCACTTGGTGCTCATCATTAAGAGGTTAGTTCTGAGAATGGTTGGCCTGGTGCCAGAATAATGTGACTGGGTGGGACATGATGTTACATGTCTGCAGGGCTATGCATGAGTGGTGTACATCACTTTAAACTAAATATAAAAATCCAAAATACACACACACACACACACACATACACACACACACACACACACACACACGGTCATTTACAAGGTTTTGAAGGGAAAAAAATCTAGAGTGAGTGAAAGTGTCCAAGGTAAAATATGATGGGTACCTCAACAAATAATACTGTGTAACTCCTTTGGAATTGGATCAACAGATACTATACACATAAATGTCAGTAGAGATCAATGATGTTGCACTTATAATCTTGGCATCTTCTTCCCACACATTATTTGTTTCCTTATTCCTGTCCTGTAAATATTTATTTACATTGTTTTTGTGGTAATTTGTAAGTGATTTAGTAATCATTGTGGAGCACATGTCTGACAATACTATTTCAGGAAATTTTGAAGCGGTTTTCGCTTGTAGCATAAAACATACAATTGAGAAGAGAGAAAGATTAAGCAATAGAGAAAGACTGATATAGGAAGAAGAGTGTAAGACAGATGAGAGCCATAAAAACAGACTGGAAGTGAGAGGAAGACAGAAAAGAAAAAGAGGAAGACAGAAAAAAGAAACAAAGACAAAGATGAGAGAGAGAGAGGAAGAAAGATACAAGAAGATAAAGAGAGAGATAAGAAAAAGGGCAGTTTTATGAAGGGAAGAGAGGCGTGGAGAGAGAGAGAGGGAGAGAGAGAGAGAGAGAGAGAGAGAGAGAGAGAGAGAGAGAGAGAGAGAGAGTGTGTCAGGGCTGATTATTTTCCTATAGGAAGAAAATCACCTGGGTAAATTGTTACCTAGGAAATTTTTAGGAGGGGAGGGGGATTTGGTCTTTATGACACAGGCAAGACTTATGCATAATGAACACCAGCTTGTCATCCAACATATATAAAATCATGGATATTTTTGAGACCTTTTTCAATAAAACCATAATGTTAAGGTGCCTAAACTGTCAAATCAAATATGGTTATCCTATTTTTAAAGCACCATTAGTGTCCCATTTTTATAGCATATTAGTACTATTTTTTTTTAATTCTAAAATGTTGGGTGCAGTCAAATTTGGAGGCATGTCTTATAGTGTTACTTAACCATGGGATATTATGTGACACTGATTAAGTCCCCTCTGTGCAGTACTACATCATATCAAAAATCATTTCTGCTTCCACACATAAACTGTGCAATATGTTACCAATTAGAAAAATGAGTAACCCATCCAAGAATTGGGAAAAACATAATATTCCTTTAAATAATTATGTTGATGATTGGGTTAACAAATCTTATCATAAGCAACTGAAAACAAATTGCAGATGATTAAAAAAAAATTAAATGTGTTTAATGTTTCTAAAAATAGAAAATATAAAAGCTGAAATAATGTTCGAATATGAAAAATCTACAACTTTAAGACATATTGTTCTCTTTAGATTACTGTCTTTAAGATATTATTATCTCTCTGTCCTATGGGCTTTGATGTAATTAATATAAAGATATTTATGCCAGTGCATAAACTTATCAATGTTTTATTAATTAATACACAATCAAAACCATGCCTATGTATGCCATCTTTTATTGTGCTATTTTATTATCAATGAAATAATTATATGTACTAGAATTTATCATGTATATATATATATATATATATATATATATATATATATATATATATATATATATATATATATATATATATATATATATATATGACTTGTCTACTTTTATTCAGTAGACATTGTTTTTTTGTTTTTGTACTATTTTCCATGCAACGCCAGCAGTTGATCGGATCCAACCCATGACTTCTTCACAGTTAATTATAAATGTTCATAACTTTACAGAGAATAGTGTTAACATTAGTACATAGTATTATATTCTAATTCTAAACTCATTACAGAATATAAGCTATGAGAAAGAGAGAGAGCCGAAGAAAAGTAAATTTATTGTAAGAATTTCCACTTATATGCATATATGTACCAATACATATATGCACATTAAGCATTCACTCATTACAAGTTTTATAAAGTGACTATGGTTGTTACTCGTTTCAAAGCAATTCAGTTCTGCTATTATTTTAAATACATATTTTCCCTTAATAGCAATCTTTGAAAATTAAAAAATTACCATTGTAATAAGAGTTTCTGACACTAGGAAGAAATCTAACCTTGCCCGCTTGATAGGTTTATTCTTTCTCCAAGTGGATCTTTTTGAATCTATATTATTTTCTCATCAGAAATAAAGTTGAATACATTCATCATAAACATCAATTAGGACAATTAATGTTCATAAGTTTAAATGTGTAATTTTGAACTGAAGTATCTAAAACTATATTGTTGCTGTTTGCATCTACTTTGCGTCTGTGTATAGGCAACTCAAAGTTATTGCTCAATACAATAGCGTCTCCCCTTGAATCTGAATGCAAAAGAAATGATATATTGGTAACCCCAAGATGATCTAATATGTCTCCTGTCATTTAGTAAAATGTGTATCTTGCAATAGATATACTGAGTATTCCTCATTTTCTTCAGGTAATTCATTACAGCTCCAACCCATAGCAATATGACAGGATAGATTTTTCACAAGGCAGTTCTTTTATATAAATGTCTACATGGAACTGCACTCGAATATCTTCAGGACTTATTCAGGCCTTTTTCAAAAAAATACCAGTTGGGATCAAGATCACATGGAAAACTTCTAGTACCAGAACCAAGAACAGAACAATTCAAAAAGAGTTTTCAATATTCTGGTACAGTTGTATGGAATAAGCTTCCACTACATGTAAAATTGGCTGAAAATATTAGAGTACTTAAAAAGTGATATCATGAGCATGCATGTGTTTATTATAGATGATGATCATACCTATATTTATAGGTATTTCCTTTATGACAGCTTCTGTGTAGACTGTGACACTAATTATTGTATGTTTTGTATGGTTTAACGCCATTTTTAAGCACAATATAGGCTATACATGGCGGCCAGTATTAATGGTGGAGGAAGAACCCGGAAACCCCCCGGAAAGAACCACCGACCCACGAGAAGCTACTGGCAAGCTTACTCACATAACTACATTAGCCGAATCTTAGACTTGAACACACATAGACAGAGGTGAGATGGTAGTGATCTGTAATGGACAGTGCTTTAGACCACTCGGCCACTCGAGGCCCCTCACTAATTATTGCTATCTACATATAATGTGCATTTTCATACTCTCCTTAAGAGGGCCTCAAGGGAGAATAGTCCTTTACTAACGAGTCACCCTCTATAAATAAAGAATTATTATTATTATTATTATTATATTATTATTATTATTATTATTATTATTATTATTCATAGAGGCAATTCTCAATGAGTCATCCACTGCCTTTATTATAAAATTCTTATATCTGATATTGATCATTACATTACTTCTAGGATTTGCTGAGATATTCTATTTGATAGTGAACATTTTATTTTTAAGGCTTATGATATATATAAAAAAGAAAGTTCATATATTGTCGTTAAGAGAGAGAAAAAGAACAGAAAGAGCGAAGGTAATTTCTGAAATAAAAAATAACACAAACAATCAAAGGTCATTCAATAAAGTTGATTGAAATAGAAATGCAAAAATGATTAAAGAAATAGTAAACCAAATATCCAGTCATTAAATAAGAGTATTTTGCAACTGTCATCCTTGTTATTTTTACACAAAATTGGGTAACTTATCCTTTTCAAATTTAAGAACTTTGTTCTGTAGAATTTATTTTTAGTTAAAATATCTTATGTACTTAACATGATCTGGCCTGTTAGTATACTTCATGTTGTTTACTTGATATTAGAGAAAAGTTTGTTGCTTTTGGCTTACCAATAGATATTCTTTTCAATGAAATGTCAGCCACATTACAGCAAAGTAGCTTCTATGCAAACAACTTCACCTAATATACATTACTCTCTCAATGTTGTTGCATCATGACATTTACAAATCTTTATACATTTTGACATAGTGAATTGAACTTTGAAATTTATTGAACAATTAATGAAAGTAATTTGTGAAGTTAATAATTATTCATTAATATGTGTGTTTTATCAGTATACAGGGATCGCGCTGGGCTTCGCCAATGTCGCAAATTGCGATTTTTTTCCCTTATTGGCGACAAAAATATCCCATCTGGCGATTTTTTTGGCGACAGACTTTTTAGTTATTTAATTTCTACATACAATCATGGATTTGGACTGAATAAATTAAATGGGAGAACGAAAGGAAGCCACAAACCTGACTAAGTAATGCATTGGAATTAATTTGTTACACAAACAATCCTTTGTTCGTATTGATCATCCCATCTTTACAGTGCATTGTTACATCATAATCTGCTTATGCCGACATCTGGGCTGAGTACTGTATGCTGTGATACAGTCAATCATGCTACCGTACTATACCTACAACTGACCGACTTCTGAAGACGCGAATAGATCAGAAACAATTTAATTGAATGGCTAATCCTTCTGTTGTTTTTTTACATATACCAATACAATAGTTTTTCTGAACCTTCATAGAAAACTGATAACCTTTGAAGTACCGACTACGGTGTATAAATAGAAATCAAATGGAAAAAAATCTAAATTATAATTATATCTTCGCCAGTGCAACATTATCATGAGCAAACGCAAGTTAGACGTTGCGATTTCATTATCTCATCCTAAGTTACAAAAATTAACAGCGTTTGGATTTAGTGCAAATTCATCAGACAAAACAATCACTGGACCCGATGATAAACCTTGCAGTCCAACATCATCTACATGTAGCGCTTCAAGTGCAACACCACATTACGATGAACGGGGCAACAAGTCCCGAAAATTTCAAGACAGTTGGAAACTTGGGCGTCCGTGGCTCAGATATGATCCAAAGTTAAAACAGATGTTCTGTGATATATGTATCAAGGCAAAGTTTGTAAATTCATTTACAACTGGCTGTGATATTTTAAAGGAGTGCGTCACCAAACATGAATCCAGGCGGGGTAAGTAATATTTTTGCATTTTACTCATTGACCTTTTTCTTTGCCATCAATCCCACAGAGACTTAAACTCCACAACAAGAAATAGCAACAAAAAAAAATCAAGTTTGCATAATTAAAAATAATTATTTATTTCTCAAAATACAGGAGTGAAAGAATCCATAAATTGGGTGTGAATTTATGCTTATATATACGGTCCAATATTGCCAAGTTGTTAACTCGTGTAAGTTTCATTCGTGGGAATGGAGATCCTATTTTGCTTGTTGAGAAAATTTATACAGCATTCAGTGATCATTCTTGGGATTTAGGAAGCAATTCACTACAAGCTCTGGGGAGGGGGGGTGCATTTAATTATGGAATGCATGCAATCGACGACCGCATGATACGTCAATTATCTTATATTGCAATGTACGATCATAGGGTTTTATTGTTATTAAAATGTCAACTAAAGTTGATAATGCATTTTTTTCTTCTTCAGGTAACAACAGTCATACATGTGCACAAACGGTGATGCGGGATGCCAGCACTATGAAAGCAGCGAAGATCACTGCCATTAGCAAAAGCAAAATTTTTATTATTAGTGCTGTACGGAACACTTTCTTTGCGGCTTACTACAACCTGGCTAATACAATTGTCCCAAAGCTGCAACAGTTGTGTATCACACAGGTATTGAAAATATTATATTATAGCTTGTTAACAGTAATATTCTATGTATTTAAATGACAGTAACATAAGGAAAAAAACACATGTATAACCTTAATATATTCAATGTGATATTACTGTAGTACACCGTGATTGTTGTATAAATGCCACTTTTTGTTAATCATATATATATATATATATATATATATATATATATATATATATATATATATACACGCACACACACACACGCACACACAGTCAGAACATGTATAATAATAAATGAAATATTTATGGCATACAAAATTAATGATTATTTCTATTTCAGGGCGCCACCCAACTCTCAGACCTCAAAGTAGATAAGCACACATCGTATGACGGTCACGGAAGTACCAGTGAGTTTCAGCAGTCGTTGGCTGATGTCATAGTTGATGAGATGGCTACCGAGGTCAAGGAATCTCGTGTTTACAGCGTCATGCTTGACGAGAGCACAGATGTTTCAGTACATCAGAATTTGATTGTTTATGTTAGGTACCTAACTAATTTGGCTGGCAGTGTTCAACCAGTGACTCAATTTCTAGGTATTCGTCAGCTTCAAACCGCAAATGCAGAATCTATATATTCAGAGTTGTTAGGTTTAATTCAGTCATTTGGTTTTAGTCTGGACAATCTGATTGGTGTATCAACGGATGGTGCTGCAGTCATGTTGGGTTGCAAGAGTGGTGTTGTTACCAGGTTGAAGGAGGCTACTAAAGGTTTGCTTGCAACTCACTGCATTGCACATCGGTTAGCTCTGGGTACAGGCGCTGCAGCTGACGAGGTTAGATACTTGGTTAAGTTTCAAGATATACTGAATAATATGTACAAGTATTTTGCCTATTCCCCTCGTAATATGTGTAGACTTGAGGCAATTCAGTCAGTGTTAGAGTCTTCTCACACTCGCTTGCATCAGGTATTCCACACAAGGTGGCTGAGTTTTGAAGGTAGTGTACAGGCAGTTGTTGATAATTTTCAAGCTCTAGTTAGTGTCTTCTTGGAAGACAACTCTGCAAAGGCTCTTGCAATGTATAAGCCCATAGCTTGTTTCAAATTTGTTTATACAGCACACTATATGGCTGACATTCTCAGGCCTTTGGCAGTTCTGTGTCAAGCTTATCAGAGATCTGATATTGACTTTACCGAGGTTAATCCCCTTCTCCACTCCACTGTTGAGCTTCTTGAAAATCTGAGGTTAGAGTCTGGTAGTAACGTTTCTAGGTTTCTTTCTGAGATTCTAGCAGAACCAAGTTTAGATTCATCAGGTTTATGTACTTTTGAGTACAAAGGCCATACAATTAGTGATAATGCTAAGCAAAGGTCAGAGGCTGCATTGTCTTGTGCCAAATTTATAGATATTGTTATAGATAATCTAAAAGCAAGGTTCACGGAGGAGGGTGATTCGATAGTTTTGAGTGCTCTAACCAAGTTGTTTGATCCCTATTTGTATGGTTCACAGGCAATCAGTTCCATTCTTTCAGAGGTTTCAGGCATTGTTTCAGATTACTTGTCTACTTGTGGGTTAGGTAATCAGTCAGAGGTTAGTCAGGACTTGGCTGGCTTTGTGGCTTATGCTAGGGTTCAAGTTCTCAGGAATGGTAAGGTGTATAGAGGTGTTAAGGATTTGATTCAGTTGGCAGTGAGATCCAGGACAATATACCCTTGCGCATCTGCGGCTGCTGAGAGACTACTGGTGTCACCTGTCAGCACTGTTGACTGTGAACGAGGATTCAGTAAGATGAACCTCATAAAAACTGACATCAGAAATAAACTCGGCATCTCATCTCTCGAGAATTTAATGAGAATCAGCATGTACCGATATGAAAATTTTGACTTTGAAACTGCATTCAGCAAGTGGGCAGCCGTAAAATCGCGACGGATCTTCACGTAACACTTTGTAACATTTTGTTAATGCTTGTTGTAATTAAAGTATTCATTTAATTAATCCATCTTTTGTCATTTTCATTGCCTTTTACATTAATAGACTAAATTAACACTTGGAAGAATGTACACTACCGTACTTGTTATGGCGACACTTTTTGAAAATTGGCGACAAAATATTGATGTTGGCGATTTGTTTGGCGACAGCTTTTTAAAAGCCAGGACCATCCCTGGTATATATAATTTTTATGTAGCAACAGATCACTGAAAATGTATGAGAATGTGTGAATGAAAAAAATGTGAACAAAAGTAAACATATGATAACTGTTCCTTATATTTGTTGGTGTGTTTTGGAAAGGACCAAAATATTAAAATGAAAACTTCTTTTTAACAGTGTTTAAAAAATTAAAAAAACTTTAGAATTTTGAAATATATAACTGATGAAAATAAGAATCTATCATGAAATATGCATCACTACACCAATTTTCACAAAACTATGTTAATGGGTCAAACATATTGAGAGCAAAATGAACAATAAGAAAGAATCACATATTGAATCATTTTGGGATTTTACTTCCCACAATTTGCTAAAGACAGACTCTCACAATTTCATTAATTGCACACTTTGAAAATCATTTGCATTCTGCATGTATTTCTATGTGAGACATTAAATTTATTATCTTGATTTAATCTATCCACCTACCTACATATCTATCTACCTATCTTTTATATAAGTAAAGGATGAGTATTATAATGTTTGTTATGACAGTATAATAATCCACCATTTATTTATTACCTAAGTATCTAACCCACAGTGGCTCTTCAATAACTAGAAGGTACTTGGAACACAATAAATTTGGAACAAAATTGTACTGTTAGTTCATGTAGCCCAGTGCTAACAGTTGGACATGTAACAAGGGTCATCCTGATTATCACCATCTCTAATTCAAATTTCACAGCCAAAATCACTTGGGAGAGCATGGTTAATTACACATTTGAATAATCTAATCATGATGGCAAGGCTTTATAGCCAAACAAGCCTTTGATAATGCCCTATGGACCACTTGCTTGCAGCTAACAGTCTCTTACCAAAGTTATGGATCCTAGATTATTTCATTATTTGGATTTGGTTTAGCTAAAAAATTCTACAATTTTTAAAATATAACTTTATATGCATGTCACAACAAAGTCAAGATATTAAAAGCGATTTTCATATATCCATATGATCAGGCAAAGCAGTACACTGACATAGTGAACTGAACTTAATTAATTGAAAAATTAATGAAAGTAATTTGTGAAGTTAATAATTATTCATTAATATATGTGTTTTATCAGTATATATAATTCAATTATGTAGCTACAGATGTGATATTCACTGAAAAATGTATGAGAATGTGTGAATGAATAAAATATGAATGAAAGTAAACATATGATAAACTGTTCCTTATATTTATTGGTGTGTTTTGGAAAGGACCAAAATATTAAAATGAAAACTTCTTTTTAACACCATTTGATAAATTAAAAAAACTTTAGAATTTTGAAATATATAACTGATGAAAATAAGAATATATCATGAAATATGCATCACTACACCAATTTTCACAAAACTATGTTAATGGGTCAAAAATATTGAGGGCAAAATGTACAATAAGAAAGAATCACATATTGAATCATTTTGGGATTTTACTTTTGACAATTTGCTAAAGACAGACTCTCACAATTTCATTAATTGCACATAAATGCCCAAAAGTTAACTTTGAAAATCATTTGCATTCTGCATGTATTTCTATGTGAGACATTAAATCTATTATCTTGATTTAATCTATCCACCTACCTACATATCTATCTACCTATTTTTTAAATAAGTAAAGATTGAGTATTATAATTTTTATTATGATAGTATAATAATCCACCATTTATTTATTACCTAAGCATCTAACCCACAGTGGCTCTTCAATAACTATTTTGAAAAGACTCAAAAAGTACTTGGAACACAATAAATTTGGAACAAAATTTTACTGTTAGTTCATGTAGCCCAGTGCAAACAGTTAGACATGTAACAAGGGTCATCCTGATTATCACCATCTCTAATTCAAATTTCACAGCCAAAATCACTTGGGAGAGCATGGTTAATTACACATTTGAATAATCTAATCATGATGGCAAGGCTGTATAGCCAAACAAGCCTTTGATGATGCCCTATGGACCACTTGCTTGCAGCTAACAGTCTCTTACCAAAGTTATGGATACTAGATTATTTCATTATTTGGATTTGGTTTAGCTGCAAATTTCTACAATTTTTAAAATATAACTTTATATGCATGTCACAACAAAGTCAAGATATTAAAAGGGATTTTCATATATCCATATGATTGGACAAAGCAGTACACTGACATAATCATTATTCATCAAATTTGAGCACAAGGGAAAAGATTAAATGTACTGATCTTGGTGCAAATTTTGTATGCACATAACATTCACTACAATTCTCATTGGCTAATATTTTGGTAGCTGAATGAGTAAATAAACAAACTAACTGAATCTTGATTGATCAATATTTGAAAGGACTGTAGATGTATATTTTAATAATCTTGACATGTAAATTCATGGAACAAATGTAATTTTAAAGTGGGTCTGATAATGTTATGAACTATATGTTAATAATCTACTTATCAAATGCATCATAGGCTTATTTTAATATTTACATGATAAGAAAATAAAGTATCCTGTATGATAATTAGGTATTATGAAATTACCAGTAGAAGCACATGTAGCAATCAGATCAATTGGTTGAAAAATTACTTTGAAAAGTGTGTACAATCTGTAGTTAACTAATCAACACCTGTTAGAGAAATATGTTATTATGTTTACACCCATGACTGAGTATTCACTGCACTACTGTCTTCAATGCAATGTGTTGATAAATATTGATTGCAGATAAATTATAAATTAATTCCTTTTATAAATACACGTGTGACTTTATTTTTTGTCTCAACTGCTCATCTCAACTATAACAATGCGAACACTATAAACTCAACATTGATACGGGTTGTGAAAAAAATTAGGTTGAATTGTTCATATCATATAAACACCAGAACTTTATAACAGGGCACCTTACAAGTATATAAACAATACAAGGACCGAAGCTTTTTCACATCTGGGAAGATGGGTTGCTTGCTTTCCAGGTTAAAGTTCATAATTTAATAAAATAATTAAAAAATCCTTTTAAACAGTCAAGAGAGATATATAATTGACTCTGCTTTGCATAGACGATGACAAAAACAAATGATAATAATGATAATAATAATGAGGACTTTGCATTACGCCTAGAAGCTCTAAGCACTTTACAACATATATAATGATATTACATTGTACTACAAAAAGCAAAACACTATGAAATTAGAAAATAAAAAAGCTCAAAATATTTGGAGATGTGCTCTGATCGTTGTACTCTAAGCATGATTCATGCATGCTGTGTTTTGAGCTTTTTGACATTTCTGGAGCAGATATTGAGATGAAACAGACATAATTGAGTTGCAATAGTTGAGTCTTGAAAGTACTAATTAAGACAAGTGTTTTAGTGGCATCAACTGAAAGATATTTGTGAATGGAGCTGATGCATCTCAGCTTAAGATAAGCAGCCTTTCCTATGTTCATGACATGTTGCTGCAGTGTGAGAGTAACTGACCAGAGTAACACCTAGGTTATGTACCATCTTTTTGACATGCAGATTGTACATTGCTATAAAGACTCTTTGATTTCAGATGAGATACATGTTGGGTCAGAACAACTTTTTCTAAGATTTTTTATATGAACAGGAGATTAGAAACTGGTCGGTAGTTCTTTAAAGCATTAAGGTTGAATGTTAGTTTCTTCAGCAGAAGGTTTTATACTGGCAGTTTTGAAAAATAATGGGAATTCCTCTGATGAGAGAGAGGTTTTAATAACATCAGTTAGTAAAGGCAATATTGGATCGAAGCACTCAAGCAGCAGTGATGTTGGAATTAGATCAAGTTCACATGACTTTGGTGCACTCATCATCACATCTATCAGAAATTAATCCATGTGCTGCTAGTGGTTGTTGCTGAAATACTGTAGTGTGATAATTTGGCTAAATGGACTATGTTTGTGACATTCTTCTTGGCAGCTTCATAGATTAGCTTATGAAAGTGAGTCTGTTGGAAAGTCAAAGCTTCTCCACACAGTGGTCTTTTTTAATGGTGCAAAGCTGGTCCCTAACACTGCTATACCATGTAGAACACTTTTGAATTGATACTCTGCACTTGATGGCTGAGATGTTTTCAAGCAATGAACACAGGCAGTTATCGTGTTCTTCTACTGTAGGAGGTAAGCAAGTTGTTAGGTTTTCGCTGGATGTCATGCATTAGTTTGGTTCTATTTATCATATCGAGGTGTCTTTCAATAGCAAGTAAAGGTGAAGGAACTGATACATTCAGATTGCATATAATGCAGTAGTTATCTGATGCAAGTTCGTGGGATACAAGGATGGACCATAGAATATTATAATCAGGTCTATGAAGACTTCAGTCTAAAATGTGACCATGTTTATTGGTGGGTTGGTTAACTGTTTAATGTTGAAAACATGAATGGAAATAGGATCATGCTATTGTTAACTGTGTTGCCTCCAAATCTAAAGAGCAGCACATATATTTTATTGTCTAGCAGCAGTTGTGTAAATTACATGATTACTAGTATTTTCATTTTTTTCAGTTTTGCTTATTTATAAAAAGACATCATGTCCAAGTTTTGAATGGGCTGTAATGAAAAAAATTCTGGAACAGTAAAACTATACTATTAAGATAATACTTGATCTACAGTATTGTGATTACTATATAATATCTGAGGATATTCCATTAATGATAACTTAATTGATGATTAGTTTAACGTTATTCTCAGTGATAATTTCCCACATATATTCATGAACTTAGAAGTATTTATCTAAATTCATCATGAAAGACTCACAATACATAACTTTGATGGAAATAGGTGGAATATGATATATCTCTGTGTGTCTGGCTGGCTAGGATTAGTTGATAGTGGGTGCAATAACTTACTTTACAAAATATTTAAAAAACTGATCCTTTTTTCAAATGAAAAATGTAGAAACTCAAAATAAGGTTACTGAAATTTGCACCAGATTCTTTGGTGCCATATTGAAAACATTTCAATCACTTGGAATGACAGAAAATGCCATAACTTTTGGCTTTTCAGTCTACATAGAAGCTGTCATTAAGGATATGCCTATAAATATAGGTATGATCATCAGCATTTAAACATCTAACATTAATGAATTTTTATTATCATGGAGTTTGCATGCTCTACTATGATAGCTGGACAAGTAACACAATTCATAAAATCAAGTGCCTTCTTTTTGAGTCAGTGTATGGCTCTCTCCAGTCCATGCTTTTGGTGTAAAATTCCTTTGATCATGACAGGTTTTCATTGATCATGCTGAGTGCTTAACAGCTGCCTGCTGGGCATGTAATAGCCTTGATAGAGGCAGAACTAGTAGAAGGCATTCAATCAGTTACAGCAGTATAAATAAGGTTAGTTTTCTTGCTACCAGAGAAGTTCAACCATATGTCCAAAGTGTGAAGAGAATGGACAAGGACTTGTACAGAAAACTTCTTGGAAATGAGTTCAACAAAGGTGTGTATAGATTTAAATTGCTAATTTGTAAACATTCTATAGGTTAACAAAACTAACAGAATATAAACAATAGTAATAGTTATATTATGTGAAATTATCTATTAGTATTGGGCACTTTTATTAAACTATTCAGGGATTTTTATTCCATTCAGTAAGCATAGCCCACATCTAATCAGAGCATACTCAGCATGAATTAGATTTGGCATAGTTTTCTAAATTTATGTTGTGAAGTTGATCCTATCAGCATGTATTACATTTTATCAAATTTAAATGTAAAATTTTCTAAAGATATTTTTAGCTTTAGCATTACATGTAAAAGATTTCAGACCAGTAGATTTACATATTTTGACTAAAGATATTTACTCCTAAACAAGTAGATTTTATTTTGTCTTCATAAACGTTATGTTGCAAGTACTGAAATGTTTGTCCCCGCTGTAATATTTGCTCTCTGCATACTATAATATAACAGCAAGTTTTGAACATAAATCTGATTCAGATTCTGATGGAAAATGCTATAACAAAAGGGAATTATTTATCTTTCAGTGTACTGCAAATTTTTTTTAAAAAATTCAATAGCATTTTTAGTTTCCATCAGAAGATTCCTGCCTGGTGACCACTGATGGAATTCATTTTGATTATTGAGCCTAACACTTACTGGCTATCAACAGTTCTCTGGTCCAGATTTATACTTGAATAATCACTATGTATTTCTTTCAAAATAATAGAGAATATACTCTTGATATCAGCATTTTTATAAGTAAAATGCTATTGGCAAAAATGCATTCAAATATTTAGTTATCATCAGCAGTAGGAAAAGAAAACTCAGAATGATAGCTGCGTAACTTTTAAAAGGTATGTTAGGTGAATTAAAGACTGCAGCAAGAACTAACAGGTTGAGACTTAATTTTTTTATCTTGCAGATATCAGTCTCCCAGCAACAAGATTTTTTCAAAAACGGTTGTCATCTTGAATGTCTAATTTAGGTAAATTACAATTTGTATTTGTTACACAGCAAGAACAGCAACTACTACTACTACTACTGCTACTACTACTACTACTACTACTACTACAGTAATTGCCACTTAGATTACAAACTTAAAGCATGGAAATAAAGCACTGAAATGGTAGAGTGAAACATATTTTCATTTCAGTCATGCATTATTCCACCAAAATAACTTTGAGGCTAATTAGTTATGGATGTTTATATGCTTAATTATTTAAGTGCCCTGATTTTCCTGCATTAAAATCATTTTAGTATCATTACTTAATTCTTCTAATTTTATTTGACTTTTTCAGTAAATCTTCTTTGAATCTTAATAAAGCTCTGTATCTTAATTATATTAAAAGAAAAACAGAAAGATACAAATTATTAAGCAGTTTAAATGTATGCATTAGTATGAAAACATCACAAAATTACTAGCATCATCATATGCATAACATTAATGTTTGTTTTAAAATCTATCTGCATACTAAAATCTGAAGACAATTTCAAATGCCATATGTTGCAGATTTCAATGTGAAAAGAAGAAGAGCTGCATTAGATTTAACTTTCATTGAAAAGGAAAAATCTGTGGCATGTGGGTGCAATAGTCATTGCAATGACAACTTTACAATGGAGGACATTTTAGTCTGGCGACAAAAATTGCATATACTACCGGAAGGACCGAAACGGATGACAGTACTCATTAGCATCATCCAAAAATGTGCAGTGACATATAAACATACAAAAACACAGACTTTCAAGGTCGATGACAAGACTGTATGCAGGTATGTATGGAATATAAAGTCATATTTGTTATTTTCAGACACCTTCCTTGTACACAACAAGATTAGTGTTTTCATTGAAACTGTCATATCCATCAGCACCATAAACGCCATAAATCTGACAAATTTAAATCTGAAGGAATGTTATATGCATCAGAAATCAGATAAAAAGAGTTGTACACAATTTAAGCCATATTTAAATGTTAAATCAGTCCTTTAACATTTGAGACTTCGTTTATATCAAAATCTAGTTGTCATAGATGCTCATCAGATTTTGGACAATTATAAATAAACATGTATGATTTTCGGTATGTGTTTATGACCAGACCATTTTTAATACAATTCAAATCAGTTTTAAAAATATGAATTTACTTGAGTGGGGAAGGGAGATGTAGAACACTTATTTTTATGGATATGTAGATGGCCAAATTATATATATATATATATATATATATATATATATATATATATATATATATATATATATATATATATATATATATATATATATATTTCTTTTAAAGATTTTAATCACTACTTAGTCATCTGGACAAACTGAAGAGTACATTTTCCAAACAAATATCTGTTCTCATGAAACACTACAGTCAAATGTAATGGGCAATCGTTCCAAAATAAACATGGTTTAGTACCTAAACATTTATCCCTGAAAGACATACATTGTTTTATGGATATTTTATAAGTATCAAATACATAGTTTGTTCAACTTTTCCTTTTAAATGAAATGTCATGTTAAACTTGAAAATATCCGATATAAAAGCACCTGAGTGAATACTTCAAAATATTTCCTCTGAAGACTGTTACATTGAAACAATTATGTAATATTGATACAATACAGATACAATGATTTAATGTTTCAAATAAAATGTGCCAGTAAACTTCTAATGGTTTATGATGAGCTAGAAAGTTGATTTAGCAAGAATAAATGAAAATTGAATGTGCAACTCTCAATTATATCTCACAGGATTATGATACCTATTATAATATTTAAAAAGAAGAATCTGAGTGTTAATTTTCCAACTGAATTGCAATGAAATTTGAACATTATTTATTATTTTTTATATTAATTTCTTCTATTATGACAGTTAAACAATCATTCAAAAGACTTGCTTAGTTTAGTTTAAAATAAATAAAATTCATTTAAAAATTACTGATACAAATTTTTCAGGTATACATAACCCAACAAGTCTCAGGCAGACATCGAGCTGAACGAGCAGATAGAAGAAGATATGATGTTGGGAGACATGTTTTGTATCTTGCAGATGCAACTATCATTCAAATCGGTCAGGTCATGGAAGTTGCGCCTGCTGAGATTACAATTAGATTATACAGAACAAAGCAATTTAAGGTGTCACTGACATCATGTAAACAGCTGACAATATCAGTCAGCAATATTTTACCAGGGGAATTTGAACTTCCTGCTTCAAGAAAATTGCTGATAGGCATAAAAAGACTTATTGAATTGAGATCTTGTATGTTAAAGTAAAAGTTGTTTTAAAGTAAAAGTTGTTACAATGTACACCATTTCAGTCATATGTTCTTTAATAATAAAATTTGTTATATATTTAAACATTTGGTTTAATAGTTTGGTTTTCTCTAGATTTTGTACACATCCATCTTCCTGTTGGTCCATCTCTCTGTTAAATACTTGATAAAGTTTGTAGGTTTAACATTTTTTGCCGAAATACTTGTTTGATTAAATCAATTTTAATGACAAAAATCATAGGTGTGATAAAAATACAGTCATTTCATTCACTGATTTATTTCTAACCCAACTCTAACAAGTAAGGTCCTAGCACTGTCATTGTATGTGGGTTTTATGCTTAATGTACATTATGTACTAACACGGTGCCATGTTAGAGTAACATGATCAGAACACACATCTCTATAAAGCAAACCTCCCCACTGCTCTGTACCATACAATGACTGCTACATTTCACTGATGGACTCCAGTCCAGCATTACCTATCTGGCCTCTCCCATGTGTACAAACCAGCAAGATACTTATGATCTTATTCTGGCAATCATATACTCATTATTCCCACTATGAAAATGAAGTCATATGTACAACATTCATTTGCATACCAGGGCCCAACAACTTGGAATGAATTGCTAAATGAAATTAGACACAAAGACACTGTAATCCCTTTTAAGAGTCTCTTAAAACTCTGAAAAACATGTCAACTGCAAAAGCAAACTTAAAGACTTAATGTTGTTTCCTACCTTAAATATTTTCAGCACGTTTTTGTTTTGCTTTATAGTTTCATGTGTTTTTTTTGTAGTCAAATCATTATAAATGTTGTAAAATGATTAGAGCTTCTAAAGATTAGGTGCTATACAAAGTACTCATTATTATTATTATTAGTATTATTATTATTATTATTATTATTATTATTTATACTATGGGTGAGTCTATTTCCCACCAACATCACTATTTTGTACATAGAAAAACCACTTGTTAAATCCATGTGAAAGGCAAATGTGTAGCATTCATTTAGCCAAGATTTGGTTTCAACCAAAGAGTGTGAAGAACAGCTTTGTAGGAATTAGCCAAATTGGGCTAAAAGGACATTAGTTGTGTACCAGCCTCAATGAGTATAGCAACAGGAATCCTTAGCCAAATTTTGGCTAAGCATTCATTTAGCCAAGATTTGGTTTCAACCAAAGAGCGTGAAGAACAGCTTTGTAGGAATTAGCCAAATTGGGCTAAAAGGACATTAGTTGTGTACCAGTCTCACTGAGTATGGTAACAGGAATCCTTAGCCAAATTTTGGCTAAGCATTCATTTTGCCAAGATTTGGTTTCAACCTAAGAGTGTGAAGAACAGCTTTTTAGGAATTAGCCAAATTGGGCTAAAAGGACATTAGTTGTGTACCAGCCTCACTGAGTATGGCAACAGGAATCCTTAGCCAAATTTTGGCTAATTTAAAACCTGCCTAGCTCCTTCCACAGACAGTAAAGCCATTGAATAGTTATATACTATATATTGATCAAAAGCTCTTCAAAGATTCTCATTATGTGCCTTTTCTACTTTGGGTTAAGAGATTTTAGCCCATAGCAGAGGCCTGATTTGAGTAAATGGAAAAGCTCAAGTGAAATCGGAAGCTGTTATATGCAGCTATCGATACCCATGTCCTGACATTTGATTAATTTCAAATAAGTATTGTGAAGCGAATTTTCTATATTTTCATAACTATATTGGTAAAGAACACTCACCCGAAACTTGCCCATCGACTGAGAAACAATGGAAAACACAGAGCAGAAGTACACATCGTATCCCCATGATGGCTTCAGCTTTTCAAAATTACAAGTGGTTTCCCCAGTAAAATATATAGCGACCTGCTGCACTTAGAAGTCAACTGTGAACACTTTGGGCATAAAGATGGGATGCAGTATGTAGTTTTAGATTACAAGGCACATTTTCATTAACTATATATATATATATAAATTAGATGTAAAACAAATGTGGGGCTCGAATTCCTGGACAGAAAATGCGTATCATAAACATTCCACGTTTAATGGGCTGGCTATACTCTTGCATTATCACGGTATGAACCTTCTTGATTTGTTATTTCCTTAAACTTAAAACAAAGTAGCATTCTTTATTAAAACTATGTCGAGCGATCTGCATAAATATTAGAAATCATATTAACTTATCAAGGCTAGTCCCATGTAGAAATTCTATTTTTTAAAACTAAACATTAATTTTTACATTTAAAAAACATATACTGGGAGGGGAGAGGCTTGGGAGCCAAGTGGTATAATTTACTTTCATTCACTTCCATCACACCTCTGTCGCGTGGAATCCTTTCTAGGTCAAGGGTAGTGAGAAAGCTTGTCCAGCAGCATCCAAACGGTCAGAGGTATTTTACCGGCGTTTACCTAGATTCTTCCAACACCAGTTATAATTGACCGCGATATATCATGCTGTTAGAAATAGCGTGAAATCCAAACCAAAGACATCAGCAACAACAACGCATTATACGTGCATTACATTCGTGTGATGTACATAACATACTTCAATGATGACGCGGGATACTCCTGTCAATCTCCATATTGTATCATGTCTTTACGTTTGACGCTACTTTTTTATATTTGCTACATGGCTTGATAACAATCATAACATCTATTAAGACTACCTGAAATATATGTTATCTCTATCTAGTTTACATCGTTTTTTAGTTAGAGACTTTTAGTTGTTTATTTCATCACGTGTCATTTCAAACCTTGCCCCGACAGTTCATTTATGCTTGACCCACATTGACTTTTTTATCATATTTTCGTTAATAACTAATTCATAGCTAAATTATTCTTTGTGATTATTATTTCAATATCTAGACCTGTATTAATATAAGTAATATGTTTGTTTGGGTCATGGTACATGTGTTTGAATTGCCTTAGTATAATCCAGATTTTATATTAATTTTAGGTTAATAATAAAAAGTGATATTGTAAATAAACGTTTGGACTTGACCTTGCCTCGACAGTTCATTTATGCTTGACCCATATTGACTTTTTTATTCAATATTGCGTTAACAACTAATTTATAGCTAAATTATTCTTTGTGATTATTAGTTCAATATCTGAACATTTATTAATATAAGTAAATTCGTTTGTTTGGGCCATGGTATAGGTGTTTGAATTGCCTTAGTATAATCAGGTCCTGCATTCAGTTTAGCAATACGTTTAAAGCAAACTAGCGTTTTCATTTTGTAAACATCAGTATCATTCTATAATGTTATTATTCATGAGGTAATAGTTTTTTTTACAGATGCTAATCGATAACTAAGGTAAAGGAGAGAACTATAAAGTCTTTCACCTGAAAGGATTTGTTCAGTCGTGCCTTGCCTGGACTGGTGTTGTCCACTTTGAGAACTTTACATTTCCGATAGGTATTATTGCTATTCAAATTGATGTATTATTCGGGCTGTCCTTTGATTAAAATATCGAAAAGTGCTACATTGGTGATGCTATTTGGATTCGTAAACTGTACCTGAGCATGTTCTCTAAGCATTTCGATGATACGTTTTTACCAACTTCCCTAATATTCAGTACCTGCTGAAGATGAAAGCTTTTTACGAAGGAAATTTCAACTGATCTTCGTAATCTGTTTGCCTTCGTAGGTAATTTGGCCTTGAAACATTGTATATTATATATTTCATAAACATAAACATTGAAGTAGCAATTGGTAAAGTGAAATGAAACTGGTTATTCACAACTAATTTGTGGGAGTTTCCAAAAGTCTGACCGTGTCTAAGTAAAAGGTTCTTCTAATTTTCCGAATGAGGATTGCTTCTGCTCTTGTGACTGGAATAATACAAATATGCGCTATCTGTCGTTGATGTTCCTAGTATGCTAGCAAGCATAAAGAGGCAGAACCGTTATTAACACAGCCAGCATCAAACGTTGATTCTGCATTTGAACAAAATTATCAACGCGGTGGTCTACGATGGTCACAACTACTACAAATTCATCCTGGCAAATAATTTCAGTGTGCAGTAGAATCGGGACTGGAAAAAAAACGTAATGTTCATCTACGACGAGGACACACTGCAATACACCCTGGTCAGGCAATCTTTTAACGATTTAATTGAACTCGTGATGAGCGGTTATTTGGATATCAGCATGCAAAGGAAATAATTAATAAAAATATAAAAACTTCTGAATGTGTTGCAAGACTACCAAATGTAATAGCTGCATTAAATAATGAAAATTACACGAACAATTTCTATGAAACCTACCAATGCAATCACAACGTAATATACACCGGAACAAGGATATGATTTTTTGAAACAACCAGAATTAGGCAATGTTGCTGTAATAAATGTATATGAACCTGGTGAACTTGAAGGGGAACAATAAGAGCGATTGATCCTATATGGAGTATTACGACACATAAACGATCCAGCGTTGTTACATCCACGGGTAGACCCGCAATATACCAATTAGATTCAACTGTTCCTCAACGCGGATATACACGTGAACAATTACAAGTAATTCCTGAAAACACATTATTACCACTCCGATCACTTAACTAGCAGGCCTACGCCGATTACAGTTAAGACATATCAGCAACATATTTTCTCGTGTATGACCCAGACGAATATCCTTTCTATCTACGGTAAATTAGTTTGGAGTATTACTCATGTATCGACATAATATAATTGTGTTACAGATCGCACAATGAGTATCTTGGGTTTTTTTTTGATATCATGATAAATTCAGCATCAATATCAAAGTTGCGATTATTTTTTGTGTAACTTTGTTTATAACTAGCGAACCTTTTTCTTATTATATCATCGCTAACAATTTCGTTGCTGGTATCAGTACCATTTACAATAAACCTCCGCGGCTGAGTTATTTTCCTAACTCGTGATGAAGCGAGATAAAATATGTTTGACCATTCGATACGATCATCAATGTTCCTAACAACTGTGTCAATAATTAGTTAATCCTTGAGATGAATGGATCGTCATTGCGAATCCTAGCGTGCATGGAAAAGTGTCTGTTTTCGGCACATACTCACCAACACTGACAACACCTGCGACATTATCATTTAATACAAGATTTTGTTTCTCCGTCAGCCCTGGTATATCAGCGACAATAGTATCCTCTATAACACAAAGGTATTGATAGGTTTCAAACCTTCTCTTTGCGCAACTGAAACAATTGCTGCTGAAATGTATCACAAACTATCTATCTGCTTACCACTATTAAATAGTCCATTTCTACCAAACTTTATTGATAGAAGGTTCTGAAATTATTTTAAGCATTTTTTCTCACTTTATTGTATTCGAATGTCACCTAATTAAATGTTAAACTCTCCTAATGTTTGATCAAGTGCTCTTTCATCATCAGTTATGTCCTCTTTCCATAATCTACAAATGTTTTACCTATTCAAGCGGAAACAATCCAACAAACGGTGGTGGTTGACCATGATTACCACACATTATTACCTCGCTTTTTTAATAACAATAACCAATCAAGAAACTTGCTTAACACATTTAATTAAACGGTATATATTTCATCTCAAATTATATTTTAGGTATATATTTCTCATCCATTAGTTCAGGAGTTAACTTATCACATGTTGTACCGAAATAAGCTGGGATAAGTACATGATTTTAAACCACGTTATTTTATTTATCTAGCAAGTCTGTTTGTCGCTGTTAACACAACTAATTCCGAACTCTTTCTAAATAATTCAATAACACGATTTGTTTTACCAAACCCTCTAGGTCCCTTTAGATAAACAGTATTATATCTGGATAAAGGATCATATACAGATTGCGCTGAAATGTGTCGAGGTGATATTGATTTACGATAAATATCTTTAACATGAAACATCAGCGGATTCGGTATGACAGTGTAACATTCATTTTTTATCATCCACAAACCCCAATCCGTTGATTTATCAATTTCTGTAACGTTCAGTAAGCTTAAATATTTTCTCGAGATATAAAACTAGTAAACGAGCATTGAAGACTTTAAAAGCATAAACTGCGGAGATTCGCCATTAATATAATTACAGTTGTACCTAATTTACTTCCATTTGACAAGAGAGATGTTACTTTACCTATAAACTTATTCTTACGTGCAGTGTCAGCAACTATAAAATCGAGTTCAGCATAATCAATAATAAATCCTTTGCAATGTCCTTTATGATCACATGATCTACATTGAGTAAATTTGCAGATTCTTTTTCTGCCACTGTCCTTCGCGAATTTTTCCTCATTGTGTTTTTTTAATCTTAATATAGTAAAAATTAAAAATTCAGTAAACTCTTGATCACAGAGATGAATATAATTTTCTTTAATCTTGTTGATGACCTTACCGACATCAGTTTATTCTGGCTGTGGTAATCAAATTTCGGTCTGCTTGTGATATGATATAATTTCTTCACTTAACGACCACGATTTCTGTATTTTACAATGAAGCATACATCGTAATAAAATTATTGGCGCGTATTTTGTCTCTGGAAAGTGTCTACCAAATCAGACAAAATAAATAGGCTGGAAATGCTCGGCAATTTCAAATGACCAGATACAAGCAAACAAGTCATGTCAAAGTCAGACAAAAGTCCATTTATCGATAATCTGTTTATATCGTGTGTGGGATGTCCAAACCGCGCAAAATATCTAGAACACTCTCCATGACCAAGAAAACTTCCATTATAACACGCTCTCATATCCACGGATACAACATCGTTGCAATCAGACCCAGTGCTCCATAATCCACCGTGACCATATTTGACACAGCTAAGTCTAAGATTTTCAAGAAATTCCAACCATGCTTGTTTCCACGAATTCTTTTATCTGGCAAAGTGAGGAGCAGCTGAATTAACTGTAAAACAATTATTTATTAATTGATTAGTAATGTGAGTTGAAAATTTCCAACTTATATGTTTCATTTCTTCATGGACAGATTCTAGACGATTCATTTCGCGGTTGGGTTTTATAAATTGGTCATATTTTTCATAATCGGATTACTTAATTTCGCGATAAAATCAAATATATCACCGTTATAAAATCTTATTTTTCGAAGTCGTAGAAATATTGTTTCGGCGATAGTTCACGCATACGCGTTAGGACCATTGATATTCATTCAAAACTGCACGAAACTGCCGACAAGAACAAACTATTATCAGGACTTACCAAAGAAATAAGATTTATGGGTAATACTATGCTGAGATATGAAAGCTGACAATCACATTTGGGAAAGTAAAATGACCAATTTTAGACGGATATTAGTAGAGAAATGAGCTAAAATGTACAATGTAACAATTGTAGACAGTGGCAGAACATCTTTACATACCCTACAACAGGTCAGCTTACGGATATGTATGTGTCGCTCTGCATACAAAGAGTGGTATTTACAGAAGATTGGTATGTCGATCTTACTGATACGATAGGGAGAGACCACTTTCCCACAAGTGGAAGTGTACCGAGTTCAGCAAGTTTGCAACCTAATACGTAATGGCGATAAAGGGGACTCTCACAAAACAACGATCTAACTCTATACAGAGCACATAAAAGCTAATCTTGAATGCACATGTCAAGTGTATAAGTCAGCCAGCGCAGCGTTATTCGGTCAACTGCTTCAATTTAAAACACTCATTTTCTGGAGTACCTAAAAGCACTTATACGGAGAAAATCCTTGTATGTCGCCCACGTATCAATACCGCCGTACAGTACAAGTACTTAAATTACAATAAACCTTTCCACAAAATATGAAAAATAAACTAGTTGCGGAACGATCATGGCCATATTAAACTAAGAACTAGATATGTCAGAATTTGCACCGTAACTGATTAAATACTTCCCACAGCCAGCATAGACACTAAAAAGGATCTAATGGGTCAAAGAGCATTACTTGAATTGAAAGTAAATATGGTGCCTACAACAAAATTCTAACTCTGTGACGAATATAGACTATTCTTAATGAGGTCCTCTTGAATATTAATATCTCGCAAAAACGAGGCTAAGATAGGCAGATTGGCAAACAAATATGGCGTCCTACTATACATCCAGTAACGACCTAAGCTGTTTGCCTGATATTTCTTTGCATTCGATTGAGAATTTCATCACGGGTGTCTCCAGCATTTCAGGGATGAACATATGACAAATCGATTCAAGTATTAGAGTGAGTGATATGTCCATTCTCTTAAAAGTAAGTCTAGCCACCCAACTGATGTTGATGCTACCATCCATGGAGTAGAGAGGTGCATTTCTGATGTGAAATCATGGTTGACATGTAATAAGCTGCAGATGAATGATGACAAAACTGAGGCTATTCTGATCACAACACAAAGACTTTCTCATTCACATCCTTTACCTCAGACAATAAATATCAGCAACACCAACATTAAATTCTCACAGTCAGTACGAAACCTCGGCGTTACTCTACTCTACTCTTACATTGCACCAACATGTCATGAACATATGCAAGGCTGCATTTCTTGAATTGAGATGCATCAGTTCCATTCGTAAATATATTTCGGTTGATGCCACTAAAACACTTGTGTGTTCATTAGTACTTTCAAGACTGGACTATTGTAATTCAGTTCTGTCTGGTTCGTCACAATATTTACTCCAGAAACTCCAAAACGTGCAAAACACTGCTGCACGGTCAATCTTTAGAGTACATCGATTAGAGCACACCTCACCACTGTTCTGTACTCTACACTGGGCTATCGATTCGATACAGAATCAAACACAAAATTTGTTCTCTGTGCTATGTTTCAATGACAGACTCCAGTCCAACATACCTATCCAGCCTCACCCATGTGTAAACACCAGCTAGATACTTACGCTCTTCTTCTGATAATCGTATACTCATTGTTCCCACGACGAAAACAAAGTCATATGGACAAAGTTCTTTTGCATACCAGGGCCCGGTGACATGGAATGAATTGCCCATTGAAATTAGATACAAAGACACAGTGGTCCCTTTTAAGAGTGCTCTTTAAACTCTAGTTTTGACTGCAGGGACAAACTTAGAGACCTAATCATGTTTTGTATCTTACATGTTTTCAGCATATTTTTATGTTTTCTTATTTCATTGTTTTTGTCATTTCCTTTTCTGTAGTGTAGTCATATCATTATTGATGGTGTAAAGCGCTTAGAGCTACGAAAGATTAGGCGCTCTACAATGTTATTTTTATTATTATTATTATTATTATTATTATTATTATTATTATTATTATTATTTATGTCCTATATTAAGTGTCCTTTTTCTCGACAGCACAACAATTACTAGTTAACGATAGAGAAATTTAACTATTTAGAGCATGAATTTTGTTTCTTATTAGGTATGGTTTAAATGTACAGTTATGAGCAATCAATATTGTGGTCAAAACACGCGGTCAGAATAAAACATTTACAAAACGAGCAGTGACACAAACTGCCTTTTTAACCAACCACGCCCCCTAGTCATACATGTAAGACATAGCACATGTTTATTTTGCGCCCCAAACATAAATATTAGCGTCAGATCTTAATCGTGGGAATACCACTCCCCCCACCAGTAGAACCTTTGAAATTCAGATCTTGCATAATAGCAGTCTAAATTACAATTTGTCAATAACATATTTTTTCAAATAAATTTTCCAGAGCTGTGTATTTTCCCAAATTAGGATTGCTTTTTGAATACAAAATGAGTATGCTGCAAAGTAAAGAAGAAGAATAAAAACCTGCACAGATTTGGATCCTTAAAAGAAATTTCAACAATAAATGTTTTAAAACCTGCCTAAGAAATCAAGGAAAATATTTTTTATTGCATAAGTGATACCCCAATGGTTAAGAAAATTTTATATGAAGAAGAATCAAAATCACTTTTGTAAAATTATTGTGATGTATGATTTTGGTTTGTTTTCTTTAAAATAAAATATTTATTCTTCTAGAGAATGAATGACATTGTCAATTGCTGAAAATCCTGATCATAAAGTCTACAATCCCAACAGCACCCCCCTCCCCCTTATGATTTGTTGGAGATCAAATGTCCAGATGCAAACACTTTACTACCTCTGAAGTACCTTGCCGTCTCTAATGATGCCTTGAAACTAAAGACAAACCACAACTACGACAACCAAATTTAAATGCAGTTGGCAGATACATGACTGGAATGGTCTGATATGCGTGTGTTGTTGGAAAATGACTTTCATGTTGAGACTATTCTGTTTGACAGGGAATTTTCGCAAGCTGTCAAGGACAAACTTCATCTTTTCAATTATAGATTATACCTCAGTTAGTAAGTTCTCCTGTTTGTATTTATGCACATGAATGTTTTGTAAGATATATAAAAATGAATTTTCTATGCCTTTTCATTATTAAATCCTTCTGACGACTCCAAGCAATGTATTTAGTTGTAAGAAAAATGGCTGCAAGTCATTTGCCAATGTGGACTTTGTCGCAACTCAGTTTAGTTTTTTACTAATTGTATAAGTTACCAAACTGACTATTTGTCTCATTTTATATATATATATATATATATATATATATATATATATATATATATATATATATATATATATATATATATATATATATATATATATATATATATATATATATATATATATATATATATATATATCGACACACACACACATCTTACCAAAGGTATTTGCATGAAAATCAACATGTCAGTGAAATATGGTACGATTTATTTTACTAAAGGTGTTTAAAGAAACTTATACATTACTGAAAAAATAATAAAATAAAATATAACTAGATTCACACATCCAAAAGGTATTTGCATGTCAAGTTGCCAGTGAAATGTTGCATAATTGTAAGGTCTAAAAATAAACTATTGAAATATCAATAAAATGATCCTTATGTGGTACTTTGATAATGTCTCAGTATCTTTGTTTTCAATTACAAGTTCCACATGATACTTCCATGTCACAAAAATGTCATTTGTTTTGTTTTATTAGTGGTCATTTAAACAAGGTCAGTACGTACATTTGCTACTGTCCACAACTGATTTATTGACCCAGAAATGTCACAGGTACCACAGACTGTAATAACATTTATTCTTTCACTCTTTTAATGTGTCTTTCCACGTGTATCCTCAGACTTGCAATGTTTTGATTGTACTCCACCTGGGAAGCTGTGTTCTGTTCATCACTACACAGACGTGTGGTGTTGCAATAGAAACACCAGTATATTCGAAAACTATGTAAAACAAAACCGTTATTTGCCATAATTTGGTCCCCTGGTTCTAACAAATCTTTATGCCCTGACAGCTTTGTTATCTCCGCATCACTCAAGCATCCCGAGTACAAGGAAGACACAAATGTGATTGCACAATGTACGGTTATCCCTACCAAACCTTTACAGGTGTTGTGAGTTTTGAAGTTTGAAAAAGTCTTTGATGCAAGCACTAGAAATGAAGGTCTTTCCATAAATAGTTATGTGCAGTCAATAATAATTTTGGTTCCTGGGTAGGACAGTTGAAAATCAAAATGGCATATTTGCTTGAACCTGCTCATGACTTGGCCAAATATTTATACTTCCCAGTACGAAATACAAATAATTTGTCAACATGATTATTTTCCAGCTTACAGAAGACCTGTGAATATTAAATCGAACAGACATATCTTCAATCGGAAATCCACATCTCAATCTACACAAAAACATGAAAAGTTCATCCACAGGGTCCATTGTATTTTGCCTTCCCCTGATGTTGAAGTCATTCCTCATGCTGTAATATAATGATGCTATTGAGGAAGGTTATAAAAACCTCATATATGGAAAAACAAGTGTAAAATAAATTATATCATTTTATCGTCATCTATAAATCTGTTCAATCCAAATTTCTACATGTTTATTTGTTTAATTCAAATCTTGCAGTTGTTTTCCTTCTCTTCCAATTATGTTTCTGCTTTCCTCAATCTCTCCTCCAGATTTGTAAGTTTCCTATATGCAACTCACAGGATCTGAAGAAGATAAAAAAATAATGTAGCTTTTATTCAACATTTGTAACTATAATGGAGACAACAAAATATAACTAGCAAAGTTACCAGCTTCACTATAATTTAAAATTATACGAGTTTTAACAGAGTCTGCTTTCCACTGATTATATGCTCTCTCTCTCTCTCTCTCTCTCTCTCTCTCTCTCTCTCTCTCTCTCTCTCTCTCTCTCTCTCTGACTCATACACACACTCTTTATCATACACACTATGACATAAATGTGTAAAACAAAAGTTACGACGCGACGGTTTGATGATATATTAGTGACATCTCATACTTTTTTAAATATCAAGGTAATAAAGTTTAATTGTTTTGTACTTACTACTCATACGTGAATTTATCATTTTTTTATATAAATTTGCTGCGTGTAAATACGACCAGTTTTCGATGACCCCATTATATGGACGGGGACTGAGGGTAACATTTTTAGAAACTTATCATTATAAAATACACATACATACATTCATTTGCTTCATAGACAGAATCTCTTTTGCGTTTGGATTTCTTTCTTACATCATTCAGTTACAAGTAAATACAAACACACCAACACTCAAACAGTTTCTTACCTTAAAAGTCGGCCCCTCATCACGACGTATTTCATCGATCCATTTTGTAGGAAGCTCCATCTTTTTCACTAACGGATTATGGTAGAAGCTTAAATCTATGTGAATTCTAGCATTTACATTGCACAACGGAACACAACAATAAATGTCACTATTTTTTCCGTTGCCGGTATCAACTGTAGCTGCCATGGTTGCGAGGCACAACGAAGCTGCTGCCAATCTTAGCCTCGTTTTGGATGTGTTGACCCAGGGTCACGTGAATACATGAATATATTCTAAGAATATATTCTAAGAATGGTCTATACCCTACCCATTCAGGACAGTCAGTTTGCCATGTCGAAGAGAAATTTGTATATACACACAATAAAATATAAATTAGATGGATGAAAGATTAACTAGTTGTCCACTGATATATATTGCATGCTTAAATGTCGTAACATTATTATATTAACCAAAACTCAAAAGGCGTCACGGCGGTCTAGAGTTGATAATGATCAAATGACTTAAGCAACACATGGAGTTTTTATAACTACATGATGTGCAAGGGGCACAAAACAATAGAGGAACAGTTAAATCCCTCATTAACGAACACACTTGCAGTAGGCAAGGAGTGTAATGTGGAAGAAAGAAAAAAACATCAAAAAGGAAAAGGGCTACCAACATCAAGCAAAAATACTAAAACGAAAAATGTGGTCGGATTCCACAACCAAACAGCACTGAACACGATTAGAAGAAGCAAGAGGAGCAAGAGAATGACGTAAAATAAAGACAAGAAGATGAAGCGAAAGATCTCCTGCACAGAACAAGGAGAAAACAGAGCAAATAACTACCCCGAAATTCACAAACACTAAATAGGTATACATAAGGCACACTCAAAAACCAAAACTATGAACCCAGTGTATACATACATATTAATGTGATGGTGGACGGAAATTTAATCTGTAATTTACTTGAAGTAATTCTTTAATATACGATGTGGTTCATTTCGAGCTTATTTATACTGAAATTAAAAGTTATCCCACCCCTACCCCTTTCTTGTCTGCATGAATTGTTTACTTGAGCTATGTTTATGTCGGACCATTTTAATGGTCAGCGCACGTGTTCACTCTCTGTGCATGTCGGATAGTTCGGTGGCGGCGCGTTGATACATTTCATTTTATATATGTTTTTTAACCGATGCTGGCGCACAAGATTGTAAGAAATTCGGCTTGACCCCATTAATTACATCATTTATCAGATTATTTTATACTTTATTAACTTTCTTCCTAAATATAGTATCAATCCACCTAAAACACATTTTTAATTTGTATTTGCTTATCTAACTAATTATTTACTTTAAATAAAGCTTATTATTTTCATTGGATTTTCATCTTAGCTTCTTCATTTCAGTTAGTCATAATTTCACTTGAATTAAATTAGCTATCTTTCTTCTCTGTTGTTCTATTCTTAGAACGTTCCCTCCACCTCTCTCTCTCTCTCTCTCTCTCTCTCTCTCTCTCTCTCTCCAATAAGTAAGTTATATCACTTAATATCCTTTATTAGAAATGAACCTGGGTTAGAATGAATAAAAGTGGGACCTATTTAAATATTTGACTAACTTTGCTAGTGTACATCAGCCCCCCCCCCCCTTCTTCCTTCAAAATGATAAAAACTTATTAGGTTTTATGAAGAACTGCCCCCGTCAATTTGGTATTCACAGATAGAACACGTTAGACAAAATAGTAAAAATCTATGCTTGAACCTAAATCATGAATTCCATACACTGTTGTATAAGAATAATACAAAGATCAGAATAATAGCTTGCATGCATTATATCGTGTACATGTTATAGCATAGACACATTGCTTACATTGTAACATTACTTGTATTAAAACAGACATGCATAATGCCATACATAGATAACAACATGCGAATATTATACCATGCACAAGTACCATTCGAGAATATGGCTCATACACCCGTATAGAACAAATGTACAACAAGGGAATACAACATTTTCAAAAAGGATGGAGCTGTCGTTTAATAAATAACGATGCAGGAGGTACGAATATGGAAAGAAGAATTAAAGAACATACCAGGAAGAAGGAAAATACGTAGGATCCTCATTAGGACTTGAAGTATGAACATAACACTTCAATTCCAACCCAGATATTATATATTCCCTAAATAAACCAGCATACCTACCCTACCCCCGATAGTATAAATTCCCTCAAGAAAACAGTCTACCAGCCCCGACCCTCGATAGTATAATGTCTCACAAGAAAACAGCAGACGGATTTAATACATATGTACTAGCAAACGAAACAGGCAAATACAGCATCTAGCATACACACGGTATAGTAAACAATCAACATCCAGCATCTGTCATACATACGGTATAGTACCCAATCAACACCCAGCAACTGGCATACATACAGTATAGTACCCAATCAACATCCAGCATCTGGCATACATACGGTGTAGTACCAAATCAACATCCAGCATCTAGCATACACACGGTATAGTACCCAATCATCATCCAGCATTATGCATACATACCGTATAGTACCCAGTCATCATCCAGCATCTGGCATACATACGGTATAGTACCAAATCAACATCCAGCATCTAGCATACACACGGTATAGTACCCAATCAACATCCAGCATCTAGCATACACACGGTATAGTACCCAATCATCATCCAGCATGCATACATACCGTATAGTACCCAGTCAACCTCTAGGATGTAGCATACATACGGTACGGTACCATATAGACATCCAGCATCTAGCATACTCATGGTATAGTACCCAATCGATTTCCAGCATATAGCATACATACGGTATAGTACCAATCAACATCTAGCACCCGGCGTACACACGTTGTAGTATAAAAAAGTACTCAAAAAGAACCTAAATAACATGTAGGAAAATTAACAACTCGTGATCATTCGATTCGGTTGTGACTATATATATTTGGCTTAGGATAAAGGCCGCCCCACATAATTAGACCACTAGAAATAGATTTTACAAACACGTAGTAACGTGGCAGTCAGCAGGCTGGAAGAGATGGACAATAAATTGGTAGAAGGTGATCAATCCGCCCTTTTTGAGTGGAGTTAGTAACAGTCACATGCAAAAATAAATATTATACAAAAGCTCAGAAAAGAGAACATCATTTTAAGAGGCTAACTCACAATCTCAAGAGTCCAAATGTAAATGTCAAGAGGCATGTGTGGCTGATTCACAATCTCGTTGCTGAGAGTTGTTTGTTATTTATGGAGCATGCTTATTATTACGATTTATTACTTAGTGTTTGTATTTTCGTTTTCTTCACAATCATTACTAACTTTATGTTCACTTGGATATTGGGGGTCAGATCGTTTCTAGTACTTAGACAGGAAAAATATTATATTTTGGGTAATTCTGATAAATTAATATAGGCTATTGCATGATAACTGATTAAAAGGGAAGATACGTATATCTCACAATTTACTGCAATGTTTTGTTCTCAATATATACGCCGCAAGTGTTTAAGTTACCTTCATCGCATCATACGATCACAGTCTGATATCCACTGGTGACACTAATTGTGATGATTAAGTGTGATTCATAGCAGATTCCAAGAATGTTTGGGTCCAGGCTTCCCCTGAATAACTGTATGAAAGTTGAATGTCTTATCAACATTAAAATGGCAAAACAACCACCCTTAGCCAGCAAGAAAGAAGTAAAATTCTGATTTTTTTTTCACTGGGAACTGCATTTGAAGTTATTATCGGCTTTTCATTTATACTCCAAATTAACTTCTTCCTAAGGAAAAGTTTCAGAGCTTGAAAATGTGATTTCATACTTCTTAGCCAGTTTTTAATTACCATTTTACATTGGGAGAAAACGCATATAGACAAAAAAACAAAAACATGTATCTACTTTCCTTAAATAATTTGTTTTTCATCTGGATCAAAGAAAAATAATTCAACAATTCCAAAATTAAATGATCAACAAACAATTAAAGTTTTGAAAACTGACACGTGGCCAGTGGTCTATAACAGTCATAACAAGTTGGTGAAGGCGCTGTTTTACTGTGTAATACCGAGTACAAGTTAGCTTGTTTTAAGGTTTATGTTTGTTTCTTGGTTGTAGATTCGGTGTATAAATGGTACGTCAACTCCAGTTAAGGGGATGTTGGTATCAAAACAGAATACCAACAACTACCAAAAACTAGACAATATTATATCCTAGAGTACTATATCACATAATACCAAAAACTAGACCCTATCATATCCTAGAGTAATATATCACATAATACCAACAACTAGACCATATCATAAACTAGAGTACTGTATCACATAACAACAGCTAGACCGTATAATATCCTAGAGTATTATATCACATAATACCAACAACTACACCATATTATATCCTAGAGTACCATATTACATAATACCAATAACTAGACAATATCATAATCCAGAGTACCGTATCACATAATACCAACAACTAGACCGTATACTATCCTAGAGTATTATATCACATAATACCAACAACTAGACAATATCATATACTAGAGTACTGTATCACAGAATACCAACAACTTCACCATATTATATCCTAGAGTAATGTATCACATAGTACCAACAACTAGACAATATAATATATTAGAGTACTGTATTACAGAATACCAATAACTAGAAATATCATATCCTAGAGTACTGTATCACATAATACCAAAACTAGACAATATAATATACTAGAGTACTGTATCACAGAATACCAACAACTAGACCATATCATAACCCAGAGTATTGTTTCACATAATACCAACAACCTCACAGAATACCAACAACTAGACCGTATCATATGTTACTCTTCTTCTAATGGACATTTGACATCCTGGCTTAGTTCGAGCAGGAATAAAATCATCAACTGTCCACTTGTTACATATTTTGCAGCTGCATGCCGATAACTAAGTAATGTAGGCAGACGATCAAACAACCCATGAATGATACTACCAATATATTCTATAACGTGTCCAATTAAACTGTATTCATGACATTACCAATATGTTATATAATGTGTCCAATTATACTGTATCAATAAGAGTACCAATATATTCTATAATTTGTCCAATTATACTGTATTTTTCTACAAAAGGCAGGGCTCATTCCTGGGATAAAACAGATTATGTAATAATATAAATTAGGATTCATTCGCACGAGGATCTGAATGCAATGTTTTAACAAATACTAATAACGATTAGAAAATAAAATGTAAATGCATAATACATATTTCGTTTTAGAAAAGATGTATTATTTTATGACCCATATTTTGTTTTCACTATTTTGTATAATTTTGTGACGCATGTATTGTTTTCAATAAAATGTATCATTTAGTGACCCATCAATTGGTTTTAATAAATTGTATTATTTTCTGACCCTTATATTGTTTTAAAAATCACATTTTGTTACCCATATATTGTTTTGTATATTGAAAGAGCCAAGTCAGATGTATCTCTCCAAGTGATTTCTTAAATGACTGAACTGTGGACTTTCGAGTTATGTTTCCTTACGTTTAGTGCAGCAATTGAATTTTAATGTTTTCGGTTGTTGAAACTAATCACAACTGACTATCATTAAATCAGTGAGCTACTTGAATATACCAGCAAATGTTGCAATTGTTTTGTGTCCCATTTAGTAGATATTTTCAACACACTTACCACCATACTTAGGCTTTAAACTTTGAAAAAACAAAAGTACTTAGATTTAATAACTTGTTTTCTTTAATATAGGTGTGAAATAATTTTTACGTTTCGCATTCGGTGGATGGGATACAAATAGATGTATAAAACGTTAAATTACAAATACAATTTTAAGTATATGTACAAAAAAAAATAAACGCAATTATAGGAATGGAATCGGAGTTATTGAGAAACGGTTACTGGTCATCAGTTGGAAGCTGTCATTCACATTCATGACTTTTAGTCAAAAATCCTTCTTCTACAGAGTCTGAATTAAGATTATTCTAGATTTCAAAGTATCTGGTCAAAAATGCCATTTCCTTGATCAAATGTATCTTATGACTGATCAACGAATACCAAATGATTGATCAACGAATACCCCATGATTGATCAAAAATACCCCATGACTTATCAACGAATACCCCATGATTTATCAAAATTACCCCATGATTTATCCAAAATACCCCATGATTGATCAACGAATACCCCATGATTTATCCAAAATACCCCATGATTTATCCAAAATACCCCATCATTGATCAACGAGTACCCCATAATTGATCAACGAATACCCCATGATTTGTCAAGGAATACCCCATGATTTATACAAAATACCCTATGATTGATCAACGAATAACCCATTGTTTTACATATTTGGACTCGTTGTCATTGCTGTTGATGGCTGGAAAGATTTGATTGATTTTTCACCCGTTTTTCCCACCATTCACCTTTAAAGGACCCCTGCCACCCACCCATCTGTTGTATAAATATACACATATTACCAAATATACATATAACTATTCTGTAATATGACCGTGTTATCAAGATTGTATAATATCGCCTTAACTGTCCCAATGTTGGTGTATCGATAATTAAACTGTCGGTGTCTTGATGAATGCGATTTTAGAAACCTCTCAATATTTGATTTTGTCTTCATCCATGTACAGCTGAACTGAAAACATGGAGCGTGTACTTGCCATGCCTAGGATTTAACGGATGTGTATAGTGCAGTGAAGTGGCCTTGTTATTGTTGTGGTCGTAAGCTATTGTTCAGCATATGATGGGCTATATGTGGTAGCCATGATAACTGGTGGAGGAACAACCTGGGAAAACTGGCAAACGTTCTCACATGCCCACATTTGCCGAATCAAAAACTGAAATTTACGTGGACATACAAAATTGCTTCGAAAACTATGTAACATATTTTGGCATGATACTTGTACGACATCTATTGAGTTTTAAAAGCTTATAAACATAGGGATGATTCGATCACTTTCAGCATTTTATTGGTAAACAATGATTTACAACTGCGTAGAAAGAAAAATAATTTGTATTGAATAATTCCCAGTTCAAAAAGTGTGACACATTCATAGCATAATACATTGTTATTTTGTATGATTTAACGCCATTTGTAAGCACAAGATACATGGCGGCAAGTATTAATGATGGAGGAAGAATCCGGAATACCACGTATAGAGCCACCGACCCACGAGAAGCTACTGGCAAGCTTTCTCACATACCCACAGTGGCCGAATCATAGACTCAAACCCACGCAGACAGAGGTGAGATGGAAGTGATCCGAAACGGACAGCCACTCGGGGCCCCCAGCATTATAAATATTGTTTATCTTACTGATTGCATACATGACTTGATTATAGTGTCTTCATGATGTATTCATGTTGTTCTCTTGTGAATATTACCGCTCCGGTGGCCTAGTAGTTGGAATGTCCGCTACGGGAGCGGGAAGTGGTGGATTCGATCCCAGGCCAAGTCATACCAAAGACTTACAAAAATAGCACTCATAGCTGCCTCGCTTGGCGCTCAGTATCAATAACTTAGTGTTACCACTGGTAGAAATTAACAAACAAACTCTTCCGAATATTGATTAGAACGTCCGCCTCGGATGCGGAAGTTCGCGTTTGTGAACACCGGCCGAGTCACACCAAAGAAAAACATGGCACTAGCAGCCGTCTAGCTTGGCGCTCAGCAAAAAGAAATTATGACTGTTTGGAATAATATGACTGGTCTGCGGTATATAGCTCAAGAGCTAGACATCTCTATAAACTGCCACAGTGCTGCCATCTTAGCGATATGACAAGAACATTATTAAAGCATTAAAAATCCAAATCACACTTAGTATGACATATATTTGGTCCTAGATCAAAATGGTGACAATCTGGCCACAGGGGCTGCTTGGATGCGATCATCTGCTCCAAAAACATAGTATTATAATATTTAATCAGTGTGGATTGTGTTGTTTAATTTCTAATTGTTGTACATCCACTTGACATCATGATGCGATTATAAATAACATCATAGTTCACAACACATTTCAAACTCAGATCATAGCCTAGCTGTGAATTACTGCTACATGTGCAGAATGGATATGTTAATGTGATTTTGTATAGAATAACAGGATTACATTTGAATGGATATGAATTAAATGAATTAAAAGAAACAAATAGAATGTATGAGAATAAAAGAAAAGTATTCCTAAATGTATGTGTTTCAAAAGAATATTTAACATAAGTGAGTGGGATTGAAAAATGTTATACATATCGTTTTGGGAGAGAATTCTTTCTTGAAACTGATGACCAACTCCTGTTATATTACTGAAGGCTAAGGTCGTTTGCGTTGGACATATCTACTAAACCTTAACGGTTTTCGATTATTGAGGTGGACATGACTGGCAAATTTCAGTATTGCAAATCAAGTCTGATTTATTTGTATTTCGCTATTACTCATAAATGTATACATTTTATTTTAGAGGGAGGTATTGTCATGGAATAAGGCAAGAAAAGAACTTGGTGATGAATTAGAACGCGTATATGTATGTAAATGATATTTTTTGTTGTTGTATGTGGAATATTATCTGCAAGTAAAGCTGGACTAGACACATGGAGAGTGTACTTGCCAAGGCTAGGATTCAGCGGATGTGTATAGTGCAGTAAAGTGGCTTTGTTATTGTTGTGGGCGTAAACTATTGTTCAGCGTATGATCGGCTATAAGTGGTAGCCAGTATAGGAAGTGGAGGAACAAACTGGGAAAACTGACAAACTTTATCACATGCCCACATTTGTGGAGTTAGATACTATTATCAAAGTGGATCTAAATTGCTTCGAAAACTATGTAACATATTTGTGCATCATTATGTACGACATCTGTTGAGTTTTAAAAAAACATAGTAATTATTCCCTCGCCTTCAGGATTGTGTTTTCTTCTGAATAATACCGCTCCCGTGGCCTAGTAGTTCGAATGTCCGCCACGGGAGCGAGAGGTTTGGGTTCGATCCCCGGCCAAGCCATACAAAAATACTTACAAAAATGGCACTAACTACTGCCTCTCTTGTCGCTCATCATTAAGAGGTTAGTGTTAAGACTGGTTGTCCTGGTGTTAGAATAATGTGACTGGGTGGGACATCATACTTCATGTCTACGGCATGATGCCCCAGTGTTAGACATCACTATAAACTGACTTACGGCAGACGTCGTAGTGATATGACTAAACACTTGTTAAAGAAACGTGAACAATACAAACAAACAAACTCTTTTGAATAGTGGATAGAGCTTCCGCGTGTATGAGCGTCCACATGTGTGTGAACTCCGGCCGAGTCATACCAAAGACAAACATGGCACTAGCAGCCGTCTTGCTTGGCGCTCAGAAATAAGAAAGTATGACTGGTCGGAATACCATGACTGGTCTGCGGTATATAGTCCAATAGCTAGACATCCCAAAAAACTGTAACACTGCAGCCATCTTAGCGATATGACAAGAACATTTTTAAAGCATCACAAATCAAAATCACACTAATTATGACATATTGTTGGTCCTAGATCAAAATGGCGACAATCTTGCCACAGGGGCTGCTTGGATGCGATCATCTGCTTCAAAAGCATAGTACTATAATATTGAATCAGTGTGGATTGTATTGTTTAATTTCTAATTATTGTGCATCCAATTTACCTCATTATGCGATTATAACATCATAGTTCACCACAAATTTCAAACTCAGATCATAGCCTAGATCGGAATTACTGCTATATGTGCTGAATGGTTGTGTTAATTTTATTTTGTACATAATAACAGGATTGCATTTGAATATATATGGAATAAGTGAATTAAGAAAAAAAAACAAAATGTATAAGAATAAAAGAAATTGATACTTTATAAGTATGAGTTTGAAAAGAATATTTAACATAAGTGAGTGTGATTGAAAAGTGTTCTACATATCGTTTTGGGAGAGAAGTCAGTCTTGAAACTGTTGACCAACCACTGTTATATTACTGAAGGCTAAGGTCGTTGGACATATCTACTAAAACCTAAACGGTGTTGGGTAATTTGAGTCGGACATGGTTGGCAAATTTCAGTATTGCAAATCAAGTCTACTTTACTTTTGTATTCCGCTATTACTCATAAATGTATACATTGTATTTTAGAGGGAGGTGTTGTCATGGAATAAGGCAAGAAAATAACTTGGTGATGAATTAGAACGCGTATATGTATGTAAATGATGTTTTTGTTGTTGTATGTGGACTATTATATGCGAGTACAGTTGGACTGAACACATGGAGAGTGTACTTGCCAAGGCTTGGATTTAGTAAATGTATATAGTGCAGTAAAGTGGCCTTGTTATTGTTGTGGGCGTAAAGAATAAGGCAAGAAAATAACTTGGTGATGAATTAGAACGCGTATATGTAATTGATGCTTGACGCGTACATCATTACCAAACGTTGTTGGGTTGTTGTTGTTGTTTTTTGTTGTTGTTGTATGTGGACTATTATTGGCTGAATAATAAGCGCATCACGTTTTAAGTTATTCGCAGTGAGATACCCGTATATCCTGATGTACATGGGTACTTGGGATTTTTCAAGGGCTGTTAAGTTCTTATCATATATTATATATATATATATATATATATATATATATATATATATATATATATATATATATATATATATATATATATATATATATATATATATATATATACATATATATATATATATATATATATATATATGTATATATATATATGTATATATATATATGTATGTATATATATATATATATATATATATATATATATATATATATATATATATATATATATATATATATATATGCAATTAAATAAAAGATTTTATTCTAACGGAATGTAATTATGGTAGTTTACATATGTATGTGAATTCAATCATTAACCGGTTTAAAGGATAAAATAAGATCAGCATTTTAACGTGTCAGTTCATGGTATATATTTCAATTAATTTCACGGATGTTAGACCTATGGCCGAAATTTGAATCACATTAATGTTTATATATTCAGTGGCCATTGAAATAAAAGATTAATTTGGTTAGGCATTATTAGATGAGCATGAATAATACCTTTATCAGTCAATACAAATGTTCTACACACGGCTAGTTATTCTGATATACACTGTGACGCAAAATTACAAATACATAAAAACAAGGATTAAAAAATGTATAAATAGAAGAGAAAAGGAAACACGATTATATTGATAAATACATAAAGTAGTTTAGCATGAAAGGAAGACAGAAACATAAAACATTTCCAGATAAAAGTAGTAATATTCATGTGCCATCTCAACTTTTTTTACCTTCCACTGCCCATAACATTGGCATGATCGAGTGTAGCATTGCAATACATTAGAGAGAAACCACACAAATTAGGCTAATGAATAGAAAATATATAGTAACTTTGACTTCTGACGATACCAACCGATTTATCCATGCAAACGAGGATGGGAAGAAATGAGAAAAATATACGTGGAACTAAAAAGATTCCAATTTTCAACAAAGCCATAAATTCAAAAACTATATATTACCTTCAGTTATATCATACATACCTTCAGTTATATCATACACGTTTCCATACATGTATACTGTAGTGCAGGTGATGATATTTTCTCGATTTGTAATAAACCAATGACTATTACCAGCTAAGCATTATACCTACCTACCTTCATACATACATACATACATACATACATACATACATACATACATACATCTTATCTTCTCCCGATGAGTGTGATGATGAGGATGAGTGATAGGTGCACAACACAACCTGTGCGTGAAGGAGATTAAGGCGAAACAGCCTTTGCACAGAGACAGCCTCACTCTCTCGGCCTTGGTAGTTAGAACTCAGTGGTACGAAGATTCGTCACGGCTGGGGACTACTTCGGCTGTATTGGATGGCTATGACGTCTTCCATGCCTTGTCATACCCTACGCTCTCCACAAAGCGTTTGCAGATTCGCCTTTGTGGCCGTTGGATCACTCAGTTGATCTCTACCGCCCATTCTGCCGAATCTGGCTTTACATGCAAGGATAGGCAAGCTCCTAAGTCACCGAAGGTTTGAAGCCCGTCGGCTACCCTCCACCTGGTTTAGCCGGCCAGTCGAAGCCGTTGACCGTGGTGTGGTCGCTGTGCATGCTACAGCTGCTTGGAGCCACAGGTGAGGGCTGAGCGCCGGGTGAGGACCAAAGATGGGCAAGCTACTCCCGCAGGTGCACGACATGCTACCCACCAGAGGTACTACTACCCCCTCCCAGAGCACCCCGACCACGTACGTACATACATACATACATGCATACATGCATGCATGCATGCATGCATGCATGCATGCATACATACATACATACATACATACATACATACATACATACATACATACATACATACATACATACATACGTATGTACGTACGTGCGTGTACGTGCGTGCGTGCGTGCGTGCGTGCGTGCAGACAGACAGACGCACGAACCCACGCATACTTACATACTTTCTTACGCTCCTATTATTTACGTGAAACAAAACCTATTATCTAAATATTAACCATGTCTCCCTTTGTCTTCTGCATTGCGATTCCAATGATTGCAATATAGTACTAATGTTGCACCAGCGCTATATCATATCCGGTGATCCAATATTTATTCGATCAAGTCAGTCGAATCATAAACTGTAACTCATTTCAGTCTCCCAGCCACAGTTTCAGTGAATGGGATTCTTTCTTTCCAGTCTCCACTGTCATTCGAGGTCACTGATCATAACATTAAAGAGTATACGGCTGAGAATACTCTCCTTAGATGTGCAATTCAGAAGTTTACATATTTTTATTCATAATTAGCCTCCCACTCTGACCTGGATCATTGACCTGTTGGAAAATTTGCTATAAATTTGTGCATGCGACCAGTTAATCCGTTATGGCTGAGTTTAGCAAACAGTTCTTTAGTTCATATGATCGCAAACAATTCTTAAATTTTATATGATAGCAAACAGTTCTTAAAGTTCATATGATCGCAAACAATTCTTAAATTTCATATGATAGCAAACAGTTCTTAAAGTTCATATGATAGCAAACAATTCTTAATTTTCATATGATAGCAAACAATTCTTAAATTTCATATGATAGCAAACAATTCTTTAGTTCATATGATAGCAACAATTATTTAGTTCATATGAGACAAACATTTATTTAGTTCATATGATAGCAAATATTTCTTTAGTTCATATGATAGCAAACAATTCTTAAATTTCATATGATAGCAAACAGTTCTTTAGTTCATATGATAGCAAACATTCTTAAATTTCATATGATAGCAAACAGTTCTATAGTTCATATGATAGCAAACATTCTTAAATTTCATATGATAGCAAACAGTTCTTTAGTTCATATGATAGCAAACAGTTCTTTAGTTCATATGATAGCAAACAATTCTTTAGTTCATATGATAGCAAACAATTCTTCAGTTTCATATGATAGCAAACAGTTTTTTAGTTCATATAATAGCAAACAATTCTTAAATTTCATATGATAGCAAACAATTCTTAAATTTCATATGATAGCAAACATTTCTTTAGTTCATATGATAGCAAACAAATCTTTAGTTCATATGAAAGCATACAATTCTTAAAGTTCATATGATAGCAAACATTTCTTTAGTTCATATGATAGCAAACAGTTCTTTAGTTCATATGATAGCAAACAAATCTTTATTTCATATGAAAGCAAACGATTCTTAAAGTTCATATGATAGCAAACAGTTCTTAAAGTTTAGATTCAACTGTTCTTCAGCTTGTATTTACACGTGAACAATTAAAAGTAATGTCCGAGGATACGCAATTACTATCACGATAACGTAACTAGCATCTCTACGTCTATTACATTCTAGATAGGTCAAAATCACATTTTCTCGTGCATGACCAAAACTACTCTCACTTCTATCTACGGTAAATTGTCTTGGATCATTATTTGAAAACTGCCACAACATTACCGTTTTACAGGTCACACGATGATTTTTATGTTCTGTTGTTGTTTTGCTTTTTTGCTCTATGATAAATTCAGTATCAATATCAAAATTGTGATTTCTTTTTTTTTGTTACTTTGTTTATAACCAGTTAATTCTTTTCTTATTATATCATCACTAACAAATATCCATTGTAATTTTCAGCGCGTAATGCATCCTCAACAGCATTGATATCAAATTGCTTCTGAGGTGTATCACCAATTATATTTTTATTTGTCACTTTCAAGTCGTTTGGACTCCATGTATCCCGAAAATCATTTATGGAAGTTTCTGAAATTATTTCGCGCACTATTTGTTATTGAATTTGATTCGGTTGTAGTCTGTAGTTTTAGAATCTTAAACTATTTTGATTTTGGATCAAGCGCTCTATGATCATCAGTTTTCCTTCAACCAATCACACGGAGACAATCCATCAAATGGTGATGGTTGACCTTGAATGCCACACATTATCACAGTAGTATTATTTAACAATAGCCAATCAAGAACAATTTTATTATATCCAGCAACACTGTGCATATTTCATCCCAAATTATTATTCGAGGTATATATTTCTCACCCTTTCAAACAGTCCATTTATCTCTCTTGTATCGAGATAAGATGGTATACGTACATGATCGAAGACCAATCTTTTTCATTTCTCTCGCAAATCTGTGGGTAGGGGATTGTCATGGAATTGTATAAACGTTTTAATTTATTTATTAAATTCGTGTAGAACACAAGTTTCGTTTTTGGCGTACAACGATAATAGAGGGTGAGTAATGTATCTTGTTTCGTATTTCAAAATCGTGAATCCGGTTCATCTTATGCCGCACGTGCGAAACGAAGTGCTTTTAATGAGATGAACCGAATGCCTTCAATGCATAGACAATATCTGTGTTTAAATACATCACCGCATGTAAAGTTCTTTACATTACACAACGTCTTGTCAGTGGGTGGTCTACTATAAGGACTCGCACATTTCCTGCTGTAGAGCTGTCTGGTGTCTGGAATGTCCAGTGTCTTGAGTCTTCTGGTATTGTCGAGTGTATGGAATGTCCAGTATCTGGACTATCCCAGCTTTAGAGCTATCCAGTGTCTGGAATGTCCAGCATACAGTGTGTCCCGTTTTACCCGGTGATGTCCAATGTCTGGATTGTCCCCGCTGTAGAGCTGCGCAGTATATGGAATAGAGCTGCGTGTGGTGTCCTGAGTGGCTAGAGGGACCAAAGAGTTTCATGTATCGGAGGGTGCAAGCTGTAAAGGTAACCTCATAAATTATTCGTTGCAGCTGAACGTTGTGTGATCATAAAACCCATTGTATCTTTAAGGACTGTAAAGATGAGTTATATATATATATATATATATATATATACTTATTATAATGTAACATTGTAAGCCTCATTTTGGCGCCCCTGTAACTTGGCGCCCGGTGACATATGTACCCCCCTGCCCCCCCCCACCCCAGCTACGCCTCTGTCTCTAGTCCTTTTAAAATGTCAAAAAGCAACTTGTGGGTTCGTATGCGGTCGTTTTGCCTTAGTTAAACATAGGTGTATGTGTGTGTTATCTCCTGACCCTGCCAAGATGTCATAAGGCAACTGATGGGGACTGGAGATTGTGCCCTTTTGTAATAACTGTAAATATATGTATTTATAGGCTCTGTTAAAATGTCATAAAGCATCTTAGAGGATCCCATTGAAGTTAAATGTACTGCGTCGACTTCCACTAAACACGCCCGCTTGAGCTTCCTAGACTGTTATAGACAGGCTAGGGGCTCACATAGAGTGTTGTGTTTCGTGTGGCCCTGAACCTGCTGAGATGTCATAAAGCAACTTAGGGGTTCAATTGGGTTGTGTTGTCATATATACGTGATCTCTGGACCTTCTTAAATTACATAAGGCAACTTAGAGGTTCACATATGGGTCACGTATATACATTTTTAATCTCAAGATATATATATATATATATATATATATATATATATATATATATATATATATATATATATATATAAATATATATATATATATATATATATATATATATATATATATATATATATATATATATCCTACCGTTAGGCGACAGCGTCTAAATTGCAACCTTTTGGGGACACTGTTGTATACTGAATACGTACGAGTGATAATATTGCCTATATCGTTAATAATGTATAGAATACTGAAAGGAATATGAAATAACACGTCAAAGTGGTAAAATAAAATAAATAACAAACATACAAATTTTGTCGCCCATTTACTGTCGCCGAAAGGTAAAACGATGTACGCTCATGCATATAACCAAGGTTTGGGCGACCGGGTTCCGAAAGGTTGATGTGTCGCCCAAAGGTTTAGTATTTATCGCGCTCAGATATATTATATGTATCACCCATCATTATTATATACAATGTAGTTTCACCATTACGATTACCAGCGAGACGGAAATAAAGTGGTCACATAAGTTGAACGATTGAATATTTGAGTTCTGCTGTCGACATCCATAAAGTAGTGGATTATGTGCTCAATTCACGTAATCACGCGACCGTGTTAATATACTTATTAAACTAGACTGGAATAACTAACCATAATCCGGAATAGTGGTGCTTTAATTCGGACTCTATAAAGTTTTAATCATGAAGATAAACGTGGCTATCTACATAGAGATTGATACAGTATATATTTTGTAAGAGAGACGATTATTTTTTTTGTAATTTTTTAACTGAATATATTAAATTCATTCATTGTGTACATGAATTTCAGATGATTATACATACTTTTATTATAAGCAAGTCTGCGAATCATTTCATGTTCCATTTAAAATATTTCTTCATAATTCACTGGAGTTAATTATGAATGGGGTCACGGGTGGCCGAGGTGATCAAAGGTGCACACCTTTTTTAGATCATTGACACTAACCTCGGTCCGCGTGGGTTAGAGTCTAGACTCTACCTACGTTGGCATGTGAGAAAGCTTGCCAATAGCTTCCTGTGTGTCTGTGGTTCTTCTTTCATCACATATACTGGCGGCCATGTAGAGCCAAACAAAATGGTGATATACACATACACATACCAACCAACCAACCAACCAATTAAATTAGAAAGGTTTTTGTCTCAATGTGGTCGATAGCCATTGAAAAGAATATGATCAAGAAATGTGAAGAGTATTTTTCTAATATTCCCTGTTTTTTTGATAATTATATACACATATCTAGCAGAGGAAAAATAGTTTATCACTTTATAGAATTATTGTTTTGTAATAAAGCACCACAAAAGACTATGTACTTACTGAATATATACTTTTAACTTATATATTGTATAGAATGCTTTTTAAATAGAGAAAGGTAAAGAAATTATATCCACATATCACCCAGGTGTACCAGGTTTGCATTCAACAACCTACTTTTCATTTTCTTTTTGAGTATGTGGGACCCCTAAATTTATGCGAGGGGCCCTCTGTGAGCACGGCATTTGGAAATAAACTTTCAAAAACGTTTTATACGATATTGACTTTAACATTTTCTTCCATTGATTCAAAATTACTTTCTCCCTAAATATATACGTTTTAAAATTTACTTACGCTCGGGGCACCTGTGAATGCGGGCCTCGACTGTGCCACATTGTTCTCATCGGCCAGTGTCAGACGAAACCCAGTGGAAGCCATTAGGAGCAAATATCCTCTATCAATAAACCACATACGTTTAATGTATATCCATAAGGGTAAACTAAAAACCCTCTGAACTATTTCCAAGTAGTGTGTACTGATTGCATGCGTTTCAAGCATCCTAAAATACATATTTGTAGAATACAGTAAAAAAAAAACGGCAAAGAAAGTCACGAACGATGAATTATTCGACCGTTAATATAGCTATGATTTACGTATTACCACCAAGTGAAGCTGGGCTAGATTGGGTCAGAAGCTATGGAAATGAAACACCTCAGTTGTAGATGACGCTGAATACAAAGCCATAACTAAAGTACTATTTGAAACCTTTGTAAATAGGGAACATTACAAGCTAATGGAAAAGTTGGAGAGGGGGATTAAGAATGAAATTAATCAATAACCAAAAAATACTGTCAAGTCAAACAAAACATAAGGCGAGGAAGGCAAAAAAAATATAGTAATAAATATTTAAATAAAAAAGATGAGGATATAATAATATCGAAGAATTCGGAGCTTTCGAAGATTACAAATTAACTAACACAATATAAGAGCAGCATAATTATTAAATTAATATATTAAAGCATGAGGGATGCACATTACTGAAGAAATAGGAAAATTACATAGCAGGTAAATGCAGAATCTAAAAGAGATAATGTTACCATAATTAAGCCGAGTCATGGAAGTGATAGAAAAATACGCTGCGAATATATTATTCTCGTAAATCCCCCAGGACTCTAGGTCTCAATGCGAAAAACTTATAATATCAAATGATATAACTGCAGCATTCGAACAACTCTATCGAGACAAATTATTTGGCTCTGCTGGCTTAACGACGGATTTGTATATTACTTTTTTTAAAAAAACTAGGTAAGATAATATAATAATTCTTCGTTTCAGACTACATTGTCCATACATCTAAATCAAAATATAAACATAAATTAAAAAAAATTGTAAACATAAAAGAACATGTATATCATACATACAAGTATACAGATACATCCACAACAATTAACTGAGCCCTGCATTGTTAAATATCTCTTAATTCAAATATTAAGGAGAGTATATGTTAATATTATATTATATAATGAAATGACGTACAAGATTAATGAATGGTTAGAAACATTTGTATATAAGGGTAAATGATATGTAAAAGACCTAATGAGTTGGATATCGTTATCGCTTTATAGACTATAAAATGCATAATTACGATCATTGCAAAAAGAATTAAAACATGTATTGGAAACATAATTAAAATTATATTCCAAACAAACTTTAATCTTAAAAACAGAATTTTTTTTCAAAGCTCAACTTGTAACGAGAAATATAAAAGCACTTGGAGTGACTTGGGTGGGATAATCTTTGAGGATGAAAATTCAGCACATTTTAGAAAAACTACAAACTAACTTAAAATTGTTAATCACATGCAAATTTGAATATATAATATATCAAATTAAGGTCACTCAGACATATGTATATTAAAATACAGAATAAGCTTAGCTATGTAGATGCCAATATCATATATAATAATGACAAATAAATGATTATGTCCGAATGGGTAGGGAAATTAAATTACCCTCGCAGAAAATATTAACAGAAAAAGATGGTGTTTGGAGATGTAACAATTTTAAGATTTCACAACATATACCAGTATGCTCCTATATGTAAAACATGATTTACACACACACACACACACACACACACACACACACACACACACACACACACACACAATGAAGTGTTGAATTGCAAAACATATGACGGAGATAGAACAAATTTAACTTCAAAAATTACAACTCAGTATGTCACCTTTCAGATAGCGAGCCTGCTACACATAACGGATATAAAGAGCTGCGCACAAAACATAATACATCGCATTAAACATGCCATGATTAGATGTGGTAGAGCATCTTGTCTCACTTGGAACAAGAAATACAAACATAATGGTATAAATCTTGTAAAAGTCGGATACATAGATAGTAATGAATGCAGTACGGTTGTATTAGTTATGTCAGAATTTCTAAGAGTTGCATAAAAACAGAGGGCCTCATCAGATCAAGTGTTGGGGAGAGTGGTCAAACATTTTAAAACGAGCTCTGACCTTCCTCGAAAGGGCACAAATGCAAAAGTCTATGCCTATATTGGCACAGTGTGCATAATACCCAATAAACATGCGCAAAGGAATAAAATGATGATAAAATGACAAATCACTTGACATTTTAGAGTGCGTATGTGTTATTCCACGCCATCTGGCCATGCAATTTCAACTCTACAAGACAAAATCATTAACGAGAACATAAAACTAACACCTGCGAGTTTTCAAGATTGAAACGATTAACACGAAAACTTTCATTTCAAAATTAGTTTTCTCGTAGCAGAGTTTAGGTGTAGAATTTTGAAGGACCAGTGTGAAGGGGGAGCACGTTAAGAAGTGGTCCGATAAACTAACTCCACAAATCTATATTGATCCTGATGGACGATATGTCAGTTTGAGGTCACCTGTTCACTCAAATTTTGCTGCATGCAAATCATTCCGGAACAATCCTGCCAACACTTTAGACACATACCGGTAATTAGTAACAGCCATACCTAGCGCGATATTCAAAGTGGATACAAAACAGAAGGGTTATTCTTTGAAAAAAATAGAGCGGGTGTAAGCATGACGAGACGTCTGCAGTTTTATATATGAAATGGTTCCAACATAATACCCGGTAACCAAAGTCATCCTAAGATGACTTTATGGCATGGACGTCTATAACACGAAATCGACTGCATTTGGTGCTGACAGTCAATAAGCGAAAGAGTTATATAGTATCATCGCTCTAACTGAACAATTCAATCTGATTTTTCATTGAGATTTTCTAACGCCTGACAAATGATAATTGAACTCGATCAAAGCATCATTGATAACTACTCAGGAAGTGAGGTCGCTATTGAGTTCAACATCATGGATAATAAACAGAATTTGGACGGTTTTAAAAGGCTCATATGTACTACGCCCATCATTTTTTTCTTCTTGTTTGTTAGCATTCGTAATTGTATAATTTCTCAATAAAGCATAGTATTTAAAGTTGAATTATAGTTTTTTTTTAAATTTTATATAACCTCATGATCACGCGTACGGGATTTTGTTTATATTTAAACTGCTCGACGAATTGGAACATAAGATGATTATCTTAAAAACAAATTGAAATGTTACATTTAAATCCTGGACTAAATTGAATAATATTTTACATGATCGATCTCAGCTATGAAATTTGGAGAATCAGCCAGAAATCTGTCTAATCATTCTGGTGCATGTTTGAGAGTCATTACTACATTAATGAATAATGTTAGAAATAATAGATGTATCAATCAAAGAAAGTTAAATCTAACATTTTTTTTAAAAATGGTTATGTTCCGGTTTTTGTTTTGGTATTAGAAATCTAACGACTTTATTTGAACACAGACTTTCAATTATAAATGATTTTTTTTTCTTCTAGTATCGACATTACACAAACAAGATGAATGCAGAATATGAGGAATGGGTTATTATACAATGAAACTGTCTTGAACGTTAGTCAGGAAGCAAAATGCATATTCATCCGATTCAGTTACATACAAAATCAAATGTGCATGATGAATTGATGTTGTAAACAATAATGAAAATACGTAAACACGTCTTTAATGCTATTTCATTTGGTAGATAATTTCTTACTTTTTTTAAAGATTGAGAAAAAAGAGAGCAAATAAAGTGAGAAATGTTCCGGTACCCATGTTAATATAATTTTCCAATATAAATATCAGAGTTCAGCAACGATAAAATGTAAGGCTTTCAAAACGAATACTTTTTGATACCATTATTGAAACATTTTGCCGTATAACTGTAAGAGATGAAAATTGATAGAAAACAGCGGCAATATATCCCATATTATTTAGTACCAAGCGTAGGATCGACTAAGAGAATATTTATATATATATAAAAACAGCATTCGGATACGCGCTGAACATATTCAATCTATGAAAAGGTATTGAACCATCTATTTGACAATCTGAAGTACGTTTGATAAAATAATTACATTTATTTGATCATGAATGAATTTAAATAAGTTGCGCACGGCACTTGCATAGATTTTGTCAAAATGGGTTAAGCACAAAAATATTTATATCCGAGGTAAAAACGATGACGACTGGCGTTCTGGTTTTTTTAAGCAAGTGTTCCCGTTGTTTTAGTAGATATCTGTTGAAGAGTAGAATGTCAGCAAATTTGACAATGATTTTGATATCACTGCATATGAACTTCGAGAAATGCACCAAAATGACCAAAAAGAAATATATTATAGCATTTGCAACATTACGTTGGAATAAGAGCATACAAAATATAATTCGGATATAGGTGCAACATATAATCTAGAAAATGTATTCAACAATGCACCGACACTTAGTTATTCCTTTTAAACATATCTCACAAATAAAATTCTCCCTTGTTTTTCTTGGTTTTCCGGGTCTGACTTCGTTTCAGTTTCCCGTCCGAAACCATCTTGACTTGCATATATATGAAATTTGCTTTCTTGTACAAGATATATATTTTAAGAGTGTACAAGAAAAAGGTTCCTGTAAGTAGCTACGAGGTAACAACGATGTTTTTCTTTAATTTAAAAAAGCACGTCTTTGAAAACGTATGCTTATTTACTTTTGTTTTTAGAACTATGATTAATTTCTTAATGTGGGGTTTGCATGTATCTGTGGTTATAATGGTTTCAATTAAATCTGTGCTGAGTCGACCTTTCTTTCAGAAGGAGTAAAGATGAAATGATATATAAAGATGGCATTGAATTTAAATGAGAAAGAATTACACCGGGTTTCCTCACTCACTAAACTGGTTATTTAAAATGAACCTTGTATAACTTAGGTATTGTTCAAAGAATCTGAATTTCCATTTATGTGGATGTATGATTGATGGGTATAATAAATAGTTATAGAGAAACAACTCACAGAACCGTCGAAACAATTTGGAAACTTTTATTAAACGATTAGTCATTCATTGGTTCAATTTCAGTGAAATCCGAAAGTACAATTTTAAAACCGTTTGATCGCTCTTATTACAAAGTCAAAAAGTCCAGCATGATTATATGCTTACGTTTTTATAATGAACTGTCTATCTAAAAACATTCTAGATACAACATATACTTAAATATTTTTAAACATTTTTTTTTCAAATTGTGCAGTACATTGTTCATATTTCAGTGTAAGTGTTTGGCAGGACTGGATGGATGCAAGTTGGGAGAAATTGTGAGAATCATGAAAGGATTATAATATATACTTAACTTGCATGTAAGTCGACAGTGATTATATTTTCGGATTAATTAAAAAAAAATATGTAATTGATTAATTAATTAATAACAAATAGGCCTCAATAATTAAACATTGAATACAAATGTAGAAAACAAAAACAATAGTACAAATTGATTCAGCAACCATGTGGAGGATGTATAAAACTTGCCGGGAGTAGAGTGCTGTGTATACGAGTGTCTAAAGAAGATTAAAATCCAGATATATCGAAACAAACTCTGGTGGGATATTACAGCCTTTTAGGAAGGAAGGTTTGCTATTGTGAGATCATAGAATATAAAACAAAATTCAAACTATCTTCTTGAAAACTTCAGGTAACTGCTTATGAAAAACTATTGTAATAAATGTAAAGTTTGTACAAGAAAAGTTCTCTTACCAAAGTGATTTTGTTTCTTTGCAGCATTTATGTTAGGGACAATTTGTCTATTTCATTCGCACAATTATCAACTTTCCTTATGCATAGAATGTCGCTATATTATGAAAGTAAGAACTATCCGCATACGCAACGCTGTTCTGGATTCAATATTCTTATTCAACTCTTATAGTAACCTCTAGCAGCAATAGGATTTAAAACTTCAACTAGTTTCTAACTGGCTATGATCAAACCTACCCGTATCAGGCACGAGATGCCCTTTGGCAATGATGTTTTTATCATCTTCATGCAAATGAAATGAACATACTATCTATATCGTATCTGGTGCTATTCCCTAAGTCAAGTCTATACAAATTTCAAATACTAAACTTAAATCAATAGCATCCTGCTTCGCGTTTCCCAACAAAGTTAAGATTTCATTATCAAGTAATTATGCACCATTATAACTTAGTATATTATGTTCTGGTCATCCATTTCTAGACTGATCTATAGTTGTCCGTATGACTATTACCGCAGGTCAAACAATTTACATGTATACCGACTGGCTAATCGACAGAATGTCAGTCGGTAGAAACTGAATCAGGATTGACAGCAGAATATCACTTTATTCAGAGAGTGACATAAATATATCTCATCTAACATTATTATATACAATGTATTCCCTATTCTGATTACCAGCGAGACTGAAATAAAGTGATCGCATAAGTTCGACGGTTTAAAAATGTGAGTTTTGCTGTCGGCATCGATAAAGTAGTGGTTTATGTAATCAATTCACGTAATTACGCGACCGTATTAGTATACTTATTACAATAGACTGGAATAACTGACCATAATCTGGAGTAGTGTAGTGGTATTATTATGGACTGTATAAAGTTTAAATCATGATGATAAACGTTGTTATTTATATATAGATCGATTTAGTATATATTTTCTAGCAGAGATGGTTGTTTTATTTGTAATTTTTAACTGTATATACCATTCATTATGCACATGAATTTCAGATGATTATTCATACATTTTTATATATGCAAGTCTGCGAATCAGTTGATTAACCATTTAAATATTTTTATAATTCACTTGAGTATTTTATGAATGGAGTCACGAATGGCCGAGGGATCCAGGGCACACATCTTTATTAGATCACTGACACTAATCTACGTCCGCTTGGTTTCGAGTCTCGACTCAACAGACGTGGGCATGCGAGAAAGATTGCCAGTAGCTTCCTGTGGGTCTGTGGTTCTCACCGGGTTCTTCATCTATCACATATTCTGGCCGGGATGCAGAGCCGAATTAAATCGTGTTATACACATACACTACACATGCACAAACACATACTAGCCTACCAACCAATTAAATTAAATTAAAAAGGTTTACGTCCCAATGTGGTCGATATCCATTGAAAACAATATGATAAATACATTCGAAGTCTTTTCGTAATATTCTTTATTTAATGGTAATTATATCCACGTATCTAGATGAGGATACATTGTTTATCACATTGTAGAATTAATCTTTTGTAATATAACACCACAAAATAATATGTAAATAATAGGTAAATAATAGGTGAAAATAGGTAAATAATATGTATGCTCTTAACTCACATATTATATATTATGTTTTATCAATAAAGAAAGAAAACAAATTATATCCACATATCACGTACGTCTACCAGGTTCGAATCCAGTAACCTATTTTTCATTTTTCTTTTTTAATATGTGTATTCAACGTTGAGGTGAGGAGGATAATTATGTTACTAATCAGTAGTGGCCTTCGTAAGTGAATGGCCTTATTTGGATTACTTCGGTAGGACACCTAGAGGGGCCCTCCGTGATACATTATCACGCGTACACACGTGCTTTTGTTTATATTTAAACTGCTCGACGAACTTGGGACATAATAAGAAGATCATCTTAAGAACACATTTAAGTTTCACATTTAAATCCTGAACTAAATTGAATAATATTTCACATGATCCGCATAAGCTTTACAGTTTGGAGAATATGCAGAACTCTGTGCCCAAATAGCCTGGTGCAAGTTTGAGAGTAATTACCACATTAATGAAATATGTTAGTAATGATAGATCAATCAAGAAAGTTAACAGTAACATTTGTTTAAAAATGTTTCTCGTGCTAATACTGTTTTTGTTTTGTTATAAAAAAATCTAACGAGTTTATGTGAACACTCGGACATTCAATTACAAGTGATTTATTTTTATATTATAGACATTACACAAACAAGATGAATGCAGAATGAGAAGAAAGGTATATTACAACGAAAACAGTTTTGAACAGTGGTGTGGAAGCAAAATGCATATTCATTCGATTCAGTTATATACAAAATCAAAGGTGAATAATGAATTGATGTTGGAAACATTGAATGAAAATTTGTGAATATATCTTTAATGTCATTACATTTGGTAGATAATTTATTACTTTTTAAAGATTGAGAAAAAAGAGAGTAAATAAAGTGAGAAATGTTCCAGTACCCATGTGAATATAATTTTTCAATATAAATATTAGAGGACAACAACAATAAAATGAAAGGATTTAAAATACATTTGGCTACCAATACTGAAAGAGTTTTGCTGTATAACTGTCAGAGATGAGAACTGATGGTAAACAGAGGCCTTATTTCCCATCTGTTTCAGTACCAAGCGTAGGATCGTCTAAGAGAATTAAAAAAATCAGTATTCGGAGACATGCTGAACATATTCAATCAATGAAAAGGTATCCAATCATCTTTTTGACAATCTTAACCCGCTCCACAAAATGACCCTGACTTCTTAATAGTACATTTAATAAAATTAATTACATTTATTTGAACATCAATGAATTTAAATATGTTGCGATGAAACGATGATGACTCGTGCTGTTTGTTTTTCTGAACAAGTGTTCCTGTCGTTTTCGTAGATATCAGATGAAAAGCAGAATGTCAGTAAATTTCACAATGATTTGGATATCACTGCATATGAACTTAGAGAAATTTACCCAAAATGACCAAAACAGGGGGCCCCGTGTCACCAAGTGGTCTAAAGCGCTCTCTGTTTCGGATCACTGCCATCTCACCTCTGTCTGCGTGGGTTCGAGTCTAAGATTCGGCTAATGTAGTTATGTGAGAAAGTTTGCCAGTAGTTTCTCGTGGGTCGTTGGTTCTTTCCGGGGATTTTCCCGGGTTCTTCATATGCCAATAATACTGGCCGCCACGTATAGCCTACCGTGTGCTTAAAAATGGCGTTAAACCCAAGTACAACAACAACAACCAAAACAGAATATACACTTTGCTATGATGGCATTTACAACATTACGTTGGAATGACAAACATAAAAAAATGAATTTGGATATAGGTGCAGCATATAATCTGTAAAAGTTATTCAACAATGCACTGACACAGTTATTCGTTTCTGAATATATCTCACAAGTGAAATATTCTTCCTTGTTTTTCTTTTCTTTTCCGGGTCGGCCTTCGTTACAGTTTCCCTTCCGATACCATCCTGAGTTGCATAGATATGGAATTTGCTTCCTTGTACACTTGAGTCAATACCAGATAATAAGATATATCATTCCTGTATTCCAATAATGCCGAAACCACCATCTGGAGATATCGTCATACATTTCTATCTTTTAAACAATTTATTTATTTCAGAGATAAATATTAAATAGGTTTTCTGGATGACAAATTTTGTGATGACTTCTCCTTCCATATGGGGCGACTTCTCCAGATCGGTGAGGCGAATTCTCACAAGGCGAGTTCGCCGTGATGAAACTTCTCCATGTACCTATAAAATGTACGCCCACGCGTGCAGCTGCAAATAATTGCGGCTTTTAACAAAATAGGTGATATCAACCCCTCTCCCGATTTATCGGCCAAGTTAGGAAAACCATCCCACTAGAGTCTAAGTGTGGCAATTACGTTCCTTCTACCACTGCATGCCCGGAATATTCTACTCTATACTTCCTGCATTTTTGTCTTTCTTGAAAGCGACTTTTTTCCCACAGAATAGATTCAGAGAAACAAGAAGACATTAAATAAAGATGATCTATGAAAGTCATCCCACCGTTAAAAAAACAAACTTACCAGTAAATAGCATTCAATACGCACACATTAATGGACAAAAACTGATCCTAGGTAAGGATCACTTATTTTGTCATGGAAAGAAAACCAGACAAAGAATATATTGCCTCAGGATGGGAGTACGAGACTTGTATTAAAACAATTTAAGCATGGACATGTAACTTAAGGAACCCATGAAACTGAAATCTAACCATGTACACATCCTTCAAAAAGAAAAGATGAATCCGACTTCAAAATAGATAAATGTACAAAACTTTCCATCAAAATATCTCTTCGTTTTTCACAGAAAATTCCATAACATAAATGTGTAAAATACCTTTACAACTTTTGGACAAAGGGTAGAGACTTATCAACTTATATATTTAAGAGTGTAATCAAAAAATAAAAACAAATGGTCCTGTAAGTAGCTACGAGGTAAGATCGCTTTTTTATAAATAAAGCGTGTCTTTGAAAATGTTTGCGAGTAATACTTTCACTGCTATAAATAGAATGTTAAGGAAAGTTGAAACGTAAATTTCGTATTATAAACTAATAATGTTGCTGCAAGGTCAGCCTTGTTGTTAGTGTAATTGGTAATTGCAACAACACTTAGCATAAGATGCGTGAGAGAGAGAGAGAGAGAGAGAGAGAGAGAGAGAGAGAGAGAGAGAGAGAGAGAGAGCGTCAAGGACAAAATGTTTGGCGATACACTTTCATTTTAACTGTATTTGTTTTAATATGTAATGAAATACGTTAGTTTTATTGAACAAAACATTTTATAAGCTGATTGAAACAAAATATTGATGAACAAAGAGCCCTTTTCTTCCACTGCAAATTGCTCATATACACAAAAACGTCTGTGTATACATGTAATTGTTTTCAGAACTATGCTTAGTGTCTTAATGTGGTTTTTGCATGTAACTGTGGTTATAATGGTCTCAATTAAATCTGTGCTGAGTCGACCTTTTTTCAGAAGGAGTAAAGATGAAATGATATATAAAGCTGGCATTGAATTTAAATGAGAAAGAATTACACCGGGTTTCCTCACTCACTAAATTTTAGGTATTGTTCAAAGAATCTGAATTTCCTTTTATATGGATGTATGATTGATGGGCATAATAGATAGTTATAGAAAAACAACTCACAGAACCGTCGAAACAATTTGGAAACTTTTATTAAACGATTAGTCATTCATTGGTTCAATTTTAGTGAAATCCGAAAGTATAATTTTAAAACCATTTGATCGCTCTTATTACAAAGTCAAAAAAGTCCAGCATGATTATATGCTAACGTTTTTGTAATGAAATTTCTGTCTAAAAACATTCTAGATACAACATATACTTAAATATTTTTAAACATTTTTTTTGTCAAAATGTGCAGTACATTGTACATATTTCAGTGTAAGTGTTTGGCAGGAGTGGATGGATGCAAGTTGGGAGAAATTGTGAGAATGACGAAAAGATGATAATATATACTTAACTTGCATGTAAGTCAACAGTGATTATATTTTCGGATTAATAAAAAAAAATATTTATTGATTAATTAATTATTAACAATTAGGCCTCAATAATTAAACATTGAATACAAATGTAGAAAAAAACAATAGTACAAATTGATTCAGCAACCATATGGAGGCTGTATAAAACTTGCCGGGAGTGGAGTGGTGTGTATACGAGTGTCTAAAGAAGATTAAAATCCAGATATATCGAAACAAACTCTTGTGGGATATTACAGCCTTTTAGGAAGGAAGGTTTGCTATTGTGAAATCTATACAAATTTCAAATTCTAAATTTACATCAATAGCATCTTGCTTCGCGTTTCCCAGCAAAGTTAAGATTTCATTATCAAGTAATTATGCACCATTAGAACTTAATATATTATGTTATGGTCACCCATTTCTAGACTGATCCAAAATTGCCCGTATGACTATTACCGCAGGTCAAATAGTTTACATGTATACCGATCGGCTAATCGAAAGAATGTCAGTCGGTAGAAACTGAATCAGGATTGACAGCAGAATATCGCTTTATTCAGAGAGTGACATAAATATATCTCATCTAACATTATTATATACAATATATTCGCTATTGTGATTACCAGCGAGACAGAAATAAAGTGATCGCATAAGTTCGACGGTTTAAAAATGTGAGTTTTGCTGTCGGCATCGATAAAGTAGTGGTTTATGTAATCAATTCACGTAATTACGCGACCGTATTAGTATACTTATTACACTAGACTGAAATAACTGACCATAATCTATAATAGTGTAGTGGTATTATTATGGACTGTATAAAGTTTAAATCATGATAATAAACGTGGTTATTTACATATAGATCGATTTAGTATATATTTCCTAGCAGAGATGGTTGTTTTATTGTAATTTTTTAACTGTATTTACCATTCATTATGCACATGAATTTCAGATGATTATTCATACATTTTTATATATGCAAGTCTGCGAATCAGTTGATTAACCATTTAAATATTTTTATAATTCACTTGAGTATGTTATGAATGGAGTCACGAATGGCCGAGGGATCCAGGGCACACATCTTTATTAGATCACTGACACTAATCTACGTCCGCTTGGTTTCGAGTCTCGACTCAACAGACGTGGGCATGCGAGAAAGATTGCCATTAGCTTCCTGTGGGTCTGTGGTTCTCACCGGGTTCTTCATCTATCACATATTCTGGCCGGGATGCAGTGCCGAATAAAATCGTGTTATACACATACACTACACATGCACAAACACATACTAGCCTACCAACAAATTAAATTAAATTAAAAAGGTTTACGTCCCAATGTGGTCGATATCCATTGAAAACAATATGATAAATACATTCGAAGTCTTTTCGTAATATTCTTTATTTAATGGTAATTATATCCACGTATCTAGATGAGGATACATTGTTTATCACATTGTAGAATTAATCTTTTGTAATATAGCACCACAAAATAATATGTAAATAATAGGTAAATAATAGGTGAAAATAGGTAAATAATATGTATGCTCTTAACTCACATATTATATATTATGTTTTATCAATAAAGAAAGAAAACAAATTATATCCACATATCACGTACGTCTACCAGGTTCGAATCCAGTAACCTATTTTTCATTTTTCTTTTTTAATATGTGTATTCAACGTTGAGTTGAGGAGGATAATTATGTTACTAATCAGTAGTGGCCTTCGTAAGTGAATGGCCTTATTTGGATTACTTCGGTAGGACACCTAGAGGGGCCCTCCGTGATACATTATCACGCGTACACACGTGCTTTTGTTTATATTTAAACTGCTCGACGAACTTGGGACATAATAAGAAGATCATCTTAAGAACACATTTAAGTTTCACATTTAAATCCTGAACTAAATTGAATAATATTTCACATGATCCGCATAAGCTTTACAGTTTGGAGAATATGCAGAAATCTGTTCCGAATCGGCCTGGTGCAAGTTTGAGAGTAATTACCACATTAATGAAATATGTTAGTAATGATAGATCAATCAAGAAAGTTAACAGTAACATTTGTTTAAAAATGTTTCTCGTGCTAATACTGTTTTTGTTTTGTTATAAAAAAAATCTAACGAGTTTATGTGAACACTCGGACATTCAATTACAAGTGATTTATTTTTATATTATAGACATTACACAAACAAGATGAATGCAGAATGAGAAGAAAGGTATATTACAACGAAAACAGTTTTGAACAGTGGTGTGGAAGCAAAATGCATATTCATTCGATTCAGTTATATACAAAATCAAAGGTGAATAATGAATTGATGTTGGAAACATTGAATGAAAATTTGTGAATATATCTTTAATGTCATTACATTTGGTAGATAATTGATTACTTTTTAAAGATTGAGAAAAAAGAGAGTAAATAAAGTGAGAAATGTTCCAATACCATTGTTAATATAATTTTTCAATATAAATATTAGAGGACAACAACAATAAAATGAAAGGATTTAAAATACATTTGGCTACCAATACTGAAAGAGTTTTGCTGTATAACTGTCAGAGATGAGAACTGATGGTAAACAGAGGCCTTATTTCCCATCTGTTTCAGTACCAAGCGTAGGATCGTCTAAGAGAATTAAAAAAATCAGTATTCGGAGACATGCTGAACATATTCAATCAATGAAAAGGTATCCAATCATCTTTTTGACAATCTTAACCCGCTCCACAAAATGACCCTGACTTCTTAATAGTACATTTAATAAAATTAATTACATTTATTTGAACATCAATGAATTTAAATATGTTGCGATGAAACGATGATGACTCGTGCTGTTTGTTTTTCTGAACAAGTGTTCCTGTCGTTTTCTTAGATATCAGATGAAAAGCAGAATGTCAGTAAATTTCACAATGATTTGGATATCACTGCATATGAACTTAGAGAAATTTACCAAAATGACCAAAACAGGGGGCCCCGTGTCGACAAGTGGTCTAAAGCGCTCTCTGTTTCGGATCACTGCCATCTCACCTCTGTCTGCGTGGGTTTGAGTCTAAGATTCGGCTAATGTAGTTATGTGAGAAAGCTTGCCAGTAGCTTCTCGTGGGTCGTTGGTTCTTTCCGGGGATTTTCCCGGGTTCTTCATATGCCAATAATACTGGCCGCCACGTATAGCCTACCGTGTGCTTAAAAATGGCGTTAAACCCAAGTACAACAACAACAACCAAAACAGAATATACACTTTGCTATGATGGCATTTACAACATTACGTTGGAATGACAAACATAAAAAAATGAATTTGGATATAGGTGCAGCATATAATCTGTAAAAGTTATTCAACAATGCACTGACACAGTTATTCGTTTCTGAATATATCTCACAAGTGAAATATTCTTCCTTGTTTTTCTTTTATTTTCCGGGTCGGCCTTCGTTACAGTTTCCCTTCCGATACCATCCTGAGTTGCATAGATATGGAATTTGCTTCCTTGTACACTTGAGTCAATACCAGATAATAAGATATATCATTCCTGTATTCCAATAATGCCGAAACCACCATCTGGAGATATCGTCATATATTTCTATCTTTTAAACAATTTATTTATTTCAGAGATAAATATTAAATAGGTTTTCTGGATGACAAATTTTGTGATGACTTCTCCTACCATATGGGGCGACTTCTCCAGATCGGTGAGGCGAATTCTCACAAGGCGAGTTCGCCGTGATGAAACTTCTCCATGTACCTATAAAATGTACGCCCACGCGTGCAGCTGCAAATAATTGCGGCTTTTAACAAAATAGGTGATATCAACCCCTCTCCCGATTTATCGGCCAAGTTAGGAAAACCATCCCACTAGAGTCTAAGTGTGGCAATTACGTTCCTTCTACCACTGCATGCCTGGAATATTCTACTCTATACTTCCTGCATTTTTGTCTTTCTTGAAAGCGACTTTTTTCCCACAGAATAGATTCAGAGAAACAAGAAGACATTAAAAAAAGATGATCTATGAAAGTCATCCCACCGTTAAAAAAACAAACTTACCAGTAAATAGCATTCAATACGCACACATTAATGGACAAAAACTGATCCTAGGTAAGGATCACTTATTTTGTCATGGAAAGAAAACCAGACAATGAATATATTGCCTCAGGATGGGAGTACGAGACTTGTATTAAAACAATTTAAGCATGGACATGTAACTGAAGGAACCCATAAAACTGAAATCTAACCATGTACACATCGTTCAAAAAGAAAAGATGAATCCGACTTCAAAATAGATAAATGTACAAATTTTCCCTTCAAAATACCTCTTCGTTTTTCACAAAAAATTCCACAACAGAAATGTGTAAAATACCATTACAACTTTTGGACAAAGGGTAGGGACTTATCAACTTATATATTAAAGAGTGTAACCAAAAAATAAAAACAAATGGTCCTTTAAGTAGCTACGAGGTAAGATCGCTTTTTTATAAATAAAGCGTGTCTTTGAAAACGTTTGCTAGTAATACTTTCACTGCTATACATAGAATGTTAAGGAAAGTTGAAACGTAAATTAATAATGTTGCTGCAAGGTCAGCCTTGTTGTTAGTGTAATTGGTAATTGCAACAACACTTAGCATAAGATGCGTTAGAGAGAGAGAGAGAGAGAGAGAGAGAGAGAGAGAGAGAGAGAGAGAGAGAGAGAGAAAGAGAGAGAGCGTCAAGAACAAAATGTTTGGCGATACACATTCATTTTAACTGTATTTGTTTTAATATGTAATGAAATACTTTAGTTTTATTGAACAAAACATTGTATAAGCTGATTGAAACAAAATATTGATGAACAAAGAGCCCTTTTCCTCCACTGCAAATTGCTCATATACACAAAAACGTCTGTTTGTGTATACATGTAATTGTTTTCAGAACTATGTTTAATGTCTTAATGTGGTGTTTGCATGTAACTGTGGTTATAATGGTTTCAATTAAATCTGTCCTGAGTCGACCTATTTTTTCAGAAGGAGTAAAGATAAAATGATATATAAAGCTGGCATTGAATTTAAATGAGAAAGAATTACTCCGGGTTTCCTCACTCACTAAACTGGTTATTTAAAAAGAACCTTGTATAACTTAGGTATTGTTCAAAGAATCTGAATTTCCTTTTATGTCGATGTATGATTGATGGGTATAATAAATAGTTATAGAAAAACAACTCACAGAACCGTCGAAACAATTTGGAAACTTTTATTAAACGATTAGCCATTCATTGGTTCAATTTTAGGGAAATCCGAAAGTGTAATTTTAAAACCATTTGATCGCTCTTATTACAAAGTCAAAAAAGTCCAGCATGATTATATGCTAACGTTTTTGTAATGAAATTTCTGTCTAAAAACATTCTAGATACAACATATACTTAAATATTTTTAAACATTTTTTTTTTCAAATTGTGCAGTACATTGTACATATTTCAGTGTAAGTGTTTGGCAGGAGTGGATGGATGCAGGTTGGGAGAAATTGTGAGAGTGACGAAAAGATGATAATATATACTTAACTTGCATGTAAGTTAACAGTGATTATATTTTCGGATTAATAAAACAAACTATTTATTGATTAATTAATTATTAACAATTAGGCCTCAATAATTAAACATTGAATACAAATGTAGAAAAAAACAATAGTACAAATTGATTCAGCAACCATGTGGAGGCTGTATAAAACTTGCCGGGAGTAGAGTGGTGTGTATACGAGTGTCTAAAGAAGATTAAAATCCAGATATATCGAAACAAACTCTGGTGGGATATTACAGCCTTTTAGGAAGGAAGGTTTGCTATTGTGAGATCATAGAATATAAAACAAAATGCAAACTATCTTCTTGAAAACTTCTGGTAAATGCTTATGAAAAACTATTGTAATAAATGTAAAATTTGTACAAAAAAGTACTCTTACCAAAGTTATTTTGTTTCTTTGCAACATTTTTGTTAGGGACAATTTGTCTATTTTATTCGCCCAATTATCAACTTTCCTTATACACAGAATGTCGCTATGCTATGAAAGTAAGAACTTTCCGCATATGAAACGCTATTCTGGATTCGATATTCTTATTCAACTTTTATAGTAACCTCTAGCAGCAATAGGATTTAAAACTTCAACTAGTTTCTAACTGGCTATGATCAAACCTACCCTTATCAGACACGAGATGCCCTATGGCAATGATGTTTTTATCATCTTCATGCGAATGAAATGAACATACTGTCTATATCGTATCTGGTGCTATTCCCTAAGTCAAGTCTATACAAATTTCAAATACTAAATTTACATCAATAGCATCTTGCTTCGAGTTTCCCAGCAAAGTTAAGATTTCATTATCAAGTAATTATAGACCATTAGAACTTAATATAGTATGTTCTGGTCACCCATTTCTAGACTGATCCATAGTTGTCCGTATGACTATTACCGCAGGTCAAATAGTTTACATGTATACCGACCGGCTAATCGACAGAATGTCAATCGGTAGAAACTGAATCAGGATTGACAGCAGAATATCGCTTTATTCAGAGAGTGACATAAATATATCTCATCTAACATTATTATATACAATGTATTCGCTATTCTGATTACCAGCGAGACAGAAATAAAGTGATCGCCTAAGTTCGACGGTTTAAAAATGTGAGTTTTGCTGTCGGCATCGATAAAGTAGTGGTTTATGTAATCAATTCACGTAATAACGCGACCGTATTAGTATACTTATTACACTAGACTGGAATAACTGACCATAATCTGGAATAGTGTAGTGGTTTTATTATGGACTGTATAAAGTTTAAATCATGATGATAAACGTGGTTATTTACATATAGATCGATTTAGTATATATTTTCTAGTAGAGATGGTGTTTTATTTGTAATTTTTTAACTGCATATACCATTCATTATGCACATGAATTTCAGATGATTATTCATACATTTTTATATATGCAAGTCTGCGAATCAGTTGATTAACCATTTAAATATTTTTATAATTCACTTGAGTATGTTATGAATGGAGTCATGAATGGCCGAGTGGTCCAGGGCACACACCTTTATTAGATCACTGACACTAACCTACGTCCGCTTGGGTTCGAGTCTCGACTCGACAAAAGTGGGCATGCGAGAAAGATTGCCAGTAGCTTCATGTGGGTCTGTGGTTCTCACCGGGTTCTTCATCTACCACATATTCTGGCCGGGATGCAGTGCCGAATAAAATCGTGTTATACACATACACTACACATGCCCAAACACATACTAGCCTACCAACCAATTAAATTAAATTAAAAGGGTTTTGTCCCAATGTGGTCGATATCCATTGAAAACAATATGATAATGAAATTTGAAGTCTTTTCGTAATATTCTTTGTTTAATGGTAATTATGTCCACGTATCTAGATGAGGATACATTGTTTATCAATTTGTAGAATTAATCTTTTGTAACATAGCACCACAGAATGATATGTAAATAATATGTAAATAATAGGTAAATGATATGTAAATAATATGTATACTCTTCACTCACATATTATATATTATGTTTATTCAATAAAGAAAGAAAACAAATTATATTCACATATCACCCACGTGTACCAGGTTCGAATGCAGCAACCTATTTTTCATGTTTCTTTTTTGTATGAGTATTCAACGTTGAGTTGGGAAGGATAATTATGTTACTAATCAGCAGTGGCCTTAGTAAATGAATGGCCGTATTTGGATTACTTCGTTAGGACCCCTAGAGGGGCACGCGTACACACGGGCTTTTGTTTATATTTAAACTGTTCGACGAACATGGGACATTATAAGATCATCTTAAGAACAAATTTAAGTGTCACATTTAAATTCTGAACTAAATTGAATAATATTTCACATGATCTGAATCAGCTTGACAGTTTGGGGAATTGGCAGAAATCTGTGCCGAATCGGCCTGGTGCAAGTTTGAGAGTAATTACCACATTCATGAAAAATGTTAGTATGACAGATCAATCAAGAAAGTTAACAGTAACATTTGTTTAAAAATGTTTCTCGTGCTAATCCTGTTTTTGTTTTGTTATAGGAAATCGAACGAGTTTATTTGAAAACACGGACTTTCAATTATAAGTGATTTATTTTTATATTATAGACATTACACAAACAAAATGAATGCAGAATAAGAAGGAAAGATTTATTACAACGAAAACAGTCTTGCACGGTAGTGTGAAAGCAAAATGCATATTCATTCGATTCAGTTATATACAAAATCGAAGGTGCACAATGAATTGATGTTGGAAACATTGAATGAAAATTTGTGAATATGTCTTTAATGTTATTACATTTGGTAGATAATTGATTACTTTTTAAAGATTGAGAAGAAGAGAGTAATTAAAGTGAGAAATGTTCCAGTACCCATGTGAATATAATTTTTCAATATAAATATTAGAGTTCAGCAACGATAAAATGAAAGGATTTAAAATACATTTGGCTACCAATACTGAAACAGTTTTGCTGTATACCTGTCAGAGATGAGAACTGATGGTAAACAGCGGACAATATTTCCCATCTATTTCAGTACCAGGCGTAGACCAAATCAGTACCAATTCTAAGAGAATTAAACAAATCAGTATTCGGATACGTGTTGAACATATTCAATCAATGAAAAGGTATCCAATCATCTACTTGACAATTTTAACCCTCTCCATAAAATGACCCTGACTTCTTAATAGTACGTTTAATAAAATTAATTACATTTATTTGAACATCAATGAATTTAAATATGTTGCGATGAAACGATGATGACTCATGCTGTTTGTTTCTCTGAACAAGTGTTCCTGTCGTTTTCGTAGATATCCGATGAAAAGCAGAATCTCAGTAAATTTCACAATGATTTGGATATCACTGCATGTGATCTTAGAGAAATTTACCAAAATGACCAAAACAGGGGGTAACGTGTCGCCAAGTGGTCTAAAGCGCTCTCCGTTTCGTATCACTGCCATCTCACCTCTGTCTGCGTGGGTTCGAGTCTAAGATTCGGCTAATGTAGTTATGTGAGAAAGCTTGCCAGTAGCTACTCGTGGGCCGTTGGTTCTTTCCGGGGATTTTCCCGGGTTCTTCCTACGTCAATAATACTGGCCGCCATGTATAGCCTACCGTGTGCTTAAAAATGGCGTTAAACCCAAGTACAACAACAACAACCAAAACAGAATATACACTTTGCTATGATGGCATTTACGACATTACGTTGGAATGACAAACATAAAAAATGAATTTGGATATATGTGCAGCATATAATCTTTAAAAGTTATTCAACAATGCACTGACACAGTTATTCGTTTCTGAACATATCTCACAAGTGAAATATTCTTCCTTGTTTTTCTTTTATTTTCCGGGTCTGACTTCGTTACAGTTTCCCTTCCGATACCATCCTGAGTTGCATAGATATGGAATTTGCTTCCTTGTACACTTGAGTCAATACCAGATAATAAGATACATCATTCCTGTATTCCAATAATGCCGAAACCACCATCTGGAGATATCGTCACATATTTCTATCTTTTAAACAATTTATTTATTTCAGAGATAAATATTAAATAGGTTTTCTGGATGACAAATTTTGTGGTGACTTCAACCATATGGGGCGACTTCTCCAGATCGGTGAGGCGAATTCTCACAAGGCGAGTTCGCCGTGATGAGACTTTTCCATGTACCTATAAAATGTACGCCCACGCGTGCAGCTGCAAATAATTGCGGCTTTTAACAAAATAGGTGATATCAGCCACTCTCCCGAAAATTAACATCGCTTGGGTGAGGGGCTGATTTATCGGCCAAGTTAGGAAAACCATCCCACTAGAGTCTAAGTGTCGCAATTACGTTCCTTCTACCACTGCATGCCCGGAATATTCTACTCTATACTTCCTGCATTTTTGTCTTTCTTGAAAGCGACTTTTTTCCCACAGAATAGATTCAGAGAAACAAGAAGACATTAAACAAGATGATCTATGAAAGTCATCCCACCGTTAAAAAAACAAACTTACCAGTAAATAGCATTCAATACGCACACATTAATGGACAAAAACTGATCCTAGGTAAGGATCACTTATTTTATCATGGAAAGAAAACCAGACAAAGAATGTATTGCCTCAGGATGGGAGTACGAGACTTGTATTAAAACAATTTAAGCATGGACATGTAACTTAAGGAACCCATGAAACTGAAATCTAACCATGTACACATCCTTCAAAAAGAAAAGATGAATCCGACTTCAAAATAGATAAATGTACAAAACTTTCCATCAAAATATCTCTTCGTTTTTCACAGAAAATTCCATAACATAAATGTGTAAAATACCTTTACAACTTTTGGACAAAGGGTAGAGACTTATCAACTTACATATTTAAGAGTGTAATCAAAAAATAAAAACAAATGGTCCTGTAAGTAGCTACGAGGTAAGATCGCTTTTTTATAAATAAAGCGTGTCTTTGAAAATGTTTGCGAGTAATACTTTCACTGCTATAAATAGAATGTTAAGGAAAGTTGAAACGTAAATTTTGTATTATAAACTAATAATGTTGCTGCAAGGTCAGCCTTGTTGTTAGTGTAATTGGTAATTGCAACAACACTTAGCATAAGATGCGTGAGAGAGAGAGAGAGAGAGAGAGAGAGAGAGAGAGAGAGAGAGCGTCAAGGACAAAATGTTGGCGATACACTTTCATTTTAACTGTATTTGTTTTAATATGTAATGAAATACGTTAGTTTTATTGAACAAAACATTTTATAAGCTGATTGAAACAAAATATTGATGAACAAAGAGCCCTTTTCTTCCACTGCAAATTGCTTATATACACAAAAACGTCTGTGTATACATGTAATTGTTTTCAGAACTATGCTTAGTGTCTTAATGTGGTTTTTGCATGTAACTGTGGTTATAATGGTCTCAATTAAATCTGTGCTGATTCGACCTTTATTTCAGAAGGAGTAAAGATGAAATGATATATAAAGCTGGCATTGAATTTAAATGAGAAAGAATTACACCGGGTTTCCTCACTCACTAAAATTTAGGTATTGTTCAAAGAATCTGAATTTCCTTTTATATGGATGTATGATTGATGGGCATAATAGATAGTTATAGAAAAAAAACTCACAGAACCGTCGAAACAATTTGGAAACTTTTATTAAACGATTAGTCATTCATTGGTTCAATTTTAGTGAAATCCGAAAGTATAATTTTAAAACCATTTGATCGCTCTTATTACAAAGTCAAAAAAGTCCAGCATGATTATATGCTAACGTTTTTGTAATGAAATTTCTGTCTAAAAACATTCTAGATACAACATATACTTAAATATTTTTAAACATTTTTTTTGTCAAAATGTGCAGTACATTGTACATATTTCAGTGTAAGTGTTTGGCAGGAGTGGATGGATGCAAGTTGGGAGAAATTGTGAGAATGACGAAAAGATGATAATATATACTTAACTTGCATGTAAGTCAACAGTGATTATATTTTCGGATTAATAAAAAAAAATATTTATTGATTAATTAATTATTAACAATTAGGCCTCAATAATTAAACATTGAATACAAATGTAGAAAAAAACAATAGTACAAATTGATTCAGCAACCATATGGAGGATGTACAAAACTTGCCGGGAGTAGAGTGGTGTGTATACGAGTGTCTAAAGAAGATTAAAATCCAGATATATCGAAACAAACTCTTGTGGGATATTACAGCCTTTTAGGAAGGAAGGTTTGCTATTGTGAGATCTATACAAATTTCAAATTCTAAATTTACATCAATAGCATCTTGCTTCGCGTTTCCCAGCAAAGTTAAGATTTCATTATCAAGTAATTATGCACCATTAGAACTTAATATATTATGTTATGGTCACCCATTTCTAGACTGATCCAAAATTGCCCGTATGACTATTACCGCAGGTCAAATAGTTTACATGTATACCGATCGGCTAATCGAAAGAATGTCAGTCGGTAGAAACTGAATCAGGATTGACAGCAGAATATCGCTTTATTCAGAGAGTGACATAAATATATCTCATCTAACATTATTATATACAATATATTCGCTATTGTGATTACCAGCGAGACTGAAATAAAGTGATCGCATAAGTTCGACGGTTTAAAAATGTGAGTTTTGCTGTCGGCATCGATAAAGTAGTGGTTTATGTAATCAATTCACGTAATTACGTGACCGTATTAGTATACTTATTACACTAGACTGGAATAACTGACCATAATCTGGAATAGTGTAGTGGTTTTATTATGGACTGTATAAAGTTTAAATCATGATGATAAACGTGGTTATTTACATATAGATCGATTTAGTATATATTTTCTAGCAGAGATGGTTGTCTTATTTGTAATTTTTTAACTGTATATACCATTCATTATGCACATGAATTTCAGATGATTATTCATACTTTTTATATATGCAAGTCTGCGAATCAGTTGATTAACCATTCAAATATTTTTATAATTCACTTGAGTATGTTATGAATGGAGTCACGAATGGCCGAGGGATCCAGGGCACACATCTTTATTAGATGACTGATACTAACCTACGTCCGCTTGGTTTCGAGTCTCGACTCGACAAACGTGGGCATGCGAGAAAGATTGCCAGTAGCTTCCTGTGGGTCTGTGGTTCTCACCGGGTTCTTCATCTACCACATATTCTGGCCGGGATGCAGAGCCGAATAAAATCGTGTTATACACATACACTACACATGCCCAAACACATACTAGCCTACCAACCAATTAAATTAAATTAAAAGGTTTTTGTCCCAATGTGGTCGATATCCATTGAAAACAATATGATAATGAAATTCGAAGTCTTTTCGTAATATTCTTTGTTTAAGGGTAATTACATCCACGTAACTAGATGAGGATACATTGTTTATCACTTTGTAGAATTAATCTTTTGTAATGTAGCACCACAAAATAATATGTAAATAATAGGTAAATAATATGTAAATAATATGTATGCTCTTAACTCACATATTATATATCATGTTTGTTTCAATAAAGAAAGAAAACAAATTATATCCACATATCACCCACGTGTACCAGGTTCGAATCCAGTAGATAACCGATGAAAAGCAGAATCTCAGTAAATTTCACAGTGGTTTGGATATCACTGCATATGAACTTAGAGAAATTTACCAAAATGACCAAAACAGGGGGCCCCGTGTGGCCGAGTGGTCTAAAGCGCTCTCCGTTTCGGATCACTGCCATCTCACCTCTGTATGCGTGGGTTCGAGTCTAAGATTCGGCTAATGTAGTTATGTGAGAAAGCTTGCCAGTTTCTTCTCGTGAGTCGTTGGTTCTTTCCGGGGATTTTCAGGGTTCTTCCTCCACCATTAATACTGGCCGCCATGTACAGCCTATATTGTGCTTAAAAATCGCCTTAAACCATAAAATAAAATAAAATGTCAAATAGTTTCATGTTTACCGACCGGCTAATTGACAGAATGTCATTAGGTAGAAATTGAATTTAAGTTTGATAGTGACTCTAAGGTAGAAATTCCATTTGGATATAAGTATTTAAAAGCAGCTTAATGACTTTTTTAATTTTATGTAACTAATCGGTTCATGTTTTTGTTTATTTCTCTCAGTGTCAAGGTAAAAATTAAATAGAAACTTACTGTATTGTGAATTAAATAAGAAACTAATCACAGATCTTCTATCACTCAAGTACAGAAGAATCATGGTTTTGGATTAAATTCGATTATCCATTGTACCGATTGTCTTGTATAGTTTCATGTGCCAACAGTCCTGAGATATCACAATTATATAATTTTGAATGTCATTGATTGAATTCATAATAATCCCCAAAGAGTGTTTTTGTCCAAACAGTTAATGAACACTTTGTAATTCCAATGAATAATTTGTAAATCAATGATCCCTCTCCAATTATATATGAACAGAACACAATCTCTGATTGTAGATTCATAAAGACTTACATATAAGCATGAATGAAGACTGTGTTTACCAAATCCCCTTTTATCTACATCCCACACTTTACGTACGTCGCAGTAATTTATTTTGAATAAAACTCCATCATCTTAATTGAAAATTACACCAAACTGCAAACTTCCAAAACCTTGATGGTTTCGATTCAGCTTATAGTTATCATGTGTAGTAGTCAAAAGCGATTGGTTCAAAGAATATGATGCACAAATCTGAGTCGTATAGACTCTCTAAGCTAAGCTGAGACTTATTTAATGTCGGCATAGTTTCACTTTTAATCAATAAATACTTTCTTAACCAGCTTATAAGACAACTCATGTAATAGCTGCTCGTTACATAATGTGACTTCCCCTTTACTTTTATCAATATTTTAACACCATTCTTCTGTCATTATTTTTAAACAGTCCCCATAAAAAAAACGTTTATTTTTGGAAACAACATATCTTGCTATTTCAGATTTAACGGAACTATCACTGTTCCTCTGATATTTTGTTTTAAAAAATTGCATTTTTGCCTGCCTATACTTAATTCAGTTTTGTAACTTACTTAGTGGGACGTTTACCAGACTAATAATATATCAAATTTAGATCAGAACTACGGCGGTAATCTGGTGGACAACAACAATTTTCATGCTCTGTTCACCTTGTGGTTCACCAATCAAATTACTACTTTCCAATATGAAAGTGACGTCATTCGGAACATATTGATATTAATAATTACTTTAACACGAATATGCATCACTTTCTCTAATAGGATGTTAAACATAAGTTCCAAAACACATCAACAAATGATTTAGTATGTGTCTGTCAGATCTCCATGTAATAAAGTGTCGATTTTAATTTAGACTGGCATAGGTGGATATTGAATTCACTGTCTGACTGGTTGTTCTTACACAGACATATGCATTCGCGATAAACTATTCACAACTTTTCAGGCAATCCAATAGTTCATATCCCAAACGTATACCAATAGATGCCATTAATATATCACCCTTGCTACAGTACAGAAATTACTTGAAAGTATATAATGACATTCTCTCTGCTTTGGATAGTGGAAGGAATACATTCATCACCCTACTTGAGTTTTCTTCAGTATTTGACATAATACACCATGATATATTACTTCACTGTCTCCAACATGTATTTAGCATTCAGAATACAGCCTTACATTGGTTCACGTCCTACTTAGTCAACAGGACACAAATTGTATCTGCAAATGAAATAAACTCCTGCCCAGTTGATCTATGCTGTGGTGTTTCACAGGGGTCTGTTATTGAACCGGTTCTCTTCATTCTATACATTAGGCCGCTCTCAACTGTCATAGATCATCACCCAGTGTCTCACCAACTGTACGCTGATGACACCCACATATACAAGTCTATTCACCCAACTGAAGTTAATGGTACCATCCATAGATTAGTGAGGTGCATTTCTGATGTGAAATCATGAATGACATGTAACAAGCTGCTGATGAATGATGATAAAACTGAGACCATTCTGATCACAACACAATTTTTTTTTCATTCACATTCCTTACTTCAAACAATAAATAACAGCAACACAATAAATTAAATTTACAGTCAGTACAAAACCTAGGTGTTAATCTAGACAATACTCTCGCGTTGCACCAGCATGTCAAGAACATATGTAAGACTGCATATCTTGAGCTGAGACACATCAGTTCAATTCGCAAATATCTTTCAGTTGATGCCACTAATACACTTATGTATTCATTAGTACTCTCAAGACCGGACTATTGTAACTCAATTATGTCTGGTTCGTCACAATATCTACTCCAGAAACATCAAAAAGTTCAAACCACAGCTGCTCTTATAATCTTTAGAGTAGTTCGATTAGATCAAACTTCACCACTGCTCTGTACCATACACTGGCTCTCCGTTTGATACAGAATCAAACACAGAATTTGTTCTGTTTCACAGACACCAGTCCAACATACAAATCCGGCCTCACCCATGTGTATACACCAGTAAGATCCTTACGCTCCTCTTCTGACAATCGTATACTCATTGTTTCCACTATGAAAACGAATCCACAATGACGTTCTTTTGCATACCAGGGAACGGTGATGTGGAATGAATTGCCCATTGAAATTAGACACAAAGACACAGTGGCCCCTTTTAAGAGTGTTCTAAAAACTAACCTTTTTCGACTACAGGAACAAACTTAGAAAATTTATAATGCATTGTATCTTAAATGTTTTCAGCATATTGTTATGTTTTCCAATTTCATGGTTATTGGTTTTAGTTTTTTCTGTAGTGTAGTCATATCACTAAAGATGTTGTAAAGTGCTTAGAACTTTTAAAGATTAGGTGCAATACAAAGTCCTCATTATTTTAATTATCATTAGCTGCTATTCAGACAATCCCTGATACTTAAGAAAAAAGAATTGACAAAGCTTTTGCAATTCCATCTAACTATTGTTTCCTTAGCAACTTCTAGGTCATTCATATGGCAATCTATTTATAGAAATAGCTGATATTGTTGGAATAAATTAAGATTTCTTGTTTTCTAATAAATTTCATGCAACAGAATGTATTTTTCTGCAGATGATGCCTTAAAAAAATAGCCAAGGTGGTCCAAATGGGTGATAAGCAAGAAGCGAACTAGTGGTGTGACTTCTGTTTCTATCATATTGACTTTCATTCTGAAGACTTTCCATGTGAATGTTTGAAATTTACCAGCCATATCATTAAAACTGCTCAATCAATTGGACCAAGATATTTTCCCAATACATGTACATGTATTTTCATCAGTTCGAATATTCTTTTAGGTGAAGTATGAAAATAAGTTGTTTCCTTTCAAAAAACAACTTAAACGTGACCATACATGCACAATTTAACTGTTAATATTCAATCTGAAACTCCTTCAATCTCTGTAATAAAACTTGCGTTTTAATATTTTATCCATTTAAAAATGTTAATGTAGATTTGGAACAGTAGAAACTTAAAAATTCCTATCTTGGATAAACTTTTGCTAAAATTGCCAAACACATCTAATGCATATACTACAACTTTCTTTTAAAGGGTGTTTATTATTTCGAATTTCTAACAATAGAAAATCTTCATATTAAAAAAACCTACCATAGTTTAATTATGGAAGATTTAAATTGATTGCTCTAAGCGTTTCTTGCATAAAAATAAATGATTCTCATTACATTTGTAATCCAAATACTAGATATTTTCATTTAGCTCTTTACCAACCAATAAACAACACTACAGTGAAAGATATTCACATGGAAATATATCAAACAAGTTTATTGTTATTAATAATATTTTAAGCGTTAGTTTAGTCTAAGCGTTGATGTAGATAAAATCCAAAAATTAAATTATAAAATCAAGTAATGGTATTTCATTAAAAAGATTTTCTAAAACTTTTATTAAAATAGTTAATTTCAATATCTGGAAATAAATTACAAACTTCTAACAGGATTCTGAAATTTAAAAATCTGATCATCTAAAGATTTGATAATTTAATACTTTTACCACTCAGGTCAACTAAGGATGTCAAGTCTGACTTGTTTAAAAGCTCCACAAGATCTTTGACAAGACTCCTTTAAAAAAAGACATTAACCCAAAACATCATTTTGGTATAATTAGTTTTGCGAGATGTGAGGGCTTAGTGATTAATACTCTGACCAAATGGTGCTGGTTTTAATCCTACAGAATGATACGATTTTGTGTCCTTGAGAATAGTGGCTCCTAATAATCGTGGCAGTATAAATGTGCTGTGCAACAGAGTACCAAACCAACCCAGTCAGTTTGACTTTGGTAACCAATTTGTTTAGGTTCTCGTCTATTCTATAAAAATACATGACCCTTGCTTTGTGCTTTGTGCAAGTTGTAGACACACAAGGTAATTTGTTCTTACTATGTATGCAAGACATGTTTCAGGTTAAACCTATATGCATATTGACTAGGCCTTATTGATCTTTCACTGAAACTTCGAATAGCAAGTGAAATTCGTTGTCCTTTTAAGTTTGTGCATACAATCAGTATTCTGTGCCTCAGTGCATGTTAGTGGCATATTTTAATACAGGCATTTTTATAGTACATGTACCTGCACTTGTATAAATATGATAAGGTCACATGTAGCTTTTTATAATAAATAATGAAGTCAAGTGTGATTGTTATTGATCACAAACATTATTACCTATGGAAATATCTTCCTGATGTTAAGTTCAGAAAATATCGGTGCCAAACCAAATTTATTTAGTATTCTTTATTGTAAATAATATATAATATATCTGGTGGGGGAGTTGAAGCTTAAAGAGCAAGTAACAGGCTTGATAACTAATTTACATAACAGTTAATTTTTAAGATATTGAAGTTTTGCTATATATTTGACATGTCACTTTTATGTAAGCATAAAAAAGCAACTTAACATCAACTGGCATATATTGTCTGTTGTTTATGAACATGAGAGGTTGATGGGTGGGACTATTTTTTGTAATTTATTCGAGTTTATGTCTGTTTGACAATATTCTGTGCTTATTCAATGCATCGCACGCAAACAAATTTGCACCATTCCCACCCTATATCAATTGCCCTTAGAGTGTATAAAAGAAAGCTTTATATGAATTCACCATCTTTGATTTAAAATTTGACTTATCTAATAAAAGGGAATGATAATAAGGTGTAAGAGGTGGGGAAATGATTAGAGATCATGACAAACAAATATCTTAAGGTATGCACAATTTATTATTTTTATGAAACTGACTTGTTTCAAGTATAATGAGAGTGAAAAAAGACAATCTTTTTGTTGGTACTCAGAATCTACCCACTTCATAAAGTTAACAGTGCAAAATCTGAGTTAACTTTTATCATTTGTTTGAAAAATGTTCACACATCTCTGCTCAAGCACTAAAATATAAATAGAAGCTAATTAGTTATAAAATATAAAAGATCAAGTAAATAGAAGATTACTCATCTAAATGACATGTTTTAATAGTCAAATGCAAATTCAATTAGCAAATATATCAGGGTATGTATAATACTTTCAGTTGAACTTTTGTTATATTTTCATCCATATTTTATTCCATACAACATTATTTGTCCAGTATTAAGATGGCACATATGCCAGAAAAGTTTGTAAAGTTCTGTATTTTGCTCAGATAAGTTGTGTAAATATTCTTTAAACATATTATAAACCCTTTTTAGTAACGCTATCTATATTTGATGGTGGAAAGGCATCATTGTACAGGAAAAATCCAAAATACTTTCAATGAGTGTTATGTTTTGCCACATTTGTCAAGTTCTACATGGCAGTTATTGTATTTAGAAAGACATTATTGCAAGTTGTTTTAGTTACAGCAGTCATAGTTTATGGTAGATTGTTATATTTTGAATACTCTTAAAAGCCTTCTTGCCATTCATGAGTAGCAGTGATAAGATTTCCAATATGTCTGCTGTAGTGGCCATAATGGATGCCTGAGCAGAACTACTTTCATTTACTACAAACTAGACATCATAAGGACTGTTCCAGTAAAACACACTTTGAACCTTGGAAAAGCACTGTCAACATGGAGCAGTCTTCCGTAGATGCAATTTCTAATTTTGAATTGTTTCCATATGAATTCTGAATAATTAGATTAACCTGGGGCATATATTTTTTAATAAACTGCTTTCTCTGGTAATGTGTGCGTTTAAGTAGAACACTTAACAATAACAACTCCTTAATAAATCAGTATGAACATATTTTATGAATGACAATTCCAACTAGCTAGTACTACTACTAGTAAATATAATTGATAAATTTTATACAAACTGTTCAATCTTTACCTACGGACAAAGCTATATGTTTAGGAACTGCCCCTCACCAGCACATCAGTATCAAGCCAATAATACTGTATATTCCTTAATTATAGACCACGGGGATGTAAAATTATCCGAACTGGGGGGGGGGTAGAAGGACATTTATTAGAGCACAATAATCAAAGCTCAAGTTGTTCTTTTAATGCACTCTAATATTGACCAAATCTTTCTGCCACTAAATTCTGTCATCGCCACAGCGAAAATGATCAATTGATCAACACATTTTCCGACTAAGCAGCTGGTTGAAGTAGGTCTTCTAAGTCTCTGAACCTGCTGCTCAGTTATTGCATACTACATGTGTGCCTTTGACATTTATAATTTATACATTGAGATATGTATGGTAACAGTGTAATCAACTGAGCTTACTACTTCATTTTGTTTATTTGTTTTTTATGGTTTAACGCCATTTTTCAGCACAATATAGGCTATACATGGCGGTCAGTATTAAAGGTGGAGGAAGAACCCACAAAAACCCCCCGAAAGAACCACCGACCCACGAAAAGCTACTGGCAAGCTTTCTCACACAACTACATTAGCCGAATCTTAAACTCGAACCCACGCAGACAGAGGTGAGATGGCAGTGATCCGTAACGGAAAGCACTTGAGACCACTCGGGGTCCCCTTCATTTCGTTTAGTCAAGGACTTAAGCAGATGAGTACTGATAAGTACAGGTCTTATGCACATCTTTTAAGTGTTCTGTTCTTAAGAAAGCAGAGGGGCATTAATTAGAATTGTGGCATCAATTAGGGAATATACAATAATAAGACATTTAGATTGAAATGAAAAGTATTACACCTGAAAATAAGTGCTGAAATGTAAACATTACAACTCCTACACTTGCAACACTTACTATTCCTGCAGTTGTGATTACTATAGCCTGATAAGAAATAAATTTCAGTAACATCCTATAATTTTGACTGAAAAATATACATGATGGCAGATTTTATTTTCATTGGTTATTCGCAATGCAAACATTTGTTCATTTAAAGACTACATAACTAAACATGAATTTTGCAGAATACATAAAATACTAATCAAAGAAACTTAAGAAATAAAATGTATCACAGGATCTGATTTTTCAAATGTGTTTATATACAGCAAAACCTGTTTATAATGTTCCACATGAATTAGAATTATTAGATTATTATATCTGGGAAATATATCCAAATTCATCATTTTATTCTCCTCAAACAGTTTCTTTATTTTTCCATTTAATATAATACATGCTTTTTCAAAAAGGCTTGCTAGGTATCTTTGGATGAACACATTTTTCTTTCTAGTATTCCTCCTTTTTTTGTAATTCTGTGCCCATTAAAAAAAAATTTTCTTCTTCTGACCCTCAAGTTTTTGGTCAATGCTTAACTGCTGCTGTGGCACTGCTTTTCTGTTCTGGGACAAGTCCAAATATTCCCAGCTCCATGTAGTATGGCAGACCAGATTTAAACAGAGGGACAAATTCTTTAGAAGAGGTTATATTTGAGAGTGAACCCATCTAGATCAAGACCACATTCGATCCAAAAGATGGCGTTGTTTCTGAAAATTAACAGATACAAATTTATAACTTTTTCATTATATAATTACTTTAAAATTATAACTTAAATGTATACAGTGTCACATATTGTCAGATTTGGTAAAGTGCAATTACTCTCCCCATTACAAAAATGACATTAAACTCAACAACAACAACAACAACAACAACAACCTTTCCCCTCTTCAGATAAGCACACATATGGAGATTCTAGGTTGGCACAAACTACAGAAATATCAAAGTTCAATTTATGTCTTGCATTTTTCTGAGAAAACATGAGAAACTGTCAAGTTCCATCAACATCATCAACGCTAACCTGAAATTTTTCTGCAGTACCAAACCACTGTTTGAACAGCTGATTAACCAGAATTTCAAGTACAAAGATATACTTCTTATGTTCTACCACAGAACATAAATTGATGACGAAGAATGATTGTCGAAAAAAATTCACGCTCTTTTTAATGCTCTCTATCAGGTCTGTGCACAGTTATAAATATCTGATTTTTAACGAGTTGTAAACAACCCAATAGCAAACAGTTTTACTTTGACTACATGACGTAATGGTATAAAAAAAACTTTCATACATTCATTAATCAGCTAATTTTATATTTTTCAATAACCGAGGCTTATTTTCAAGTACTTTCCAAGGTAAAAATGATTTTCAACTAATTTTTAAGGTACCATGCCTACCCTGGTTCACCAATGATTTTCCATGGCTTTTACTGCCCAGGCAACCTATGAATTGACCAAACAACCATACAAATTAACCCTTAATGAAAATATTATCATTTAGAACAACTGTTCAACCAGTATGATTATTACTGGCAATATTTGTACTAATCTACCAGTTTAGTGACTGCTGGATTTTAGGGGTCCATTGCCAAAAATCATATTGAAGTAAGTATTCATTTCTATCCCTGAATGCATATCATCATCTAGCTTTTATTACCATGGCATGCATGAAGCTTGATAAATAAACATCACACAGGATCTTTAAGCAAAGTCAACAAAACTGAACTTAAGTGTTATTGACCTCCTTTGGTGAGAAGGTTATAGAGTTTGTGGAAATTCATAATCTCACCATGTTCATGTCTCCAGGTGGTAAAGGTTTGTACAAAAATTTACAAAAGACTTTAGTTGGACCAACACAATTAATAAAAATTATGCAACTATTGTCCATGTACCAACTTAGCCTCATAGTCAGTTGAAATGTAGGGCGGAGGTCCAATAAAATTCCACACTAATGCCAGGGATAAAGGAATAAATAGTTATATATCAAAAAGAATGTAAATATATATGTGGTTTAAATGGTGAGGATAACAACATGGATGGTTATAAAATAGTTATGTTGTACTTCATATGGAGAGCTAAAAAGTGTTGACTTAACAACAAAAAAACCATTCCACTCTCGCACTGCTCCAATATTTGTAATATTTAAATGTAGACTATAATTTAATTACTTTAATTTGTATAATAATAATAATAATAATAATAATAATAATAATAATTTATTTATTGAGGGTGACTCGTTAGTCAATGACTATTCTCCAATGAGGCCCTCTTAATCAGAGTATAACAAATGCACATTGTATGAAGATAGCAATAATTAGTGCTTATTTTAGCATGTTTAGTATTAAAATATTAAATTCCATTATCTATTAGAAACACATGCATGCTCATGATATCTCTTCTTAAATACTCTAATATTTTCAGCCGTTTTACATGTAGTGGAAGCTTATACCACAGAACTGTACCAGAGTATTGAAAACTCTTTTTGAATTGCTCTGCTCATGGTTTTGGTACACGTACTAGAAGGTGTCCATGTGATATTGATCTCAACTGGTATTGTGTTGAAAAAGGCCTGAATAAGTCCTGAAGATACTCTTGTGCAGTTCCATGAAGACATTTATATAAAAGAACTGCCTTGTGAAAATCTATCCTGTCATATATTGTACACCATTTGAGTTCTGTAAATAATGCTTTTGAGGGATGGCCAACAGATGTATCTAAAATTACATGTGCTGCTTGTTTCTGGAGTTTATAAATCCTGTCAAGCTCAGATTTAGCAAAGTTTCCCCATACATTAGAACAGTAATCCCTTGTTGGAAGAATATATAACTTTTAGTATAGATTGCAACTTTCCATAGGTAAATATTTCTTGATTCTGCTGAGAAGGGCTATTTTGGATGAGTTTTTTTACAAAGCTTATCAATATGGTAATTCCATAATAAATTATTATTTATGGACACACCAATAAACCTTTCATGACTGACATTTTCTAACTGATTTATGTATTGCAAGACATATTTTTGGGTTCCCTGACTTGTATAGCTTTTGTGTCGTCCCCAGAATCATACATTTTGTTTTACCTTCATTAATTAACATCCTATTTTTTGTGCCCAGTTTTGGACTCTAACAAGGTCTGAGTTTAATCTTGTTTGGATAACTTCAGTATAAGAACTAGATGTATACAAGGTTGCATCATCTGCAAACAAATCTGTATTTGTGGATTATTATTTAATGGTAGATCACTGATCTAGATAATGAAGAGGAGCTGGCCCAAAACTGAGCCTTGAGGGACTACTGAATGAATAGTGCGAGTTTGAGAGCTAATATTACCAATGGTTACTTGTTGAGACCTTTGGTTTCAGTATGATCTAAACCAGTATAAAGAAGGATTATCAAGCCTGTAACAGTTCAATTTTTGCAGCAGAATGCTTATGATCAACAAGATCAAAAGCTTTTTTGAAGTCAAGGCAAACAATGCCAGTCATATGTCCATTATCCATTTTCTTCAGCCAAAGATCAATTAATTTGGTAAGTTATGTTTCGCACGAGTGGTACTTTCTAAATCCTGAATGTGATTTATGAAATAGAGAGCTTGTTTCAAAAATGTATAGGCCTGAATAGCTACATGCTTTTCAAACAGTTTTGACAATACAGGTAGAATTGATATTGGTCTGTAATTTCCTGGATCCTCCTTTTCTCCTTTCTTAAAGATAGGTGTAACCTTTTCACATTTCAGTGTTTCTGGAAAAATACCACTCATTATACTTAATTTATGATATTCGTTATTTACTTGGTGCAGCAATTTCAAGAATTCGTGGACCAATACCATCTAATCCAAAGGATTTATTAATATTCAACTTAATTAGTATTTAAAAAACATCAGCTTCACTAACATTAGCTATTTAAAAATAATTATCTTCAGGAGTTTTAGCTCTTTTAATGACAGATGAGCACCAAGTTAAATTGGGATGTTAGTCTGGTTCTGAATACTGTTACTGGAGATGCTTATGAAGAAATTGTTGAACCTTTCCACAATGTCTTGTACAGATGTGGTTATATCATTATTTTACTTAAATCTAGTGGGAACTTGGAAGACAACTGCTTTGGGTGGGTTCAGCTCTTTTAGATTCTTCCACAATGTTTTGGTACTCTTACTTTCATTAATAGCCTGTTTATAGTAGTTTTCATTTGCCTTATCTATCAGGTGCTTAGTTTTATGTCTCCACTTTCTATAGCTTTTCATGTCTTTATTTCTTGTGGAAATTATCTCTTTGGTGCCTATGAAGCAAATCATGTTAAACTTCATTCAAAGTTCCTTGTCACACGGTAAAGAAAATAATATGACAACAATCACTACAACCCAGGCTACTATCATAAAATAGATTCTAACAGAACACGACCCATTCCACTTCATCATATCACTGACTGATAGCTTAGTACAGCTAAAGAAAACATTAGCAATATGGAAGATTTACCTTCTGATTGACCAATATCAAACCCATGCATTTAACCTCTTTAATTCATTAATTTATAAAAGCCTAACAATTGTTTCTTCTGATCTTCCTTTGGGGAAATCTTAATTTGGGCCTATCGAAGTCGGATTCAGCAATTTATGGTCGTTGTAGACAAACTTGGGTTTAGCTGAGAGCTAAAATTTTATGTTTTTACTTTTTAGTAAGGCGCTGTGTCCATTATTCAACTGTTGCACAATCTGAGCTAGAAACAATTTACTGACAAATACATTACATACTCTGGGGTCATGATAAAAGGTTATGTGGGTAATTAGTAGCCCAAAATGTAAACTTATCTTTTTTCTCTTAGGAAAGTAAAAACAATTTCAACTTGTATTTTAGTTAGATCTACACCTATATATATATATATATATATATATATATATATATATATATATATATATATATATATATATATATATATATGTGTGTGTGTGTGTGTGTGTGTGTGTGTGTGTGTGTGTGTGTGTGTTTGTTTGTAGGTGCGTGTTTGGGATTTGGTATGAAACTTTAAAACATTTTTAGCCCTATCACTATGATGTCTGCAGTATGACAGAAGGCAAACAGTCTTTACACTATCAGCTTAATGATGAGTACAAAGCGAGGCAGCTGCTAGTACCATTTTTATAAGTTTTTGGTATCACTCGGGTTAGAAAAACCAACAACCACAACACCTATATGTAGTGACAGTAGTTTGTGCCCTTTCAGATGCTCCTGCAAACCAGTCAAATAGCCAGTGTCAAGTCCCAGGCAAAATGGGTTGCATGTTACCTTCGCTATTTTTCGGATCAATTGCCAAGGCTGATCAAATTTCTTTTTCAAACACATCTACACTCTACCGCCTAAATTTGACAAGATATTGGAAGCTTAATCCATCGAAAACAAAAAACAGACCCATACAAATAATGCACAACAGATTTATTACTTCCAAGTGCTCAACTTTTTATCACCAGGGTAGCTTGACATAACTAATTGTTGCTCTGATATGATTGCATCTATACTGTCATAAGTCTAAATGGAAATAAATTTACTCAACCTCATACTTTCCCAAACTTTTTCTCTCGAGACTTGATAAAGTGACAGCAGAGGCTCTTGCTCAAAGTCTGTTTGCCATTGTTGTTCTTTAAAGAATGCTCATTTTTTTTTAAAATTAAAATGGCCTTTCATAGTATGGTGTTAGAAACTAACTTTAGGGATTATGTCCACGTCAAATGTCATGCAATGTGCTGTGCTGGCTTTATGAGGTTTAAAAGTTGCTTGATTATATAAAAAAAATTGTCAGTTCCACCAGTTGAATTTCCAAAAAATGCCATATATTGTTTGTAATATATAACTGCACAACATCTTCCCTTCAGAGCCAGTAAATTCAAACCATGGATAATTATCAGCCTAGTGCGATCGAAATTTCTGAATCTCTTAGGTTCTTTAATAATGACATCTCACTTTTGCTACTAGAGTCTAGATTATGTCCATTTGGAGAAATTGTAACATCAAGACTAAGTGGCATCCTTACATTGTATTAGCTGATTTTATATGAATTGTCCTGCTCTGAGTTTCCAAATAAAAATATTTGTGAAAATAATAGAGCAAACAAATTTTAGAAAACAAAATATACTATACTATACTATAAATATGATAACTATGTCTACTAAAAAGAAGAGATACATTTTCTTGCTTTTAAATCCAAACACTGACTGCTCCTTAATTAACAAACATACAACACAACAATGCATATTTGAAATTAATTCTCTAGAAGATCAATTAAAATAAAATAAGTACTCATTACTATCAAATAATCAGTTCAAAAAGATATAGACAATTATGTCAGTCAAATACCCTTCAATATTTTTTTTAATTTAATAGACTCAATTTAAATCAAAGAGTGATCTACCGTGGCATATCTAGATTGAGGAAACACAAGGGCATTTAAAACACTAATCATACCAGGTTTGTTTTGTTTCAAATGTTTTACTGTCCGATAGTTTGATCACCTTAGTCCAATATGCAGTCAAACTATAATGAAACCTGCACACAAGGATAGCTGTGAATAACCTCTTTTTGTAGTATATGTATCTCAGGATCGAAATGAATAAATGTAAAGGTCTGACTCAAGAATTCTGAATGCTCTAATTAAAGTATCACAAATTTTGTTATTGCCCAATTGTGATAAAATGGGAAGATAAACTAGTCCCAGAAAAGCACTGTCGATACAATAATAGGTCAACAGAAAGCCCATGGATGCCAATAGATAAGTGCCGATAAGTCAATTAATAATGCAATGTGGAACATATTATAGTGTAATCGCATTCCACTGTCAGTCACAAATTCATATACAATAAACCAATAAACAACTTTGATTCAGCGTACATCTATGAAGAAAAATAGTGTTTCAATGAATCATATTAAAAAGTTAGTTTCAGTGGCTTATAATGGGTGAAAAAGTACTGCACTTCAACATGGTTAGATCACTTGACTGATAGCTATCTATAAATAGAAGCAGACAAAATCCACAGCAAGCTGTTACCCCATCCCAAAATAATGGCATTACTGGTAGTTTCTTCTGAACAAGTCTATAAAATAAGCACCAATGGTCTACAGAAAATAAAACTCCATAATCACAGTACTTTCTGAAAAACAATCAAATATCGCTGTCCATTGATTAGAATCTTTAATGCAAACGGAATGAAGCTGAAAGTGACTGTTTGGGTGTCTATGAAACAAATAATACTTAAATTTGTATTGTTTCTTCTCAAGTCCGATATCAAACCTTTGCATCCAATCAATAAGATAGACTGACTCTCCTTTTGGTACTCTGTTGTTGCCAATAATCACTGATCAAAGTCTGATAGGACATTGAATTACAATTGTATGAATACATTAAGTCAGCTTTATATAGACTCAGATGTTATGAAGGTAAACTTTTAAGACTTGCAACATGGTGCCAGTACAAATACCTACAGCTTTATCTTTGTCTGGAACAGGGTCGAATTTTGTCAGTAAAACTGGCATATATTAGTTATCAGTGTAATGGAACTTTTGTGGTAGTGCCGGGAACTGGATTTAAAAATGTCCAGCCCTTAACATACTTCACTAATTATGTCCATTATATATTTTAATCAGGAGATTAGTGATGGGAATTGGTCAGATTTTCATAATCGATAATCGGTTCCCCTTAACCAACTAATCATCAATTAGAATCCGTTAATAAGAGCACATTTTAATTTTTGTTAAACAGTTATATCTTTGATCAAGAGTTCAATATGTTTATAAATGTACAGGAGTAATCTCTTTTTTAATGACATACTTTGACCTGACAAAATTAGATTGTGTGTTACTTTCTAATGCATCTTTTTATAGCTGATCAGTTAGTTATACGTAACTGAAATACTTCTACAATCCCCCGCTATTCATTCGTTCACTGTCATGTGATGTGTCCATAATTTAAAGTATAGAAGGACAGGTTTTTCTTGTTAGTCATGGTTTATAAATACTACAAAAGATGTTGCGATTTAACTGAAACAAATCAACAATTTAACAACTTGACCATGTAATAATGACTATATGCTCCTAATTATGAATCATAAGGTTTCATAATTGTAGTTGTGAATGGAATTAATACATTTCAGGTCAACTTTAGTGGCTAGGAGTTTTACTAACCTTTGTGCTTTGCATACACTTACAAAGTTGTCTCCTTTTACACACAATCGATTATGGAGTTCACAATCAATTATTTTATCAACCAGCTGATGATCGATTAAAACTCTACCAGCCTAACCATAGCAAATTACATATACCTGATACACAAGCAGAAAATTAAATTTTCTTTCAAACTTGCTTTCGAAAATAAAAGCTTTAAAAATTAAACTCACTATTCATCATTTGACATACTATCCCACCACCACCTTTTCACCTTTTTATCCAGTTTCAATTACTTATATTGGCTGATCAAAAGTGTACAAACCATCTGATCAAACGGTAAATCAGGAATCACCCAATCCGTTTCAATAAAGTCAGTTTATTTTCTTTTTCCTATAATATTCTACTAATTTCCATGATTGAACAATAATACAGATTATTTTATACCTCAAGCTCAAAAAACAAGTCTTTCTTCTCACAAGTATAACTTATATATGCACATTAACTTCTGAAAGCATACAAAACAAAACATCAAATAGCATAACAGACAGCCTTCTATTTTCACTTGTGAAAATCAAATCTATAATTTGCATGTCTGAAAATACACGAAATTCCCAACCCCCATCATGCTAATGTCACAGAACAAATGTACACCACTTCCAACTACCTTCTCTACAGTAGACCTTACAGACCTATTGCAAATTTCTTCTGTGAAAAAGGACAAACAATTAGAGACAAGCTTGACAACATAATTTCAATTGACTCATCATCACCATAGTTACGATACAGAATTTCAGCAAAATCCATTAGGAGCATTTGAACCTGTCTCTATGGATTTAGCACAGGCAATCATGGTGAAGAGTGCATCAAAGTCATGTGAACTTGATCCAATTCCAACATCACTACTGCTTGAGTGTGTAGATCCAATATTGCCTTCACCAACTGATATTATTAATACATATACCTCTCTTTTGTTGGGGGGTGGGGTGGAATCCCCATCATTATTTCAAAACTGTCATTGTAAAGTCTCTGCTGAAGAAACCAACAATCAACTATAATGATTTAAAGAAGTACCGCACAGTTTCTAGTCTCCTGTTCATATAAAAAATGTTTGAAAAAGTTGTTCTAACCCAACCTGTATCTCATCTGAATTCAAAGTCTTTTTAGCAATGTACAGTCTGCATATTACCCTTGCCACGTACTGAAACTACCCTTCTCAATGTATTTTGGTAATAATAATAATATTTATAAAAATCACATAGTCATGAACAAGCAGGTAGAATATTAATATTTTCTGCTAATATGTCATTTTGTGTAAGTTTAAGTGGTAATTAAATTTTCGAACCTTTATTAATTGTTGAATCTGGAGTTTAAATTTGTGACCACTTTTTTGGTATCATAATAAAAATGTTTTGAAAGCGTAATTTACAAAATATAAGACTAATGTCTATAATTTTTCCTTTATGTAGGCCACCAGCCACATATAACTGCCTACCTGTAGCCCGGCTTCTTAAAAAAAAAACATGTCCTTGCAAAAGAATACAATGTACAAGGATAAAAATTTATTTGTCCAATGTCAGATGTCAACTAAAAAATCCAAACAATATAAATAAGTTATCACAAATACAAAAAATGTAACTAAATCACCGCTAACATATAACTGTACAAATAATTAGCGACTCTTTCCATAGATGTGGCCTATATGACATAAAATGGCCATAATCATGTACGAACAATGCAATGAAGGTGATACTGCATTCAAATCTCCAAACTGAAAATAAGTTATAAATGCCAGACATAATTTTCATTTAACAAATGAGAGGAAAATAATCTATTCCATGGGATTTCACTTGCATATTAATCGGGTGCGATTAAGGTCATGTCAAGCAGTAGTGAGGGAAAATTGCCTTGTATTCCTTAAAGGTGTGATAGTAAGCCAAACTCTGGATGCACAACAATGAATGCCTAAGCTAAACAACATTACCAAATTTATTATTCTACATAAAATGTAGCTTGAACTATCAGCGTTTTTTTTATAGTTTGCCATATAAATGAGAAGTATGCTCTTGTATTTATTATATAGTACATGTACGACAGGTAAATTATACGACACATACAGATCCCTGTTATTATGTACTATAAGTAATAGTTACACCACACCCAATGACCATAAGTCAATTTTTATTATCAATATCCCTTAAATAAATCAAAGTTTACTAGATTCTGCATGAGGGCAATTTGATAACTGGACAATAAGCACGTCAATTATTCATGAAGATTAGACACCCCCACCCCACCTACCCCCATACATTGGTTCATGGACGGATACTTCCAATTTTCTTTGCAACATGCCCCTGTGATATCCGGTGTGTCCATAATTAATATTATTTGGAACAAAATATTCTTGTGACAAACTGCCTTTTATTCAAATTGCTAGCATTGCGGTATTTCATTTTCGCCAATCGGTCGAATTCGGTATGCGTTTTGCGTCAATAATGGTAATGAATAAAAACGTTTGTTCTGACCTTTGGAAATTAACTATTTACAACACTGTACCAACGGCACCCATATTAAATGTAGAATAGATAAAACAAATAATCTTTTAATCTATAGTATGCACTCTGGTACTGTGTTGTTGTTTTTTAATTTTATACAACAAGACGAACCTGCGACACGATGATATTATTAACCATGATTGGAACAAGACTAAATTAAACAGTCACCCCAACATCCAATGTTTTGTCCCTTAAACATGTTCAACATGTTTTATGTTTTCCAATTACACGGATTTCGCCTTTTTGTTTTTCTTTAGTCATATCAATGTTTATGTTGTATAGCGCTTAGGGCTTCTGACAATTATACGTAATTGTAAGTCCTCATTATTATTAGTAGTAGTATTGTTGTTGCTGTTGTTGTTAGGATATGAAATAAGAGCACTTTCCCCAGTACTTGGAATACCCATTACTGTAGCGCCAGGAGGATCATAATATGCTTCTTCTTTTGTTTTCAGAACACTTTAAATAATCTGGACCTACTAATATATATACTAATTACTAATAATAAAATCTACTAATACTACCTTTATCATGAGGACTTCTAAAGATCATCTTCGTTAAGTCCATGATGTTTTTGTAACATATCAGAACAAAATTGCAAATCATCTACAGTATATTAATCTAATTGATCATCATCAATATCGTTAATTTTTCATCAGTTCCTAGTTCAAATGTATGGATAATTGTTTAACAGATGGAAAAATCTCTCTCTCTCTCTCTCTCTCTCTCTCTCTCTCTCTCTCGGTCTCTGATGCTTTTATTCATTATTTCGTTCTTTCATTTTTTGCTGTTTTCGTTTTTGTTATTGTACATGCACTTTGTCTACCGCATTTTATATACGATGCACTTTTTGTGCCAATCGACTTGTATTAGTATTATTTTTATAAAACACATCGGTCCAGTGCTTTAGACTGGACATATTTTATTCCATACGTCGGTCTCAACATTTTATTTTCTATTTTCATAAGTCGTAACAACAAGTACTGGAAACACATTTGGATCAATTTTAATAGGTGGTCAATTCTCCGTCTCTGCTGCTCAAACTAAGATATAAGAATTGAAACATTAAACTAGTGTTATGTATACTTAATACAATATTTGTTTTTTTATTTAATTACATACTGTTGCAATGTAACATTGACCTTGTCTAAACATTAGCTCATGTCTGCACGAATTGTCTTTTTTTGTTTATTCCTTGTAAATAACTAACACGGAGTTAAATTATTATATAGTTGTTCGGTCTTAATATGAGAATCATTATTAATGTAAGAAGTAAATATGTTTATTTGAGTCAGGGTTCGGACCTTTCTAAGTGAATTTTACAGGTTATGGTTTTGATTTTGTAAACATAGGATCATTCTAGAAGGTTATTTTCCATTTTTTAGAAAATTCTGTTGTGACCAGTCAAGTTGAGAACCATATAACCTTGCAATTGTGAGGAATTGGTCATTCGTTCTTTAACATATTGCACTTGAATATTGTAATATGTTGATCAGTTGGGTTGAAATTAATTTTTTTCAGACTATTGCATTCAAGTTATTTTTTCTCTGCAAATGCAAAAGTACTCTGACAATTTTTTTGTAAAAAGACATTCACTCCAATTTATAATAAATTTAAACCTGAAATTATATTTCTGTGATTCTACAACAGACTGTTTACAGATCAACACTTTAGTAGTTACCACAGACACGACATTGACTTCCGCTTAAGAACATTTTCTGGAATTTTAGTTAAAAAAATTTGGACGTTAAATTACTAGGAATTAAGTCTATAATTTGTTGATTACTTTAGGACTTATTTCGCAATACTTTTACCTCTTTTGCTTCTCATTTTCACACTGCATTCTATAGAAACAATTTTTTCCAAATTATACAAAGTTTGTTGTATTTCACTCTTTTCTGTTCCTTTTTTTTTGAAGCATAACCTCGTAAGTATAAAAAAAAATATTTCAAAATAAAGGAATAAAAAAAACATTTATAGAATAAAGCAGAATAATCAAATTTATTTTGTATGACAAGATCAAATACAAGATGCCACTGTTACTCAATAAAGTTATAAAATTTTATATTTACGTAATTTTTTCTAACCATCAATGTAAAATCGCTTGACAGGTTCCAACAATTGATTTTCCTCCATCTGTAACATTGATGAATATCACATCTTTCCATCTCTAACTCGACATGATTTGCCCTTTCGTTCCTGTCTAACACTGTAGAACGTAAGGCTGCCAGTGTCACCTTTTCAAAGTAAACTTAAGTGAATTTTTTTAGGCGGATTTTTTATCAGTATATTCATCTCCTAACGGCCATGACTGTAATCAGTTTTCCTGAAATCACTGAATGACCACCAATATATAAACTTCACATTTGCATTAAACCTTCACAACCGCGTGGTTTCTCCTTGTTAGATTTCCGTAACGTAGCTCTAGCACATAAATACCATAGAATACAAATCATCACGCAAACAACAAATACATGAACTATGTCCTACCGTTTCCCGGAGTCCCTCAAATCAAAACCTGCTTTCACCTGCATCACTCCACCATATTTACCATTGTAGTAATAATAAAAGTCGTCTCCATAAAATAGAACAATCCATAATACATCATTCCACTGCTTAAACGTATCAGTCTATATCACAAATAGTTTTCGAGGTGCAAATCGCACAATCAGTTAGCACAGTTAGATTTAATAGGAACTATATCCCATCCACATCACCGACTTCCAATACGCAGACAACCGATCACTGAATAAAAGCACCGATACTTCTCGCTAGAAAAATACCATTCAATACGCAGACAATTGATCACAAAAATCTTATAAATCTATAAAATTATGACGTAAATTCAACTGAAGCATATCCTGGAAATATTACCATATTTTGTTATTGTCAGATAATTGTAATGTAAGCTGTTAATCATTAGACTCCGTATGAACTTGGGTTGGTGGTACACCTTGAAGACAGTACAATTATTTGATTATGCAAAAAGGATCAATGCATGTATATACAATACACTGCTTCTGTCTAAATATCTTCACGAATGGAAAGTCACTTTCATGACTTCTTTGTGTCAAAGATCACTAACGGTATCTTTCCATTGAAGTTTGTTTAGATGAAACTGTTCCGGACAAATCTGTTATTTGCTTTAACTAGTTTGCATCAGGAAACAAAACACAATGATACATCAATAAAAGAAGTATTATAATCTCCTTATTTTGCTCCTTCATTCGTCCAAGTTTTCTTAGAATACAGTGAATTAGCTATAAGAACCAATAAACAAAGACCATCTTGCTAACATTAATAATCTTTAAAATATCAATATTGATGATGTTCTATTTTTCTGGGTATATTCGTATTTCAAGTCATGTCGACTGGAATTTAAGTGCAAATATCCTTTCCTAACAGTGTCGCTTTGCTTGGATATACTATTCAAAACCAAATATCGTACATTCTGCTTTGGCCTTAATCCTATGGAAAGCAAACGACATTTCTCATTTGTAAGCAAAACTCTAGGAATAACAGAGACAAATCTTAAAATTCTTTCGGACCTACAGTTAACTGTCCTAAAGACCTCAATAGTCATCAAGTGAATTAGAAATAATTACACACAAGTGGTAACAGGCTGCGTTCCCAACAGTAGGTGTCTTTTCCAGAGAACGAACAAAACATTCAATCGCGTGTCTCAGTCTGCCCGATTTTGAGTAGCATAATCCTAGTAGATTCAGAGCTGTGTGTTCCCCAACATTTCCTTCCATGTTCTTCACGGCATTACTTAGCTGTGTGAGTGCTTCTTCAAGCTCTGTACAATTCTTTAAAGCGTGTGCTATTTCAAAATGAAGATACTGAGCGTACACAAATCGATGTATCAGACAAAAGTTCCAGTTCCTATTAATGTTCAGCAATGCGCATTCATACTGAAGTCCTGGTGGTACACAAGAAACATCGGTGGACGTGAAGATCATATCACAAGACAAAGTTACTTTGGTAATCTTAAAATCATTTTCTATCGATTTCATTTCATTCCCTATCACCGTTGAAATACATGATGATTTTCCATTCCTTGTGCCGTAGAATACAACTCTCTTTCTAGAGAAAGTTTCACCTAAACTAGTTTTGGCTTCTTTTATATTACCGGTAATAAAATGAAATGTGGCTATATACATACGTCCACACAGATCGTCCATGATAACGCCAAGTTCAAAAAAATCTTTTGCTTTCGAAATCAGTTCTGCTTTCATTGATTTGTTAGTGGAAACGCGACTATCAGCAAGGAGAGCCATTCCTACTCGTACTCCCAGAAAGCGTTTCGTGGATTCGATAAGAGGTCTGTCGATATCTGTAGGAAGTTCATGGAGAGCTTTAATCGTGTCCAGTAAGGCTTGGAGCGACGTTGGTAAATGAACAATTGCCTTTTGGATACCTATCCTGCAAGAGCGCTTTTGAAATTTATCTATTTCAGAGAAGAAAACTGGGTCGTCTGGTATCAGGTTCTGTTTTGTATCCATAAATGACAGCAGGTCTTTGCCACAACCACGCCATAATCGAAAACATTCCCCAACTGAGCACAGTTCTTCTACATTGCATTCTAAGATGAACGGTATCGGATTTTCAATAATCTCAGAAATTTTGCAATATGTGTTTTTCTTCTCCTCCTCATCCTCGAACTTTTCAAAGAGTAAGTTTCTTTCTCTGAGAAAATAATGTGGGAGGAACCTTGAGCTTATACTCTCTTGCAACCGTATCAAGCATCGACGTATGCATTCTATTAGTTTTGGTGGCGTGAATATGTTCAAACCGTCCTCTTCAGAAATCCAGAAAACTGTCGTTTTCAGGATGAAGGAGCTTAATTCATCTGGAGCGAGGTGATTTAGGTACTTCTTCTTCAAACATTTCAAGATGATGTAGCATTGAATCTGACAATCATTAAAACTCCATATAAGTTCTCTCTCTGCGGGTACAAATGCAAATCGCCACTCAAGGTGCATCGTCGTTGATTCCGGGTCCCCAACAGGCAGTATATAACACGGCATCGTTCGGATAGCTTCAATCATTTCTTCACTTGGCCATCTTTTCTCTCGCTTTCTCTCAATCCATTCCTCCGCTTCCAAAGGCCAGTTGACGCACTTTATAGCGAAAGCTAAATCAGTTTCCATTTCATTATTGAATGACTCTGTTATGCATGGACCGTGTCTATACATATTCGAAGGTCTCATCTCCAAGATGTCATAATCCGTGTTCTTCATGAAACTCAAATAAAAGCACAGATACTTCTCGCTAGAAAAATACCATTTATTGTTTTCTACCTGGAACAAAGATTCTTCAACAGATTTCCGAATTGTCTCTTTCATTCCCTCTGGAACATCGCTTACTTGATCTTTTTTCATTAAAACAAGCTTTGTGTATCCAGGCCTTACGTCGGATGTTTCCAGAAGAAAAACGTATCCTGAATGGAAGTCAAGTTCCTTTTCTCCTTTGGCAGCTGAAATACCACCCATTATCCTCATATGATCGAAGTCGCTCCCCTTAATCTCTGATCCTTCAAAATAACTTCCAGTGCATACAACAACCTGACCGTGTAGATATTTATGTATTACTTCCAAGATGTAACTCCATGATCGTAGGGTTCTAAGACGAGTCTGGCTCACACTATTTAAACCCAGGACTCTACTCAGCTGTTCGGAAAAACTCTTAAACTGCTCACACTCTGCCATACCGAGATAATGTATTCTAGATGCAACGCTCAACTGTAACATAAAAGATTCTCTTTTTCTTACAAGTGCAACTTCGATTTATAAGGAATACATTTTAATTTTGGTATCATGAAAAACACCAATTTTATCCTACATTACATAGATGGAATTATATAAAAGGTTTTGAGATTGAAATGTTTAGACTAATTAAAATTTGTGCTAAATTGTCTTTTCACTGAAATTCTGGTGGTTTTTGTCAAAAGCTATTAAACTGACCAATAATCTTGTAATTGTGATAAAATCAACACTTCACTAAAGTGTGTTGTTATTAAGCCATACTTGCACTCCAAGTAGCTGGTAGAGGCAATTAATATTTCCATTGATCAGAATATTACCACGTGATCAAAATGAATTGCGTTCATTTCAGTATGAACTGTAAGGAGAACTGCTTTTCTAAAACCATCCACGTCTATAAATAGGGTATCGTGAACAGCAGAAGATAAACACTGCTGGTGAAGGCAGACACAAAGTAAACATTAAAGGAAATGAACCATTCTTACAATTTGTTTAACAATAATTGAATAAATTTAGTGTAAAAGATTAAAGCAAAATATATTTTTAATCTTTTCTGAATAAAATAATGTTTTCTTTGATGAAATTTGTGAAAAGTATGGATAAACTCGTTTTAAGTGCGCTAGGTCAAGATCACTGGTATTGTGGCTATCCAACGTTAACACTAAAATGTCAGTATTTGGAGATTTTTCATTAACTTTGCCTTAACTTATCAAATAGATTTCACGCATGATGATATTAAACATTTGTATCCATCAATATTTGACGAGCCTTTTGAATTGGAAGAAGTGTTAGAAACGAATTTAACATTTAGTTTGAATGAACCAACACCAGTAAAGTTCCCAGTTGATCAACAGGATGACCACAAACCAAAACGGTTCAAATCACTAAACGAGGAAGATCTCTTAAATATATCAGAACAGCGGTACTCTAAATCTACCAAGTAAAACACTAAATTAGATTTATTCATTCAAGATTCATAATAAATTAACTATAATAATAGCTATTATTCTGGGCTGTTCATTAACGAAAGCTAAATAATATTGCTTGATACTGAACTTGCTCTACATCTTTTATTTTATTAAATTATATTTTATAAAAAAAAAAGCAATACAAATGTTTACTTTTATACTACAATGAAAAAACAATAACATCATTCGGGCCATTTTTATAAAAATGAGACAACTTGTTTTGAAGTGAATAAAATGTAGTTTATCTTGAAACTCAATTTTGTGAAATCATAAAAAAATGTATCAAAAAAATGTATATAGATACAAATTAAGGAAATATGCATGAATTCATCCCAAGGATCTAAATATTTCAAATGTTAAAAATAGTTATTACCAAGCTGAAAAACATGAATTTCAGAATAGTGCAAAGAGAAGAATATGGAGGTAGATCTGACGACAGTTGAGTCTGCACATTTGGGCCAAAAGTTAGCAATATTTTATGCCGAAGCAACCCCAAAGGTCACCACAGCACGAAAGATTATGCTTCCTGAAGCCCAAGCTGAGGAATATCATAAAAACACTTTTAAAAATGTCAGGGCTGCTATTAATCGCTACATTCAGATTGAATGTGGTCGTTCCATTAATATTGTTACAGACCCTGAGTTTTCAAAAAGCAAATAACATGTTAAATGGAAAATTAAAACTAAACACAATGACTGCCTTATCAAGATCAACTCAACACAAACCAATTATTTCTCCATCGGACATGTATGTAATCAATCAGTATCTGATGTAAGATAATCCTATCACACTTGGATACAGGTTTGGTTATACCCCTCCATCCACTATGTTACAAGTGGATAAGAATTCTACAACCAATTGACACCTACCAGTTTTGAAATCAGATTTGATTGAAAAGGGGCTGAATATGTTACTTTGACCCATCAAACTATGCAAAACTTTCATCAGAGAGATATAAATGCTAAGGAGGAAAAGTCTGACAAAAGAATGTATGCAACTGGTAGCCAAAACTGCCCAGTCAGGTCAGTAAAATACTACTTCACACACACATTAATGCAAGAGGTGATTCACTTTTTGGTCACATTGATAATAATGCCTTTGAAAATCTCCAATTTTGTCAATCATGGTACACAACAAAATGTGTTGGACACAGACAATTTAGCAGTTTTATGCCAGACATATGCAAAAGTGCCCATATATCTGCAAGATATACTGCTCACTCTCTTTGTGCCACAGCTCTGAATACAATGACAGATGCCAACCTTCATGATAGGCACATTATGTCTCTGTCTGACCACTCCAATTAACTATCCTTGAAACCATACACAAGGCCCACCACTCAACATAAACAACAAATGAGTAACATTCTCTCAAATGTATGTTCAAATGTAGTATTGTCTGCTCAAGACTCTTCTGCAGTACTATCTCATGCATCTGTAAATGTTCAAATGACCCGAACAAACTCCAGCAGTACGACTCTAGAGAATGTTAACCAACCCATACAAACTCAAGCAGTACAAACCAAATAAATGTTAATGAATCTACTCAAAATCCCCTACAGGCACTATCACATAATACAATGAACTCTATGACAAGTTTAATTACACAATCCACCTGTCATGTCAATAACTGCACCTTCCAGTTTAGTTCCAGCTGAAACAAGTAAGTGCAAACAAATTAAGGAAATATGTGATTTTCAAGTTAAGTGCTAATGTAAACTATTCAGACTAGCATGTTATTTGGTTTTTATAGTAGTAAATACATGAATGTGTCATCCAGTTTTTCGTTACTTTTCCCTACCAGCTACATGTACTTGGATTGAATGTACGTGATTTTCAAGTAAAGTGCCAATGTAAACTATCCATACTAACATGTTATTTGCTTTTTTAAAGTAGTAAATACATGAATGTGTCACTGTCATACAGTTTTTCATTACTACTTAGAATGCTGTATTGTCATTAGTATTGCACTACTCAGTATAATTCAAAATGTGTGTAAACAATAGACACAAATTTCACAAATTAAATTGTCTTACTGTTTTTAAATCTGTCAATTTGTGTGGGTCTGTCTGTTCACTTTCTACACTGATGTCACAAATATGATGAGAGGAATCTGGATATGAATCATTGTAACTAAATTTATGGAATAACTAGAGGGATAAAAATAAAAAAGGTATTATTTATTTTAGAACTGTGAGTGTACGTGTATGTTTGAGCCAACAAAACTGATCACATACTTTCTATAACCAAGCATGGTACACCTACATGTATTAGTACAGACTGATTATAACACGAAAATAGGTTTTGAAGAACGAAATTAGATTACTCACTTGTCATAACAGTGATGAATATGCCGATTAACATTAGGTCAATCTATAAAGGCACACATTCTTATAGCCATGACATCATGACTTTAAATATTCAGATTCCATTTTTAATACTCGTGTCCATTATGATAAAATATTCAAAATGTTCAAATTCCTTCCATGGGAACCATTGGTTGACGGATTGAAAGCACAGGAGTCTGACGTTTTATCAATAAAGTACGGCGAAATGTATGACAAAATGAAATACCCTTATCAATATATATATATATATATATATATATATATATATATATATATATATATATATATATATATAAACACAAGGAATCCAAGAGTGACCACAACCCTTCGCTCGATTCGACATTTTCTCACGAGACTTTACTCGCTTCATAATCGCAATAATACTGAAACAATACACATATGCATTCAAAAGACAGTTACTTACCAACGCATAGCTTTTAAATGACCATGTCCTGAATCCATTCGGCGAATTAACTTTTATTTTCACAAGTACGGTCACAATAGCCTTGCTTTGATATTTATCTGACGGAAGTAGCCCATTCTATTATTGACATTTTGCCGTACTTTATTGATAAAACGTCCGACTCCTGTGCTGACAAGCATGACAATCCCAAGCGCTATAAATAGCTATAGTCTGTGTCTACATCCCCGTTTGTTTGTATCCCACACCCTGCAGATTTCAATAACAAAAAACACAAACAAGATAAAGAGTCAATAAATCTTACTCAATACATTCATTGAATTATAATTTCTAACCCAATTGCGACCATAACAACTTGTATCGTCTGCGCGTCTGATGCTTAACGGAAGTTTTCATTACACCCATGGCCATCCTCGAGATCAAATTACAGTTCTTGACAAGTCCATTTTTAGCAAAGGTGCGGATGCATAAATACGCATGTTTGGTACATAGAAGGTAGATTTTATAGGTGGCAAAGGGATATAACTCTTAACCTTACCGTAATTGGTGGAAGTCTCCAGGAGTAACCATATAGGAGCAATAACGTCACTCTATTTGCGGAAAAAAATACTTGCCCAAATTGTGTGCAATATGGTGTCGTCTTAGTACGTAAGGCAGTAGTAATCGACCTAGTGTAACCATCAAAAGTATAAGCACTTCTCACCGTAATGTATTATATTTAATCAACATTTTCTCTAATATTTCACACATTTCCTCCAAATTATCTGATCCATCATCCTCATGTGTCGTCATCTTTTTTTTTTAAAGAAAAATCAACTGATATGTTTGTAAGGTGCATAGTTAACTTTCACAAATACCTAAAAGAGAATGGGCATACCAATGGATGTATTTGTAGTGTTATCCACATTAAATTTATATTGTACGCTTATGCTCTGCCCATGACAGTATTTTATAAATAAATGCTGACAGCTAACTAATGTCCATAATTAGATATGATATGTCTCTTGGAATCTAATGAGTTTAAAGTTCTTTTATTGGAATTAGAAAAATATTTATTTCCATTTTTCATTGGAATTACTATACTATTCCTCGTCATTTTGGATTACTATATTCCTTTGTTTCTGTGAACTCATTGAAAGACCGTCTGGACGCAGCCGTTAACATATCATGTCATTCAAGACTATTGGTATATCAGAACATTCAAGACTACTGGTATATCAGGACATTCAATACTATTGGTATATCAGGACATTCAAGACTATTGGTATATCAGGACATTCAAGACTATTGGTATATCAGGACATTCCAAACACTGGAATTCAATCACAACATTCAGTATTTTTGAACTTGTGATAGAACGATATAATGGTACTTAATTCAAAGTATTCACGCATTTTCTTTTGAATTCCATATCTAATTTAATTGTACTTAAAGGATTAGGTTTGCTTCCTTTCTGTTATATATTTTAAGAACAAGAGTGGTATAATTCGTAAAACAAACAACTATATATATATATATATATATATATATATATATATATATATATATATATATATATATGTATATGTATATGTGTGTGTGTGTGTATGTGTGTGTGTACACCCCATAGCGGTATATTCAATGAATGATTACCTTTGTCACGTTCATTGTAATTGAAGCGTTTCTTCCATGCTGTTTATATCGATGTTGATAGCGTACGTCTGAGTATATATCACAAGATTCCCACATATTTACAACTCGGTCTTAGAAGCAATCAACGAAATGATATTAAACCCTTCAGTAAACAAGTAAACCATAATTTGATAAAGACAAAAATTGTTTTATATTCTGGATTTACCTGGTTATTGTTCTAACAAGTAAATGTTATGCACCATACATCAGGTAGCATGAATCATTATTACAATAATTAAGTGTACACTATACAACAAGTTAATTGTATGCACCATTAATCCAGTAACATGGACTAAATTTATAACTGTTAATTCTACATCATTCAAATTAATTTTACGCACCATACATCAAGTATCATAGCTCATTATTAGAATAATGTATTGCAATATCCTGGACAAGCTTTAATTGTTCTCTGTCAACAGACTGCGTTAACAACAGTTGGTGTCTTTCCCAGAGAACGAACAAAGTATTTGATCGCTTGTCTTGCTCTACCCGATTTTGAGTAACAAAATCCTAGTAGATTCAGAGCTCTGTGTTCCTCTAAATATCCTTCCACGTTCTTAATGACAATACTTAACTATATGAGTGTTTCGTCAGCTTCTGTATGATTGTTGGAAGTGTGTGCTATTTCAAAGTGTAAGTATTGGGCGTACGCCACTGGATGTATCAAACAAAAGTTCCAGTTCATGTTGTTGCCGAGCATAGCACTTTCATACTAAAGACCGTGTGGTACACACGAGATGTCGGTGGAGGTGAAGACCATGTCAAAAGAAATAGTTGATTTAGTAATCATAATGTAATTGTCGATGACTTCCGCCTGGTTACCTCTCGCAGATGCAATATGTGACGCTTTTACGCATTTACTACAGTAGAATAGCACCATGTTTTTCGAGAAAATTTCTCTCAAAATTATTTCTGCGTTTTTTCTTGAACCGGAAATGAAGTGGAACGTAGACATGTATAGACGTCCACACATTCCGTCCATATTAATCCCATCCACGAAGCAAATAATGGCGCTCGACATCATTTCGGGTTTCAGTGATTCATTAGTTGAGAGGCAAATCTCACCAAGTAAAGTCATTCATACTCTTACTCCAAGAAAACTTCTTGTGGATTCTAGAAGATGTCTGTCGATGTCTTTAGGAAGCTTGTCGATAGCTTCCACCGTGTCCATTAAGGTCTGGAACGATGTTTGTAAATGCACAACTGACAGATATGCGTCTGTGCTCTTCGTGAGAATGTGAATCTGTTCTATTTCAGCGACAAAAATCAGGTCATCTGGCACCAGCTTCTGGTTTGTATCCAACAATGTAAGTAAGTCTTTATGACACAGAGACCATAGTCTAGAATAATGTTCCATTGAGCTTTTGTTTTCGGTGTCACATTCCAAGATGCATGGAATCAATCTTTCTATAATCTCAGAAATTTTGTCCATTGTGTTTTCCTTGACGTGATGATCCTCAAGTTTTGCAACGAGTAAGTTTCTTTTCCTGAAAAAATAATGCGGCAGGAACGTAGACTCAATGCTTTCGCGCAACCGTATCAATCATTGACGAACGCATTCTAATATGTTTGATGACCTCCACATCTCCAAGCCTTGTTCTTCAGCAATCCAGAAGACTATAGTCTTCAGACAGAAGGAACTCAGCTCATCTGATGCAATGGCATTAATGTATCTCCTCTTCAGAAATTTTAAGATGATGTATCATTGAATCCGACAATCATTAAAACTCCATACAAGTTCTCTCTCCGCGGGTACAAATGCAAACCGCCACTCAAGGTGATTATCCCGTTTTCTCTCAAACCATTCCTCTGCTTCCAAAGGCCATCTGACACACTGTATACCCAGAGCTATATCAGATTCTGTTGCATGAATTCCTAAAGATATTGTATTACTGTAGGAAGTTGTGGTAAAGGGGCCATGACCATAAAAGGATGGTTTTGTAGTCCCCAAAGAATAATACTTGTCTGTGTATTTCATTATACGAAGATGAAAATTCGTATATTTCGACAGCCTGGCGAGTCGCCTCTTTCATTTCCTCTGGAACATCATTTGCAGGATCGTTTTTCATTAGAACAAGTTTTGTGTAGCCCGGCCTTACGTCTTCTGTTTCCAGAAGAAACACGTACCCTGAGTGTAATTCAATTTCCTTTTGTCCCTTGACTACTGTAATACCAGGCATTATCCACATCTTATCTACGTCGCTCGTTGCAGTCTGTGATCCCTCAAATGCGCTTCCTGAGAATAAAATACTCTGACCGTGAAGATGTTTAAGGATTACTTCCATAATGTACGTCCACGAGCGAAGGGTTTTAAGGCTATTCTGGCTTACACCATCCATCTTCAGGACTCGACACAGTTGTTCCGAAAACCGCCTTGTAGCATCACTCTCCGCCATATTGAGACACAGTATTACAGATGCAATGGAGAACTGTAACATAAGAATATTTCCTAGACTAATTCATTTTCTCTGCTATTGATTTCATTGAAATTATGATATCTTATTTTCAAAGCTTTATCAAATTCCTGCATATTCTTATGTTAGTGATAAGAAATTTAGTTTTATAACACTGTGTAGTAATTCAAGAATGCCAATTTACTTTAAACATACTAAAGCTATCCCGGGTGGTCTAAAGCGCTCGCCGTTACGGACCACTGCCATCACACCTCTGTCTGCGTTGGTTCGAGTCTAAGATTTGGATAATGTAGTTATGTGAGAAAGCTTGCCAGTAGCTTCTCGTGGATCGGCGTTTCATTCGAAGGGGGGGGGGGGTATCCGGATTCTTCCTCCACCAATAATACTGGCCGCCATGTATAGCCTATCGTGTACTGAAAAATGGCGTTAAACCCCACAAGAGCAACAGCAACCAAAACTATCGTTAGCATATTGGAATACATGCAAGATGCTATACACGTTATTTCAAAATTGAATTTCTATAGAATGCAATAAGTAAATCGTACTTTTGTTAGATAAAAAGATTGATAAATTGAGATAGAGAAAAGTGGATTACTCGGTGGGTCGGTGGACGTTGCTAACGTGTCTAACAATGCTGACATATTTTCGTCCTTCTCGCTCAATATCGAGTCATATCAACAAACATGAGATACATGTACTATATATATAATTTGATAGATGGAATAAGTTTCTAAGTTACTTTATAAAACATGTCGTCTCCATTATGATTTGTATACATATATTTCACGCATACAGCGTATTAAGATCAACGCTTGGAAGATTTAACTGTAAGGAGCCATCAAAGGCCGAAATTTTGATTTATAAAACTCATGTTAGGCTTGTGTCCAAGATAATCCAAAATATTGGCAGAAACCTGTCAACTGTTTGTGAACTAGGTGGATCTACACGCCATTATCTCAACTTCTGTTAAAATGTGCATAGATCAGATGGCATGATTCAAAGTAACAGAGTCGTAGGCGAGTTCCTGGTAACAGCCTTTACTTACATGGTCAAACAGCCACTCCTAACGTATATATTACTTTATGGCAGTCAACGTTGTCACATATTGTAGATATTATATGTAATCGTCTCGACAATGAATTTAAATACCAGAGAAGTATATATCTCTTATTTTATGTGTTCCTTTCAATGACAAATATGTTTATGCTGGCACAGACATGTCATAGAGTATATACCAGACAAGTCAAGACGTAAGATTTATCACATCGCCCATTGTGGTCGTTACTCATAGCTGATACGTGCCATTTCTTATCTTCTATAAATGCCCAATCACTACAATTTCCATGTCGACACAGTACATACTAATGTGTTGTAGTCTTTAACAAATCTTCTCTTTGCGAGCTTCTTGTTTGAGAATCCCATGTTTACTTGAGGCATAAAACCCATACAATTGTCTATTGAATAGGTTGGATTCGTTATCAAAATAACTGTTATACGTATTTCTTCTAATCACTAACTTGTTTACATTTTTTCTTGAGCTTACATATGATCTTCAGTGATCATTAGCTTGGTAGAGTATCAGCTTTAACTTAATATTCTTTATTGCAATACATTACCTGCTGACTTTGATCATATTGTAAGTACGTTAATCATTTTCTTAAAGTAGCTCATATACAATAGGTTTATGTTAACATTTAGAGCGGATCGCATTAACATATTTTCTGGATTGAGGCAGACAGACAGACAGAGACAGAGACATACAGACAAATAGACAGACAGATACAGAGAGAGAGAGCATGAGTGCAAAGACTTTTTCTCATATATCCTTACCCACAATGTTTAGGTTTAGGTTTACATTTAAAGCAGATCGCATTAACTTATTTTCTGCAACTATTACACACCACATTTACAGCTTGGGACCTGCAACTAGTACACACCGCATTTACAACTTGGGACTACCTATTACACACCACATTTACAACTTGGGACTATCCACTATTAAACACCACACTTACAACTTGGGTCTTCCTACTAGTACACATCACACTTACAACTTGGAACTTCATACTATTACACAACACAATTACAACTTAGGACTTCATACTATTACACACCAAATTTACAACTTGGGACTTCCTATTACACACAACATTTACAGCTTGGGACTTTCTACTATTAAACACCACATTTATCCTACTAGTACACACCACACTTACAGCTTGGGACTTCCAACTATTACACATCACACTTACAGCTTGTGATTTCCTACTATTAAACACCACACTTACCACTTGGGACTTCCTATCACACACAACATTTACAACTTAGGACATCCTACTATTGCACACCACACTTACAATTTGGGACTTCCTACTATTACACACCACACTTACAGCTTGGGATCTCTTACTATTACACACCACACTTACAGCTTGGGACCTCTTACTATTACACATCACACTTACATCTTGGGACTTCCTAATATTACACACCACACTTACAGCTTGGGACTTCCTACTATTACACACCACACTTACAGCTTGGGACTTCCTACTATTACACACCACACTTACAGCTTGGGACATTCTACTATTACACACAACACTTACAACTTGGGACCTCATAATATTACACACCGCATTTACACCTTCCTGAGTTGTATTGGTGTATTTCAAAGTATACTACATCAACCCACACATTAATGTACGTTGAATTCTTGTCACACATGTAGTAATTATACTGGATAGATGGATGGACAGAAGGACGGACGGATTGATGGACGGAAACTTTTTGTATATTTTCTGGCAGGTAGATAGGGTATTATCTAGGAAAAGTGACTCATAAGTAAGACGTCTGTAAATAATTGCATAATTGACTGAGTATATGGCTGCGCAATACACTTTCAAATATCGTTTGGATAACAATAATATTACTCCCTTAAAAGAGACATTTGGAATGTGTAACTTTTTTTTTACATTTATCTCAGCGTAATATTTTAATTTGCCAGACTTTGGTCGAGTATGTCGACGTTTAAACTATCAATGTGATATATTTCACAATAGTGTCCAGTTGACTGCCATTTTCATTGTTTGCACAGTAAAACAAAGTTGTTATTTTAACTACTATGTTATTAGGATTAGATGTCACAATTTGTTTGGTATCAGTAAGGACATAAAATTTTGGCAAAGCAGAAGATTATCTATTTATTTATTTATTTATTTTATTTTATTTATTTTCATTTTTTATTTTATTTTATTTTATTTTATTTTATTTTATTTAATTTGTTTTATTTTATTTTATTTTGTTTTAATTATTCATTTATTTTTTTATTAAATTATTTTTGTATTTTTTCATTCGACATAAACGTTCTGGATATGGCAAATAAGGTAAATTGCCAAAGAATAGAGCCTGGTATCTTAGAATATAAGAAGAGAGTGGAATCAAATATTGTTTATTAAAGACTTTTATAACCACACGACACTATATTATGGCATACCAGATGTACAAGACGATTGTTATGTTTCAATAGATTAACTGAATAACAGTAAATTATATCGATTAAAATTACTGCTAAGTAGTATAATCCATTTACGCGTCTGGTATTATATTGTATTTTCTTTCCGAACTTGAATAGAAGTCACCATCATTCCAGAATTCATTCGTGTTTCTTTATGAACAATTTTCCAGTCGGAATACTTTAATGAAAGATTGTTAGAAGTACAAATATAATTTATATGTAACCAACGTTTAGTTTTGAAATTATAAAACGCATGCATTTCAGCATATAACTTTATTATCAACTACAATTGAAACCTAGAAACTTGAAAACAACAAATAACATTCTTGTAAAGCTACCTCTAATAAAGATATATATAAAACCTATTATCTAAATATTGAATGGTCATTTATACAAATTTGCAACACATTAAGATTTGTCTCCCTTTATCTTCTGCATTGCGATTCCAAGCATTGATTGCAATATAGTACTAATGTTTCACCAGCGCTATATCATATTCGGTGATCCAATATTTACTCAGTCGAATCATAAACTGTAACTCATATCAGTCCCACAGCCACAGTTTCAGTGAATGGGTTTCTTTCCTTCCAGTCTCCACTGTCATTCGAAGTCACTGATCATAATATTAAAGAGTATACGGCTGAGCACAGTCCCCTTAGATGTGCAATTCCGAAGTTTACATATTTTTTATAATTAGCCCCCCACGCTGACCTGGACCTTTGACCTGTTAGAAAATTTGCTATTAATGTATTCATGCGACCAGTTAATCCCTTATGGCTGAGTTTAGCAAACAGTTCGTTCGTTCTAATGATAGCACACAGTTCTTTAGTTCTAAAGATAGCAAACAGTTCTTTACTTCATATGATAGCAAACATTTCCTTAGTTCATATGATAGCTTACAGTTCTTTTAGTTCATATGATAGCAAACAGTTCTTAAAGTTCATATCATAGCAAACAGATCTTAAAGTTCATATGACAGAAAAAAAATTATTTAGTTCATATGATAGCAAACAATTCTTTACTTCATATGATAGCAAACAGTTCTTTAGTTCATATGATAGCAAACAGCTCTTTAGTTCATATGATAGCAAACAGTTCTTAAAGCTCATGTGATAGCAAACAGTTCTTTAGTTCATATGATAGCAAACAGTTCTTTAGTTCATATGATAGCAAACAGCTCTTTAGTTCATATGATAGCAAACAGTTCTTAAAGCTCTTGTGATAGCAAACAGTTATTTAGATCATATGATAGCAAACACTTCTTAAAGTTCATATGTTAGCAAACAGTTCTTTAGTTCATATGATAGAAAACAATTCTTAAAGCTCATATGATAGAACACAACAGTTCTTCAAGCTCATATGATAGCAAACAGTTCTTAAAGTTCATATGATAGAAAACAATTCTTAAAGTTCATATGATATCACACAATTCTTTAGTTCATATGATAGCAAACAATTCTTTACTTAATATGATAGCAAACAGTTCTTTAGTTCATATGATAGCAAACAGTTCTTAAAGTTCATATGATAGCAAACAGCTCTTTAGTTCATATGATAGCAAACAGTTCTTTATTTCATATGATAGCAAACAGTTCTTAAAGCTCATGTGATAGCAAACAGTTTTTTAGTTCATATGATAGCAAACAGTTCTTAAAGTTCATATGTTAGCAAACAGTTCTTTAGTACATATGATAGCAAACAGTTCTTCAAGCTCATAAGATACCAAACAGTTCTTAAGTTCATATGATAGAAAACAATTCTTAAAGTTCATATGATATCACACAATTCTTTAGTTCATATGATAGCAAACAATTCTTTAGTTCATATGATAGAAAACAGTTCTTTAGTTATAATGATAGCAAACAGTTCTTTAGTTCATATGATAGCAAACAATTCTTAAGTTCATATGATAGCAAACAATTCTTTAGTTCATATGTTAGCAAACAGTTCTTTAGTTCATATGATAGCAAACAGTTCTTAAAGTTTATATGATAGCAAACAGTTCGTTAGTTCTAATGATAGCAAACAATTCTTTAGTCCATCTCATACCAAAGAGACATGGTAGCATTTGATGTCCATTCACCACTCCAGGGATCTTCAATACGGTCAAAGATCCAACTGACAACATCGTAAAACTTGCGGTTCCTCCACTTGTGTATTTTCTTCTTAGTTATCAAATCTCGGTGAGTTAGGCTTTATGTAAAGATTGGATTTGGCAGATTACGTGGAGGAAGCACCATCTTGTCAACGGCAGGAAAAGCGATTCTCAGATTCGTGTAGTGTTAAGAGTTCGATGAGACATATAAGACGTCTTAGTCCTCCACTTCATTCACTCCTTCACCGAAGGTCTAGACGTTGTCAGGCTGTTGAACTCAGATGGTTTTGTGCGAGAGAGTAAGGTCGACAAACTGCGCATTTCTTTATCATTTAAACCAAAGTCACCACGCAAATCATTTTTGTCATTCACCCAGTGCATTACCTACTAAAGTTCTATTGAGACTGGCACACGATGAAGCGGCAGGTGTGGGTACACTGGCAGTCGTAGCCGCCAACATGTACGCATGAGGCTCGCGCCATTAGGGTTGTTCAACCGGCAGACCCTCGAGCGACAAACCAGCCCTCTCCAGGAATGCACAGCTCACCTCCCTTGCATGGGGAAGGAGCTAGATACAATGTGGACATTTGCTGACTTAAGCAAGACCATACTTGCAGGAGAAGGTGAATTATATGAAAGGGGCTGCAAATGCACTTTCTTTTGAAACGGCCGAGTAAGAGAAAGTACCATGCGACTGGTGTCAGTTTTGCTGTAAAAATAGCATCGATTGGCAAATTGGCTGGACCTTCCAAGGGTGAAAACGACAAACTCATGACAATGAAACTCATTTTTCATCTGGACGTAAGCACCTTACCATCATATGTTACTATGCGACAACCATGACCAACCCATATAAAGTGAAAGTCAAGTTATTTTAGGTCTTTCACTCCGTAATTGCTGACGTTCCAATTGTAGATAAAGCTCATCGTGTGTTGGCGATTTCAATGCAAGAGTAGGCTGTAATCACGTTGCCTGGAATGGAGTGCTAGGAAAGCACAGAGTGGGTCCATGTAACAGCAACGGTCTCCTTTTGCACAAGACGTGCACCGATCATGATCTGCTGATCACCAATACAGTATGCAGCCTTCATAACCGTAATCTCACGTCATGTATGTACCATTACTCTCAGCACTAGCACCTCATCCACTACGTCCTTGTCAGGAAAAAGAAACAGACAGGACGTGCATGTGACCAAGATCTTGTGCGGCAATGACAGCTGAACCGACCACAGCCTCATCATCACCAGGTATCAACATCCAAATTCATTTCAAAAGACTGCCAGAAGGAACGAATGTTCCAAAACAACTGAGCATCACCAAGCTGAAATGCACCAGTACCAAACATTGTAATGTATGCCCTGGAAGAAAGTATGCAATCCAACAGTCTCGACAATCATAATGCGGAGATCGAATGGTCGGCATTCAGATAGCTGGTCTATACTTTCAGAAATCCCAGAAAATTAAGTAATATACTGTTGAAGTAGTCTATTTTTGTAGTACTAATATTGGAAACATTATAAACTGCTGATTGTTTATCACGACAGGCAATATGGCAAATATACCTACCACCGGAAGAAATAAATTCGAACGTGCTCATTTGTATGTCAGTGTTCCTAATGAAGTTCATCAAGAGTATAATTTGTTTTTACCATAAAATACTATCAAATACGAAAACGACATTATACATACACCTACACATTGACTGTAATTGATGTTTCAAATAGGTATAAAGAAGCAGATCCGTTATTGCCAAAGACAACAGCAGACGTTGCTTCTGCGTTTGAACCAATTTATCAAAGATGACCCTTGCAATGCCCTCAACTAGTACAGGTCGATTCTGGCAAAGTATTTCAGGGTGTAGTGTCATCGCCGATAAAGCAACAAACTGTTAACATAGGACGAAGGCATCCCTCAATTCATGGTGATCATGCAATTGTTGAGCGATTTTTTAGAAGTCTTGCTGAGCGCTTATTTGGATATCAATATGCAAAGGAACAATTCAACAAAGATCTCGAGAATGGGTTACAAGACTTCCAAGTGTGATAACTGTAATAAATAATGAAGTTACTCGAACTATTGCGATGAAATCTATTACCGCGATCACAAAGAAATATATACGCGCACAACGACATCATTTCTCATAACCAGTATTAGATAATGTTTCCGTAAGACAATTATATGAGCCGGGTGAACTTGAAGGTGGCAATACAAAGAGTGACTGATCCTATATGGAGTATTACGGTACATAAAATATATATCGTTGTGATATATACGGGAAGACCTGCAATTCACAGATTAGATTCAACTGCTCTTCAGCGTGGATTTACACGTGAGCAATTAAAAGTAATATCCGAGGATACACAATTACCACCACGATAACTTAACTAGCATCTCTACGCCTATTATATTCTAGAGAGGTCAAAATCACATTTTCTCGTGCATGACCAAGACTACTCTCACTTCTATCTACGGTATCTTGTCTTGGATCATTATTTGAATACTGCAACAACATTACTGTGTTACTGCTCAGACAATGATTTTTATGTTCTGTTGGTTTTTTTTAGCGCTATGATAATTCAGTATCAATATCAAAATTGTGATTATTTGTTTTTGTCACTTTGTTTATAACCAGCTAATTCTTTTCTTATTAAATCATCACTAACATGTATCCATGGTAATTGTCACCGCGTAATGCATCCTCAACAGCACTGATAACAAATTGCTTCTTAGGTGTATCACCAACTATATGTCTATTTGTCACTATCAAGTCGTTTGATCTCCATGTATCCAGAAAATCATTTATGGAAGTTTCTGAAATTACTTCGCACATTATTTCTTATTGAATTTGATACTGTTGTAGTCTTTAGTTTTAGTTTCTTAAACTCTTTTGATTTTGGATCAAGCGCTCTATGATCATCAGTTATCTTTAAACCAATCATACGGAGACAATCCAACAAATGGCGATGGTTGACCACAAATGCCACACATTATCACAGCTGTATTATTTAACAATAGCCAATCAAGAACAATGTTATTATATCTAGCGACACTGTGCATATTTCATCCCAAATTATTATTCCAGGTATATATTTCTTACACTTACGAACAGTCCATTTATCTCCCTTGTATCGAGAAAACTAGTATAAGTACATAATCGAAGACCAATCTTTTTCATTTCGAAGACCAATCTTTTTCATTTCGAAGACCAATCATTTTCAATCATTTCTCGCAAATATGTGGGTTGGGGATTGTCATGGAATTGTATAAATGTTTTACTTTATTTAATAAATTCGTGTACAACACGCGTTTCGTTTTTGGCGTACAACGATAACAGAGGGTGAATAATGTATCTTGCTTCGTATTTCAAAATCGTGAATTCCGTTCATCGAATGTCGCACGTGAGAAGCTAAGTGCTTTTGATGAGATGAATCGAATGCCTTCAATGCATAGACAATATCTGTGTTTAAATACATCACAACATGTAAAGTTCTTTACATTACACAACGTCTTGTCAGTCGGTGGTCTACTATAAGGACTCGCACATTTCCTGCTGTAGAGCTGTCCAGTGTCTGAAATGTGCAGTGCCTTGAGTTGTCTGCTATTGTCGAGTGTATGGAATGTCCAGTATCTGGACTATCCCAGCTTTAGAACCTGAACCTGCTGAGATGTCATAAAGCAACTTAGGGGTTCTATTGGGGCTGTGTTGTCATATATACGTGAGCTCTGGACCTTCTTAAATTACATAAAGCAACTTAAGGGTTCACATATGGGTCACGTATATACATTTTTTAATCTATATATATATATATATATATATATATATATATATATATATATAATACTTAGTGAATTACAAAAATAGTAATAATAATATTCCTGAAATTACTAATTTAAAAAATGAGGGAATACAATTATCTGGTGTACTAAATGTATGTCGTGGCGCTTAAAGACCTTGTTGTGATACCATATGCCATGTAAATATTTTTTTTCTTCATTTAATTTACTCTGAATACTATCTGTTGTTCTTGTTAGCCATGATAGTAATGATTCACCACCTGTCTCCATAAATGATAATAAGGTATTTTCTTAAGTGATTGATGGGGTCATTAGTGGCATTCACAATGAGAATTTTGAAAATACTACTTTTCCAGCATCGCATCCAGATCGCCAAAATACATCATCATTATCAACTTACAACTTTACACTTGGCTCCGAAAATAACCTTTCTAACATGTGTACAAAAACCGAAAATATGAGATAATGGAATTGCAAATGAAAATTTTATATTATCACCCTTTGACATTGATTGAATAACGAATCTAAAGTTATCATTCATCGATAGTACTGCATATATTTCTGCAGCTCCTGCACCATTTCTTACATTACCGATAGTTACGATTTTACTATCAAACATCATTGATTTACCAGCTGATTTGTATAATTTTTGGACTATCTAGCTAGGGCTATTATCGTTGTAGCAACATCTTTTGGAAATTTTTCAATACCTCTTCCATCATACATATATGTAGCGCTTTCAAAGAAAACCATAATTCCATTGTTAAACAAACCAACCATAACATACATATTATATGCTATATCATCATATTTTACAAGTTCACATTCTACTTCAATAAACGCTTTAGCGGGTACAAAATATATACTTGTATCATGAACTTGTAGTTCAATCCATCCACGCTAATTTGGCCGTCTCGCGTCATTAGAATAATACTGATATTCACGTATCGATTAGTCTTTGAGAACCGGAGCATCCATGTCAAATGCTGTGTCGGATACAACTGTTTAACATTTTATTATAATTGCCACGATCTAAATCATGCTCGTCTTGACTTTATCAAAGGAACAAGAAGACCGCATCTTACTGTCAGACATATTTATTTTTTCTGCTTCTGGACTTAGTGCATTTACAGCCAAGGCTACTAAGTTTTAAATCCGCTGCTTGGTTTCTTATTTTACTAAGTCACAGGCATCACTTCAGTGCTTGCCATTTTCCCTGGTAGGTGTGATTTTCGACATATAAATCGTATTAACCTAACTTTGATAGTCTAACACGCTTTACTGGCAACATTACCAATAGCACCAGTAGCTTTTTATCGAATAGCGTCAAAAGCTTTCATTGATAACTGTTTTGCGATCGGTTTTGCATTTGGGGCGATCCTTCTAAATAAACCCTGAACAACATAACCGTGTGAATCTCCATAAGTTGCTTTAAAGGTTGCCAACCTTGCGTTTATCACTAAGACCATTACAGGCCACGAACAATTCATTAATAAACGCAAATGTCCAAGATACCACCTTCAAAAAATAGTCGACAAATATCAGCAGATTTATTAATTATTTCCAGCTCGTTTATCTCCTATAATAATTTCTAATCCTTGTAGGTCAGAATATTGTTATAATTTTTGCCATACATCATTTGAACTATTCCAAACAACACTCACACTGAAACAAAGGTCCATTTGTGTCTGAACCGACCTACTCCTAGTAAAAAAGACAATTACTTCTGGAGTGGACACCTAATTATACTTGGAGATTCCAACGTTCACTTTGGCTTCATAGACCTGATGATAATATTATGCAATCCAAATTTGTATCCCACGCACTTGCATCACTTCTGCATTCTATGTCATCTTGACGTATCAGTCTCTAACCGTCCACCTTTATTTACTAGTAGAAGAAACATCCAAATGATAAATAGAACCAAACAAATGCATGACATTCAAGAAAACCTGAGATCATGCTTACTTCTAGCAGCAGAACAACTCGATAATTGCCTGCGATCATCGCTTGAAAAACATGCCCCAGCCACAAAGTTCAGAGTATTAATTTAAAAAAGTGTTCACCGTGGTAAAGCTGTGTTAAGGACCAGTTTCCCACTGCTAAAAGACATCGCCATAAAGCAGAGAGGCTTTAGCTTTCCAGCAGATTCACTACTCATAAACAAATATATCAAGCTGCTAATAGGAACGTCACAGAGTCCATTTTGCCGAATCATCCCACTACAGTACTAAGAGCACGGAGAGTTACAGTTGCAAAGAGCTCTTCGAGATACCTAACAAACTAATATCAAGGAACAAATGTACACCACTTACAACTACCTTCTTTCCACTAGACCTTGCGGACCAGTTTGCAAATTTAATCCGTGACAATGTAAAAACCATTAGAGATACGCTTGACAACACAATTTTAATTGACTCGTCGTCACAATACAGTTACGATACAGAATTACAGCGACAACAATTATGAGCATTGGAACCTGTACCTCTGTGGATTTTGTTCAGACAATCGTGATGACGGGTGCACAAAAATCTTGTGAACTTGATCCAACTGTTACATCACTGCTACTTGAATGTTTAGATCCAATATTACCTTCACTAACTGATGTTATTAATATTTCTCTCATCCGGGGAATTCCCATCATTTCTCAAAACTGCCAACGCAAAGCCTCTGATGAAGAAACCAACACTTGACCATAACGATTTTTAGAACTACCGCCCTGTTTCTAAACCCCGTTCATATAAACATTATCTTTTACAAAGTTGTTCTAACTCAACTTGTATCTCATCTGAATGCAAAAAGTCTTTTTTTTTAGAAATGTACAGACTGCAAATGGTACCTGCCATAGCACTGAAACTACTCTTCTGAAAGTATTTAATTACATTATGTCTGCTTTGGATAGCAAAAAGCATGTATTTGGCATTCACAAGACTGCCTTACAGTGGTTCAAATCCTAATTGGTCAACATAACACAAATTTTATCTGCAAATGGAATAAACACTCCACCCCAGTCAATCTATGTTATGGTGTTCTACAGGGGTCGGTTCGGGGACCTGTTCCCTTCATTCTATACACTCAGCCACTCTCAAGTGTCATAGATTATCACCCAGTGTCTCGCCAATTGTACGCTGATGACATCCAAATATACATGTCTAGCCACCCAACTGAAGTTGATGCTACCATCCAATGACTATAGAGGTGCATTTCTGATGTAAAATCATGGATGACATGTGACACGCTGCAGACGAATGAGGATAAAACTGAGGACATTCTGATCACAACACAAACACTCTTCTCATTCACATCCTTTATCTCACACAATAAATATCAGCAACACGAACATTAAAATCACGCAATCAGTACGAAACCTAGGTGTTACTCTAGACAGTACTCTCACATTGCACCAATATGTCATGAATATAGCAAGGCTGCATATCTTGAGCTGAGACACATCAGCTCCATTTGCAAATATCTTTCAGTTGATTGCACTAAAACAATTGTATGTATATTAGTGCTTTCAACACTGGACTATTGTAACTCAATTCTGTCTGGTTCGTCACAAAATCTACTGTAGAAACTTCAACAAGTTTAAAACACAGCTGCTATAAACATCTTTAGAGTACCATGATCAGAATACACCTCCCCACTGCTCTGTACCATATAGTGGTTATCCCTTCAATCCAGAATCAAACACAAACTGTGTTCTCTGTGCTACGTTTCACTGACGGACTCCAGTCTAACATACCTATCCGGCCTCACCCATGTATATACGCCAGCAAGATACTTACGCTCCTTTTCTGACAATTCTATACTCACTGTTCCCACTATGAAAACGAAGTCATATGGACAAGGCTAGTTTGCATTGCAGGGCCCAGCAATGTGGAACGAATTGTACATTGACATTAGACACAAAGACACTGTGATCACTTTCAAGAGTGATCTTAAAGCATATCTTTCGCTGCAAGAACAACCTTAAAGACCTAATAATGTTTTGTACCTTAGACATGTTCAGCATGTTTTATGTTTTCCAATTTCAAGGTTTTTTGCTTTTTGTTTTTCTGTAGTCATATCATTGTTAATGTTGTATAGCGGTTAGGGCTTCTAACAATTAGACGTTATTGTAACAATTATTGTAAGTCCTCATTAGTATTAGTAGAAGTAGTATTGTTGTTGTTGTTAGGACATGAAACAAGAGCACTTTCCCCAGTACTTGGAATACCACTTACTGTAGTGCCAGGAGAATCATAATATGATACTTCATTTGTTTTCAGAACACTTTAAAAAAATCTGGACCATCCATACTAATACTTCTTTTATCATGAGGACTTCTAAAGATCATCTTCGTTAAGTCCATGATGTTTTTGTAACATATCAGAACAAAACTTCAAATAATCTGCAGTATATTGAGCTAATTTATCATCATCAATATCGTTTAATTTTTCATCAGTTCCTAGTTCAAATGTGTGGATAATTCTTGAACAGATGGAAGAATCTCTCTCTCTCTCTCTCTCTCTGTCTCTCTCTGTCTCTCTCTCTCTCTCTCTCTCTCTCTCTCTCGTGGTTTCTGATGCTTTTGTTCATTATTTCGTTCTTTCATTTTTTGCTGTTTTCGTTTTTGATATTGTACATGCACTTTGTCTAACGCATTTTATATACGATGCACTTTTTGTGCCAATCGACTTGTATTAGTATTATTTTTATAAAACACATCAGTCCAGTGCTTTAGACTGGACATATTTTATTCCATACGTCGGTCTCAACATTTTATTTTCTATTTTCATAAGTCGTAACAACAAGTACTGGAAACACATTTGGATCAATTTTAATAGTTGGTCAAATCGCCGTCTATGCTGCTCAAACTAAGATATAAAGAAATGAAACATTAAACTAGTGTTATGTATATTTAATACAATATTTGGGTTTTTATTTCATTACATACTATTGCAATGTAACATTGACCTTGTCTAAACATTAGATCATGACTGCATGGATTGTCTTTTTTATTTATTCCTTGTAAATAACTAACACAGAGTTAATTTTTTATATAGTTGTTCGGTCTTAAGATGAGGATCATTATTAATAGAAGAAGTAAATATGTTTATTTGGGTCAGGGTTCGGACCTTTCTAAGTGACTTTTACAGGTTATGGTTTTGATTTTGTAAACATAGGATCATTCTAGAAGGTTATTTTCCATTTTTTAGAAAATTCTGTTGTGACCAGTCAAGTTGAGAACCATATAACCTTGCAATTGTGAGGAATTGGTCATTCGTTCTTTAACATATTGCACTTGAATATTGTAATATGTTGATCAGTTGGGTTGAATTTTATTTTCTTCAGACTATTGCATTCAAGTTATTTTTTCTCTGCAAATGCAAAAGTGCTCTGACAAATTTCTTGTAAAAAGACATTCACTCCAATTTATAATAAATTTAAACCTGAAATTATATTTCTGTGATTCTACAACAGACTGTTTACAGATCAACACTTTAGTAGTTACCACAGACACGACATTGACTTCCGCTTAAGAATTTTTTCTGGAATTTTAGTTAAAAAAGTTTGGACGTTAAATTACTAGAAATCAAGTCTATAATTTCTTGATTACTTTGGGACTTATTTCGCAATACTGTAAGCTCTTTTGCTTCTCATTTTCACATTGCATTCTATAGAAACAATTTTTTCAAGATTATACAAAGTTTGTTGTATTTCACTCTTTCCTGTTCCTTTTTTTTGAAGCATAAACTCGTAAGTATAAAACAAAATATTTCAAAATAAAGGAATAAAAAAAAACTATAGAATAAAGCAGAATAATAAAATTAATTTTGTATAACAAGATCAAATACAATATGCCACTGTTACTCAATAAAGTTATATAACTTTATATTTACGTAATTTTTTCTAACCATCAATGTAAAATCGCTTGACAGGTTCCAACAATTGATTTTCCTCCATCTTTAACATTGATGAATATCACATATTTCCATCTCTAACTCGACATGCTTTGCCCTTTCGTTCCTATCTAACACTGTAGAACGTAAGGCTGCCAGTGTCACCTTTTCAAAGTAAACTTAAGTGAATTTTTTTAGGCGGATTTTTTATCAGTATATTCATCTCCTAACGGCCATCACTGTAATACGTTTTCCTGAAATCACTGAATGACCACCAATATATAAACTTCACATTTGCATTAAACCTTCACAACCGCGTGGTTTCTCCTTGTTTGATTTCCGTAACGTAGCACATGAATACCATAGAATACAAATCATCACTCAAACAACAAATACATGAACTATGTCCTACCGTATCCCGGAGTCCCTCAAATCAAAACCTGCTTTCACCTGCATCACTCCACCATATGTACCATTGTAGTATTAATAAAAGTCGTCTCCATATAATAGAACAATTCCTAATACATCATTCCACTGCTTAAACGTATCAGTCTATATCACAAATAGTTTTCGAGGTGCAAATTGCACAATCAGTTAACACAGTTAGATTTAATAGGAACTATATCCCATCCACATCACCGACTTCCCATACGCAGACAACCCATCACTGAATAAAAGCACCGATACTTCTCGCTAGAAAAATACCATTCAATACGCAGACAATTGATCACAAAAATCTTATAAATCTATAAAATTATGACGTAAATTCAACTGAAGCATATCCTGGATATATTACCATATTTTGTTATTGTCAGATAATTATAGTGTAAGCTGTTAATCATTAGACTCCGTATGAACTTGGTTGGTGGTACACCTTGTAGACAGTACAATTATTTGATTATGCAAAAAGGATCAATGCATGTATATACAATACACTGCTTCTGTCTAAATATCTTCACGAATGGAAAGTCACTTTCATGACTTCTTTGTGTCAAAGATCCTTCACGGTACCTTTCCATTGACATTTGTTTAGATGAAACTGTTGTGGACAAATCTTTTATTTGCTTTAACTAGGTTGCATCAGGAAACAAAACACAATGATACATCAATAAAAGAAGTACTATAATCTCCTTATTTTGCTCCTTCATTCGTCTAAAAGTTCTTAGAATACAGTGAATTAGCTATAAGAACCAATAAACAAAGACCATCTTGCTAACATTAATAATCTTTAAAATATCAATATTGATGATGTTCTATTTTTCTGGGTATATTCGTATTTCAAGTCATGACGACTGGAATTTAAGTGCAAATATCCTTTCCTAACAGTGTCGCTTTGCTTGGATATACTATTCAAAACCAAATATCGTACATTCTGCTTTGGCCTTAATCCTATGGAAAGCAAACGACATTTTTCATTTGTAAGCAAAACTCTAGGAATAACAGAGACAAATCTTAAAATTCTTTCGGACCTACAGTTAACTGTCCTAAAGACCTCAATTATCATCAAGTGAATTAGAAATAATTACACACAAGTGGTAACAGGCTGCGTTCCCAACAGTAGGTGTCTTTTCCAGAGAACAAACAAAACATTCAATCGCGTGTCTCAGTCTGCCCGATTTCGAGTAGCATAATCCTAGTAGATTCAGAGCTCTGTGTTCCCCCACATTTCCTTCCATGTTCTTCACGGCATTACTTAGCTGTGTGAGTGCTTCTTCAAGCTCTGTACAATTCTTTAAAGCGTGTGCTATTTTAAAATGAAGATACTGAGCGTACACAAATCGATGTATCAGACAAAAGTTCCAGTTCCAATTATTGTTCAGCAATGCGCATTCATACTGAAGTCCTGGTGGTACACAAGAAACATCGGTGGACGTGAAGATCATATCACAAGAAAAAGTTACTTTGGTAATCTTAGAATCATTTTCTATCAATTTCACTTCATTCCCTGTCACCGTTGAAATACATGATGATTTTCCATTTTTTACGCCGCAGAGTACAACTCTCTTTCTAGAGAAAGTTTCACTTAAACTAGTTTTGGCTTCTTTTATATTACCGGTAATAAAATGAAATGTGGCTATATACAGACGTCCACTCAGTTCGTCCGTGATAACGCCAAGTTCAAAAAAAACGTTTGCTTTCGAAATCAGTTCTGCTTTCATTGATTTGTTAGTGGAAACGCGACTATCAGCAAGGAGAGCCATTCCTACTCGTACTCCCAGAAAGCGTTTCGTGGATTCGATAAGAGGTCTGTCGATATCTGTAGGAAGTTCATGGAGAGCTTTAATCGTGTCCAGTAAGGCTTGGAGCGACGTTGGTAAATGAACAATTGCCATTTGGATACCTCTCCTGCAAGAGTGCTTTTGAAATTTATCTATTTCAGAGACGAAAACTGAGTCGTCTGGTATCAGTTTCTGTTTTGTATCCATAAATGACAGCAGGTCTTTGCCACAACGACGCCATAATCGAAAACATTCCCCAACTGAGCACAGTTCTTCTACATTGCATTCCAAGATGAACGGTATCGGATTCTCAATAATCTCGGAAATTTGGCACATTGTATTTTTCTTGTCCTCTTCATCCTCGAACTTGGCAAAGAGTAAGTTTCTTTTTCTGAGAAAATAATGTGGGAGGAACCTTGAGCTTATACTCTCTTGCAACCGTATCAAGCATCGACGTATGCATTCTATTAGTTTTGGTGACGTGAATATGTTCAAACCTTCCTCTTCAGAAATCCAGAAAACTGTCGTTTTAAGGCAGAAGGAACTTAATTCATCTGGAGCGAGGTGATTTAGGTACTTCTTCTTCAAACATTTCAAGATGATGTAGCATTGAATCTGACAATCATTAAAACTCCATATAAGTTCTCTCTCTGCGGGTACAAATGCAAATCGCCACTCAAGGTGCATCGTCGTTGATGCCGGGTCCCCGACAGGCTGTATATAACACGGCATCGTTCGGATAGCTTCAATCATTTCTTCACTTGGCCAGCTTTTCTCTCGCTTTCTCTCAATCCATTCCTCCGCTTCCAAAGGCCAGTTGACGCACTTTATAGCGATAGCTAAATCTCCATTCCATTATTGAATGACTCTGTTTTGCATGGACCGTGTCTATACATATTTGAAGGTCTCATTTCCAGGATGTCATCATCCGTGTACTTCATGAAACTGATATAAAAGCACAGATACTTCTCGCTAGATAAATACCATTTATTGTTTTCTACCTGGAACAAAGATTCTTCAATAGATTTCCGAATTGTCTCTTTCATTCCCTCTGGAACATCGCTTACTTGATCTTTCTTCATTAAAACAAGCTTTGTGTATCCAGGCCTTACGTCGGATGTTTCCAGAAGAAAAACGTATCCTGAATGGACGTCAAGTTCCTTTTCTCCTTTGGCACCTGTAATACCACCCATTATCCTCATATGATCAAAGTCGCTCCCCTTAATCTCTGATCCTTCAAAATAACTTCCAGTGCATAAAATAACCTGACCGTGTAGATATTTATGGATTACTTCCAAGATGTAACTCCATGATCGTAGGGTTCTAAGACGAGTCTGGCTCACACTATTTAAACCCAGGACTCTACTCGGCTGTTCGGAAGAACTCTTAAACTGCTCACACTCTGCCATACCGAGATAATGTATTCTAGATGCAACGCTCAACTGTAACATAAAATATTCTCTTTTAATTACAAGTGCAATTTCGATTTAAAAGGAATACATTTTAATTTTGGTATCATGAAAAACACAAATTTTATCCTACATTACATAGATGGAATTATATAAAAGGTTTTGAGATTGAAATGTATAGACTAATTAAAATTTGTGCTAAATTGTCTTTTCACTGAATTTCTGGTTGTTTTTGTCAAAAGCTATTAAACTGACCAATAATCTTGTAATTGTGATAAAATCAACGCTTGACTAAATTGTGTTGTTATTAAGCCATAATTGCAATCCAAGTAGCTGGTAGAGGCAATTAATATTTCTATTGATCAGAATGTTACCACGTGATCAAAATGAATTGCGTTCATTTCAGTATGAACTGTAAGGAGAACTACTTTTCTAAAAACATCCACGTCTGCTAGTGAAGGCAGACACAAAGTAAACATTAAAGGAAAAGAACCATTTTTACAATTTGTTTAACAATAATTGAATAAATGTAGTGTAAAAGATCAAAGCAAAATATACTTCTAATCTTTTCTGAATAAAATAATATTTTCTTTGATGAAATTTGTGAAAACTATGGATAAACACGTTTTAAGTGCGCTAGGTCAAGGTCACCGGTATTGTGGCTATCCAACGTTAACACTAAAATGTCAGAATTTGGAGATCTTTTATTAACTTTACTTATCAAATAGCTTTCACGCATGATGATATTGAAACGTTTTATCCATCGATATTTGACGAGCCTTTTAAATTGGAAGAAGTGTTGCAAACCAATTTAACATTTAGTTTGAATGAACCAACACCAGTACCCTTCCCAGTTGATCAACAGATTGACCACAAACCAAAACGGTTCAAATCACTAAACCAGAAAGATCTCTTAAATATATCAGAACAGCGGTACTCTAAATCTACCAAGAAGAACACTAAATGGGGCTACGTCACTTTCACCAGAGGTTGATTTATTCATTCATTCAATAATCATAATAAATTAACTATAATAAGAATAACCAGTATACTAGACTGAGCATTAATGAAAGCTAAATAATATTGCTTGATATTCAAATTGCTCTACATCTTTCATTTTATTAAATTATATTTTATTAAAAAAAAGCAATACAAATGTTTATTTTTATGCTACAATAAAAAACGAATAACATCATTCATGCCATTTTTATAAAAATGAGACTTAACTTGTTTTGAAGTGAATAAAATGTAGTTTATCTTTAAACTCATATTGTGAAATCTTAAAAAATGTTTTTAAAAATTTATATAAATACAAATTAAGGAAATATGCATGAATTATTAATCCCAAAAATCTAAATATTTCAAATGTTAAAAGTAGTTATTACCAAACTGAAAAATATGAATTTCAGAATAGTGCAAAGAGAAGAATATGGAGGTAGATCTGACGACAGTTGAGTCTGCACATTTGGGCCAAAAGTTAGCAATATTTTATTCAATAACTGCACCTTCCAGTTTAGTTCCAGCTGAAACAAGTAAGTGCAAACAAATTAAGGAAATATGTGATTTTCAAGTTAAGTGCTAATGTAAACTATTCAGACTAACATGTTATTTGCTTTTTTATAGTAGTAAATACATAGTTTTTCATTACTTTTCTCTACCAGCTACTTGGATTGAATGTATGTGGTTTTCAAGTTAAGTGCCAATGTAAGCTATCCATACTAACATGTTATTTGCTTTTTTATATTAGTAAATACATGAATGTGTCACTGTCATACAGTTTTTGATTACTACTTGGAATGATGTATTGTCATTAGTATTGCACTGCGCGGTATAATTCAAAAAGTGTGTAAACAATAAACACAAATTTCACAAATTAAATTGTCTTACTGTTTTTAAATCTGTCATTTTGTGTGTCTGTCTGTTCACTTTCTACACTGATGTCACAAATGTGATGAGAGGAATCTGGTTATGAACCATTGTCACTAAACTCATGGAATAACTAGAGGGATAAAAATAACATAAGTACTTAATTATTTTAGAACTGTGAGTGTACGTGTATGTTTGAGCCAACAACACTGATCACATACTTTCTATAACCAAGCTTGGTACACCTACATGTATTAGTACAGACTGTTTATAACAGGAAAATAGGTTTTGAAGAACGAAATTAGATTACTCACTTGTCATAACAGTGATGAACATGCCGATTAACATTAGGTTAATCTATAAAGGCACACATTCTTATAGCCATGACATCTTGACTTTAAATATTGAGATTCCACTTTTAATACTCGTGTCCATAATGATAAAATATTCAAATGTTCAAATTCCTTCCATGGGAACCATTGTTTGACGGATTGAAAGCACAGGAGTCTGACGTTTTATCAATAAAGTACGGCAAAATGTCTGACAGAATGAAATACCCTTATCAATAATATATATATATATAAATATATATATATATATATATATATATATATATATATATATATATATATATATATATATATATATATATAAACACAAGGAATGCAAGCGTGACCACTACCCTTCGCTCGATTCGACATTTTCTCACGAGTCTTTACTCGCTTCAGAATCGCAATAAGACTGAAACAATACACATATGCATTCAAAAGACAGTTACTTACCAACGCATAGCTCTTAAATGACCATGTCCTGAATCCAACCGGCGAAATAACTTTTATTTTCACAAGTACGGTCACAATAGCCTTGGTCTGATATTTATCTGACGGAAGTAGCCCATTCTATTATTGACATTTCGCCGTACTTTATTGACTCTTGTGCTGACAAGCAGGACAATCCCAAGCGCTATAAATAGCTATAGTCTGTGTCTACATCCCCGTTTGTTTGTACCCCACACCCTGCCGATTTCAGTAACAAAAAACATAAACAAGATAAAAAAGTCAATAAATCTTACTCAATCCATTCATTGAATTATAATTTCTTACCCGATTATGACCATAACAACTTTTATCGTCTGCGCGTCTGATGCTTAACGGAAGTTTTCATTACACCCATGGCCATCCTCGAGATCAAATTACAGTTCTTGGACAAGTCCATTTTTAGCAAAGGGGCGGATGCATAAATACGCATGTTTGGTATATAGAAGGTAGATTTTATAGGTGGCAAAGGGATATAACTCTTAACCTTACCGTAATTGACTGAAGTCTCCAGGAGTAACCAAATAGGAGCAATAACGTCACTCTATTTGCGGAAAAAATACTTGCCCAAATTGTGTGCAATATGGTGTCGTCTTAGTATGTAAGGCAGTAGTAATCGACCTAGTCTAACCACCAAAATCATAAGCACTTGTCACCGTAATGTATCATATTTACTCAATATTTTCTCTAATAGTTCTCACATTTCCTCCAAATTATTTGATCCATCATCCTCATGTGCTCTAATCTTTTTTTTTAAAGAAAAATCAAAACTGATATGTTTGTAAGGTCCATGGTTAACTTTCACAAATACCGAAATAAGACGGGCATAACAATGCATGTATTTGTTGTGTTATGCATATTAAATGTTATTTTGGACGCTTAAGCTCTGCCCATGATTGTATGTTATAAATAAATGTTGACAGTTAACTAATGTCCATAATTAGAGTTGATAAGTCTCTTGGAATCTAATGAGTTTAAAGTTGTTTTATTGGAATTGGAAAATTATTTCCATTTTTCATTGGAATTACTATACTATTCATGGTTATTTGGGATTACTACATTCCTTTGTGTGAACTCATTCAAAGACAGTCTGGACGCAGCCGTTAACATATCAGGACATTCAAGCCTATTGGTATATCAGGACATTCAAGACTATTGGTATATCAGGACATTCCAAACATTGGAATTCAATCACAACATTCAGTATTTTTGCACTTGTGATAGAACGATAATATGGTACTTAATTCAAAGTATTTACGCATTTTCTCTTGAATTCCATCTCTAATTTAATTGTACTAAAAGGATTAGGTTTGCTTCCTATCTGTTATACATTTTAAGAACAAGAGTCATACCACTCGTAAAACAAACAACTACATATATATATATATATATATATATATATATATATATATATATATATATATATGTGTGTGTGTGTGTGTGTGTGTGTGTGTGTGTGTGTGTGTGTGTGTGTGTGTGTGTGTTACAGCGAACCCGTCATTACGGCGACAGTTCATTGTCACTGGGTAGTCATTATGGAGACAGTAGCATTAGGGTGACAAAATTTGTGTTGTGTCACCTTAATGCTCTCGTGCTGTACATTACTTTTCTGATTTATTCACATTCAGAAGTTCATGTAAGTATTATAATATCGCTTTTAGCTAGTATTTGATGTTATTTATTCAAGATATACATCTAGTTGTTAAATATTGTTATTCAAAAATGTATAGGTGTGTTAAGGTTGTGTTTAGCCCTACCGTCACTACATAACCATTATGGCGACATTTAAAAAAAAAATGCTTCCACTTTTATCAACGTCAAGTAATATTTTTCGGATATTTAATGAAATGATTTAAAATAGTAATTAACACTTTGTAATGTGTTTTCTTTAAGATCATATTCAATGATAACTCATAACACACTCGACTTTTTGAAATGCAGTCGAAGAAACTGCAATAGTTTGTGTTCTATATACCATTCTTATAATATATTCATGTATTAATGTGACCCTGGGTCAACGCATCCAAAACGAGGCTAAGATAGGCACCAATTTCGTTTTATCTCGCAACCATGGCTGCCAGTGCTACAGTTGATACCTGCAACAGAAAATTTGTGGCATTTATTGTTGTGTTCCGTTGTGCAATGGCAATATTTGAATTCACATAGATTTAAGATTCTACCATATTCCATCAGTGAAAAAGATGGAGCTTCGTAGAAAATGGATTGTAGCAATACGTCGTGAAGCGGGGCCAAAGTTTAAGGTAGGTTTGTTTGTATTTACGTGCATCTAAATGATGTAAGAAAGAGAAATCCAAACGCAAAATAGATTCTGTCGATCAAGCAAATGATTGTATGTACGTATGTTTTATAATGACAGATTTCTAAAAATGTTACCCCTAGTCCCATTCCACATAACAGTGTCAACGAAAACTGGGCATACTTCACGCAGCGCATTTATATAAGAAATTATGAATTTACATATAAGTAGTAAGTGCAGAACAAGTGAACTTTATTACCTCGTTATGAAATAGAAAGTATTAGATGGCACTGATATGTAATCAATCCATAGCTTCGTAACGTTTGTTTTATACATTTATTTCATACTCATAGTGTGTATGAGAGAGAGAGAGAGAGAGAGAGAGAGAGAGAGAGCATACAGTCGGTTGAAAGCAGCCTCTGTTAAAACTCTTGTATAATTTTAAAATTTTAAATTATAGCGAAGCTGGTAACTTTGTTAGTTATATTTGTTTTGTCTCCATTATAGTTACAAATGCTTATGAAAAGTTCCACTATTATTGTATCTTCTTCAGATCCTGTGAGTTGCATATAGAATGCAAAAGTAAAGTCACATATATGGAGGAGAGACTGAGGAAAGCAGAAACAGAATTGGAAGAGAAGGAAAGAAAACTGCAAGATTTGAATAAAAAATAAACATGGAGAAATTTGGATTGAACAGATTTACAGATGACAATGAAATAATAGATTTTACACTTGATTTCCCCATATGAGGTTTTCATAACCTTCTTCAATGGCATCAAACCTACTGCAACTAGAATGCAGAGCTTATATTACAGCACCAGGAATGACATCAATATCAGAGGATGGCAAAAAGCAATGGACCCAGAGGATAAACTTTTCATGTCATTGTGTAGATGTGGATTTCCGATTGAAGATATGTCTGTTCAATTTAATATTCACATGTTTTCTTTAAGTCAGAAAATAATCATGTGGACAAATTATTTATATTTCTTACTGGGAAGTATAAATATTTGACCAAGTCATGAGCAGGTTCAAGCAAATACGCCTATCGATTTTCAAATGTCCTTCCCAGGAACCAGAATTATTATTGACTGCACATAAATATTTACAGGAAGACCCTCATCTCCAGTGCTTACATCAAAGACTTTTTCAAACTACAAAACTCACAACTCCTGGAAAGTTTTGGTAGGGATATTCGCACATGGTGCAGTCACATATGTGTCTTCCTTTTACTTTGGATGCATGACTCTGAGTCAGGGACTAAATATTTGTTAGAACCATGGGATTAAAATTATGGCAGATAAAGGGTTTGTTTTAAACAAAGTTGTCGTTGTTTTAGGCATTGATTGAAATTATATGACAAGTTCATTCATTTATTTTGAAATGAGCATAAATTCAGATTTTATTTACTGCATTATTAAAAATACTCATTTTATAACTCCAAACTGCAAATGTGACATGAAATAATTATTTGATTCATTTGAAATACATATTTTTAATGACTTAATAATATCATTTGTGATGTTATGAAATCTAATTATGTGTTACTTGTATGATAAATTTAAATTCAGTGTGCTAACATGATGCTAATCATATGGCACTCACAAACAGCCAGCAAGAGGGACATGAGTGGACGAGTGGTCTAAAGCGCTCTCTGTTACAGATCACTGCCATCTCACCTCTGTGTGTGTTCGAGTCTCGTATTTGGCAAATGTGGGTAGGTGAGAAAGCTTGCCAGTAGCTTCTCATGGGTTGGTGGTTCTTTCTTGGGGTTTTCCAAGGTTCTTCCTCAACCATGTATCATGTACCGAGAAATGGCTTTAAACGCAACAACAACAACAACAAGCAGCAATATAAATAGGCTAAAATGAATTACATAATACTGATAACTGAGCAGTAGTACCAGCTAAAAGTGATACATTGTTATTTTTGTTATTTGCTGACTTCCGTGTAGTTATGTAACATCGACCAGTGATCAGTGTTAGTTGCAGAGCTAACATGCACATAATTATAAAACAATTGCAACAAATAGCCAGCAATACTAGCAAGTGAGTAAGGGGCCGTCCATAAATGACGCCACGTACCAACGGGGGGTGGGGATGTCGGGGTGTCACACATTTGTGACGAGGGGGACGGGGGTGTTTAAGAAATATGACGTCACATCAAATTGCGCAACTTTACTAAAAGTTACACTTAATTTTTTTATTACTTACAATTTATTTAATGACGTTTTAAGTAGCTTCACTCGTGTCGGACATGAGCTCAAATTACGATGGACTCTTCTTCGAACTACCAACACCCCTACTAGCCCCAAAAGTAGCTTTTTCCAAATAGCATTTTTCCCTTTCCAGTCCGCTGGTGTCGACAAAGCAAGGTTGAAATTATCTTTTTCTCGCCAAACTTTTATAATTGTAAGCCTTTTTGCTATAAAATTAAACTAAAAATGTTTGATATAAAAGTAAATAATTTATTGGTTTGATAGAAAATATTTTTATACAGGTTGATATTTTTCAGATTCCTATTATAAACGATCTTACATTTAAGAAATAGAATAATTAATGTATATATGGAAAGAGAGTTGTATTCTACAGCGGAAAAAATGGAAAATCATCATGTATTTCAACGGTGACAGGGAATGAAATGAAATCGATAGAAAATTATTTTAAGATTACCAAATCAACTTTTTCTTCTGATATGATCTTCACGTCCACCGATGTGTCTTGTGTACCACCAGGACTTCAGTATGAATGCGCTTTGCTGGGCAATAATATGAACTGGAACTTTTGTCTGATACATCCAGTGGTGTGCTCTCAGTATCTTCATTTTGAAATAACACACGCTTTAAAGAACAGTACAGAGCTTTAAGAAGCACTCACACAGCTAAGTAATGCCGTGAAGAATGTGGAAGGATATTTTGAGGAACACAGAGCTCTGAATCTACTAGGATTTTGTTACTCAAAATCGGGTAGAACGAGACAAGCGATCGAATACTTTGTTCGTTTTCTGGGAAAGACAAAAACTGTTGGGAACGCAGCCTGCTACCACTTGTGCATAAGTGTCTATAACTTTCTTGAAGAAAATGGAAAGATCTGAATTCTCTGTAAAATCCTGTTTGAATCAAGGATATACACATATCATCATGTTTTGAGTATGAGAGCCACAATGATGATCTATGGTAAATAGCTAGTGGTTTACAAGTAACTCGTCAGACAGCGTACATTTAACAAGTACAAATAAACATTGGAATAATGCTTCATGTCACTCAGTGTAAACAGTTGGTGGATTACAATTAAATCTTTTCCAGGATATTGCAATACACTATTCTAATAATGCGCTATGCTACTTTATGTATGGTGAGTACAATTAATGTGAATGATGTACAATTAACAGTTGGATTAATGGTGCATACAATTAACTTGTTGAATGGTGTACAGTTAATTATAATAATGATTCATGCTACCTGATGTATGGTGCATAACATTTACTTGTTAGAACAATAACCAGGAAAATCGAGAATATAAAACAATTTTTGTCTTTATTAAATTATGGTTTACTTGTTTACTGAAGGGTTTAATATCATTTCGTTGAATGCTTCTAAGACCGAGTTGTAAATATGTGGGAATCTTGTGATATATACTCAGACGTACGCTATCCATATCGATATAAACAGCATGGAAGAAATGCTTCAATTACAATGAACGTGACAAAGGTACACGAGTACGTAACCAGCATTAGGGCGACACATGTCACAGAGCAGCAGGAATAATGTGACAGAATTACATCATGTTGTGTTAGTAAACTGCAGCACGTTTTTGTATATGAATTCATCAAAATAATTTATAATTCCGATTATCAAGCTTAAATATTCATGTTTAAAACAGAAAATAATATTTACAAATGAAAACACACATGTGTCGCCTTAATACCGTGTCGCCTTTATGTCAACACACAACTGTGATGGTCACAACAACCTTATGGCGACAGACTCTTCACACACATATTCTGTCTAGTTCAGCATTAAGGCGACATTTTTATTAAGGGCAATATTGTTATCCCAAACAAAATATTAAACTAAAATTATATATTAAGATGATCAGATTAATAAATATATGCCTTATACAACTGTAATACGTATGTTTATCCGCATCGCTATGGCGTTATAATCTTTACACACATATTCTGTCTAATCCAGTATTAAGGCGACAGTATTTGTAACTGTTCTATTGTTATACCAAACAAAATAAAGGAATATAATTACAGCATAGTTTCAGATTATCAAAATCATAAATATATGCCTTTAAAATTCAACTTCTGCTCATCTATTTCCAAACGTGTTTATTTTTATATTCTTTTTTAAAATGTCATAGGCAGTTAATACACGATAAGACCGAGGCTGCACCATTGTTTTCAAGCCATAATATTTTTTTAATTCCTTCTAAAAGTGTGTGTTCATAAAAGTTTTTGTACCAATGAGTAGATGAAAACAATCCCCCTCCCATCCCATATATTGAAGTGTCCTCAATTAGAAATATGCTTGAAATGAGCTAATAACCGGCATGTTTACTCGGGTTGATACAAATATATTTTAGTGCAATATATCCATTAATCACTAAAAGCAATAAAATGTACTTATTTCATGTTCTAAAAGTTGCTCCAATATTTATCACAGGCTGAATTAGCACATTTCTTGCAGCATCCCGCGTGATAATGAAAAGTGTCTACCGTTTATGAGCTGTATGTGTTTGTGTACATTCACATAGAAAATATAGCCATAACCGATACTTCTCCATCTCATTGTAAGTTAGAACAGCACTTAAAAAGGTGAACAAAACAAGATTTGTTTTAAAAATAGCATGTCTATTGTTGGATTTTAACTCAATTCGATAATATGAGTAATGCCTTATATACGTATAGACCACTAACGTGTTTTTAAGGGGTAGTCTATTTCCCTTACGGATTACTGCCGTCTCACCTCTGTCTGCGTGGGTTCCAGTCTAAGATTCGGCTAATGTAGTTATGTCAGAAGGCTTGCCAGTAGCTTCTCGTGGGTCGTTGGTTCTTTCCGGGGTTTTTCCCCATGTTCTTCCTCCAATAATACTGGCCGCCATGTATAGCCTATTGCGTGCTGAAAATTGGCGTTAAGCCCTATAAAAAAAAAAACCACACAAACTTGCTTACATATAGAATATGTAAATTTCTTGGTCAAAATATTCTCAATATATATATATATATATATATATATATATATATATATATATATATATATATATATATATATATATATATATATATATATATATATATATATATATTGACGAGCCGTGAAAATTCCTATTCCAATAGAGTGAATTATCAATATTATTACGGTCTATAGTAAAATAAAGATATGATATTTTCTTGGTACAAGTGAATAAAATATATATTTCATTAAGTGTATTTTAACAATTGTCGAAGTAAAAAGTTCATTTTCATACTGAATATCGATTGTTTAAAACTCTTTTAATTTTCAGGTCAGTATTATTAAATGCATCTAAAAGTTACCACTTCGTGTCACACAAAGCGCTTAAAACGAATTAGGTACTTTTAGTTACATTTAAATTTGAAATTTGACGAGTTACAGATACGAAACATTCGCCATGAGGAACGAAGTATGAGGTTTTCACCGGCGAGATTAAATATATCGTTTATTTACTTATCCATTCAGACCAAGCAAATTTTATTTTAATTTCATGCTCAGATGTATTGACTAGAAATCTTACAAGATTGATAGCAGATTTCTTACTGTATCCCATGAGCAGCACAGTTGGATTATTAAATTTAAATTGTACATTAACCGCCTCGAGTTTGGTCATCTCTATTTAGTTATATTTAGACTCTTAATTTTTTTTCTAATCGTTTATTTGGCCCTTTAAACTGGGCTTTCTGTGTAGTTCAGGAGCTACACAGAGAAAGATAAAATGCAAGATTGCCTGGTTTTGATTAGTACTCACCAGCGACTTTTACCTTGTTTTCTTTCAGGGCATGCATATTGGAAAAACACTTCAAAACTCCTATGCTACTCTATTGCTACGTCTATTTTATTCGGGTCATTTATTTTGTATTTTAATTGTTTGTTTGTCAGATTCAAATTTGACATTTTGGCTTACGATTCATTCATTGGGAGATATTTTTTCAGAAAGTGGGATGACATGTATGCTAAAAATAAACATAAGTTGTTGAACTCATTTCTGACCTGGTTTCAGAGTTGTAAACAAGCTTTTAAAATGATTGGTTGATTCCAAGGACATTATGGAGCTTTGTTATAAGCATCTTTCTATTTTTAGTTGGGTCAAATGTGTGTACGAGAATTTTTGAACGTAAATTTGTTCTAAAAGATTCTAGAAGATCATGTGAACCCTTCCTTGTTTACGTAAAAACAGGTGTATAAATTATGTTTTGGAGCGAACTATTTAGTAGACGTTGGGCTGTTAGAATACTAAGTTGTGTGTCGTTTTGAATTATTTTAAATTACCTTGTATTGGAAATTATTTCAATTCGTTTAGATCATGAGGATTTATTTTGTTATTTATCTGGAAAATAATTGTGCTCATTGAATTTCATTACCAATAACTGGCTTCATCACGTGACATCGTCTTCCATCTTAGATACTTCACTAAGATTCGAACTGGGAATTATTTGGACATTTTATTACCTGGACTTTTGCAATTTCATTAGTGGATTATATTTTGAATTATTTTTGGATTAATTTTGGAATGGATTCTTAAAACCGTAAGTTTCTTTTTTTTTCTTTTTTTGTGGAAAATATTTGTGCTCAATAAATTGTTTATTAAGTTTTTACAAGCTTGTTATTTTCACTCTTTCTATGTTACTGTTTATTCGAGCCTAAGCACGTAACATAGAAATTGGTGGCCTCGTCCGAGATTGGGATCAATTGGAATTTGGCTAGAAATTGTTTCAGAAAACTTTTGTTTTAAATTTGAATTCCCATAGTTTTTGAAATATTTTAAAATCTTTAGTGAGATTGACAGGCTTGTATTAAAAATGACATCTAAAGTAGAAATATTTCTTTCTAATCCTACTCAGGAGCAATTAGATGAGTTGATTCAACTTGCCAAAAAATATGATCTTTCTGAAGTCAAGGCTTCTTTAACGAAACAAGATATCAAAAAGATTTTGGTCCAATATTTGGTAGAAAAGAATGCTTTGGAAAAAAGTGCTTTGATTTTGGTCAGTAAGTCTGCATCAGACTCTGACATTAAAAAAAAATTAGAATTAAAATTCAAGATGGAATTAGAGTTGAAGAAGCTGGAATTTCAGGAAATGGAGAAAGAAAGACAATTACAATATGACAAAAAAGAGAACGAAAGACAATTAAAATATGACGAAGAGGAGAAAGAAAGACAACTACAGTATGACAAAGAGGAGAAAGAAAGGCAATTACAATATGACAAAGAGGAGAAAGAAAGACAATTACAATATGACAAAGAGGAGAAAGAAAGACAATTAGAACTACAAAAACAGCAGACGCAAATTTGGTTACAAGAAAAACAAATTGATAAAGAAAGAGTGAATGAAGAAAGGGAATATCAAAGTGCTTTGATTTTGGTCAGTAAGTCTGTATCAGACTCTGACATTAAAATAAAAAAAAAAGAATTAAAATTCAAGATGAAATTAGAGTTGAAGAAGCTGGAATTTCAGGAAAGGGAGAAAGAAAGACAATTACAATATGACAAAGAGGAGAAAGAAAGACAATTACAATATGACAAAGAGGAGAAAGAAAGACAATTACAATATGACAAAGAGGAGAAAGAAAGACAATTAGAATTACAAAAAGAGCAGATGCAAATTTGGTTACAAGAAAAACAAACTGATAAAGTGATAGTGAAGGAAGAAAGGGAATATCAATCTAAAATGAAAGAAATATAGCTGGCAAGTAAAAAACACCTTCATACTGCAAATCCAAATTTAAGTTTTGATTTAGCAAGAAATATTAGATTAGTGCCCCATTTCAGAGAAAAAGAAGTAGACAAATATTTCATTCGTTTAGAAAAAGTTGCAGAAAATTTAAAGTGGCCAAGGGAGCATTGGACTTAGTTATTGCAATGTGTACTCACTGGTAAGGCTAATTATATTTACACTTCACTGCCTGTTCACCAATGTGGTGACTATGATGTGGTTAAAGAATGCATTCTAAGGGGTCATAAGTTAGTCCCTGAAGCTTATCGGCAAATTTTCAGAAATCACAGAAAAGAAGCTGGACAAAATCATGTCGAATTTGCTAGAGAAAAAAGCAGTTGTTTCGTAGATGGTGTTTAGCCAAGAAAGTCGAACAAGATTACCAAAATCTCAAGCAAATGATATTATTTGAAGAGTTCTAAAAACTGTGTCCATAGTGATGTTAAGTCTTCTCTTGATGAGCATAGGATTGAAATCTTAGAGAATGCTGCTCGAGCTGCTGACAAATATTGTTTGACAATCAAGTTTCTTTTGTTAACAAGACTTCTACTCAACAGTCTTCTGGCAGAAAAGTATTTCAGCTTAATACCAGCCATTTCAAAACACAAACTAGCACAACTTTCAAAAATCAAACTTCAGAGACGTTCGATTCTAGATCCTTGTCTCTTCCGACGTGTACCCATTGCAAGAAAAAAGGACACGTTATTTCTAATTGCTACAAACTGAAAAATAAGCATCAGAATCAAGACAGACCTGTTCCAAATGCTCTTATTTCTAAGAGGTCAAGGTCACTCTCATGTATTGAAAGCAATACATTTGTTGGGTCTAATAAATCTCAGTTTGATTTTATTATGGAGAATTATGAACCATTCATATCGAAGGGTTCTATATCACTCTTGGGTGATTCAGCCAATCCCACCCCTATTAAAATTTTAAGGGACACAGGAGCTTCTCAGTCTTTTATTGTCAGGTACTTTGCTTTTTTTCTAAGAAGTCGTCTTCTAATGAAAGTATTCTTATTCAGGGAGTATAGTGCGGCTTTGTTAATGTTCCTCTCCATTGTGTACATTTGTCATCAGACCTAGTGTCAGGACCTGTAACAGTCGGAACAGTCTCGGTTTTACCCGTTGAGGACATTCATTTATTTCTAGGCAATGACTTAGCTGGAGCCAAGGTCGTGGTTAATCCACTTGTAACTGACAAGCCTGATTTGGATCAGAAAGTTGATCCAATTGAAAACGAATTTCCTGATATATTTCAAGCTTGTGCAGTTACCAGAGCTATGGCAAAGGAAATGTATGGTGTACTTTGAGTACACTTTTAACCATGTTCTAGAATCGATCTCAATCTCTCCCTCTCTCTCTCTCTCTCTCTCTCTCTCTCTCTCTCTCTCTCTCTCTCTCTCTCTCTCTCTCTCTCTCTCTCTCTCTCTCTCTCTCTCTCAAATTAAAGTCTGAATAATGTAAGGTGTATGCGAAGAACATATCAGCTACCACAAAGCTTGTCTTCCCTTTATAATTCGTAATTTAAAATGAAAATAGTACCTAAAGATGGTGTTAATGAAGGATAGCCATCTTACAATAAAGCATTCTTTAGAGGAATAATAGAAGAGGAAAATCTAAAAACATGGAGCACATAATTAAAACCAAATAAACTCCTCATCATACAAGACACCGAACTAGGGGTGTGATGAAGAAATAATTTGTCACGAGCAAGCGACACGTATTTTAAATAAAATGGAGATAATATGATGCTAGAGACGAAATTAAAGTAGGGGTAACATTAAGAACAGCGAACAGGCTTAGGAATCAAGTTAAACGGATCGGAGGGAGCCGACTCGAGCTGGGCTGGGTAGGTATATTACCATCAGTTCTTTCATTACGAGTCTGGATTATGCTTCCGCCGTTTTCTACAATTTTCTTGTCCACCGAAGTAACCATGTGAACCGTACATTTATTAAAAAGAAACGAAAATGCAAGCAACAAGCTGCCGTTATTTTTACTATGATTTCTCCCTAAATATTTAAGTTCATGTCTATCGTGTATGAATCCATTTATATATATATATATATATATATATATATATATATATATATATATATATATATATATATATATATATATATATATATATATATATATATATATAAAATTTTATGCTTATATATAGTAGCATTCAAACAGCAAGTTTGATAATTAATAATATAATGATAGAATAGTTAGCATTTTAGGGAAATTTGAATTCCATGATCCGATCGTTGGTGACTTGGGTGTATACTATGCCATGTTATGTTCAAAATGCAAATGACACTGTTTTCCAGTTGCTATGGTGTGAAACCTCCCAGTTTATATACGCAATTCTAGCCACATGCATGTTATATAATATGGCGTGTTTATGCTGTGTGAGATATTATAGCAAGTAACTGAGTTACCTGAAACCGCGTAATTACAAACGATTGTGCATGTCGTAGCTAACAATAATAATTTCAGGTGAACAAATCGTGCATTTGCCTGTTTCTTTCTTCAGGTAAATAAATGCATAACTTTGTTACAGGCACGCACACACACACGGTATTTTCCCCCTTCTTTCAGCTAATATAATGGATATACTAGGGTAATATTTGTCATAAATAGGATGAAGTATATTTGTTTAAGCTATCGGAAAGCTGAAATTATTTATTTTTAAATTCCAGGAATCAATCAACCTTGAAAATTACATTATTGGTCTCATCTAAAAATGGCAGGCATTAATACATACATACACAACATAACTGGGCAATAACGTAACCTCTTTATTAGTAGTGTTCGTCTTCATTGTGGGGCAGAGTGTGGCTAAAGCACTCGCCTTTACCGATCCCTGCCATCAAACTTCTGTCCACTGGGTCGGTGGTTCTTATCCGGATTTTCACGGGTTCTTCATTATACTGACCACCATGTATGGCCGGTCTTGTGCGCAGATTTCACGTTAAACCCAAAGCTACAGCTGTCGTAGACGCAACAGTAATAAGAAAAATAACGGTATCAGGCGTAGTTGCCGCTTAAAAATCAATAATTGTGTAAAATTGTGATATCGAATTAGCAATTATTGATTCACATGGCATTGATATGGACGCTAGCACATAGTGGCAAGGGGAGGAGAACTTACCCCTACCCTGGAATTCACCTCTTAACAATTTTTGGCCTACGTCCGTAAAATTTACTAGTTGACCACTACGTATTTGCTAAACGACTCACCCCCCACCCCCACCCCCACCAGCAAAAATAATTCTGCGGGCGCCATATGTATTGATGTTAAATATATTTCTCATGTATTGTAAACAAACATCAGACACTGAAACTGAGTAGATTTAACGGTGATTTGTGTAGACTAGCAATGCATTTATTTTGGACTTATTTATCAACTAAGGAAGTCGATACCGAAACCAGGGTGGAGTAGGTTTGAGTCAGCAAGATCAATAATACATTACTGCAGCTAAGTCTGCATTATCAAACTCGGTCAATGTGCAGATGTTGTGATGTCTGCAGTTATAAATAACCTTGAAACCGGATTTACCCGCCTTATTGTATATGCTTGTAGCTACCATGAAAGGGATGCACTAGTGACTAATGTCAGTGTCACAGTCAGACATAGAAAGGTTTAGAATTTTCTTAAGTTTTCCATGAAGAAGTGTTGTCAGAGTGCATTATGAATTATTGAAAACTTTCCCACTGTGATATTGATGTCATATATTATGCCCCTAGCAACCGGGATGGGGAGGGGGAGAGTACACTAATGAAAGCATGCATGCATATGTAGAAATGCCTTCACTATCACTATCACGCTAATACTGAATTACCTAGATCATTAAGTCCAATGATTCTAATTGTACACATAATAGTAGAGAGCGATCACGAGCCCTTGAGTAATAAACACTTGGGTCTCTCCTAGTTTTTGCGTTACGGCTTCCCGCCCCCTTCCCACGTCGGCCATGATTGTACCTTAAATACTGTTTAGCTGTAAAGATTGTGAAAGAATCCAATCTAAGATAAGATAACGTAACAAACTCTTAACGATCAGAGTTGTTCAATTTGATACACAGTGGAGATGGACGAATAAAGGCAGTGACGACGCATTACAAATTCATTTTTGTAACCATGAGAACGAAAACGCTCAGAGGAATTTAGTTGTGACAACGTTCGAAAAATATATGGTACCAAAACACTGTGCTACGATACATAATAGTCGTACCGGTAGCTATGTCTTGGCACTGAGGTGCTACCATAGAGGTTAGAACTTAGGCTGGGGTGTCCTGGGAGAAGGTAACACCTCTGGCTGGTTAAGCAGTGGTACACCATCGTAGACAACGCGCCGACCTTTGGGCCCCACTTGACACTCAGCTCTCACATGTGGCTCCAAGAAGATGCGACATACAAAGAGGTCACATCCCGGAAAATTGCATCGATTGGCCGGCTAAACCAGGCTGAGGGTAGCCGGCGGGTCTTAAACCCTTGGTGCGTTAGGCTTTGTCTACCTAGCATGTGAAGACTGGATTCGGTAGCCTGCAATCTGTACAGCTAAACAGTATTTAAGGTACAATCATAGCCGACGTGAGCCAAAAACTGCTCAACGGGCAGACAGGCGATTCCCAACAATGTGCCATGGAGCGCTAAGAGCACGACGAGACAAGTACCCTAGTAGTAGTATATGGGGGCACTCTAGCCTCAATGGAAATCCAGTCAAAAAGGGCTTGGGCACATCTAGCCTCAAGGGGAATTTAACATGGTGGGTCTATCTAGCCTCAAGGGAAATTTAACATGGGAACTATTTGGGCCTATCTAGCCTCAAGGGTAATTGAACATAGTGGGCCTATCTAGCCTCAAGGGGAATTGAACATGGGAACTATTTGGGCCTATCTAGCCTCAAGGGAAATGGAGCATGGGGAATATGATTTGTATATGTATAGGGAACTGTAGAGCGACAAGGGGAAAAAAAGGGTGGCAATGAAAGCTACTATCTTTTCGAGACCTATGAGTGGCCCTGAAAAGGGCCGTTATGTGTAATGTTAACAGTATTTTGTTAACATAGAGGACATCTCACAGATCTTCTTCTCTTCCTTAAACTTCTCCTTACTGTCGGTCCATAGAAGAGAACTCTCTTTTAGCAACCTTGTCTTTCTACGTATACCCTTCTCTTCCAAAAGGCTGTATCCGTCATATGAATGACACTCCATGATGATCTGACATACATAGGTATGTCAGTCCTAAACAGCATGGTGGACACAAGGGTAGAAGATTCAACGTTAGTCCACATCTTGTGATGAGAAACAGGTGAAGCGAATGCCGTGTACTGCGGTTATTTATAGGGGAAGAGCGGATCGGAACGGATTGAGTGTATCGACCAATCCAAACACGCGTTACAAAAGTCAGTCACAGTCATCCAATTGGAAGAGAGCAGTCTGTGACGTCACCTTTTGTATATAGAGGTACTAGCGCCTGTGCGCAGTCAATCGATGAGACAGAGTTGTCAATCATGGCGGACACTAAGAAGACGATGAATTGGGGTGAGACAGGAGTAGAGACAGCAAGTCATGAGCCAGCAGTGACTACTAAAGTCATGACAAATCTACATCCAGAAGAAGTTGATTTTAACTGGGATATTGTGGATTTTTTAACATCGCAAGAATTTATTCCGGAACCTTCGTTGCCTTCTGCTTCTTCTTATGTACACGTCGATGATTTTAAGCAGAGACAAAAAGAAGAATTGGAGCGATTTTTACAACAACAGAAAGTAGAAGAACAAGCTTTTCTTATTCAACAGCAGGAAGAAGAAGCAAGAAGAAAACACCAGGAAGAAACAGTAGCAGCAACAGAGACGAAAGAAGACCAAGGACAGAAAGAAAATAGTGAAAATCAAACGGTCACGACGGTACTTTTAGATATTTTAGCAGAGTTAAGGAGTCTGAAACAAATGTATCAGACTTCTTTATCACGACCGAAGAGAAAAAGACCTTCTCGAGCTAAACAACCCGATCTCTCTGTGACTACGTCTACCTTACCACCGTTAGTAATTTCTACCAAATCATTGACAGGAACCACCAGTCCCGAAGTAGGTCTTGGCCGTGGCAAAGGCTTAAGTCAGCTCAAGAGGATTTCATCCCGTTTCTGAGTTTGTATTAATTTAAACAATTAAAACACCAACGGTCCTTTTTAGGGCCACTCCAATTATTTCGAAAAGAAATACTATTTTCAATTGCCTAATTCAATGAAAACTCAAAAGTCCTTTTATATATTTTTTAAAACCCATGATGCACGTGTGAATGAAGGAATGTGTGAGTGTAGGCTCTTATTCTATCAAATCAAAACCAAGAGACACTTACGTTTTTTTCTCTCTGGTTTATTCTAGTACAAACTTTACAATTCAATATCACAACATAACATAACATAACAATACCATTTTTAAAAAGTTCATAGGTTTCCTTCTGTTTCACTCTTTCTGTTTTTTCATTTTCTTTACTGTCACAGCTTTTTCTTCTTCCTCTTCAATTTCGTTTCGTCTTCTTTTCTTGTCTTTGTGAACGTGTCGGGGTTCTTCCTTTGGGGAGGGTACCTCTTCCTCCTCCTGTTCAGAATTCCTTTCCCCCTCCTCCTCCTCCTCCTGCTCCTGTTGTTTCTTAGGGCAGTTTGGAGACCAATGTCCTTTCTCTTTACAATAATAACAGGTATCTTGACTTTTGTCTCTATTGGTACCTTTTCTGTTTTTGTCACGATCTGAACATTCTGTAGCCCAATGTCCTTTCTTCTTACAGATATAACAAGTATCTTGACTTTTATCTCGATAGGAAGGAGAGTAGGCCGTCGGCTGGTCTGACGAAAACTTTCGTATGACCCCACGTAAAGCTCTGATGAGAAGTTCCACTTGTGTAGGTTCTTCCATCGTTCTGGTCAATGTGAGAATAAAATGAATACTGAAAGGTTAGACACTGACCCTTTATATATGCACAAATCGGTCATGAATATATAGGGGTTATGGTCTTTAAAAGGTAGTCATTTGACTTTTTGCAGACAAGATGAAAAGACCACATCATGTTGTCGAGAAAGGAGAAGACAGTAAGAGACAGAAACGTAATGTATCGCCTAGCACAGTAGCTGAAGTCTTGGCTCAAATTCCTGCCAGTGATTTTGAAGATGACATGAGTAAGCCCGAATCTACACCCAGACAATCGACGTCCAAGCAAAGTGCACCACCCTTAGTAAACCCTGAAAATTACTATCACATTCGAGAGACGGAAAAGCGTACCTCTCGAAAATTTAGAACAACGGCTTACACGTATGCCGTAAAGTTTAAAGATTTCAAGTCCAATGTACCTTTGGAGAATACAGAAGGGTTCATTACCGAGGTGTGGGATTCTGTGTTAACTGCATTGAAACAGCAATGTCAAGCCAAAGAAGACGATCGCTTGAGACTTTCTATTCATCACGATAATTTAAAGTCTCCCGTTTGGATCGAGTTTACTAACCCATCACAATTAACACCTTCCAAAGTCATCGACAAAATTCAACATGTGCAACAATCCAACGACAAGTTTCACATCACCGATGGAAAAGCCACACTGTTCATGACCCACGTGTCTCTTCCCCAGGGGACCGGACGCAAAAAAGTATTATTGGTCAACAACCTTCGCAACACCAAACTAAGCCTCGTCCGAATTAACAATCCTCAAGACCAGATGTGTTTAGCCCGTGCTGTCGTCGTGGGACGAACGTATGCCAGCAAGAACGATACGGTAGAATGGAAAAGAGCCTGGAAAACTATTCGACAATCGGACCGAGCCAAACAAAGAAGTGAAGCAGAACTCCTGTTACAGCAAGCGGGGATATCAAAAGACACCCCTTGCGGCATTCCAGAAATGCAAAAATTGCAAGACGTCTTGGCTCCACGTTACACCTTGAAAGTACACCCTCAAGAAGTGCGTGGACCTCTTTTATTTCGAGATCACGATTTCAAAGACGGAAAATACATTCACGTCTATCATCACGATGAGCATTTTGATACCATTACCAGTATCACTGGATTCCTGGGATACAGTTACTACTGTGAAAAATGTGATTATGGTTATAACAATCGAGAACAACACAAACATTGTGAATCGAAATGTGAGGGATGTTTGGCCTCTCAACCTTGTCTGGACAAAGGACAAGAAAGAGTGCATTGCCCTGCTTGTCAGCGCACTTTTGTCAGTCCTACCTGTTACCAACAGCATTTGAAGATGCAAGGTTCACAGCAGAAAAATACTTGTCAACTCCTGAGATTGTGCCCTACTTGTGGACAAGGCATACGTACCAATAGTGCCAAGTTTCACGTTTGTCGAGGGAAGAAACGATGTCACATTTGTCACCAAATCGTGGATTTGGAACACGATTGCTTCATTCAAAAATACCAACCCCAACCAGAAGATACCCAGAAGAAAGGGAATTTTATCTTTTTTTTATTTCGAATGCATGCAAGAAACTGGTATTCACATTCCTAATTTCTGCGTGGCTCACTGTGCGTGCGAGCAGTGCATCCAAGAACCTATCTTTAGTCATTGCCCTCACTGCAGCAAGATTCCTGGAGGACGTGAAAAAATCTTTCGAGGGTCAAACACGCTAGCCGATTTTGCCCAATGGATCCTAAACCCCATTGACGAAACGTGGAGTCCAGAAGACATCGAACGTTACGGCGATTGTCATCGCCATGCCACGGTCATGGCTCACAATTTCTCGGGATACGATGGGCAATTTCTGCTTAGATACTATGCGGAACAAAGTACCGAACGGCCTCAAGTGACTTTGAACGGAGCCAAAATCATTTCTATGCAAGTAGGACAAGTACAGTTTAAAGATTCGATGTGTTACTTGGCCATGCCATTAAGTCGCATGCCTAAAACGTTTGGAATGACAGAAATGGCTAAAGGTTATTTTCCACACTTTTTCAATACCGAAGCCAATCAACATGCCGTTCTACCCCATTTGCCTGAGGCTGACGACTACGACCCCGACAACATGCGCACCGAACAACGAGAAGCTTTCCATGCTTGGTACCAGACTCACGCCTCGGACCCTTTTGATTTTCAAGAAGAAATGTTAAAGTACTGTCGATCTGACGTGGACATTTTACGACGTTGCTGTGGAAAATTTCGAGAATTGTTCATGGAGTACGGAGGGATCGATCCTTTGAAAGAAGCTTGTACCATCGCCAAAGCATGTTCCTTAGTGTACCGAAAACGCTTCATGCCCGAAAATACTCTAGCGGTCATCAGTCCTCAAACGACGAACTTTGTCAAACGTCAATACTCGGTCAAAGCCCTACGCTGGCTCCATTACTTGTGCGACAAGGAAGATAAATGGATCCAACACGCTCGCAACGGAGGAGGCGAAAAGACCATCGGAACGTATTCGGTAGATGGATGGGACTTAGAAAACCCTCAGATCGTGTACGAGTTTAACGGATGCTTATTTCACGGATGTCCCTTATGCTACCCTCAGCGTAACACCAAAAATCAGTTTTTACAACGAACCATGGAAGACTTGTACCAGACTACTTGTCAGCGACGTTTGAAGTTAGAACAGCAAGGATACCAGGTGGTGGAAATGTGGGAACACGAGTACGATCTGCGTTTGAAAACCGATCCCGAGTTTAAACGCATCGTAGAAAGTTACAAGTTGGTGGACCCCTTGAACCCTCGGGATAGTTTGTACGGAGGACGAACGAATGCTACCTGTTTGCTGTACCAGGCGGACGAGGAGAAAGGAGAAGAAATCAAATACTTGGACGTGTGTTCGCTGTATCCTTACGTGTGCAAATATTGTCACTTTCCCGTAGGGCATCCAGAATTGATGACAGAACACATTGACTTGGACCACATTCGACAGTACGAAGGATTGATCAAGTGCAAAGTCTTACCACCCACAGACTTGTACCATCCCGTTATACCTCACATGTGCCGAAACGTGCAACCAAGACCAACCTTGTCATCACACCCAGGAAGAACGTGCCTTGACAGGAACTTGGGTGAGCGTGGTATTGTTTAAAGCACTGGAACTGGGATACCGACTGTTAGAAGTGCACGAAATTTACCACTTTCCCAAGACACAACAATACCGCAAGGGCAACGAGACACAGAAAGGTATTTTTGCAGACTACGTGGATGCTTTTTTAAAACTAAAACAAGAAGCTAGCGGCTATCCGTCCTGGTGTCACACTCCCGAAGACCAAAAGATATTCAAAGAAAAATATCGGGAGCAGGAAGGTATCACTTTAGACCACATCGGGAAAAACGAAGGAAGGCGATCGTTTGCCAAAGTGATGCTCAATTGCTTGTGGGGTAAAATGGCACAACGACCCTCTTTACCCAAGACGGAGTATTTGTCCGAGCCGTCTCGCTACTTCCAGATGATTCACGACAAAACCAAAGTCATGAAACACGTGGGCGTCATTCGTGAGGACTTGATCTTAGTCAATTACGAAGCAGAACTAGACTTTGTAGAAGCCGACACATTTGGAAATGTCATCATTGCGGCTTACGTGACAGCCCACGCTCGCTTAAAATTGTACGAAGTGTTAGAACTGTTAGGAGATCGTGTGTTGTATTTTGACACGGACAGTTGCATCTACATTCACCGACCGAACCAGTGTAACCCTGTTATCGAAGGAGACCGTTTAGGAGCCTGGACCGATGAACACCCCAACGACAAGATTCTATGTTTTGCAAGTGGCGGTCCTAAAAATTACGGCTACGAATTCCGAGACCCGCAAGGAGAAATGCACACCGAATGTAAAGTGAAAGGATTGACTCTCAATTATCGCACCAGTCGAGTGGTGAACTTTGACGTGCTTCAAGAAGCCTTACAGTCGGGACAGGATGAAACGTTTAAAGTGACTACCCACGAGCCGCACAAGATTGTCCGTTTACCCACACACCAAATTGTTAGCCGACCTTTGGAAAAAGTCTATCAAATCGTGTACCAAAAGAGAGTACGACTTCCCAATCACTTCACTCTCCCGTACGGTCACGTCGAAATTGGGCAGCATATAAAAAGGGATATCGTCCAAAACCAATAGTTCATTGTGACTAACACTACCAAGTGAGAAAGATGAATCCATTTAAACAGACATCATTCAAATTTGGGAATTCTCAAAAGGAGTGCGATGCTAAACCTTGCGATTGTAGTGATGCCAGACGCTGTGACCTTAGCGATTCAGCAGGATATCGTGGGAACTTTGCTATGACTACTACCCCTATATCTACCCTGGAAAGTGATGCTGTGCGTGTCAAACCTGAGGGATGCGAAAGCGGTGAGACACGTTATCGTGGACTCCTAGGAATTTCACCGTACCTACATCGAATAGAAGTGAGGAGAGTCGAATATTCGTTCCCGACGAGTTTGCCTGAATATTGTCATTTCAAAAGTCGATTCCAAACCTTCAAAGATAAATGGCCAAAATATCTGCCTGGACCAACTCCTGAAGAGTTAGCCAGAGCCGGATTTTTCTACTTGGGCGAAGGGGATGAAGTCAAGTGTTTCAGTTGTGTTGTATCCATTTACGAGAATGAACATAAAGATTCCGCTTACCTGGAACATGCTCGATGGTCTCCGAATTGTCAATACCTACCTTTAGTAGGACCTAGTGATTGTAAGTGACTCTACTACTCCATGTCGTGTAACAAACCTAGACCAGTATATAAACCCTCTCTAAAACATAATATTCAAGGATTACCACACGAATTACAAGAGAAGATCTACAAGGACGTTTGGCAAGGTCTTGCTAAAGAAAAATCTCAATGGGTGACTGTAGAACTTTTGTGTCGTGAAATTCACAAAAGGCAAGTGACAAAAATTAACCAACGTATTAGATTTCTCTGGATCAAGGGTATTTTTTTGCTCTGTTTCCAATTTAGTACGTTTACATCTGAAGATGTTTTAATCCTTCTTGACCGTTACCCTGAATGGCAGTGGGACGAAATTGCACGTTATATTAATCACTTTCTCTTTTTGAGCAGATTTAATTCTGTGTTTAATTTTGTGTTGAATATACACTGATGGTCTTCGACAAAAAAAGAAGTATAAAAGAGAACGACCATTCCACAACCTTTATCATTGGTGATCCAACTGATTCCGTGGAAGGATATCAATGAGAAGATTCACACGGTGAAAGATTACGAACACTTATTACAAGAACTATACCCTATGAATTGGGGTCGACGTGTAGTGTGTGTTTTAGTGACTTGCTTTCTGGGATTTCGTTTACCTGTCGATTCTTTGTGGACACTTTACGATCACTACCTATCAAAAAAATAAGACAGTATGGTGCCTCCTTTAAATGTCCACGAGAGACTTATTCTGTTCAAAGCCTTACGCTTTCATCTGGATACGTCTCGACCTCTCCAAGAAAAAAAGATTCGTCAACTTTTACGTACGGAAGCGGTGTACGAAGATGTGTGTGTAGCTTGTGACTTACACCCTCATTGGACAGATGTACGTCACTGGAAAAGTTGGGATTTTGAGGCTTGGACAAACGAAGCATCCCATTATGCCCAAGCGTTGTGTTCCTAAAATTCATCGTCGAGTGAAAAAAGTCACTTTTAATCCTGTGTTAGTGACAGTACCAGAAGAAGAAGAAAAAGAATCTGTCACCGAAGACAATCCCTCTGTTCAAGACAGAACTGTCATGGACATTCCCCCACAAAGACCCTTTCGAGAAGACAACTATGTGACTGTACCCCATGTAGAGGAGACTATAAGAACATTACATACTACCTCTAGGTCACCTTCGTTACCCAAACAATGTTGTACAGTAACTTGTTTATATGCCACTTTGATCGTTTCCCTATGTATTTTATCCCTGTATTTATCCATTTGGCTTTTATGTATATTTGTCTTTCGTGTTGTTCGAATTTAAAACATGCATTCAAATAAACGTGTCTTGAAAAAAGTATAAAAACCTCTTGTCTTGTCTGTTTTTTGTGTCAATAGTGTCATACCACTACACGACTATGGCTCACTCTGCTCTTTCTACTACTCCTTCCTCCTCGACATTCAAAGTCATTGACGAACACTTAGATCAGGCTAGTTGGAAAGCCTTGTATCTTCGTCATCCTTTTAACATGTTAATTGCTGGACCGAGCGGTTCAGGCAAAACCGAATTTGCCAAACGTTTGATCGAACATAAACATCATTTGATCGATCGTCCACCTCAACGCATCGTGTGGTGTTACAAAGAGTGGCAATCATCATACAACCTCTTGCAAGAAAGTCAAGATGATTCCATTGTGTTTGTAGCAGGTATTCCTAAAGAAGACGAGGGGATCGTGTCTGACCCTAGTCAAACTCATTGGGTCATTTTTGACGACATGTTAGGAGAAGACGAAGAAGAAATTAAACTGTGGTTTACACGTAAAGGGCATCATCGTAATGCCAGTGTCATTTACATTACACAAAATTTATTTCAACAAAGTAAAGCCCATCGTACCATTAGTCTCAATGCTCATTAGGTGGTCTTGTTTAAAAGTCCTCGAGATAAATCACAAGTGCAAGTCTTAGCCAAACAGGTAGGAACACCTTGGCTGACTCATGCGTACGATGATGCCACTCAAACGCCACACGCCTATTTACTCGTGGATTTAAAACCCACTACCCTTGATTATTTGCGATTTCGTACCGATTTGCTTCACGACTGGTGTCAAGACGGAGGACCTGTCGTGTACACGTCCTCGTCGTCGACATAACCATACGAAGCACTAAAAAAATCTATAAAAACCTTGGGTTACTTTGACCTTGTCTCATACATTGTCAACATGACGTCCCTTCAGTCTCATCTTCCCATCAAATTGATTCGTGCCTTGTACGGCATCAGTCGCGAAAAAAATCCACAAATACGTGCTCACGTCTTAGATGCCAGTCTCAAAGAAGTCTTACGATGGTTTACGGTGACAGCACGTCAAATACTGCAAGGCATCATTCACATTCCACATCAAACCAAACGCTTTTTTGACAGAAACAAAGTAGCCTTGACGCAACTGGCCAATCCTCGCATCGACACTCAAATCAAAAAGCAAATCATATTGAAACCTGGAGGTAGTGGTTCTCTAGGAGGTGTCATCATTCGTTCCCTTTTAAAATGGGATCCCAATGCTTCCAAAGTTCACCCCAAGAAAACAAAAAAATCCAAACGAGCCCCTAAGAAAAAGAACAAGGGTACCAAGACCAAAACACAGAAAAAGAAAAGTCCACAGAAAAAAGCGGTCACCCGCAAAATAGGCACTTCGGCCAGGACGCAACCTTACCTTCGTCAACCACGACCTGTAAGAAAAGATCTACATGGACGTTTGGCAGGGACTACGTTGCCAGTAGCCTCAGGGGCTGCCACTTCTCCGTTGCGGGTGATGCCAGCCAAACCCAATTTGACACCCATTTTTCCTAATTTGATGAAACATTGGAAATCTGCGTCTCCCATAACGTCTCTTCCACCGGGGACACCCTCGTCCACATTAGCGGCAGTAGCAGCTGCTCACAAAGTACCTGCTTCGAAAGTCAAAGTCCAAGAAAGATCTGGCATGTTAAAGAGTTTACTAGATTTGTCCAAACAAGAACTGTCCCGATTGAGTCCGTTGCGAACTCCTTCACGACGTGTGTTACCTGCATGAAGTTGATACGACGCAAAGATAATCAGTGGCGACGCATTCCAGTATAAAAATATGACTTGAAAACCACGACGTCAATCAGTATCTTTCTGTACCACTGATGAACACTCAAGGATGTCTCCTCAAAAACGTGCACACCACCACCCTCGACGTTCTTCCGTCCAAAAAAGAAAAGGAAAAAGACAATTTCGTCATCCTACCAAACGCTCAAAAACCAAACAACGACGTCCTCCCGTAAAAAGACACAGTCATCCAAAGAAACAGAGAAGTCACCAAAGGGGAGGATCTTTAATAAGAAAACTAGTCAATTCAGCTAAGAACCGAACTGGCATCTTTAGCAATGCTTTTGAGGATTTGGCGAAGCATGCCGTTACCTTTTTGAGAAACCAATAGAAAAAGAAGATAAAAGAGGGTGTGTATCAAGTCTTTGACGCCAGTGTATTTTTGAAACGAACAAGCAAAGATGTCACCTCGCAGAAAACATTCTTATTCACCCCACAAAGGAAAGAAAAGGAAAGGACTACCTCCACGTTTAGCCAAACACGGAGACATGTTGTCCGTCCTGTCCAAAGCCTCTCCACCCATGCGAAAACAAATCATTAAAACAGCCTCCAAAGATGTGTGTGAATGTTGTTTGAATGTCTTAAAAGGCACGATACCTTAGTCTCCACACCAGAAAAAATGCTTCGCCAAACATCGACATGTTCATCGTCAAATGGTCCAAAAGAAAATATCCGTCCGTCAAAAGAAAAAGATCTTGGTGCAACGTGGAGGATTTTTACCCATTCTTGCTCCTTTGTTGACAGGCTTAATACCAGGTTTGATACAAGGGATGACCCAAGGGATGACTCAAGGGATGTCCCAAGGGTTTCCCCAAGGAATGGGTAGAAAATAAAAGGACACTATGGAGCACAACAATCTCAGACATAACCTTTGGAAGCCCATGGAAGGACGAAAACTGACTTTGGTTCCTTACAAACGATGGATGGAATACCATCATTGGCAAGAACAACGAACCCCCCATTTACCACCCAATCCTAATTTGGCCGAGATGTCCCAATTACAACACGAATTACAATCCTTGATCCATCGCCACGATTTATCCGAAACCGAAAAATCGCAAAAGTACGGTCAACTCTTGAAACGACTGCAACTCTTTCATCAGAAAGCTGCGGAACAAACAGCTCTACCCACTTTGTCCGATTTTAAGGCTCTAATGAATAGTCCGTCGCCCTCACCCTCTACAGTGGTCAAAACAGACGTCACCCCACCATTACCCAAGGAAGAAGAACCCCATGATCTCTTTCAAACACCTACTACCACTCCCATTCCGAGTAAGATTGCCGCTTCCTTATTGACCCCTTCTCCCACTCCCCCACGAGAAGAACTCAAAACTTGGGTTAAAAAGATGATGGCTACTCCTTCTTCGACAGATGTGAAAAAGAAAGAAAGGAAACCAGAAGTGAGAAAAGAAAAGAAGACTAAAGAAGCTATCCCATTACCTCCGCCACCGCCACCACCACCACCAGTACCCTCGACGTCAACTCCTGTGGCACATCGGACACGTAAAACCGTTTCCAAACAGCCCCCATTTCGTCCCACCCGAAGCAATATCATCGAAGAGTGGGTACCTTATTAACAAAAACCATGGAGAAGGTATTAGCCAGCATTTACTACGATCCAGCTCACCCTGCAGGTTACGGAGGCATTCAGAAATTGTATCGTGCTGCCAAAACTCGCCTGAAAAAGCTCCGTTTACCAGCAGTACAACGATGGTTACAAGAACAAGCGACGTACACTTTACACAAACCCATTCGACGAAAATTTCACAGAAGTCGCACTCAAGTGGAAGGTATCGATCATCAATGGCAAACCGATTTAGCTGATGTCTCTCATTTAGCCACCTACAACCGTGGCTACAAATATTTGTTTTGTGTCATCGACGTCTTTTCTAAATTTGCCTGGGTCGTACCATTGACATCCAAATCGAGCGAAGAGTTAGTACGAGCTTTGCAACTGGTGCTGAAACAAAGTGGTCGTCACCCTCTTCGATGGCAAACCGACAAAGGCACCGAATTTCTGAACCAAGCTTTCCAACGAGAATTAAAAAAACGTGACATTCATTTTTTCACCACCGAAAATCCTGAAACCAAAGCCAGTATCGTGGAACGTTTTCAACGTACCTTGAAAGAACGCATGTGGAAATATTTTACGCATCAACACACTCTCAAGTACATCGACGTCTTACCACACTTAGTCCAAGCCTACAATCAATCTTACCATAGAAGCATTGGACGTTCCCCACAAGAGGTGACACCTGACAACGAAGTAACTGTTTTTGAGCGTCTGTTTGGTACGTCCCGGACGAGGGCTGTCCCCAAGAAAGGTAGAGAAGTGTTAACCCCGGGAGATTGGGTACGCATTGGCAAAACCAAACGCACTTTCGACAAAGGTTACTTACCCAACTGGACCACCGAATTGTTTCGTGTTACTGGACGAGTGCGCGATCGTCATCCTACCGTCTATAAATTGGAGGATATGAACGGAGAAGTATTAAAAGGAACGTTTTACTTGCCTGAGTTACAACGTGTCACCAAAAAAGAAGACGACGTGTACGACATTGAAAGCATTCTCGAACGAAGAACCCGTAAAGTAGGAAAACGTCGTGTCAAAGAAGTCAAAGTACGTTGGAAAGGATATCCTCCTAGTTTTGATTCTTGGATTGACGCTTCGCAAGTCATCGACTATAAAAGAAGTGACCATCATGCCCTTCAATACAGCTTCAGCGACCACAGTGACTACTCCTTCACCCACGTTATCTCTGCAAGATTTTCAAAAGCAGCCCTTGTGGGTGTGGTGTGGAGAACGTGTCCCTAAAACGCAAATCGTTTTTTTTCTGTCAAATCTTTGTGGTATATTGTGTCATTGGTGCAGCCATTGCTAATTTGAGTTTGCAACAAGGAGACAAACAATTGTGGACCATTTTACTCAGCAGTTGCATAGGGTATCTTCTTCCCAATCCTTCCCTGAAATACTCTTACAACGGGAACAACAGTAACAATATTGGGAGTCTTGCGTCCAACGTTAGTCCTTCTCCTGACAGTCACCCTTCCAATCACAATCCTCTTTTAGACACTCCTTTAACCTCGAGTGACTCCTCGGACAGAAGAACATTGGAAATATGAACAACAGTATTAACCAATTTTACTTAACGTTACACAGTGACAGTTCCATGGAGGTGTTTCCTAACAACACATTGTGTTGTTACACGTCTAAATTACCTCAAGCCATGCATTTGGATCAAGATGATCATTGGGAAGCAGCTTTAGTGGAAATAATACACCCGACACAAATCAAAAACATCGTCGAAAATCAAAACTTTTTCACAGTTGAAGTGTATGACAAGCAATTGCAACAAGCCTTAGATGAACGAGTCATCACTGGCATTGACACCAAGAAATCAGATGGACCCACAACTAAACAACTGTCCACTCATGTGTTGACCATTCCTGCAGGCTACTATTTTAGCGGTCAACATTTAGTGACTACGATTGCAACCAGGTTCAATGTTGTGTTTGGTAAACCCCTGGACAAAATCAAAGAAAGTGTTACCTTTGAGTACATTAAAGTGGCTCGTCGCCTCATGATCAAATTTTCAGAGAAGAAAATAATAGGCATTACCTTTTGTCCTGAATTGTATAATATTTTAGGTGGAGACCTCAAGATGCTCCCGAACAAAAAAGAAATACCAGGCATATCCAGTAACTTGGATTTTATCAAATATTTTCGATTCCCTGTAGAAATGAACCAAGGACTCAACTTGATGTTTGTGTACTCCGATGTAGTGGAGTACAACGTGGTAGGACACACCTCTGTACCGTTACTGCGTGTCATTCCTTTCAAAGTGGATACCACTACCGCTGACGAGGAAGGTGGAAATACCTATCACGTTCACCGCGAATTTGTGCATCCTCATTATTTACCCGTCAGTAAGTCGTATTTCGACAGTGTCAACATTACTATAAAAGGAGAACTAGGTCAAAATATTCCATTTACCAAAGGGAAAGTCACAGTGAAACTCCATTTTCAAAAACGATTCTCCAACAACTGAAAAACTGATGTATCCTGTGTACCAAGGAGTCACTCGACAACGAGGACATGGCTTAGGAGATATGTTTAAATCAGCCTTTCGTTCCGTGGTCCCTGTTTTAAAACCGATGGTGACACGAGGATTGCACGCCTTAAAAGATGCCGCATTGACTCACGGCAAAGATTTTCTTCAAAATGTTCTCATTGACAAACAAAACCCTAAAGAAGCTTTTTTGAGAGCAGGCAAAAATGTCTTGCTTCAAACGGGTAAAGAGATTTTGGGTCGACGAGAAAGTCCTATAAATGCTCTGAACGGTACCGAGTCTGACATTCCTACTTCCCTGAGGACACAGCAAGGACAAGGCAGAAAGCGTCGACGAAGACACCCTTCCAAAAGTCTACATATCTCTAAAGTTCGAAAGACAAAGAAAAAAAGAACCGCTCGAGACTTAGACATTTTTGATTATTAAAAGTAAAACATAGAGACTGAGAAGAAAAAATGATGCACCAAGAATCTTGTGACTGTTCCAAGTCGGAACTGGATCTCTTTGCCATGCCACCCACGATGATGACCATGCAAGAAGCCCAATGGGTCGAATTCCATCCCGTCTCCTCTTTGACGGATTCAGCTCCCATTGAGTTTGAAATCAAAGGACAACCCGAAGATTACATCGATCTCAACAACAGTTACTTGTATTTGAAAGTGAAAGTAACCAAAACGGACAACACCAATCCAGGAGCCAATGATAGAGTAGCTCCTGTCAACAATTTCATGCATTCCTTGTTCAGCGATGTGGATTTGTACATGAATAACAAACTGATCAGCAGTAGCATGGATACTTACCCTTACCGAGCGTACCTTGATAATCTCTTGACGTACGGAAAAGAAGCCAAGAACACTCATCTAGATGCTTGCGTGGTATGGAAACCTGACACAGCTGATAAGTTTAACGACACAGCCTTGTCCGTAGCAGCAGCCGGTGACACTCCTGCCGATCCTCACAATGAAGGTTTTAACGACCGGCGAAAGAAAATTTTGCAGGGACGTAGTTTAGAACTGTTCGATCGTTTGCATTTGGACATGTGTTTTCAAGAGAAGTATTTGCTGAACGGAGTAGATATTCGCTTGAGACTGAATCGTAGTAGTACTGCTTTTCATTTGATGGCTCATGCCAACGAATACAAAACCATTATCCAAGAAGCCAGGTTATACATACGTCGCGTGGAAGTGTTACCTAAAGTGGGAAATGATATCAGTCACACTTTGAGCAGAACGACAGCCAAGTATCCGATTCGACGCGTGGAAGTCAAAACTTTCACCATTGCCGCTGGACTCCGATCTAAGATCGAAGATCATCTGTTCCAAGGACAGTTACCCAAACGTTTATTCATTGGTATCGTCAGCAATGCAGCCCTCAATGGTGCCCACGATGAAAATCCTTTCCAGTTTAAGCACTGCAGAGTATCCAAAATTGAAGTCAGTCGCGATGGCAAAACTTTGTGTACCAGACTCTTCGAACCCGACTTTGGCGAACAGAAGAATTACTTGAGGTCGTACTTGTCACTGTACGAAGCCACAGGACAGTTAGGAACCAACACCAGTCACGGTATTTCCTACGACGACTATGCAAGAAGTTACACGTTGTGGGCTTTTGATTTCACTCCAGACCAAGGCAGCGACGAGGGACATTTCCACCCTATAAAATCTGGGCAACTGCGTGTGGAACTTCAGTTTGCAGCACCTCTTCCCGAAACGGTGAATATCATTCTGTATGCTGAATTCGATAATACCATAGAAATCAACAGTTTGAGAGAAGTCATTCTAGACTATTAGACAATATGGAAGACCCTTGTCCTTCTTTGAATAGTGGAGAATCCATGGAATGGGAGGTTACAGAAAAAACAGATCCCCAAGACCAAAAAGAAGAGGTAGTGATCATGCAATCCAGATGGCGAGAACAGGAACAACAGTTAGTGGCTTGTTTTGCACAACACTTGGAAGATAAAATGAGGGACATGATTAAAAAAGATTGTTATGGATGTCAAATCGATCATCCCAGTCAAATTCAACACGATAAATGTATGATGATGAGTCAAGAAGAAAAATTGGATGATTATCTGAACGAAGCTTGAAGTCTCATCTCTGAAGAAGACGTGTTACTTCAGTGGTATAAAGGCTTACGTGATCATTCCTCTCCTCCATTGTTTGCTCGAGAAATCGATCGCATCGAAGCTCTCTTGGCCAAAAGTAAGGAGACGTAGCAAACCATCAGTTACTTGTCAGACCGTTTCATACAAAAAGTCTGGATTGAATTGATGACTTATCATCACCTGTGAAGAAAGGAGAAAAAAACAAGGCTATACAACAAAAAATGGATACCTGGGAACTTTATTATCTTTTGAACCGTAGTTCGTACACTGCTTCTTGGAATCCTGTCGTGTGTGCTAAAGATGAACTACCTCATCGCAAACCTCAAGAGAATCAAGCTTATGCCATCAACACAGATGACAGTCATCTTCCAGGAACTCACTGGGTAGCTGTCTACTTTCCTCAAGAGTGTTGTGCGGAGTATTTTGATTCGTATGGATTACCCCCTTTCGAAGATGATATCATTGACTTTATGAGAAGAAATGCCCAGACGACACGATTCAATAATGTGAAATTACAAAGCACAGATTCTATGGTGTGTAGACAATATTGTATCTATTATCTGCATCATCGCAGTCTTGGATATTCTTTAGAACATTTAGTGACTTATTTTGATCGTCATTCGTCTCGAAACGATGACAAAGTAGATCGATGGTTTCGTGACCATTATGGTTATCTGTTGTCTTTAGCTAGGAAACGTAGTGTACATCAATGGCCCAATGATTTCCAACAGTGGAAATCTCAATTTAATTCGCAACGTTGTCAACCATGTCAAAGATAATGTATTAGTGTTATGGAAGAAAAAAATGTTTGTTATTTGAAAAAATTGTGTTTTGTGAGTTGTTTTGTTATTTGAATAAAAATGTTGTGTTTTGAAACCAAATAGTCTGTCGTTTGTTTTACATTTGTATTCATATAAATGTTCTTTGACTTTTCTTTCTATCCCTCACATCAAACTATCTAAACGTTTCCAACCCTAAACCGTCGAGGGGTGTTTTCCATCACGTCCGCGCTTGAACCATATAAAGCAGGGGTAGTCTCCAGTCTGACCATCCATTGTTTGACTCATCCTACTACGAAGATGTGCTCAAGACTAGCTAAGCTGAACGAAGCTTACGTCACTCTTCATCGTATCAGACACAATCTGATGCCAAAGCCTGAAGAGATAGAGAATGTGAGAATGCTACAAGAAACGGAAGACCTCATAGAAGAACTCTTCAGAGAGGAAACTCAAAAAGAGAAAGAAGAATGGACTGAGAAGTATCGACTTCAAAAGCAGCAGAGAGAGCAGAGAGAACAGCAGCAGCAACAACAGCAACAACAGCAGCAGGAACCAGACAGAAGTTTTGTCGACTGTCGTGTGGACACGAAAGAGTTCTCTTTTTCTTTCCGAAGAAGCAGACCCTATCGTGTAGCCAAACGAGGACGCAATCTAAGACGATAAAAGATTGTCATCCTTCCTCGTACACACAAAAACAGCCCTTTTCAGGGCTACCCAATATTCTCGAAAAGAATTAATCATTTAATTTGCTCATGGTATGTGAGGAAGTTAGAAAAAAAATAGAAGTGAGTCTATAATCACTGTCTCTTTTTACTTTTGTTTTGAAGTGCGTCTATAAGCACAACGTATTTTTTTCAAAATAACTTGTTAAATTTATAATTAATATGAGTAAAGTATAAAAGTGAGGGGTGTTTTCCATCACGTCCGTGTGTTTTGGTAATGATAGGGATACTGTAAGTTTTTTGGATCTAGGGGGTGTTTTCCATCACGTCCGCGCTTGAACTATATATATAAAGAAGCACTCGTCAGTCTGGCTACTTGTTAGGGACTTATTATATGTACGCTTATGTACTAGTTTTATTTGAATGATAGGACTTTAAATAATAATTCTTCAACTTAAATATTTGAATAATTGCACAGGTGGCTAACACATTATTGGATATTAATTTGTCCATTAGTACAACTGGACTGAATTTGACCTTTAGTATGACCTTGTCGTTTCAGGTGTGGACTGCGTCCTTTGCTGTGCTGTCTTGCTGTTTGCGTGCTCTGGTGTGTTCTGCTGTGTCGACGCCCTCCTGGACCTGGGCCCTTTCCGCCTTTGCCGTTTCCGACTCACCAAATTACTAGCGAAATGAGAAAGCATTTTCCCTCGCTACCAACGTTTACTTCCGATTGGTTTGTTAGGGGTGGGTGTGTGTAGGTACTATTCCTACCCACCCCATGGGCTTTCATTTCTCCCGATAATTACTTTTTAGTAATTCGGGAGAACGCCCTATTTAAAATATAGTGCATTTAAGCACTATAAATCCTGAGGGGGGGGAGTAGCGACCCTCCCCAAGGGACCTTAAATGACCACCTATATGGTGGCTATAAAAGTTGCCCATATGCCCCTAGAGGGCGGTGTCAACTCTAAAACACCCATAGTCAGTCAGTCAGTCTGGCTACCATTCAGGATTCAGGCGAAGACTGCGGACCGAGTAAGACGGCTTTTCCAGAGCTGGCGACCTGGTGACGTCACAGTCCTATTGCGAAAGCATGAATCCCGGGCTTAACAGTTAAGGATGTTCGCTGTTATGTTATCCCGTCACAGCAATGGATTGTAACATCAACTAGTATAGCGGCGAATTACACAGCGGACTCAAAGAAGAAATTTCGTAACTCCCGACTTGTTCGTGGCTGAAATGGAAACAGCGAGAATACTGTGTAGCAGCGACCTCGACTTTCTCAACGCAGAATCAACATAAGTCCCGAACTTGATTTGTGGCAGGGGATTTAGCGAGGGGAGAATAGTGGCCGTTTTTTTCATCAAAATACAAGGAGACGAATACTGGATGCTGTAGCTGTTTGACTGCTGCTTTATCATACTTTTGAGACCATATTGTAACCTGCCATGGATATTTAAACAATATGGCGGACCTTGGGCGCGCTGACTGGCGATATCAGAATAGGAGTGAGATTGTCCCACAGGACTGCACGAGGACATAGGATGATATCGTTAAGTCAGCGAAATTCTACCCTTGATACTCAGAAGTGTGATACGATTTCAGCTTCCATGCGGATACAGTGACCACCACCAGTACTACAAGGAATGCAGTCGCATAATGAAAAGATTTTCATTGTCTTTGCCTGAATAATAGGGGACTCATTTGGTTACGAGTACCCCTCTTTGAACAACTTTCCGTTGCCCTAAAAAGCTAATTTGACCTTATTGGTACCGCCTCCAACAAAATTCAAGACCAAATTTACCTACCATTGACTACACTATTATATGTCGCTTAGACATTTTTAATTTTCTAAATTTGTTAGGGACTTATTATATGTACGCTTATGTACTAGTTTTATTTGAATGATAGGACTCTAAAAAATAATTCTTCAACTTATATATTTGAATAATTGCACAGGTGGCTAACACATTATTGGATGTTAATCCGTCCATTAGTACAACTGGACTGAATTTGACCTTTAGTATGACCTTGTCGTTTCAGGTGTGGACTGCGTCCTTTGCTGTACTGTCTTGCTCTTGCGTGCTCTGGTGTGTGCTGCTGTGTCGACGCCCTCCTGGACCTGGGCCCTTTCCGCCTTTGCCATTTCCGACTCACCAAATTACTAGCGAAATGAGAAAGCATTTTCCCTCGCTACCAACGTTTACTTCTGATTGGTTGTTAGGGGTGGGTGTGTGTAGGTACTATTCCTACCCACCCCATGGGCTTTCATTTCTCCCGATAGTTACTTTTTAGTAATTCGGGAGAACGCCCTATTTAAAATATAGTGCATTTAAGCACTGTAAATCCTGAGGGGGGGAGTAGCGACCCTCCCCAAGGGACCTTAAATGGCCACCGATATGGTGGCTATAAAAGTTGTCCATATGCCCCTAGTGGGCGGTGACAACTCTAAAACAATCATGATGATGATCAGTCTGGCTACCATTCCATTCATTCAGGCAAAGACTGCAGATCGAGTAGGACGGCTTTTCTGGAGCTGGCGACCTGATGACGTCAAGACGGGTGCGAAAGCACATTTTCCCGGGCTTAACAGTTAAGGACGGTTCAACACGTTATCAACTCACTACCACTACGAAGAGAAAAATCATGATGTGGGGCGGTGGACTATACAGAGGAAATATTTCGGCGAGTTTATAAGTCCCTTTAACAAGCGGCAGAAGTCAAAGATATATGGAAACTGAGTGGCCCACTATAACCACGTGGTGAAGAAAAATGGCGGGCACTGAAGTGGACTTGCTCCTACATCGAACTATTGGAACCACATTGTAACCAGCCATGGAAAACTAAACAATGTGGCGGACCTGAGGCGCGCTGACTGGTGATATCAAAGTATTGAGTAACCTGCAGGCTGCCGTAGGATGATATCACCAAGTCAGCGAAATACTACCTTAGATAGCCAGCTTTTTGATGCAATTACAGCGGTCTTCTGATGTGTCGCCAGCATCGGACTACTCGAATGAAGCAGTTTCAACGAAAAGATATTGCCATTTATCTTTTCATTGCCTGAATAATAGGGGACTCATTTGGTTACGAGTACCCCTCTTTGAACAACTTTCCGTGGCCCTAAAAAGCTAATTTGACCTTATTGGTACCGCCTCCAACAAAATTCAAGACCAAAATTACCTACCATTGACTACACTATTATATGTCGCTTAGACATTTTTAATTTTCTAAATTTGTTAGGGACTTATTATATGTACGCTTATGTACTAGTTTTATTTGAATGATAGGACTCTAAATAATAATTCTTCAACTCATATATTTGAATAATTGCACAGGTGGCTAACACATTATTGGATGTTAATTTGTCCATTAGTACAACTGGACTGAATTTGACCTTTAGTATGATCTTCCCGTTTCAGGTGTGGACTGCGTCCTTTGCTGTGCTGTCTTGCTGTTTGCGTGCTCTGGTGTGTGCTGCTGTGTCGACGCCCTCCTGGACCTGGGCCTTTTCCACCTTTGCCTTGTCCGACTCACCAAATTACTAGCGAAATGAGAAAACATTTTCCCTCGCTACCACTGTTTGCTCCGATTGGTTGTTAGGGGTGGGTGTGTGTAGGTACTATTCCTACCCACCCCATGGGCTTTCATTTCTCTCGATAGTTACTTTTTAGTAATTCGGGAGAACGCCCTATTTAAAATATAGTGCATTTAAGCACTGTAAATCCTGAGGGGGGGAGTAGTAATCGACCTAGACTAACCACTAAAAGCATAAGCACTTGTCACCGTAATGTATCATATTTACTCAATATTTTCTCTACTATTTCACACATTTCCTCCAAATTATTTGATCCATCATCCTCATGTGTCCTAATCTTTTTTTTAAAGAAAATTCAAAACTGATATATTTGTAAGGTCCATGGTTAACTTTCACAAATACCTAAATGAGAATGGGCATAACAACGCATGTATTTATTGTGTTATCCATATTAAATTTATTTTGGACGCTTAAGCTCTGCCCATGATTGTATGTTATAACTAAATGTTGACAGTTAACTAATGTCCATAATTAGAGTTGATAAGTCTCTTGGAATCTAATGAGTTTAAAGTTCATTTATTGGAATTAGAAAATTATTTATTTACATTTTTCATTGGAATTACTATGGTCATTTTGGATTACTACATTCCTTTGTTTGTGTGAACTCATTGAAAGACCGTCTGGACGCAGCCGTTAACATATCAGGACATTCAAGACAATTGGTATATCAGGACATTCAAGACTACTGGTATATCAGGACATTCAAGACTATTGGTATATCAGGACATTCAAGACTATTGGTATATCAGGACATTCCAAACATTGGAATTCAATCACAACATTCAGTATTTTTGCACTTGTGATAGAACGATAATATGGTACTTAATTCAAAGTATTCACGCATTTTCTCTTGAATTCCATCTCTAATTTAATTGTACTCAAAGGTTTAGGTTTGCTTCCTTTCTGTTATATATTTTAAGAACAAGTGTCATATCATTCGTAAAACAAACAACAATATATATATATATATATATATATATATATATATATATATATATATATGTGTGTGTGTGTGTGTGTGTGTGTGTGTGTGTGTGTGTGTGTGTGTACACCCCATAGCGGTATATTCAATAAATGATTACCTTTGTCACGTTCATTGTAATTGAAGCATTTCTTCCATGCTGTTTATATCGATGTTGATAGCGTACGTCTGAGTATATATCACAAGATTCCCACATATTTACAACTCGGTCTTAGAAGCAATCAACGAAATGATATTAAACCCTTCAGTAAACAAGTAAACCATAATTTAATAAAGACAAAAATTGTTTTATATTCTGGATTTACATGGTTATTGTTCTAACAAGTAAATGTTATGCACCATACATCAGGTAGCATGAATCATTATTAGAATAATTAAGTGTACACTATACAACAAGTTAATTGCATGCACCATTAATCCAGTAACATGGACTAAATTTACAACTGTTAATTGTACATCATTCAAATTAATTTTACGCACCATACATCAGTTAGCATAGCGCATTATTAGAATAGTGTATTGCAATATCCTTGACAAGCTTTAATTGTTCTCCATCAATTGTTTACACTGAGTGACATGAAGCATTATTCCAATGTTTATTTGTATTCCTTAATTGTACGCTGTTTGACTAGTTACTTGTAAGCCAAAAGCTATTTACCATAGATCATCATTGTGGCTCTCATCCTCAAACATGATGATATGAGTATATCCTTCATTCAAACAGGATTGTACAGAGAATTCAGATCTTTCCATTTTCTTCAAAAAAGTTATAGACACTGACGTACAAGTGGTAACAGGCTGCGTTCCCAACAGTTGGTGTCTTTCCCAGAGAACGAACAAAGTATTCGATAGCTTGTCTCGTTCTACTCAATTTTGAGTAACAAAATCCTAGTAGATTCAGAGCTCTGTGTTCCTCTAAATATCCTTCCACGTTCTTAACGGCAATACTTAAATATCTGAGTGCTTCGTCAGCTTCTGTATGATTGTTGGAAGCGTGTGCTATTTCAAAGTGTAAATATTGGGCGCACACTACTGGATGTATCAAACAAAAGTTCCAGTTCATGTTGTTGCCGAGCATAGCACATTCATACTGAAGACCGTGTGGTACACACGAGACGTCGGTGGAGGTGATGACCATGTCAAAAGAAATATTTGATTTAATAATTTTAAAGTAATTGTCCATGACTTCCGCCTGGTTACCTCTCGCCGATTCAATATGTGACGCTTTTCCGCATTTTCCACAGTAGAACAGCACCATGTTTCTCGAGAAAATTTCTCTCAAAATTATTTCTGCGTTTTCTCTTGAACCGGAAATGAAGTGGAACGTAGACATGTATAGATGTCCACACATTCCGTCCATATTAATCCCATCCACCAAGCAAAGAATGGCGGTCGACATCATTTTGGGTTTCAGGGATTCATTAGTTGAGAGGCAAATCTCACCAAGTAAAGTCATTCCTACTCTTACTCCAAGAAAACTTCTTGTGGATTCTAGAAGATATCTGTCGATGTCTTTAGGAAGCTTGTCAATAGCTTCCACCGTGTCCATTAAGGTCTGGAACGATGTTGGTAAATGCACAACTGACAGATATGTTTCTGTGCACTTCGCGAGACTTTGAGTCTGTTCTATATCAGCGACAAAACTCGGGTCATCTGTCACCAGCTTCTGGTTTGGTTTGTATCCAACAATGTAAGTAAGTCTTTATGACAAAGAGACCATAGTCTAAAATAATGTTCCATTGAGCTTTTGTTTTCGGTGTCACATTCCAAGATGCATGGAATCAATCTTTCTATAATCTCAGAAATTGTGTCCATTGTGTTTTCCTTGACGTGATGATCCTCGAGTTTTGCAAAGAGTAAGTTTCTTTTCCTGAAAAAATAATGCGGCAGGAACGTAGACTCAATGCTTTCGCGCAACAGTATCAAGCATTGACGAACGCATTCTAATAGGTTTGATGACGTCCACATCTCCAAGCCTTGCTCTTCAGAAATCCAGAAGACTAGCGTCTTCAGACAGAAGGAACTTAACTCATCTGATGCAATGGCATTAATGTATTTCCTCTTCAGAAATTTTAAGATGATGTAGCATTGAATCTGACAATCATTAAAACTCCATACAAGTTCTCTCTCCGCGGGTACAAATGCAAACCGCCACTCAAATCGTTGTGTCTTTGATTTTGGGTCCCCGACAGGCAGTATATAACATGGCATTATTCGGATGGCTTCAATCAGTTGAGCACTTGGCCAACCTTTTTCCCGTTTTCTCTCAAACCATTCTTCTGCTTCGAAAGGCCATCTGACACACTGTATACCCAGAGCAATATCAGATTCTGTTGCATCAATTCCTAAAGATGTATTACTGTAGGAAGTTGTGGTACAGGGGCCATGACCATAAAAGGATGGTTTTGTAGTCCCCAAAGAAGAATACTTGTCTGTGTCCTTCATTAGACGAAGAAGAAAATTCGAATATTTCTCGCTAGAAAAATAAGACTCAGTATTTTCTGCTTTTAGCAAAGACTCCTCGACAGCCTGGCGTGTCACCTCTTTCATTTCCTCTGGAACATCATTCGCAGGATCGTTTTTCATTAGAACAAGTTTTGTGTAGCCCGGCCTTACGTCTGCTGTTTCCAGAAGAAACACGTACCCTGAGTGTAATTCAATTTCCTGTTGTCCCTTGACTACTGTAATACCAGGCATTATCCACATCTGATCTACGTCGCACGCTGCAGTCTGCGATCCCTCAAATGCGCTTCCTGAGAATAAAATACTCTGACCGTGAAGATTTTTAAGAATTACTTCCATAATGTACGTCCACGAGCGAAGAGTTTTAAGGCTTCTCTGGCTTACACCATCCATCTTCAGGACTCGACACAGTTGTTCCGAAAACCGCCTTGTAGCATCACTCTCCGCCATATTTAGACACGGTATTCTAGATGCAATGGAGAACTGTAACATAAGAATATTTCCTAGACTAATTCATTTTCTCTGCTATTGATTTCATTGAAATTATGATATCTTATTTTCAAAGCTTTATCAAATTCCTGCATATTCCTATGTTTGTGATAAGCAACTTAGTTTTATAATACTGTGTAGTAATTCAAGAATGCCAATTTACTTTAAACATACTAAACCAATCCCGAGTGGTATAAAGCGCTCGCCGTTACGGACCGGGGAGGGGGGGCGGATTCTTCCTCCACCAATAATACTGGCCGCCATGTATAGTCTATCGTGTACTGAAAAATGGCGTTAAACCCCACAAGAGCAACATCAACCAAAACTATCGTTAGCATATATGATCTTTAGGAATATATGCAAGATGCTATACACGTTATTTCAACATTGAATTTCTAAAGAATGCAATAAGTAAATCGTACTTTTGTTAGATAAAAAGATTGATAAATAGAGATAGAGAAAAGTGGATGACTCGGTTGGTCGGTGGACGTTGCTAACGTGTCTAACAATGCTGACATATTTTCAGCCTTCTTCCTCAATATCGAGTCATGTCCACAAACATGAGATACCTGTACTATATATGTCATTTGATCTATGGAATACGTTTCTAAATTACCTTAAACAACCTGTAGTCTCCATTATTATTTATATACATATATTTCACGCATAGAGCGTATTAAGATCAAGACTTGCAAGACTTAACTGTAAGCAGCCACCAAAGGCTGAAATTTTGATTTATAAGACTCATGTTAGGCTAGTGTCCAAAAGTATCCAAAATATTGGTAGAAACCTGTTCATCTATTTGTGGAGTAGCTGGATCTACACGCCATTATCTCAACTTCTGTTAAAATGTGCATAGATCAGATGGCATGATTCAAAGTAACAGAGTCGTAGGCGAGTTCCTGGTAACATCCTTTACTTACATGGTCAAACAACCACTCCTAACGTATATATTACTTTATGGCAGTTAAGGTCGTCACACATTGTAGATATTATATGTAATCGTCTCGACAATAAATTTAAATACCAGACAAGTATACATCTCTCATTTTATGTGTTCCTTTCAATGACAAATATGTTTATGCTGGCACCGACATGTAATAGAGTATATACCAGACAAGTCAAGACGTAAGATATATCACATCACTCATTGTGGTTGTTTCTCATAGCTGATACGTACCAGTTTCTTATCTTATATAAATGCCCAATCACTACAATTTCCATGTCGACACAATACATACTAATATGTTGTAATCTTTAACAAATCTTCTCTTTGCGAGTTTCTTGTTTGAGCATCCCATGTTTACTTGAGGTATAAAACCCATACAATTGTCTATTGAATAGGTTGGATTGTTTTGAGTATTTATTCTAATCACTAACTTGTTTACATTTTTTTGAGCTTACATATGAACTTAGCAATCATTAGCTTGGTAGAGTATGAGCTTTAACTTAATAGTCTTTATTGCAATACATAACCTGTTGACTTTGACCATATTGTAAGTACGCTAATCATTTTCTTAGAGTAGTTCATATACAACAGGATTATCTTAACATTTAGAGCGGAGCGCATTAACTTATTGTCTGGAGAGAGAGAGAGAGAGACAGAGAGAGACAGAGACAGAGAGAGAGACAGACAGACAGAAAGACAGACAGACAGACAGACAGATTTTATGTTTACATTTAGAGCGGATCGCATTAACTTATTTTCTGGAGAGAGGGAGACAGACAGACAGAGCATGAGCACAGTCTTTTTCTCATATATCCTTACCCACAGATTGTTTGAATATCTTGAGAACGTATCCTTTTGAATTATATCAGTGAGTAGTTATCGTAATAAACTTTTACTCATACGTTTACCATATTTAGCAACGTCCTCTTTCAGCGACTTCAGTACTCCATTACAGCCCCTCCAGAGACATACCTGTATATCGCTGCACGTTGAACTGTGTTCCATAAGACTGATACAGGTGTCTAAAATTACATTTCAGATAATACTGGCCTATGTACATTGGGGAAACATGTATTTTACTGTAACATGGACAGATGTTGTGCAATCCTGTACAATTAGCAACATATGTATTCAATGATTAATTTATTTACGTTTATTCCAATTGGAACCTTTTAGACGTTAATCCAATAAGGGAGAACTTGTACAAAAAGATATTTCGAGATTATGGACATATTTACAAATCATGTAAATCAGTAAATTACACTTCAGCAAACAGTTCTTAAAGTTCATATGATAGCAAACAATTCTTTAGTTCATATGATAGCAAACAGTTCTTTAGTTCATATGACAGCAAACAGTTCTTAATGTACATATAATAGCAAATTCTTTAGTTAATATGATAGCAAACAGTTCTTAACGTTTATATGATAGCAAACAATTCTTTAGTTCATATGATAGAAAACAATTCTTTAATTAATATGATAGAAAACAATTCTTTAGTTCATATGATAGCAAATAGTTCTTTAGTTCTAATGATAGCAAACAATTCTTTAGTCCATAAGATACAATGATAATAGATCTGGATGACATCTTCTTTTAGCATTAAAAGCCAATTTTATATTGACTCAGTTGTATAAGCCAACCTATTGCAAATCTTTTATTAACAAATCAGCTATCGTTCTGGGATAGCAAATTATTGCCTTCTAGGTGATTCTTCAGCCTGTTTTTGATATGGTTTCCATGGTTTCCAAGAGTTTAGGGATGTTCTTTGTGAAGGAAATTGGTCTTTATGAATCTGTACCCGTATTCCGGTATTGTGATAACTATTGTCTTTTTCCAGGATTCTGGTATCTCTCCTAAACTCCCGATTAAACTGAACAGATCTGAGATTACTTCTTCGAACTTGTGGGGAGATTGTATGTATCCTAAGGTAGCCTCACCTGATGGCTTTGTTTGCTTTTGGCTATTTGCTTTCCTTCATTCATAAAGTCTGTAAGCTTAACTCATTCATTGCGACAATGATTATATTAGGTCATTCCTTCCATTTTCAGGTGATGAAAGAGTGGTTCGGAAATTTAATATCCTAACTATAGCATTGTCATTTGGTTGTACCCTACATAAGTTGTCAAATGGTTTCACAGCAACGTCATGAAATTTCCAAATTAGATTTGAAATTTTAAAAAAAAAAAAACATTTTTTCCTGAAAGTCGATGGGCTTAGTTTTCCAATGCGCATAATTTCAGAGTCGTAATGGGGAGCGTCAAGCAAATGCGGGAGAAATGCATGTTGACTGGCATTGGTATATAAATAGATCTGAAATATATTCTTTGGCTATTTCTGTCAATTCAAACATTTTAGAGATTACACTGAAAAGCAAGGAGCTAAAGATAATAGAATAGTTCCACTGTACAAGTCGAACTCTCATGTAGATGACTTGACTCCGATAATTATGACATTGTTCTGAAGAGTATTTCAAACAATATTATCCGTCTTATACCAAAAGGGACATCGTAGCATTTGATGTCCATTTACCACTCCAGGGATCTTCAATACAGTCAACGATCCAACTGCAAACATCGTAAAACATGCGATTCCTCCACTTGTGTCTTTTCTTCTTAGTTATCAAATCTCGGTGAGTTAGGCTTTATGTAAAGATTGGATTCGGCAGATTGCGCGGAGGAAGCACCATCTTGTCAACGGCCGGAAAGGTAATTCTCGGCGTCGTGGAGTGTTAAGAATTCGATGAGACATATAGGACGTCCTAGTCCTCCACTTCATTCACTCCGTCTACGAAGGTCTAGACGTTTTCAAGCTGTTGAACTCAGATGGTTTTGTGCGAGAGAGTAAGGTGGACAAACTGCGCAACTCTCCCTCACTTAAACCAAAGTCACCACGCAAATCATTTTTGTCATTCACCCAGTGCATCACCTGCTAAAGTTCTATTGAGACTGGCACACGACGAAGCGGCAGGCGTGGGTACAATGGCAGACGTAGCCGCCAACATGCGCGCAGGAGGCTCGCGCCATTAGGGTCGTTCAACCGGCAGACCCTCGAGAGACAGAGCAAACCCTGTTAAGGAATACAAAACTCACCTCCCTTGCATGGGGAAGGAGCTAGATACAATGTGGACAATTACTGACTTAAGCAAGACCATACTTGCAGAAGAAGGTGAATTATATGAAAGGGGCTGCGAATGCACTTTCTTTTGAAACGGCAGAGGAAGAGAAAGTACCATGCGACTGGTGTCAGATTTGCTGTAAAATTAGCATATACTGGCAAATTGGCTGGACCTTCCAAGGGAGAAAACGACAAACTCATGCAAATGAAACTCATTTATTTTCTCGTCTGGACGTAAGCACCTTACCATCATCTGTTGCTATGCGCCAACCATGGCCAACCCATATAAAGTGAAGGTCAGGTTATATTAGGTTTTTCACTCCGTAATTGCTGACGTTCCAATGGTAGATAAAGCTCATCATGTGTTGGCTATTTCAATGCAAGAGTAGGCTGTAATCACGTTGCCTGGGATGGAGTGCTAGGAAAGCACAGAGTGGGTCCATGTAACAGCAACGGTCTCCTTTTCCACAAGACGTGCACCGATCATGATCTGCTGATCACCAATACAGTATGCAGCCTTCATAAACATAATCTTACGTCATGTATGTACCATTACTCTCAGCACTAGCACCTCATCCACTAAGTCCTTATCAGGAAAATGAAACAGACAGGACGTGCATGTGACCAAGATCTTGTGCGGCGAAGACTGCTGAACCGACCACAGCCTCATCACCACCAGGTATCAACATCCAAATTCATTTCAAAAGACTCGCACAAGCAAGGAATGTTCCTAAACAACTGAGCATCACCAAGCTGAAATGCACCAGTACCAAACATTCCTTCGTGTATGCCCTGGAAGAAAGTATGCAATCCAACAGTCTCGACAATCATAATGTGGAGACCAAATGGTCGGCATTCAGATAGCTGGTCTATAGCTTTCAGAAATCACAGGAAATTAAGTAATATACTGTTGAAGTAGTCTATTTTTGTAATACTAATATTGGAAACATGATAAACTGCAGATTGTTTATCACGACAGGCAATATGACAAATTTATCTACCGCCGAAAAAAAAGAATCGAACGTACGCATTTGTATGTCAGTGTTCCTAATGAAGTTCATCAAGCATATAATTTGTTTTTACCACAAAATACTATCAAATAGAACAACGACATTATACATACAACTACGCATTGACTGTAATTGATGTTTCAAGTAGGTATAAAGAAGCAGATCCGTTATTGCCAAAGACAACAGCAGACGTTGCTTCTGCGTTTGAACCAATTTATCAAAGAGCACCCTTATAATGCCCTCAACTATTACAGGTCGATTCTGGCAAAGTATTTCAGGGTGTAGTGTCATCGCTGATGAAGCAACATACTGTTAACACAGGACGAGGGCATCCCTCAATTCATCGTGATTATGCAATTGTTGAGCGATTTATTCCAACTCTTGATGAGCGCTTATTTGGATATCAGTACGCAAAGGAACAATTCAACAAATATAACATCTCGAGAATGGGTTACAAGACCTCCAAGTGTAATAACTGCAATAAATAATGAAGTTACTCGAACTACTGCGTTGAAATCTATTACCGCAATCACAAGAAATATACACGCGCACAACGACACCATTTCTCGTAACAACCAGTATTAGGTAATGTTTTCGTAAGATACTTATTTGCGCCGGGTGAACTTGAAGGTGGCAATACAAAGAGCGACTGATCCTATATGCAGTATTACGGTACATAAAATATATATCGTTGTAAGATATACGTGTAGACCTGTAATTCATGGATTATATTCAACTGTTCTTCAGCGTGGATTTACACGTGACCAAATAAAAGTACTATCCGAGGATACACAATTGCCACCACGATAACTTAACTAGCATCTCTACGTCTATTACATGCTAGATAGGTCAAAATCACATTTTCTCGTGCATGACCAAGTCTACTCTCACTTCTATCAACGGCAAATTGTCTTGGATCATTATTTGAATACTGCCACAACATTACTGTGTTACAGCTCACACAATGAATTTTATGTTCTGTTTTTTTTTTAGCGCCATGATAAACTCAGCATCAATATCAAAATTGTGATTATTTCTTTTTGTCACTTTGTTTATAACCAGCTTATTCATTTTTTATTATATCATCACTAACAAGTATCTATGGTAATTGTCAGCGCGTAATGCATCCTCAACAGCACTGATATCACATTGCTTCTGAGGTGTATCACCAACTATATTTCTATTTGTCACTATCAAGTCGTTTGGTCTACATGTATCATAAAAATCATTTATGGAAGTTTCTGAAATTACTACGCGTACTATTTCGTATTGAATTTGACTCTGTTGTAGTCTGTAGGTCTAGTTTCTTCAACTCTTTAAATTTTGTATCAAGCGCTCTATGATCATCGGTTTTCTTTCAACCAATCATACGGAGACAATCCAACAAATGGTGATGGTTGACATTGAATGCCACACATTATCACAGCTGTATTTTTAACAATAGCCAATCAAGAACAATTTTATTATATCTAGCGACACTGTGCATATTTCATCCCAAATAATTATTACAGGTATATATTTCTCACCCTTTAGAACAGTCCGTTTATCTCCCTTGTATCGAGAAAACTGGTATAAGTACATTATCGAAGACCAATCTTTTTCATTTCTCTCCCAAATCTGTGGGTAGGGGATTGTCTTGGAATTGTATAAACGTTTTAATTTATTTATTAAATTCGTGTACAACACCAGTTTCGTTTTTGGCGTAAAACGATACCAGAGGGTGAATAATGTATCTTGTTTCGTATTTAAAAATCGTGAATTCGGTACATCGTATGCCGCACGTGCGAAGTGAAGTGCTTTTGATGAGATGAACCGAATGCCTTCAATGCATAGACAATATCTGTCTTTAAATACATCACCGCATGTAAAGTTCTTTACATTACACAACGTCTTGTCAGTCGGCGGTCTACTATAAGGACTCGCACATTTCCTGCTGTAGAGCTGTCAGGTGTCTGGAATGTCCAGTGTCTTGAGTTGACTGGTATTGTCGAGTGTATGGAATGTCCAGTATCTGGACTATCACAGCTTTAGAGCTATCCAGTGTCTGGAATGCCCAGCATCCAGTGTGTCACGTTTTATCCGGTGATGTCCAGTGTCTGGATTGTCCCAGCTGTAGAGCTGCGCAATATATGGAATAGAGCTGCCTGTGGTGTCCCGAGTGGCTAGAGGGACCAGAGAGTTTCATGTATCGGAGGGTGCAAGCTGTAAAGGTAACCACATAAATTATTCGTTGCAGCTGTAAAGCTGAACGTTGTCTGATCATAAAACCCATTGTATCTTTAGGGACTGTAAAGATAAGTTATATATATATATATATATATATATATATATATATATATATATATATATATATATATATATATATATATATATATATATATATAGATAGATAGATAAATAGATAGATAGATAGATAGATAGATAGATAGATAGATAGATATAGATATATATATATATATAGATATATAGATAGATAGATAAATTTTTGAAAATACTACATTTCCAGCATCGTATCCAGATCGCCGTACAAAATCATCATTATCAATTTTTCGTACAAGTACAACGGTACGCTTGGCTCCGAAAATAACCCTTCTAACATGTGTACAAAAACCGAAAATATGAGATAATGGAATTGCAAATGAACATTTTATATTATCACCCTTTAACATTGATTGAATAACAAATCTTAAGTTATCATTCATTGTACTGCAGGTATTTCTGCAGCTCCTGCACCATTTCTTACATTACCGATAGTTAAGATTTTAATATTCAAACATCATTGATGACCCAGCTGACTTGTATAATTTTTGGAGTATCTAGCTAGGGCTATTATCGTTGTAGCAACATCTTTTGGAATTTTTTCAATATTCCTTCCATCATACATATATGTAGCGCTTTCAAAGAAAACCATAATTCCATTGTTAACCAAGCCAACCATAACATCAATATTATATGCTACATCATCAGTTTTTACAAGTTCACCTTCTAATTCAATAAACGCTTTAGCGGGTAAAAAATATATACTTGTATCATGATCTTGTAGTTCGATCCATCCAAGCTGATTTGGCCGTCTCGCGCCATAAGAATAATACTGATATTCACGTATCGATTAATCTTTAAGAACCGGGGCATCCATGTCAAATGCTGGGTCGGATACAACTGTTTAACATTTTATTATAATTGCCACGATCTAAATCATGCTCGTCTTGACTTTATCAAAGGAACAAGAAGACCGCATCTTACTGTCAGACATATTTATTTTTTCTGCTTCTGGACGTAGTGCATTTACAGCCAAGGCTACTAAGTTTTAATCCGCTGCTTGGTTTATTATTTTACTAACAGTTACAGGCATCATTTCAGTCCTTGCCAGTTTCCTTGTTAGGTGTGGTTTTCGTCGTATAAATCGTATTAATCTAACTTTGATAGTCTAACACGCTTTACTGGCAACATTACCAATAGCACCAGTAGCTTTTTATCGAATAGCGTCAAAAGTTTTCATTGATAATTGTTTTGCGATCGGTATTGCTTTTGGGGCGATCCTTCTAAATAAACCCTGAACAACATAACCGTGTGCATCTCCGTAAGTGGCTTTATAGGTTGCCAACCTTGCGTTTATCACCCTGACCATTACAGGCCACGAACAATTCATTAATAAACGCAAATGTCCAAGATACCCCCTTGAAATAATCGTCGACAAAATGCAGCAGCTTTATTAATTATTTCCAGCTCGTTTGTCTCCTATATTAATTTCTAATCGTTGCAGGTCAGAATATTGTTATAATCTCTGCCATACATCATTTGAACTAGTCCAAACAACACTCACACTGAAACAAAGGTCCATTTGTGTCTGAACCGACCTACTCCTAGTAAAAAGAGACAATTATTTCTGGAGTGGACACCTAATTATATTTGGAGATTCCAACGTTCACTTTGGCTTCATAGACCTGATGATAATATTCTACAATCCAAATTTGTATCCAACGCACTTGCATCACTTCTGCATTCTATGTCATCTCGACGTATCAGTCTCTAACCGTCCACCTATATTTACTAGTAGAAGAAACATCCAAATAATAAATAGAACCAAACAAATGCATGACATCCAAGAAAACCTGAGAACATGCTTACTTCTAGCAGCAGAACAACTCGATAATTGCCTGCGATCATCGCTTGAAAAACATGCCCCAGCCACAAAGTTCAGAGTATTAATTTAAAAAAGTGTTCTCCGTGGTAAAGCTGTTTTAAGGACCAGTTTCCCACTGCTTAAAGACATCGCCATAAGCAGAGAGGCTTTAGCTTTCCAGCAGATTCACTATTCAGAAACAAATATAGCAAGCTGCTAATAGGAACGTCACAGAGTCCATTTAGCCGAATCATCCCACTACAGTACTAAGAGCACGGAGAGTTACAGCTGCAAAGAGCTCTTCGAGATAACTAACAAACCAATATCAAGGAACAAATCTACACCACTTCCAACTACCTTCTTTCCAGTAGACCTTACGGACCAGTTTGCAAATTTCCTCCGTGACAAAGTAAACACCATTAGAGATACGCTTGACAACACAATTTCAATTGACTCGTCGTCACAATACAGTTACGATACAGAATTTCAGCGACAAAAATTAGGAGCATTTGAACCTGTACCTCTGTGGATTTAGTTCGGACAATCGTGATGACGGATGCACAAAAATCTTGTGAACTTGATCCAACTGCAACATCACTGCTGCTTGAATGTTTAGATCCAATATTGCCTTCACTAACTGATGTTATTAATATTTCTCTCATCCGGGGAATTCCCATCATTTCTCAAAACTGCCAACTCAAAGCCTCTGATGAAGAAACCAACACTTGACCATAACGATTTTTAGAACTACCGCCCTGTTTCTAAACCCCGTTCATATAAAACAATATATTTTACAAAGTTGTTCTAACTCATCCTGTATCTCATCTGAATGCAAAAAGTCTTTTTTAGAAATGTGCAGACTGCACATCGTACCTGCCATAGCACTGAAACTACTCTTCTGACAGTATTTAATTACATTATGTCTGCTTTGGATAGCAAAAAGCATGCATTTGGCATTCACAAGACTGCCTTACAGTGGTTCAAATCCTAATTAGTCAACATAACACAAATTTTATCTGCAAATGGAATAAACACTCCTCCCCAGTCGATCTATGTTATTGCAGCATCACTGATACTTGAATGTTTAGATCCAATATTGCCTTCAATAACTGATGTTATTAATATTTCTCTAATCCGGGGAATTCCCATCATTTCTCAAATCTGCCAACGCAAAGCCTCTGCTGAAGAAACCAACACTTGACCATAACAATTTATAGAACTACTGCCCTGTTTCTAAACTCCCGTTCATATAAAAAAATCTTTTCAAAAGTTGTTCTAACTCATCTTGTATCTCATCTGAATTCAAAGAGTCTTCTTTGTTTAGAAATGTACAGACTGCACAACGCTCCTGCCATAGCATTGAAACTACTCTTCTGAAAGTATTTAATTACATTATGTCTGCTTTGGATAGCAAAAAGCATGTATTTGGCATTCACAAGACTGCCTTACAGTGGTTCAAGTCCTAATAAGTCAGCATAATACAAATTGTATCTGCAAATGGAATAAACTCCACCCCAGTCGATCTATGTTATGATGTTAAACAAGGGTGTGTTCTGGGACCTGTTCCCTTGATTATATACACTCAGCCACTCTCAAGTGTCATAGATTATCACCCAGTGTCACGCCAATTATACGCTGATGACATCCAAATATACAAGACTAGCCACCCAACTGAAGTTGATGCTACCATCCAATGACTAGAGAGGTGCATTTCTGATGTGAAATCATGGATGACATGTGACACGCTGCAGACGAATGAGGATAAAACTGAAGACATTCTGATCACAACACAAACACTCTTCTCATTCACATCATTTACCTCACACAATAAATATCAGCAACAACAACATTAAAATCACACAATCAGTACGAAACCTAGGTGTTACTCTAGACAATACTCTCACATTGCACCAATATGTAATGAACATATGCAAGGCTGCATATCTTGAGCTGAGACGCATAAGCTCCATTCGCAAATATCTTTCAGTTGATTGCACTAAAACACTTGTATGTATATTAGTACTTTCAAGACTGGACTATTGTAACTCAATTCTGTCTGGTTCGTCACAAAATCTACTCCAGAAACTTCAACAAGTTCAAAACACAGCTGCTAGAATCATCTTTAGAGTACCATGATCAGAGCACACCACCCACTGCTCTGTACCATCCAGTCTAACATACCTATCCAGCCTCACCCATGTATATACGCCAGCAACATACTTACGCTCCTCTTCTGACAATTGTATACTCACTGTTCCCACTATGAAAACGAAGTCATATGGACAAGGTTTTTTTGCATTCCAGGGCCCAGCAATGTGGAACGATTTGCCCATTGACATTAGACACAAAGACACTGTGATCACTTTCAAGAGTGATCTTAAAGCATATGTTTCGCTGCAAGAACAACCTTAAAGACCTAATAATGTTTTGTACCTTAGACATGTTCAGCATGTTTTATGTTTTCTAATTTCAACGTAAGGCTTCCAGTGTCACCTTTTCAAAGTAAACTTAAGTTAAAAAAATTCAGGCGGATTTTTTATCAGTATATTCATCTCCTAACGGCCATGACTGTAATAACATTTCCTGAAATCACTGAATGACCACCCATATATAAACTTCACATTTGCATTAAACCTTCACAACTGCGTGGTTTCTCCTTGTTAGATTTCCGAATCGAAGCTCCAGCACGTGAATACCATAGAACACAAATCATCACTCAAACAACAAATACAGGAACTATGTCCTACCGTATCCCTGAGTCCTTCAAATCAAAACCTGCTTTCACCTGCATCACTCCACCATATTTACCATTTTAGTAATAATAAAAGTCGTCTCCATATAATAGAACAATCTCTTATACATTATTCCATTGCATAAACGTGTCAGTCTATATCACAAAGTTTTCGAGGTGCAAATTGCACAATCAGTTAGCACAGTTAGATTTAATAGGAACTATATCCCATCCACATCACCGACTTCCCATACGCAGACAACCGATCACTGAATAAAAACACCGATACTTCTCGCTAGAAAAATAGCATTCAATATGCAGACAACCGATCACTGATTAAAAGCACCGATACTTCTCGCTAGAGAAAAAATACCATTTAATACGCAGACTTCGGATCACAAACATCTTATAAATCTATAAAATTAGGACGTAAATTCAACTGAAGTATACCATTGATATATTACAATATTTTGTTATTGTCAGATAATTGTAGTGTATGCTGTTAATCATTCAACTCCGTATGAACTTGGGTTGGTGGTACACCTTGTAGACAGTACAATTATTTGATTATGCAAAACGGATCAGTGCAAAAATGATGAAACTTTCAGTTCTGGGTTAATAATTTTTTTACGATGAAAATCACTACGATTTCAACCGAATATTTGATCAAGCCCGATACGATATCGTGTCCGAGGGTCATGCAAATTTATTGTTACAAATTTATTGTTACAAATCCGTACGGGGTTGACTGAGCGTTACTAAAGAAATTTTTTAATTGATTATGATCCATATCACCGCAGCACCAAGTTTGCCAAATATTTCTAAGAGTATGAGTATCAACTCCGTTAAATACACACAATAAATTGAAGTTATCTCTGATCACTTTTGGAATCTGTGTGTAGCGTTGAGTGACATATATCACGTCCGTGCTTTTATGCCTGCCTCGGGAAAATATTCTAGCAGTATTTTTTTGTTTATCTAACATCACATCGTCGTATACAACTAAATTGTTAATACTTCCATCGAGATCTTCTACTGATGGTGCCTCGTCAATATCGGTTATAAATTCAATAATACCCTCGCCGGCAATCTCTGAAGCGTTTTCATTAAAATCCTTTAACACTTCATAGCATCGTTGATCATCTACGCTAGGAGCAACTAAATACAACTTATCCCACTTCATCCATCTCATTATTAAATTGAGCAACTATTGCGTCTTGCCGGATCCAGATGGCCCGATTATAATCATCCGGATAGAGTTTGGTAGCGCTGCATGATGCTTAACTGGTTCTCTTGCTTTAGTCGCTGAAAAATCAATTATATCCATATCTCTATACATAAATTATGGATCTACATTGTGTGAAGTGTTAAACGCGTACTGGCACAGATGACTTGACGACGATTACAACTAAAAATAACCGATCAGCGCTTTCTGGTAAATGCGTACAATCTAGTACAAAGAAATTTAGATTTGTGTCTATGAGATCTGCAGGAAAAGCTATCATTTCTGATGATTTAAAAAAAAACGAGGAGGTGATATCGCAGTCAAGCTAACTAAACTCCCTGGAACCCCATGGGCAAAGTATCCAGGAGAAAAACACCTTCCAGGGTATAGTTATTGTGGACCGGGAACAAGACTTGATATCAGACTCAATAATCATAACCAACCCAAACCCGGTGAAGAACCAATAAACGCCATTGATAGGGCGTGTCACGTTCATGATGTTGCATATAAGAGCCGCAATTTGCAACACAGGCATCTCGCAGATGTGAAATTAATTCATGCATTAAATGCTATTCCTGATAAATCCTTCAAAGGAAAATTAGCTTCATTTTTGATAAAATCGGCTATGAAAAGCAAATTGATGTTAGGTGCTGGTAATTAATAACAACATGGAATCTATTTATTATTCTCCAAAAGGATACTGGCGGGGTAGCGCTGCAATCAATAAACTCGCTAGCCCTGCAAAAGTGAAAAAAACCACTGCGGCTAATTGGTTATCCAAACAGGCTATATGGCAAATTTATCTACCAGCGCCTAAACAAATTAATTACTCGCATTTTGATGTGACTGTCCCTAATGAAGTTCATCAAGCTGATATATTATTTTTGCCACATGATCGTGGTTACAGATACGCGTTAACCGTAGTTGATGTTGCGAGTCGATACAAAGAAGCAGAGCCGCTGAAAACAGAATCATCAACTGAAGTCGCTTCTGCATTTGAAAGGATTTATCGACGAGGTCCTCTGCGTTGGCCAAATCTGTTACAAGTTGATCCTGGCAAGGAATTTCAGGGTGTGGTTGCATCTACAATGAAACATCATAATGTCACCATACGACGAGGACATACTGCGTTACATCGCGATCATGCAATTGTAGAACGATTTAATCGGATTCATGCTGAGTGGTTATTTGGATATTAATACGCAAAAGAATTCATCCAAGAAAAGCGATCCCGTGAATGGGTCAAAAGGTTACCAGTGGTAGTTGCAGCGCTAAATAACGAGATTACTAGAACAATTAACATGAAACCTATCAACGCGATTAAAAAGAAGTCTATACCTAAAATGGAATTTCAAGGAATTTCACAAGATTATCCTTGCATTTCTCAGCTCATTCTTGGTAGTAATGTCACTGTTAGGTATTTATACGAACCAGGAGAGCTGGAAGGTGGCACAAAAAGGGCTACTGATCCTATTTTGAGTGTTACTGTACATAAAATATCTGGCATAACACGATCAACTGGTAGACCAGCAATCTATAAATTGGATTCAACTGCCCCTCAGCGGGGTTTTACACGACAACAACTGCAAGTAATACCCGAGGATACTCAATTACCACCACGGGGTCTTAACTAGCACCCCCCAGAGGCATTGTGCTGGCACCCCGGCGCCTGTTGCACTCAAGACATGTTAGCATCACATTATCTCTTGTATGACCAATACTGCTATTTTTCCTATCCACGGTAAATTGTCGAGAATCCCTATCTGACCAACACCAATTCATTACACAATTGCAACTCGCGCAGTGATTATTCTGTTGCTGTTTCAACGTCATTATTAATTCAACATCAATATCAAATTCTCTATTATTTTTTTTTATCCTGCTGTTTATAACCAGAAAGTTTTTTTCTGATTATGTCCTTGACGTTGTCAGCGCTGACAGTATCCCTTATTGCATTGTCATTAGGATTTTCAAGGACAATTCTTCTAAGCTGATTTATTTTTCGTACTCTGGATACTGCGAGATAGACTAAATTCGACCATTCGATGCGATTATCCACCATCCAAACAATTGTGTCTGTGATAGTCAATCCCTGTGAAGAATGTATCGTCGCTGCGTATCCTAGCGTCCATGGGGATTTATTAGCACGCAATGCATCTTCAACGACGCTGATATCAACCAGCACAATATCATTTAATACGAGAATTTGTTTTTCCCTTTGTCCTGGAATATCAACTTCTATATTCTGTTTTCGTGTATCCGATGGCCTATAACATAACGGTACTGGAAGTGTTGCAAGTTTTTCTTGATGCGTTTCAAATAACTTCATCTGAAGTGTGTCACTGACTATTTTTCTACTTGCAATTATCAAATCGTTTGGTCTCCACGTTTCCCAAAAATCATTCATGATAGTCTCTGAAATTATTTCACGCGCTATTTCACACTGGAATCTATCCGGTTGTAATCTAATTAGCGCTTTGAATTCTCGTAATTGTTCATCAAGTGATCTATAATCAGTGTTAATTTCTTCATAATAGTCTACAAAACCCTTTAGCCACTCATGTGGGGATGCACCGACAAATGGTGGTTGTTGGCCGTGATCACCGCAAATGACGACTTTTGTGTTTTTGTTTAACAACCACTCGAGAAATGTTTGTAATACATCTAATGACACTGTGCATATTTCATCCCAAATTATAATTTCAGGAATGAATTTATCACCCATACGCTCCGGAGTCCATTTGTCACCCTTCCATCGAAAGAAGCTGTGATAAGTACAGGCATTTACCCCTCGTTGTTTCATCTCTCTGGCGAGTCTGTGAGTTGGTGTTAGCACAATCATGGTTGACCGACGAAATAATTCAATTGCACGAGTTGTCTTTCCTGACCCACCACAACCGTTTAAATAAACTGTCTTGTTTCTACATATTGGATCAGATACCGGTGGTGCATTAGAAAATTCTGATTGAATTTCAATGGGGTTACATGAAAGATATTTATCATCCATGGTAACGTCTGCGGATTCACAATACTCATGTAGTGTTTCCTTTTTAAATCGCCAACGCCTCCAATTTTCCTCGGGATCTGTGAATTCCGCTACAGCTGATTTGTATTTATTGTGTATATACATCGAATCAGTAGCTACTCTAACCGCGGTATTAGGAAATCTATTTATCATCGAAAATAGATTAATAGAAGCATAGGCTAGCATAGAACTTCTCAAATGTGTGTACTGGGAATTATATCCATCACAGTAGGTAACAACCGTACCCAATTTCTCACCATTGGATAGAAAAGCATCCTTACGGGATCCAAGTTTTCCCTGTTTCGTTAAATCCGTTACAATAAAATCGTATTCAGCGACGTCTATGATCAACCGCGAAGAATATTTTGCATTGTCGTATCTTCCACCCTGGGTAAATTTACCGATTATTCTTCGTCCAAAATCTTTTGCTTGTTCTTTTTTAATTTCAAATAACTCCTTAGACCAATTCATGATTTGTTCTTCATTGAAATCAGGAAATTGTTTTCGCTGTTCGCTAATTATACGATCTAAATCGGGTTGTGGTAGCCAAACTTCTTTCTGAGCTCGATAGGATATAATCGCTTCACTGACAATTAGCGATTGTAACATCTCACAATCAATCATATATCTCAATAGCACTATTGGCATCCACGCCTTTTCAGATATATGTCTACCAAGCCAAAAATAACTACACGGATGTAACCCTGTAGCTAATTCGAATGATATCACACGAGCGAATCCAGTTAAATCAAAATCAGGCAATGGACCATTAATCGCAACACGAGTCATTTCATGCGTGGGGTGTCCAAATCGTTTAAAATAGTTACTACATTTCCCATACCCGAGAAAACTTCCAGGATAACACGCGGATATATCAATTGAAATCATACCATCACGTGAGTATTTTGTATTCCACAGTCCTCCATGACCAAATTTGACGCAACTAAATTTAACGTCCTCGAGAAAATCACTTCGTGTTGGACGCCATGAGTTTTTTTCTCTTGCAAAGTGAGCTACCACTGATGGAATAGTAAAACTATCCGTGAGTAGCTTTTCATGGAAACTCTACAGTCAAAAATCATTCGCAATTTTTCTCATTCTAGTATCTAACTCTTTAACGCGATATAATTTACCATTTGGTCTTACAAATTGATCAAATCCTGATTCGGAACCAGCACTACTAAGTAACCACACTGACACAGGATCATCTTTACATAACGCATGAATAGCATCGAATAATTTCTCTTCATAGAAAACATCCCCGAGGAATTCCGGGGGGATATATCTCACGGTTCTATCTCGTGGAAATATTGTTACTGCAGCCGTCCACGCGTGTTTGTTATGATCAATAATTTCAATTGGAGCTCCTCGCGATTGATATTTCGGTTCGTATAATACTTCTCCGGTTATTGTCGTTACTGATATTGGGAATTTTAATGATGCTTCTAATTTAGCTATATCAGAAATCTTTGCACCGTGCTGTTTCACTGTCAGTTCCCATTCGGTTATTTTCCTACGTCGCAGATCAGTTAGTTTATTTCCTCGGGATGCATTTGTGAAGTGTTCCATTACCCGTGTTGCTACACAAATCAGTGAACTAGAATATTTCATAGGAGCTAGTTTTGCAATATCGGGTTTATCATTTAACGGATATATTCCATAAACGATTGCTGTTACAGGATAAGATCTCTCGTAGTATGGTTTGTCAATTCCAGTTAGAATTCCTGGTTTGGAATCTCTACTCACAATGACAGCTTTTTTATCCTTGAGGATTGGTTCAAATTTATCCCTGATAATCCATTTGTCTTCGACTTCGATAATGAATTTTATTCTGAAAAAAATACTTCTGTTGGGAATTGCTTTCATCGTTCATAGTAGCATCGATGTTGGGTACATTGACATCTTCATCAATAATTCGAAATGTCGACCAACAGTGTACTGCACCGTCTCGGTAAAATTCATTAAAACACTCCCTGATTTTACCCAGTATAGTTCTATCACCGATTAGATGTTTTGGTGTATTAGAGACTCTATCGAGTTTAAAATTAGCATTTTTCCAGAGCTTAATTTTCGATAATCTCTTGAACTCCTTATCGAGATTGAATTTAACATTTTTCCAGGGTTTAATTTTCCATAATCTCTTGAACTCATTATCGAGATTGAATTTAGCATTTGTCCAGGGTTTAATTTTCGATAATCTTTTGAACTCCTTCAGTATAATTCTATCACCGATTAGACGTTTTGGTGTATTAGAGACTCTATCGAGATTGAATTTAACATTTTTCCAGGGCTTAATTTTCGATAATCTCTTGAACTCATCCATACTATAATTAAAACAAGCATTTAAATGAAAGATTTATATATAATGAATCAATGCAAATGGCTCATGATTGGATCAGTGACACCGTGTAACAAATCATGCTGAAAGGAATTCTGTGGGTATCATATGCAAAGCTTTCGTCGTGGAAGCCTTGGTCCGTTACCTTGCATACGATGTGTGGTTGGGGTTAGGGGAAAATCGCAGTTGTGTTTGAATTGCGGTGGCAAACGATACAGGGAGTTGAAGCGTTATTATGACAAAAGAATCAAAAACTCCGTTAAAAACTCCATCAAAAATTCCTTCAATGACCCTGACCTTAACAAACTCCTTGACGCTGACAAAGTCAGTATCCCTGACAAAGTCAGCGATAAAATCATAAGAACTCCCCAAGACTACATTGAAAGATTTTCCAGTGATGTAATCATTAGACGAAACAATGAATTAGATAAATAGCATTAGCATACGAATGAACCAAGAATTCAGACCACACCCTGTGATTACAAATTATGAAGCATCTAGTGATGGTACTGTCAGAAACCGTATACTAAAGAAACCAGTTGGTGTTGTGAATAATCGAGGGTATTTGAAGTTTGGCGCTGGAAAGAAAATTTATTACTGCCATCGTTTCGTGTATGAGTGTTTCCATGGATTAATCAAGGATGGTTTTGTTATTGATCACAAGGATTCTAATCCAAAGAACAATTCTTTATCAAATCTGCAAGCTGTTACACAAAGTGAGAATACCAAACGAGGAAAGACTGGCACTTGCTCAAAAAAAGCGAGACCCGTAAAATCTTTTAATACGGCAACTAACGAAGAAAAAATATTTCAATAGATATATGAAGCCGGTAAGCATTTCGATATTTGTAGAGCCTCAGTACGATATGTTGCAGAGGGGATTTATCGATCTGCCATTTCAAAAAAGAACGGACAGAACATTCAATTTATTTATGTCTGATGCGTCATATTTTTCATTTAGAAATATGTAATTATCATAGAATATGAATTCTGAAAAAATGAATAGTATTATTGATGAAATTCTAAAAATTGAAAAGTCAGGATATCAAACTATCAGATGGGTTAAATCCTGATCAAATCATGTCAGATTTTCAGGATATAGAATACGGAGTTAACACTAACAAGTATATGCTGCCCAAGAAATATGCGCTAATCAAAAAAATTCAGAATTCTATTCGGGACTCTCTTGCATTTTCCTGTGACGTAAGTGTGTTTGTGCCGTTATTTACTATCGTAGAGGGAATACGAAAATAATTGGGTAGGGAATACGAATTGAAAAAGGATATCAATTCTAAAGTTAGAAACATAAGAGCGTTAAAGAAAAGGAACGATTTTGACCGTGACCTACCCTCAAAGAGATTTTGTCATTTTTTGATTGTGACCGACCCTCAGAGAGATTTTCATTTTTTTAGCATTTTTTGATTGAAAATGTCAAAATAAGTAAATAAAAAATATTTCACACACACTGAATAAAAAATATTTCACACACACTGAATAAAAAAATCGATAGGCCGTTAATGGTTGGTTTTCCCGATACGACTGTTCAGATTGATCAAAATGGAATGGCGCAAGTGTCAGAATTAATTATTTTATTAAGAAATATGACACTTGCGCCATCAATGATAGAGCTGTTAAAACAATCAAATAAGACTTCTACGGTGGTGTTAAAAATCATCCGACATGTCTGACATGTAACAAAAAATGGGGAAAGGGTGAAAATTTAATTATTATAGAGAATTTCACCCTTTCCCCGCTTTTGATAGGGCTGTTAAAACAACAATAATAAGACTTCTACGGAAGATGTTAAAAATCATCCGACATGTCAATTTAACTGAAAAGTGTTTTCATCTGTTAGGTCAGGTTCGGGAAAATTGTTTTGCAATTGAAAAATTGTTTACGATTTCAAATAATGGTCAATGAAGCATTAACGACCCGATTGGCTCGTGAACGACTAGATGCAATCAAGAGATTTATACCAATTCGAGACTCTGTAAGAAATAAACTCCAACAACGACAGAGTTTACAAACTGATTTTGCTGTGGGATCTGAAGAATTGTTTAAACCAGTAACCACAGCAACGAAAGGGGTAGAGCGTGCTATACGGGGAGATGTTCCCGAGACGGGGAAATCTCTTATTGGTGAACTTGAAAAAATAACTGAACAAACAAAACAAGCTGTACAAAAACTGGAATCTAAAACATCTAAATCAAAAAGAACAGTAGATGATTTACGCGTGAGATTTAACGAGGAAGGGGTAGCAGCAATTGATAAGACCGATTCAGCAGAAATTCCTGCGCTTGTTGTTACAACTTATGAAAACAGGAAAAAAATGTTGAAACCAAAACATCATAAGTTTGTTAGGAGTATAACTCACTGGGCTGATATATTCTACAAAATCAAAACTAAAACAAGTCAAATTGATACCGATAATGCATCATACATTGGATATATCAATGCGGTGGGTACAGTTTATAAACGATTTGAAGAACTAAAACAACTACAAAAACCGCAAAAATTGCAAGGAAAGCGACAGCAACCTGCAAAGGAAATATCTTTCTCGCCTAAAAAACAACAACAACTACCACCTGATCGAGATGATGATGTTCTTGATTATTTACAAGAAGCCGATTTAGAAGAACTGGATAAAGCAACTGGTTATAGCGGAAGTGGATTGCAAGATTCCAGTGAAAACGCTAGCGTTGGAAACTCAAAGAGTTTCTGTCCTGGTAGTGCTCTCAGTGATATATCACGATTAGAAGTTCTCATCGGAGGAAAACGAGCTGGAAATAACTCACCGGAAATAATTAATGAAGCAGCTGATATCTGTAGACGGTTATTTCAAGGCGGTATCATGGATATCAGCACATATCGAGATTTCATTGGCGAGTTAGTGGAAAGTGGGTATCATAGTGATTAATCACCGGGACTGAATTTATAATTGACAAATTTTTTTACAATTGAAAAATTGTTTCTGATTTCAAATAATGATCATACACTACAACCATGATAAACCAACCCCCGTCTATGTAGTTAATTCACGGTTTCCAGTTTATAGAGCATACTATGGTGATGGTTTAGGTAATACCATTGCTGGGTTATTTGCAAGAATGGCTCCAAAAGTGATGCCGTTAGCTAAACAATTATCTATGAAAGCAATTGATGTTATTCGTGATAAGGGTATTAGTGCTGTTGGAGATCTTGCCGGAAAAGCGTTTTCAGCTGCGAAGAATAAAATAACATCATTAGTGAAATAACGGAGAAAGAAACCGTTACCGTCTGCAGCGGAAATGCCTGCAAGTGTTAGTAAAATTATAAATAACGCAGTAGATGAAAAACTAGCGTCGTTGATAACCCCCGACCAAAGCAATATTGCAAATATGATAGCAGGAAGTGGCTTTAAAAAACTACGACGATGAAATCCTACGATTCTTTTACGATGAAAATCGTTTACGATTTCACGATTTAGACTCTGATAAATAGAATAAAATGTTCAAAAAGTCACCTGATCCAGCGTTTGATATAGACGCCCCAGTTGGCAAGGATGATTCTGTACGCGATTATCAATATTACGCCTATCATGCAATAGACTCAAATAGTCGATCAAGAATTGAACTTCAAGTTCATGATACCAGTAAGTATTTTCTACCCGCTGAAGCGTTTATTGAAGTAGAAGGAGAACTTGTAACAGCTGCTGATACTACTGCTGTACCAGCACCGTATCCAGCTGGTACTCAAGTCAGTTTTGTCAATAATGGTATTATGGCGTTATTTGAGAGTGCAATATACCTCATCGATGGAAAAGAAATCGAGTCTATAGATCGCGATGTTGATGTTGCTACAACAATAATCGGGTTAGCGAGATATTCTGATGATTATACAAGATCGGCGGGACCTTCTATGATGTTTGCAAAGGATGTTAAAAATACCGCTGGAGGAAATCAGTTTATTATAAGACGACCACAGAATAATGCTGGTAATGCTAATGTTGATGTCCAGAATATGATTATAAATGCTGGTCCTAATTTCAATCTAGGAGCTGCAACACTTATGTTAATGTTGGGAGGAGCGCGTAAATCATTTTCATGCGCGATTCCACTGCATCATATATTTGGATTCTGTAGAAACGTCCGAAAAGTTATCTACGGGGCGAAGCACACAGTATCGCTTGTACGAAAGAGTGATGATAATGACGCAATTTGGAGGATTCCAGCAAACCCAGCTGCAGATCATATAAATGATGATGCCGGTAAAGTCATTTTAACAAAACTATCATTGTGGATGCCAGTGTTGACTCCATCCATCACCGCAGAAGAACGATTACTATCATTTATGGACCAAGGAGGAAAATCATTACTAAGTTGGCTAACCGTGAGTACAGATGTTAAACAATCAAATATCAACGGGTTATTCACGTGGAACCTAGCATCAAAACAAGGTGTTGCTGCGCCACGTCATACATGTATTGCGTTACAGGATAACACACGAGTTGGCGATCAACGTTTCAGTCATATGATATTTGATCAATTAGGTGTTAAAGACGTCTCACTGAGAATAAACGGCCAGCAGTAACCATCTGAAGATGTACAACTTGATTACAGTCAAAATCATATTGCTCGCGTGTATCATAGGTTGTTGTCGTTTATGGCACGCGATCAAAATGTCGATACTGGTCTGCAAATATCACAATTGGATTTTAAGAATCTGTAACCGATCTATTACTTTTCGCTGGAACATCTCGATTTAACAAGACAATCCGTCGTTGATATACATTTTAGACCTAATGTGCTTCGTGGTGCTATTGCTAATTATAGAGCAGTTGCTGTCATTCTGTGATAAATCAATGCTACTCGAAGGTGTTGGTGGAAGAATGAGAGTGGTAGATGCGCCAGTAGAAAATATGTAATCGAAACTTTATAGCAATTAGATCAATCTGTAATTGTATAATGTCGTATAGTAATATCAATGTGTCTTTGACACCTGGTCAATTAAAAAAATTACAATCCAAATCAGCTAAGCAATGTGGAACCACAATCACGCTGAAACCCAATCAAATGACTGGCGGTGCAAATAAATTATCGCTGACAACTCGTCAAGTAAAACATTTCAATGATGTACTTGTAGCAAAAAAGGTGTTCAGATTACTCTCTCTCTCTCTCTGCGGCTGATATAAAAAATATGATTAAAACAGGCGGTATATTCCCGTTGTTAGCTGCGATTCCAGCGTTGATTGCGGCAGCAGCCCCAGCAGTTGCAAAAGCGGCAGCGTTAGGAGCTGTTGGTACCGCGGCAGGAATGGCACTAAAAAAGGCAACTGGGCAGGGTTATAAAAAAAGGGGAAAGGGTCTAAGACTACCAGGAACCCCGTATTCGTGGTACAGCGGAAAAAGCCTGAGACTAGTACCGGTTTATTAACTCAAAAATCTTCGATTGGAAATCCTTCGGATTTCACGCCAATGTCCAATTTTGATTTACTCGATGCTGCTAAAAAAACTCGCCATAAAAAATTTCAGAGGTATCTTTATGAAAGATCAATTACCGGCACAACCTAATCACGTTGAAACCGGTATCATTAATCTCGATAACAGCACCGGACCTGGAACTCACTGGGTTGCATACGCTATTGATCCACGTGGGATTGTCTATTTTGATTCATATGGATTAGCCCCGCCAAAAGAGTTTATGAGTTATATAAAAACTTTTCCAATGAAGACTTGGTATTCAACGCTACCAACACAACAAATGAATGACCCACCAATATGTGGCAGCGAAGTATTAAATGGCAATGACGCTATTTCTAACTATTTGGGTAACCCAAGGGGAAAACCACCACACATTGTCGTAAATGAATACACCAGCAATCGCTTTTTAGAGAGAGAGAGAGAGTTTTACAATAACATGATTGATATTTGGGGAAGACCTCTATCAGCGCTGACGAAACCCGGTGCCGATGGCACTGCAACCGGTGATATAAAAAACTAATCGAAGATGAAATAGCTGAGACGTTGAATTTATCAAGTGTTGATCCCGGGGAAATAGTTGTATTTCAAGATCGTCAGGGTAAATTGAAAACGAGTAATATTTCTCTGGATGATATTTTGGTTAAACAACAAAACGCAATCGAGGATACTATCGCGTTATTTTCCGATCAGGGTAAACTCAAACCGGGTGTACTCTTCTCGACTATTACAGATGGACTAGAAATTACTCTCAAAAATTTTGAGTTGGAACTAACAACACTTCAATCTGAAATTAAAGAACACGGAAAACAGTTTTCAATTTTTCGTAGAAACATCGTGGATACATTTCTTGGAACTACATTCGATAAACTCGACATAAAACTCCCGGATATCAAAAAATTCATCGATGAGACGAAAAACTTCATCGAAGCCATCAAAACTTATTTTCCGAGGATGATAACAATCATTGAAAAAGCAAAATGTCCTCATGAGAAAACCAATAACGTAGTATACACGATCCAACACGGATCATTTGCGTGGACACCCACAAACAACAAATTAGACATCACTGCAACCGTTAAGGGTATTTATCGATTAACACTAGTGACAACGACTCAATTTAATATTTCATCGTCAAGTTCATCTGGGGTCAACAATACGATTTCAACGATCATCGACAAGGATACAACGGAAAAGTTCACGATAACAACAACGTGGTATGTGGAATTTGTAGCGGATTTAAGTAAATAACTAAATTGAAAGGAAAATCCTTCAAATTTCACAATTGAAAACGCTAGCGTTTTTAAAATAAAAATGATTTCATCAACGCAATGTCGCTATTATCAGGTCAGAGAATTTCAAACTAGACTCAAAACCCTTGCCAAGGAGTATCAAATAAAAATAACAAAATACCGACGAAGAATCACCGCAATTGATTTTACTATGTACTCGGTGTCAAGCGTTCTCGCTGGCGCCGGAATAATACTTGCATCGATTACAATGATTGCTCCGGTCGTAGTTCCAATTTGCATTTCTGCGGCGGCTACAATCGCGGGTATATCAACCGGGATAACAAAAGAGTAAACTGCAAGATTACTTAATTCAATTTCATGTTGTATCAACCGCATACTCGCAATTATCCTCGATGATATCGTCGTCACTTTATAAAACAATTATATCAGATAGTGAGTTCTCAGCGATGGTCAGTATTTATGATTCAGCGATATCAAAATTAGAAATACAACAACAGTATAATAACAATGACAACACCGATGGAATTACTTCAACAAATAGTGGAGAACACAAACCCGAAAACCAGCATGATCTCAATAACCTCAACGGTATCAGATACTGAGTTCTCAGTGATGGTCAGTATTTATGATTCCGCGATGTCAAAATTAGAGCGACAACATGAGTATAATAGCAAATGACAACACCGATAGAATTACTTCAACAAATAGTGGAGAACACGAACCCAGTACAAACAAGCATGATATCAATAACATCAACGAATCCTGAATTCAGTGTGAATTCCCCTAGCCCAGTCCCCGTGAAGGAGATAGCGCTAGCAAAACTACGAGTGTATCACAGTTGGCCCAATATCAGATCGGTAGCATTTGGTGGTGAACAACCCAATAATTCACTGGTATTTGCGAATAAGAATAAACCCGATGGAACTCCAGACTGGAATGTTGTTTCGATACCAACCGGATCATATCAAATTGAACAAATCAATAATGAATTTAAGCGTAGAATAAAATCCATTACTGGAACAGAATCGAAAATCGCTATAACGGTTCATGAGCCGACGCTATCATCCGCAATTGAAATAAGCACAGAAGGATACGTCGTAGATATCTATCAGAGTTCTATTAGAACCGTACTAGGATGGCCTGAATTACCACCCCGAGCAAAACTCGTTGATATACCCGAACCACAAAAAACTGATTATATCACCGACAGAATAAAATCTGATAATCCAATAAAAAGTTATATAGATCACCAAATCACTAAAGATTTTTTTGGTCTCGTATACCAACCAACTGGGAAAGAGGCGGGGGTAGAATAGAGGGATATCATGTTGTTAACGAACCTAAAATTATTGAAAATTTCACAGAAATGAATAATGATTTTTCACTGTTGTTAATATCTCTTAAATCCGGCTCTCTCACCCGAGATGAATTTATCAGCGTCGTAGAAACATGCAATAAAATTATCGACGATATGGAAACATTTAATTTGAAAATTATTCAGGATATATTAGATGACGATAATCCCCTATCGAGAACAACATTTGCAACAAACTACGAAATCCCCGTCAAGGATATTCCAACAGTCAAACTACCAGGATATAACGTACCAGAACTAAAAAAACTTCTCAGTGATGCCATCGATGTTGGTTTCAAAATAATTCATGATGCATGGAAAAAAACAACATCATCGGAAATAAAAATCCTCAAACATAATAATGACCCAGACGGTGGTGGCAGACATATCGCTCCGTTCAACGTGAATATATCCTCAGTGATTGCGCTCAATTTAGTATGTGGTGTTATCGAAGGAAGCTATCAAATTAATCTCGAACGATCAAATCAAGCTCAGCAAGGATATATTCTATATTCATTTGCACCAATAGCCCCTCCAGCATTTTTAATAATTGAGTCTCCGGTTAATCCAGTCTATATGCGGTGTCATAATGATTCGCTAACAAGAATTAATTTCAAACTCACTGACCAGTCCAATAATCTGATTGATCTCCAAGATGAGGTTTTACAAATTAGTCTGTTTGTGAAATCGTAGTGATTTTCATCGTAAAAAAATTATTAACCCAGAACTGAAAGTTCCAGCAGCAGAGGGGGTGAACAGCAAACTAAATGACAACATCGTTGTAATATTATTTTTTTTTTCATTATTAACGACGACCGCTTATAAAACGTCGCCTTGGAACGTTGTAGTGTCGCAGCCCCTGTGTTTGTGACAACTAAATTGGCACTATCATCGTAAGATTTTTTTTTTGTTTCGGTTTTAAACCAAATCGCTTACGAAATATTTGTCTAAAAAGTTGGTCTGTTCACCCCCTCTGCTGCTTTTCCATTGAAGTTTGTTTAGTTGAAACTGTTGTGGAATAATCTGTTATTTACTTTAACTAGGTTGCATCAGAAAACAAAACACAATGATACATCAATAACGGAAGTACTATAATCTCCTTATCTTGCTCATTAATTCGTCTACATTTTCTTGGAATATAGTGAATTAGCTATAAGAATCAATAAACCAAGACCATCTTCCTAACATTAACAACCTTTAAAATATCAATATTGATGACGTTTTATTTTTCTGGGTATATTCGTAATTCAAGTCATGTCGATTGGAATTTAAGTGCAAATATCCTTTCCTAACGGTGTCTCTTTGCTTCGATATGATATTCGAAACAAAATATCGTACATTCTGCTTTGGCCTGAATCCTATTCTTCATTTGTAAGCAAAACTCTAGGAATAACAGAGACAAATCTTAAAATTCTTTCGGACGCAGAGTTAACTGTCCTAAATACCTCAATTGTGATCAAGTAAACTATTTATAATTACACACAAGTGGTAGCAGGCTGCGTTCCCAACAGTAGGTGTCTTTTCCAGAGAACGAACAAAACATTCAATCGCGTTTCTCAATCTGCCCGATTTTAAGTTGCATAATCCTAGTAGATTCAGAGCTCTGTGTTCCTCAAAATGTCCTTCCACGTTCTTCAGGGCATTACTTAGCTGTATTAGTGCTTCTTCAAGGTCTGTTCTACTTTTTAAAGCGTGTGTTATTTCAAAACGAAGATACTGAGCGTACACCAATGGATGTATCATACAAAAGTTACAGTTCATATTATTGCCCAGCAATGCGCATTCATACTGAAGTCCTGGTGGTACACAAGAAACATCGGTGAACTTGAAAATCATATCAGAAGAAATGATTGATCTGGTAATCTTAAAATTATTTTCTATCGTTTCCATTGCATTCCCTGTCACAGTTGAAATACATGATGATTTTCCATTATTTGTGCCGTAGAATACAACTCTATTTCTAGAGAAAGTTTCACTTAAACTAGTTTTGGCTTCTTCTATATAACCGGAAATAAAAAGAAATGTGGCTATATACAGATGTCCACACAGTTCGTCCATGATAACGCCATGTTTAAAAAAAATATTTGCGTACGAAAACAGTTCTGCTTTCATTGATTCATTAGTGGAAACGCAAATATTAGCAAGTATAGCCATTCCTACTCGTACACCAAGAAAGCTTTTCGTAGATTCGATCAGATGACTGTCGATATCTGTAGGAAGTTCGTCGAGAGCTTTCATCGTGTCCAGTAAGGCTTGGACCGACGTTGGTAACAGAACAATTATCATTTTTGTATCTCTGCTGCAAACGATCTTTCGAACTATATCTATGTGAGAGAAGAAAATTGGGTTGTCTGGTACCAGTTTCTGGTTTGTATCCATAAAGGAGAGCAGGTCTTTGCCAGAAAGAGGCCATAATCGAAAATATTTCTCAGCTGCGCACAGTCCTTCTACATTGCATTCCAAGATGAAAGGTATCAGACTTTCAATAATCTCAGAAATTTTGCACATTGTGTTCTTATTCTCCTCTTCATCCTCGAACTTGGCAAAGAGTAAGTTTCTTTTTCTGAGAAAAAAATGTGGGAGGAACCTGGAGCTAATACTTTCTTGCAACCGTATCAAGCATCGACGTATGCATTCTACTAGATTTGGTGGCGTGAATATATTCAAACCTTCCTCTTCAGAAATCCAGAAAATTATCGTTTTCAGGCAGAAGGAACTTAATTCATCTGGAGCGAAGTGATTTAGGTAATTCTTCTTCAAACATTTCAAGATGATGTAGCATTGAATTTGACAATCATTAAAACTCCATATAAGTTCTCTCTCTGCGGGTACAAATGCAAATCGCCACTCAAGATGATTCGTCCTTGATTCCGGGTCCCCGACAGGCAGTACATAACACGGCATCGTTCGGATAGCTTCAATCATTTCTTCACTTGGCCAGCTTTTCTCTCGCTTTCTCTCAATCAATTCCTCTGCTTCCAAAGGCCAGGTGACGCACTTTATAGCGAAAGCTATATCAGACTCTAGTTCATTATTGTATGACATTGTTGCGCATGGGCCGTGGCCATAAACATACAGATGTGTAATCCCCAAGGAAGAATACTTATCCGTGTCCTTCATTAAACTGAGATAAAAGCACCGAAACTTCTCGCTAGATAAATACCATTCATTGTTTTCTACCTGGAACAAAGATTCTTCAACAGATTTCCGAATCGTCTCTTTCATTTCCTCTGGAACATCGCTTACTTGATTTTTCTTCATTAGAACAAGCTTTGTGTATCCAGGCCTTATGTTGGATGTTTCCAGAAGAAAAACGTATCCTGAATGGACGTCAAGTTCCTTTTTTCCTCTGGCAGCTGTAATACCATGCATTATCCGCATATGATATACGTCGCTCCCCTTAATCTTTGATCCTTCAAATAAACTTCCAGTGCATAAAATGACCTGACCGTGAAGATATTTATGGATTACTTCCAAGATATAACTCCATGATCGTAGGGTTCTAAGACCAGTCTGGCTCACACTATCTAATCCCAGGACTCGACTCAGCTGTTCGGAAAACCTCTTTAACGGCTTACACTCTGCCATCCCGAGAGAACGTATTCTAGATGCAACGCTCAACTGTAACATAAAAGATTCTCTTTTTCTTATAAGTGCAGTTTCGATTTATAAGGAATAAATTATAATTTTGTTACCATGAAAAACACCAATCTTATGGTACATTGCATAGATGGAATTATAAAAAGGTTTTGGGATTGAAATATCTAGACTAATTAAAATTTGTGCTTAATCGTCTTTTCACTGAAATTCTTGTGGTTCTCGTCAAAAGCTATCAAACTGACCAATAATCTTGTAATTGTGATAAAATCAACGCTTGGATAAATTGTGTTGATATTAAGACATAATTGCAATTCAGGTAGCTGGGAGAGGAAAGTAATATTTCCATTGGTCAGAATGTTACCACGTGATCAAAATGAATTGCGTTCATTTCAGTATGAACTGTAAGGAGAACTACTTTTCTAAAAACAACCACGTCTATAAATAGGGTCAAGTGTACAGCAGAAGATAAACACTGCTAGTGAAGGCAGACACAAAGTAAACAGTAAAGGAAAAGAACCATTTTTACAATTTGTTTAAAAGTAATTGAATAAATTTAGTGTAAAAGATCAAAGCAACAGATATTTCTAATCTTTTATGAATAAAATCATTTTTTCTTTGATGAAATTTGTGAAAAGTATGGATAAACACGTTTTAAGTGCACTGAGTCAAGGTCGCCGGAATTGTGGCTATTCAACATTAACACTAAAATGTCAGAATTTGGAGATTTTACATTAACTTTGCCTTATCACGCATAATGATATTGAAAAGTTTTATCCATCGATATTTGACGAGCCTTTTGAATTGGAAGAAGTGTTGCAAAGCAATTTAACATTTAGTTTGAATGAATCAACACCAGTACAGTTCCCAGTTGATCAACCGATTGACCACAAACCAAAGCGGTTCAAATCACTAAACGAGGAAGATCTCTTAAATATATCAGAACAGCGGTACTCTAAATCTACCAAGAAAAACACTAAAAGGGGCTACGACATTTTGCCAGGTAGATTTATTCATTCATTCAATAAACATAACAAATTAACTATGATAATAATAACCAGTATACTGGACTGTTCATTAAAGAAAGCTAAATAATATTGCTTGATACTGAAATTGCTCTACATCTTTTATTTTATTAAATTATATTTTATAAAAAAGCAATACAAATCTTTATTTTTATGCTATAATGAAAAACCAATAACATCATTATAAAAATGAGACTTAAATTGTTTTGAAGTGAATAAAATGTAGTTCATCTTTCAACTCATATTTATGAAATCTTAAAATATGTATTTAAAAAAATTTATATAAATACGAATTAAGGAAATATGCATGAATGATTCTTCCCAAAGATCTAAATATTTCAAATGTAAAAAATATTTATATTACCAAGCTGAAAAAACATGAATTTCAGAATAGTGCAAAGAGAAGAATATGGAGGTAGATTTGACAACAGTTGATTCTGCACATTTGGGACAAAAGTTAGCAATATTTTATGCCGAAGCAGCCGCAAAGGTCACCACAGCACGAAACAGGATGTTTCCTGAAGCCCAAGCTGAGGAATACCATAAAAACACTTTTAAAAATGTCAGAGCTGCTATTAATCGCTACATTCAGATTGAATGTGGTCGTTCCATTATTATTGTTACAGACCCTGAGTTTAAAAAAAGCAAATAACATGTTAAATGGAAAATTAAAACTAAACACAAAGACTGGATTATCAAGATCAACTCAACACAAACCAATTATTCCTCCATCGGACATGTATGTTACCAATTAGTACCTGATGTAAGATAATCCTATCACACTCTGATACAGGGTTTGGTTATACCTCTCCATCCACTATGTTACAGGTAGATTAGAATTACCAAAGCCATCTGACACCTACCAGTTTTGAAATCCGATTTGATGAAACAGGGGCTGAATATGTTATTTTGACCCATCAAACTATGCAAAAAAATTCATCAGGGAGACTTAAATGCTAAGGAGGAAATTTCTGACATAAGAATGTATGCAACTGGTAGTCAAAACTGCCCAGTCAGGTCAGTAAAATACTACCTCACACACACACACACATTAATGCAAGAGGTGGTTCACATTTTTGTCACATTGATAATAATGCTTTTGAAAATCCCCAATTTTGTCAAACATGGTACAGAACAAAATGTGTTGGACACAGACAATTTAGCAATTTTATGCCAGACATATGCAAAAGTGCCCATATATCTGCAAGATATACTGCTCACTCTTCGTGCCAAACCTTTGAATGCAATGACAGATGCCAACCTTCATGCTTGGCACATTTTGTGTCTGTCTGACCACTCCAATTAACTATCCTTGAAAACATACACAAAGCCCAGCACTCAACATAAACAACAAATGAGTAACATTCTTTCAAATGTATGTTCAAATGTAGTATTGTCTGCTCAAGAAACGTCTGCAGTACTATCTCATGCATCTATAAATGTTCAAATCACCCCAACAAACTCCAGCAGTACGACTCTAGGGAATGTTAAACAACCCATACAAACTCAAGCGGTACAAACCAATTAGATGTTACTGAATCTACTCAAAATCCCCTACAGGCACTATTACATAATACAATGAACTCTATGACAAGTTACATTACACAATCCACCTGTCATTTCAATAACTGCACCTTCCAGTTTAGTTTAAACTGAAACAAGTAAGTGTAAATAAATTAAGGAAATATGTGATTTCCAAGTAAATTGTCAATTAAAACTATCCAGACTAACATGTTATTTGCTTTTTTATAGTAGTAAATACATGAATGTGTCATACAGTTTTTCGTTACCTTTAACTACCAGCTACTTGGATTGAATGTATGTGATTTTAAAGTAAAGTGCCCATGTAAACTATCCATATTAACATGTTATTTTCCTTTTTAAAGTAGTAAATACATGAATGTGTCACTGTCATACAGTTTTTCATTACTACTTAGAATGCTGTATTGTCATTAGTATTGCACTACTCAGTATAATTCAAAAAGTGTGTAAACAATAAACACAAATTTCACAAATTAAATTGTCTTACTGTTTTTAAATCTGTCAATTTGTGTGTCTGTCTGTTTACATTCTACACTGTCACAAATGTGATGAGAGGAATCTGGTTATGAACCATTGTCACTAAACTTATGGAATAACTAGAGGGATAAAAATAAAATAAGTACTTAATTATTTTAGAACTGTGAGTGTACGTGTATGTTTGAGCCAACAAAACTGATCACATACTTTCTATAACCAAGCTTGGTACACCTACATGTATTAGTACAGACTGTTTATAACACGAAAACAGGTTTTAAAGAACGAAATTAGATTACTCACTTGTCATAACAGTGATGAATATGCCGATTAACATTAGGTCAATCTATAAAGGCACACATTCTTATAGCCATGACATCGTGACTTTAAATATTAAGCTTCCACTTTTAATACACGTGTCCATTATGATAAAATATTTAAAATGTTCACATTCCTTCCATGGGAACCAATGGTTGACGGTCTGACAAGCAGGATAATCCCAAGCGCTATAAATATCTATAGTCTGTGTCTACATTCCCGTTTGTTTGTAACCCCACCCACCCACCCCGCTCCCGATTTCAGTGGGAAAAAAAATAAACAAGATAAAAAGTCAATAAATCTTACTCAATTCATTCATTGATTTATAATTTCTAAGCGCCGATTGCGACCAGGGTGTTCATAACACCTTTATCGTCTGCGCGTCTCATGCTTAAAGCAAGTTTTCATTACAACCATGGCCATCCTCGAGATCAAATTCTAGTTCCTGGACAAGTCCATTTTTAGCAAATGCGCGGATGCATAAATACGCATGTTGGTACATAGAAGGTAGATTTTATAGGTGGCAAAGGGATATAACTCTTAACCTTACCGTAATTGACGGAAGTATCCAGGAGTAACCAAATAGGAGTAATGACGTCACTCTATTTGCGGAAAAAATACTAGCCCAAATTGCGTGCAATACAGTGTCGTGTTTGTATGCACGGCAGTAGTCATCGACCTAGTCTAACCACCAAAGCATAAGCACTTGTCACCGTAATGTATCATATTTACTCAACATTTTCTCTAATATTTTACACATTTTCTCCAAATTATTTGATCAATCATCCTCATGTGTCCTAATCTTTTTTCTAAAGAAAAATCAAAACTGATATGTTTGTAAGGTCCATGGTTAACTTTCACAAATAACTAAAAGAGAATGGGAATAACAATGCATGTATTTGTAGTGTTATCCTTATTAAATTTTTTATTGTACGCTTAAGCTATGCCCATGATTGTATGTTATAAATAAATGCTGACAGCTAACTAATGTCCATAATTAGAGTTAATAAGTCTCTTGGAATCTAATGAGATTAAAGTTGTTTTATTGGAATTAGAAAATTATTTATTTCCATTTTATATTGGAATTACTATACTATTCATCGTCATTTTGGATTACTACATTCCTTTGTGTGAACTCATTCAAAGAAAGTCTGGACGCAGCCGTTAACATATCAGGACATTCAAGACTATTGGTATATCAGGACATTCAAGACTAATGGTATATAAGGACATTCAAGACCACTGCTATATCAGGACATTCAAGACTATTGGTATATCAGGACATTCCAAACATTGGAATTCAATCACAACATTCAGTATTTTTGGACATGTGATAGAACAATTATATGGTACTTAATTCAAAGTATTTACGCATTTTCTCTTGAATTCCATCTCTAATTTAATTGTACATAAACGATTAGGTTTGCTTGTTATCTGTTATATATTTTAAGAAAAAGAGTCATATCATACGCAAAACAAACAAATATATATATATATATATATGTATATATATATATATATATATATATATATATATATATATATATATATATATATATATATATATATATATATATATATATATATATTATAACCCTGATACTATTATGTCGTGTTTAATTTCTTAAATAGATATCACATAATATTATATGTGTATATGTGTACAGATCAGTTGCATGTACGAGTCACTCGGTGGTTAGCGTAACCGTTTCATGACCAAATGAGCTTGAGGTCGAGTCCCATCACATTGTCAGCTGAGTCAAATTATGTGGTCTTTCTTTATACAAGACACATCGTTCCCATTCCCTCGACACTAAATATAGTCCCGTGTGTTACTGGAGCATCGGAAAACGAAAAACACAAGAATAGAAATTAAGTTCTACAGAACATTTTTGAGTTAATATTCAGATTTGACTACACGTTACTGTTGCACGCTAGCTGGCAATGCACCTGAAATAGTAACAATTCATCAGTTTTAATCTGATATTTAATGTAGGTCGCACTACCTTATATACGAAAAGAGAGAGAGAGAGAGAGAGAGAGAGAGATAACAGTGATTCATTTTCTGCTATATTCTAGCTTGAGTGAACGTATTTGAATACTTTGCAAAGGAGATATGTCAAGTTTATACATCAGCTATAATGGTATCATATCTATCTTTAATTCACGCTTACCTTGTTTAGCAAAGTACATTCAGTATATTTGGTGCTTTGCTAGCTCCCAGTGACAGTTGTAGCAGCAGAGAGGGTGAACCCTACAACGTTTTCAGACAAAATTTTGATTGAAATCCTAAAACGAGCCTTCCTACGATCTCATTTTAACCAAAAAAAATGTCTCAGGGGTAAACCCTACAACGTTTTCAGACAAAAAATTGATTGAAATCTTAATGAGCTTTCCCTACGAAATCTCATTTTAACTAAAAAAAATGAAAACGGAGATTTTACGATTTTTTAATCAATTTTGGTCGCAACGATGTGGTCATCCACCCTCTCTGCTGCTTAGTGATTTCATCACTGGGTTAACAAAAATAATAAATGATTTCAACCGAATATTTGATCGAGTCCGATACGATATCGTGTCCGAGGATCATGTAAATTTATTGTTGCGAATCCGTGTGGTTTTGACTGAGCATGACTAAAGAAGTTTTTAAATTGATTGAAGTCCATATCAGAACACCATGTCTGCCAAATATTTCTAAGAGTATGAGTATCAACTCCGTTGAATACAGAAAGAATATTGCAGTTATCTCTGATGACTTTTGGAACCTGAGTGTAGCGTTGAGTGACATATATCACGTCAGTGTTTTTGTGACGCCCACGGGAAAATATTCTAGCAGGATTTTTTTGTTTATCCAACATTATATCGTCGTATACGACTAAATTGTTAATATCTCCATCAATATCATCAATACTCGGTGCTTCATCGATATCGGTTATAAAATCAATGGCGTTCTCACCCTTAATTTCTGATGCATTCTCGTTAAAATCCTTTAACACTTCATAACATCGTTGATCATCTACGCTAGGGGCAATTAAATACAACTTATCCCACTTCATCCATCTCATTATTAAATTGAGCAACAATTGCGTTTTACCGGATCCAGATGGCCCGATTATAATCATCCGGATAGAGTTTGGTAGCGCTGCATGATGCTTAATTGGTTCTCTTGTTTTAGTCGCTGAAAAATCAATTATATCCATATTTCTATACATAAATTATGGATCTATATTGTGTGAAGTGTAAAACGCGTACTGGCACAGATGATGTGACGACGATTACAACAAAAAATAACCGATCAGCGCTTTCTGGTAAATGCGTACAATGTAGTACAAAGAAATTTAGATTTGTTTCTAAACCCAAGGAACCTTTAAAAAAAACGAGGAGGTGATATCGCAGCCAAATTAGCAAAACTCCCTGGAACCCCATGGGCAAAATACCCCGGAGAAAAGCACCTTCCAGGATATAGCTACTGTGGACCGGGAACCAGACTTGATATCAGACTCAATAATCAAAATCAACCCAACCCCGGTGAAGAACCAATAAACGCCATTGATAAGGCCTGTCACCTTCATGATGTTGCTTATAAAAGCAGCAATCTGCAACACAGGCATCTAGCAGATGTGAAATTAATTCATGCGTTAAATGCTATTCCTGATAAATCCTTCAAAGAAAAATTGTCTTCATTTTTGATAAAATCGGCTATGAAAAGTAAATTGATGTTAGGTGCTGGTAATTAATAATATGGAATCAATTTATTATTCTCCGAGGGGATACTGGAGGGGTAACGCTGCAATCAATAAACTCGCTAGTGCTGCAAAAGTGAAAAAAACCACTGCGGTTAATTGGTTATCCAAACAGGCACTATGGCAAATTTATCTACCACCGCCTAAACAAATTCAATTCTCGCATTTTGATGTGACCGCTCCTAATGAAGTTCATCAGGCTGATATATTATTTCTGCCACATGATCGTGGTTACAAATATGCGTTAACCGTAGTTGATATTGCAAGTCGATACAAAGAAGCAGAACCGTTAAAAACAAAATCAGCCACTGAAGTCGCTTCTGCATTTGAAAGGATTTATCGACGAGGTCCTCTGCACTGGCCAAATCTATTGCAGGTTGATCCTGGCAAGGAATTTCAGGGTGCAGTGTTATCTACAATGAAACATCATAATGTCACCATACGACGAGGGCATACTGCGCTACATCGCGATCAGGCCATTGTAGAACGATTTAATCGGACGATTGCTGAGCGGTTATTTGGATATCAATACGCAAAAGAATTCATTCAAGAAAAGCGATCCAGTGAATGGGTTAAAAGATTACCATCTGTGATTACTGCACTGAATAACGAGATTACTAGAACAATCAACATGAAACCTATCAACGCGATTAAAAAGAAGTCAATACCCGTACAACCACAAAAAGATTTCAAAGAACCAATTCTTGGTAGTAGTGTCATTGTGAGGTACTTGTACGAACCAGGAGAGCTTGAAGGGGGTAGAAAAAGGGCTACTGATCCTATTTGGAGCGTCACTACGCATAAGATATCATCTAGTATAACACGATCAACTGGTAGACCTCCAGTCTATAAACTGGATTCAACTGCCCCTCAGCGGGGTTTTACTCGACAACAACTACAAGTGATTCCCGAGGATACTCAATTGCCACCGCATGGTCTTAACTAGCACCGTTGCGTCTATTGCACTCAAGACAAGTCAACATCACATTATTTCTGACATGACCGAGATTGTTATTTTTTCTGTCTACGGTGAATTGGCGAGGATCCTTATCCGAATACTGCCAACGCATTATACAATTGCAACTCGCGCAGTGATTATTCTGTTGTTTCTTCAAAGTGATTATTAATTCAGCATCAATATCAAATTCTCGTTGTTTTTTTTTTGTCCTGTTGTTTGTAACCGGAGAGTTTTTTATTAATGATGCTAACATCAATATCACTTATTGTTGTGTCATTATCATCGAAAACAACTCTTCGAAGTTGATTTATGTTTCGTACTCTGGATACTGCGAGATCCACTAAATTTGACCATTCGATGTGATTATCCACCATCCAAACAATTGTATTCGATATAGTCAATCCCTGTGAAGAGTGTATTGTTGCTGCGTATCCTAGCGTCCACGGGGATTTATTAGCACGCAATGCATCTTCAACGACATTGATATCAACCAGCACAATATCATTTAATACGAGAATTTGTTTTTCACTCTGTCCTGGAATATCAACTTCAATATTCTGTTTTCGTGTATCCGATGGCCTATAACAAAGGGGTACTGGAAGCGTTGCAAATTTTTCTTTATGCAATTCAAATAACTTCATCTAAAGTGTATCCCTGACTATTTTTCTACTTGCAATGATCAAATCGTTTGGTCTCCACGCTTCCCAGAAATCATTCATTGGGGTTTCTGAAATCACTTCACGCGCTATTTCGCATTGGATTCTATCCGGTTGTAATCTAATTAGCGCTTTGAACTCGCGTAATCGTTCATCAAGTGATCTATAATCAGTGGTGATTTCTTCATAGTAGTCTACAAAACCCTTTAGCCATTCATGTGGAGATGCACCGACAAATGGTGGTGGTTGGCCGTGATCCCCGCACATGACGACTTTTGTGTTTTTGTTTAACAACCACTCAAGAAATGTTTTTAATACATCTAATGACACTATGACACTGTGCATATTTCATCCCAAATTATGATTTCAGGAATGAATTTATCACCCATACGCTCAGGAGTCCATTTGTCACCTTTCCATCGAAAAAAACTGTGATAAGTGCAAGCATTTACCCCTCGTTGTATCATCTCTCTGGCGAGTCTGTGAGTCGGTGTTAGCACAATCATGTTAGAAACGCTAGCGTTTCCACGACGAAATAATTCAATTGCACGAGTTGTCTTTCCTGACCCACCACAACCGTTTAAATAAACTGTCTTATATCTACATATTGGATCAGATACCGGTGGTGCATTAGAAAATTCTGATTGAATTTCAATACGGTTACAACAAAGATATTTATCATCCATGGCAACGTCTGCGGATTCACAATACTCATGTAGCATCTCCTTTTTAAATCGCCAACGCCCCCAATTTTCTTCGGGATCTGTGAATGCCGCTACAGCTGATTTGTACTTATTGTGTATATACATCGAATCAGTGGCCACTCTAACCGCGGTATTAGGAAATCTATTTATCATCGAAAATAGATTAATAGAAGCATAGGCTAGCATTGAACTTCTCAAATGTGTGTACTGGGAATTATATCCATCACAGTAGGTAACAACCGTACCTAATTTCTCACCATTGGATAGAAAAGCATCCTTACGGGATACAAGTTTTCCCTGTTTCATTAAATCCGTTACAATAAAATCGTATTCAGCGACATCTATGATCAACCGCGAAGAGTATTTTGCGTTGTCGTATCGTCCACCCTGGGTAAATTTACCGATTATTCTTCTTCCGAGATCTTTTGCTTGTTCTTTTTTAATTTCAAATAACTTCTTAGACCAATTTATGATTTCTTCTTCACTGAAATCTGGAAACTGTTTTCGTAGTTCGCTGATTATACGATCTAGATCGGGTTGTGGTAGCCAAACTTCTTTCTGAGCTCGATAGCATATAATAGCCTCGGAAACAATCAACGATATTAGCATACCACAATCAATCATATATCTCAATAGCACTATTGGCATCCAGTGTTTTTCAGATAGGTGTCTACCGAGCCAAACATAACTACACGGATGTAACCCTGTAGCGAATTCAAATGATATCACACGAGCGAATCCAGTTAAATCAAAATCAGGTAATGGTCCATTAATCGCAACACGAGTCATTTCATGCGTGGGGTGTCCAAATCGTTTGAAGTACTCAGCGCATTCCCCATACCCGAGAAAACTTCCGGGATAACACGCGGATATATCAATTGAAATCATACCATCACGTGAGTATTTCGTATTCCACAGTCCTCCATGACCAAATTCGACGCAACTCAATTTAACATCCTCGAGAAAATCATTTCGTGTTGGACGCCATGAGTTTTTTTCTCTTGCGAAGTGAGCTACCACTGATGGAATAGTAAAACTATCCGTGAGTAGTTTTTCATGGGAATTATCCGGTGAAAAATCACTAGCGATTTTTCTCATTCTGTTATCTAATTCTTCAATGCGATATAATTCACCATTTGGTTTTACAAATTGATCGAATTCTTCATTACTTCTAAGTAACCACACTGACACAGGATCATCCTTACACAACGCATGAATAGCATCGAATAATTTCTCTTCATAGAAAACATCCCCGACGAACTCCTTAGGGATATATTTCACGGTTCGTTCTCGTGGAAATATTGTTACCGCAGGTGTCCACGCGTGTTTGTTATGATCAATAATCTGAATTGGCGCTCCATTTTTGTTATATTTCGGTTCGTATAAAACCTCTCCGGTTATCGTCATAACGGTTATTGGGAATCGTAATGATGTTTCTAATTTAGCTATATCAGAAATCTTTGCACCATGCTGTTTCACTGTCAGTTCCCACTCGGTTATTTTCCTACGTCGCAGATCAGTTAGTTTATTTCCTCGGGATGCATTTGTGAAGTGTTCTATTATTCGTTCTGCTACACAATTAAGCCCTGACGAATATTTCATAGGAGCTAGTTTTGCGATATCGGGTTTATCATTTAACGGATATATCCCATAAACCATTGCTGTTACGGGATAAGATCTTTCGTAGTATGGTTTGTCAATGCCGGTTAGAATCCCTGGTTTGGAATCTCTACTCACAATGACAGCTTTTTTATTCTTGAGGATTGGTTCAAATTTATCCTTAATAATCCATTTGCCATCGACTTCGATAATGAATTTGATTCGGAAAAAATGTCTTTTTTCCCCAACACGTGAAATTATCACCTGCTTTTTCATCATTCATGGTAGCATCAACAACACCATCAATTCGAAATGTTGACCAACAATAAGATGCTCCATCACGCTTGAATTCATTAAAACAGTCTCTGATTTTACTAATCATGGCTTTATCAAGAATTGTATTCTTTGGTGTATTAGAAACTATATCGAGATTGAATTGAGCATCTTTCCAGGGGTAATCTCTCTTGGACGTTTTTTTTGGTTTATCGAGATTAAATCTAGGATTGATTTTCAATAATCTCTTAAACTCTTTCATGTTTCCGTCTCTTGGACGTTTTTTGGGTTTATCGAGATTAAATCTAGGATTGATTTTGTTACGTTTTTTTGGTTTATCGAGATTAAATCTAGGACTAATTTTTAATAATCTCTTAAACTCTTTCATGTTTCCGTCTCTTGGACGTTTTTTGGGTTTATCGAGATTAAATCTAGGATTGATTTTCAATAATCTCTTAAACTCTTTCATGTTTCCGTCTATTTGACGTTTGTTACGTTTTTTGGGTTTATCGAGATTAAATCTAGGATTGATTTTCAATAATCTCTTAAACTCCTTATCAGCATTGAATTCAGCATTTTTCGAAGGCAATCACTTGAACTCCCTCATGCTATACTAAAAACAAGTGTCTAAATGAAAGGTTTATGTATAATGAATCACTGCAATGGATCAGTCAATGAATTAGACAAATAGTATAGTATACTAATGAACCAGGAATTCAGACCACACCCAGTGAGTACAAATTATGAAGCATCCAGTGATGGTGTTGTAAGACACTGTAGACTGAAGAACCCAGTTGGGTGGGATAATGGTATGGGGTATTTGTTCTTTACTGTTGGAAAGAAGAAATATTACAATCATCGTTTCGTATTTGAATGTTTCAATGGATTGATCAAAAATGGTTTTGTTATCGATCACAAGGATTCTAATCCAAGGAACAATTCTTTATCAAATCTGCAAGCTATCACACAAAGTGAGAATTTGAAAAGAGGAGAGACTGGCATTTGCTCAAAAAAAGCGAGACCAGTAAAATCTTTGAATACAACAACTAACGAAGAAAATATATTTAAATCAATATATGAAGCCGGCAAGTATTTCAATATTTGTAGAGCCTCAGTACGATTCGTTGCAGAGGGGGTTTGTCGATCGGCTATTTCAAAAAGGACGGGACAAAAAATTCAATTTAGTTATGTCTAATGCGTCATATTTTTCATTTAGAAATATATCATTATTATAGAATAATGAATTCTGAAAACATGAATAGCATCATATCTGAGATTTCAAAATTGAAAAGTTGGGATATTGAACTATCAGATGGGTTAAATCCTGATCAAATCATGTCTGATTTTCAGGATATAGAATACGGAGTTAGCACTAACAAGTATATGCTACCAAAGAAGTATGCGCTCATCAAAAGAATTCAGAATTCTATTAAGGACTCTCTCGCATTTTCCAGTGACGTAAGTGTGTTCGCTCCGTTGTATACCATCGTAGAACGAATACGAAAAGAATTGGGGTACGAATACGAATTGAAAAAGGAAGTTAATTCTAAAGTTAGAAACCTACGGGCGTTAATTCAAGAAAATGAACAATTTTGATTGACCAACCATTTATCATTATTTGATTGTGACCGTCCCTCATAGAGATTTTGATTTTTTTTTTAGCATTTTTTGATTAAAACTGTTGAAATCAGTGAATAAAAAATTGATGGCTGGTTCGGATTGATCAAATGGAAAAGTGGGGAAAGTGTGATATTATTTATTTTTATAAGGATTTCCACACTTTCCCCATCAATGATAGAGATCTCAAAACACTTCCACGATGGTGTTAGGTCGGATTGAAAAAGTGTTTTGCAATTGAAAAATTGTTTCTGATTTCAAATAATGGTCAATGAAGCATTAACAACCCGATTGGCTCGTGAACGACTGGATGCAATCAGGAGATTTGTACCAATTCGTGACTCTGTACGGAATAAACTGCAACAACGACAACAAGCGCAGACTGACTTTTCTGTGTCAAGTGAACAACTGTTTACTCCGATAACAAGTGTGACCAAAGATGTGAAAAAGTTAACTGAAGCAGCGATATACGGAGATATTCCTGAGCGAGAACGAGTAAAGAAGGCGCCGCTGCTTGATACGCTTGAAAAGATAGCAGCAGAGACCGGACAAACACGCGCAGGGATACAACAGCTATCCAGTGATATAAAAACTCAGCGCGAGTATGAACGATTAGCTGCTATTGATGATTCTGCGCCTGAACCACAACCTGTTGATGTCGTCACCCCAAAAGGTACCCCCTTTATAGACAAACTCACCGAAGAAGCTATAACAGAAATCAAACAATATCAATTAATAAAACCCAACGATTATGCGGACTTTGGCGTTTTCGCTGCCCAAAAATATTATTCAAGGGAAGAGTTTTTAAAAGACGAGTATAAAAACAGTAGAATTAAACGAGACGACTGGGTAGATTGGTTATATAAAACGAATAAGGGGATTACTGGTAATTTGAAAAAGGATACAGTTGAGTATAGATCTGTTAAAGTAGGAGTTGATAGCTATGGTATACAAAAACAACAAAGTCGAGGCCGACAAAGGAAATTACTTGATGATAGTGAGGGCGCAACTGGTACAACTGAGGAAACAAGCGGAAAGGGATATTCGATTGGAAATCCAAAGGATGTCTTTGACTCTACCGCGACATGTCCTGGTAGTGTTATCAATGATATATCACGATTAGAAGTTCTTGTAGGAGGTTTCCGAGCTGGAAATAACTCACCGGAAATAATTAATGAAGCAGCTGATATCTGTAGACGATTATTTCAGGGTGGTATCATAGATATCAGCACATATCGAGATTTCATTGGTGAGTTAGTGGAGGATTATCACAGTGATTAATCACCGGGATTGAATAAAAACGCTAGCGTTTCCAATTGAAAAATTGTTTCTGATTTCAAATAATGATCATACACTACAATCATGATAAACCAACCCCCGTCTACGTAGTTAATTCACGGTTTCCGGTTTATACAGCATACTACGGAGATGGTTTAGGCAATACCATTGCAGGGTTATTTGCGAGAATGGCTCCAAAAGTGATGCCGTTGGCTAAACAACTAGGAATGAAAGCAATTGATGTTATTCGTGATAAGGGTATTGGTGCTGTTGGAGATCTTGCGGGAAAAGCGTTTTCAGCTGCGAAGAATAAAATAACATCATTAGTGAGACGAAAAAAGAAACCGTTACCGTCTACAGCGGAAATGCCTGCAAGTGTTAGTAGAATTATAAATAACGCAGTAGACGAAAAATTAGCGTCGATGGTGACTCCCTTGATAAATCAAGGGGACCAAAATAACATGATAGCAAACATGATAGCAGGAAGTGGCTTTAAAAAAACACGACGATGAAATGAAAAATCGCGATTTAGACTCTGATAAATAGAATAAAATGTTCAAAAGGTCACCTGATCCAGCATTTGATATGGATGCCCCAGTTGGCAAGAATGATTCTGTACGCGATTTCCAATTTTATTCTTATCACGCAGTACAACCAGATCTCCGATCGCGAATTGAACTTCAAGTTCATGATACCAGTGAATATTTTCTACCGTGTGAGGCATTTATTGAAGTAGAAGGAGAACTTGTAACAAATGTTTCAGCTGATACCCCATATGACAATAACGCAAATGTCCGAGTTGGTTTTGTTAATAACGGCATAATGGCGTTATTTGAAAGCGCTAGATATCTCATTGATAAAAAGAAATTGAATCCATTGACCGTGAAGTTGATGTGGCCACAACAATCATAGGGTTAGCGAGATATTCTGATGATTATACAAGATCAGCGGGTCCATCTATGATGTTTGCAAAGGATACCTCTGATAACGCTGATCACCTTCAATTCATTAAAGTGTTAACAGCAAGAGATAATGCAGAAGCCGATCAACAGGAAGCAGCTAATCCAGAACGTCGAACTAGACCCGGAGCTGCGTTTGATATTCTCGGAGGCGTTAATGGTAATCTCAATTTAGGATTTCCAACACGTGTAGCAACGTTGCATGGGCATCGTCGACGATTTTCATGTGCGATTCCACTGCATCATATATTTGGATTCTGTAGAAACGTCCGAAAAGTTATTTATGGAGCTAAACACACAGTAGCGCTTGTACGAAAGGGTACTGATGATGATGCAATCTGGCGTAATGCTGGGGTTGCTCCCGGTAAAGTCATTTTAACAAAACTATCATTGTGGATGCCAGTATTAACTCCATCAATCACAAAAGAACAGCGACTACTATCATTTATGGACCAAGGAGGAAAATCATTGTTGAGTTGGTTATCAGTGACCACGGATATTAAACAAGACAGTGTTGATGGTACATTCACATGGCACCTGGCATCAAAACAAGGTGTTTCAGCTCCACGTCATATATTCGTAGCGTTACAGAATAATGCGCGAGTTGGTAATCAAGAACGAAGCCATATGATATTTGATCAGTTAGGTGTTAATGAAGTCTCGCTGAGAATAAACGGACAGCAGGAACCATCCGAGGATATACAACTTGATTACGGTCAGAATCATATTGCACGTGTCTATCATAACCTGTTGTCATTTATGGCACGTGATCAAAATGTGGATACTGGTTTGCAAATATCGCAATTGGATTTTAAAAGCCTCTATCCGATTTATTACTTTTCACTTGAACATCTTGATTTAACAAGACAATCTGTCGTTGATATACACTTTAGAGCCCGTGTAACCCGTCCGACTGGTCCACCAGTTGGTGGGGTACCTCCTATCCTTATCCCGAATTATAGAGCGGTTGCTGTCATTCTCAGTGATAAATCAATGCTACTCGAAGGTGTTGATGGAAGAATGAGAGTGGTAGATGCACCAGTGGAAAATCTTTGATTGATTTTCTCGATTTTTCATTGAATTAGAATCAATCTATTATGTATAACATGTCATATAGTGTTATTAGTGTTGCGTTAACTCCCGGTCAATTAATAAAATTGCAATCGGAATCAGCTAAAAAATGTGGAACCACAATCACGTTGAAACCCAACCAAATGACTGGTGGTGCAAATAAACTATCGCTGACAACTCGTCAGGTGAAACATTTCAATGATGCACTTGCAGCCAAAAAAGGTGTTCAGATTACTCTCTCTGCGGCTGCTATCAAAAATATGATTAAAACAGGCGGTATATTTCCGTTGTTAGCTGCGATTCCAGCATTGATTGCAGCAGCAGCCCCAGCGGTGGCTAAAGCGGCAGCGTTAGGAGCCGTTGGTACTGCAGCAGGAATGGCACTAAAGAAGGCAACTGGGAAAGGATATAAAAGAAAGGGAAAGGGTCTAAGACTACCAGGAACCCCGTATTCGTGGTACAGCGGAAAGGGTCTAAGACTACCAGGAACGATTTATTAATTCAGGAACCTATGGTTCCTATGTCCAATTTTGATTTAATGGATGCTGCTAAAAAAACTCGCGATTAAAAACTTCAGAGGTGTCTTTATGAAAGATCAATTACCACATCAACCAAACAGCGTTGAAACCGGAATCATTAATTTAGATAACAGCACCGGACCTGGAACTCACTGGGTTGCATACGCTATTGATCCACGTGGGATTGTCTATTTTGATTCATATGGATTAGCCCCACCAAAAGAGTTTATGCGGTATATAAAAACCCTTCCAATGAAGACTTGGTATTCTACGCTACCAACACAAACGATGATTGACCCACCAATATGCGGCAGCGAAGTATTAAATGTCCTTGACGCTATTTCTAACTCCTTGAGTAACCCAAGCGGAAAACCACCACATGTTGTCGTTAATGAATACACTAGTAATCGCTGGAAATCGAAACGATTTTAGAGAGAGAAAGAGTTTTACAATAACATGATTGATATTTGGGGGAGATCTTTGAAACCCAAACCCGATGACACTGCACCACCTGATTCTGTCAAGGATGTAAAAAATTAATCAAAGATGAAATAGCTGAGACGTTGAACTTAACAAATGTTGATCCTAATGAAATAGTTGTATTTCAAGACAAACAGGGTAAATTGAAATCCAGTGATGTGTCATTGGATGATATTTTAGTTAAACAACGAAACGCAATCGAGAATACTATCGCGTTATTTTCGGATCAGGGTAAATTGAAAACCAGTAATATTTCTCTGGATGATATTTTGGTTAAACAACAAAACGCAATCGAGAATACTATCGCGCTATTTTCCGATCAGGGTAAACTCAAACCGGGTGTACTCGTTTCGACGATTACAGATCGATTAAAAACTCTCAACGATGAGTTAAAAAATTCTGTGTTTGTACTAACAACACTTGAATCTAGAATTGAAGAAAACGGAAAACAGTTTACATCATTTCGTAGAAATATCATTGATAAATTTATTGGAACCCCGTTAGATAAAATTGAAATAAAACTCCCTGATATTAAAAAATCCATCGATGAGACGAAAAACTTCATCGAAGCCGTCAAAGGTGATTTTTCGAGGATGATAACAATCATTGAAAAAACAAAAATTCCTCATGAGAAAACCAACAACGTCGTGTACACAATCCAACACGGATCATTTGAGTGGACACCTACAAACAACAAATTAGATATCACTGCAACCGTTAAAGGTATTTATCGATTAACACTAGTAACACCATTGACTCAATTTAATATATCATCGTCGAGTTCATCCGGGGTCAATAATACGATTTCAACGATTATCGACAAGGATACAACTGAAAAGTTCACTATAACAGCTACTGATAAAAATTTGATTGGGGTTTCAGCAACCTGGTATGTGGAATACGTAGCAGATTTAAGTAAATAAATTGAAAGGATTTCACAATTGAAAACGCTAGTATTTTTAAAATAAAAATGATTTCATCAACTCAATGTCGCTATGATCAGGTCAGAGAATTTCAGAATAGACTCAAAACCCTCACTGAGGAGTATCAAATAAAAATAAAAAAATACCGACGAAGAATCACCGCAATTGATGTTATTGTGTACTCGGTGTCAAGCGTTCTCACTGGTGCCGGAATAATACTAGCATCTGTTACAATGATTGCCCCGGTCGTAGTTCCAATTTGCATTTCTGCGGTGGCTACAATCGGGGGTATATCAACCGGGATAGCAAAAAAGATATCATCATGCAGCCAGAGTAAACTGCAGAATTACTTACTTCAATTTCATATTGCATCAACCGCATATTCGCAGTTATCCCTGATGATATCATCGTCACTCGATAATACAATTATATCAGATAGTGAATTCTCAGCGATGGTCAGTATTTTTGATTCCGCGATATCGAAATTAGAGCGACAACATGAGTATAATAACAATGACAACAACGATGGAATCAGAAAACACGAACCCAAAAAACAAAATGATCTCAATAATATCAACATTACCAGATTGTGTGTTCTCAGTGATGGTCAGTATTTATGATTCATCGATACCAAAATTAGAAATAAATCATGAGTATAATAACAATGACAACACCGCAGGAATTACTTCAACGAATAGTGGAGAACACGAACCCAGTACAAACAAGCATGATATCAATAACATCAACGAATCCAGAATTCAGTGTGAATTTCCCCTCTCCGGTCCCAGTGAAGGAGATAGCGCTAGCAAAACTACGAGTGTATCACAGTTGGCCTAATATCAGATCAAAATCATTTGGTGGTCAACAACCGAATAATTCACTGGTGTTTGCAAATAAGAATAAACCCGACGGGACTCCAGACTGGAACGTCGTTTCGATACCAACAGGGTTATACCAAATTGAACAAATCAATAATGAATTCGCGCGTAGAATAAAATCGATTACTGGAGTAGAGTCAAAAATCGCTACAACGGTTCATGAACCGACGCTATCATCCGCAATTGAGATAAACACAGAAGGATACGTCGTAGATATCTATAACAGCTCGATAAGAACCGTACTAGGATGGCCTGAATTACCACCTCAGGAAACCGTTGTTGTATCACCCGAACCTAAAAAATCTGATTATATCACAGACAGAATAAAACCTGATAATCCATTAAAAAGTTATAAAGATTACCAATCCAATGTAGATTTTTTTGATTTCGCATATCACTCAACTGGAAGAGAGGAGGATATCATAGAGAGAGATCTTTTTGTTAACGAACCTAAAGTCGTTAAAAATTTCACAGAAATGAATAATGATTTTTCACTGTTGTTAATATCTCTTAAATCCGGCTCTCTCACCCGAGATGAATTTATCAGTGTTGTAGAAACATGTAACAAAATCATCAATGACATGGAAACATTTAATTCACAAATTATTCGAGTTATACTCGGTGATAAAACCCCCACATCGAGAACAAGATTTGCAACAGACTATAAAATCTCCGTGAAGGATATTCCGACATTCAAACTACCAGGATATAATATCCTAGAACTACAAAAATCTCTCAGTGATGCCATCGATGTTGGTTTTAAAATAATTCATGATGCATGGAAAAAAACAACATCACCGGAAATAAAAATCCTCAAACACAATAATGACCCAGACGGTGGCGGCAGGCATATCGCTCCGTTCAACGTGAATATATCCTCAGTGATTGCGTTCAATTTAACATGTGATGTAATTGAAGGAAGCTATCAGATTAATCTAGAGCAATCAAATCAAGCTCAGCAGGGATATATTCTTTATTCGTTTGCACCAACAGCTCCTCCAGGATTCCTAATTATTGAAAACCCAATTAATCCTGTCTACATGCGATGCCATAATAATTCATTAACCAGAATTAATTTCAAACTCACCGACCAGTCAAATAATCTGATTGATTTACAAGAAGAGGTGTTAGCGATTAGTCTGTTTGTAAAATCATAAATGATTTTCGTCCTAAGGACTTGATCAAATATTTGGTTAAAATCATTTATTATTTTTTGTTAACCCAGTGATGAAATCACTAAGCAGCAGAGAGGGTGGATGACCACATCGTTGCGACCAAAATTGATTAAAAAATCGTAAAATCTCCGTTTTCATTTTTTTAGTTAAAATGAGATTTCGTAGGGAAAGCTCATTAAGATTTCAATCAATTTTTTGTCTGAAAACGTTGTAGGGTTTACCCCTGAGACATTTTTTTTGGTTAAAATGAGATCGTAGGAAGGCTCGTTTTAGGATTTCAATCAAAATTTTGTCTGAAAACGTTGTAGGGTTTACCCTCTCTGCTGCTGTTGTGCATGTATATTGTTCTGCGTGAGATCGAATTATAAACTAAAGTCTTTTACACCACACCGTTCTAACTGTATACTGATCTAGTTGTCCTACACTATACTTCAGGTACAATTATTGAATCATTGAAGCGTTTACAGTGCAATATTTAGGACTTAAAAGACCTTGGAATATCGATTTTTGGACTCAATATACCGTCCCTGTGTACCAGACGTAATATACATATGTGTGTGTGTGTGTGTGTGTGTGTGTGTGTGTGTGTGTGTGTGTGTGTGTGTACACACTCCATAGCGGTATATTCAATGAATGATTACCTTTGTCACGTTCATTTTAATTGAAGCATTTCTTCCATGCTGTTTATATCGATTTGGACAGCGTACGTCTGAGTATATATCACAAGCTTCCCACATATATACAAATCGGTGTTAGAAGCAATCAACGAAATAATACTAAACCCTTCAGTAAACAAGTAAACCATAATTTAATAAAGACAAAAAGTGTTTTATATTCTGGATTTACCTGGTTATTGTTTTAACAAGTAAATATTATGCACCATACACCAAGTAGCATGGATCATTATTAGAACAATTAATTGGACACTATTCTACAGGTAAACCGTATGCACCATTAATACAGTAACATTGAGTAAATTTATAACTTAATTGTACAGCATTCAAATTAATTTTATGCACGATACATCAAGTAGCATAGCGCATTATTAGAATAGTGTATTGCAATACCCTGGACAAGCTTTAATTTTACTCCAACAACTTTTTGCACTGAGTGACATGAAGCATTATTCCAATGTGTATTTGTACTCCTTTCGACAATTTAATTGTACGCTGTCTGATGAGTTACTTGTAAGCCAAAAGCTATTTACATTCAATACAATAGATCATCATTGTGGCTCTCATACTCAAACATGATGAAATGAGAATATCCTAGATTCAAACAGGATTGCACAGAGAATTCAGATCTTTCCATTTTCTTCAAAAAGATTATAGACACTGACACACAAGTGGTAGCAGGCTGCGTTCCCAACAGTTGGTGTCTTTCCCAGAGAACAAACAAAGTATTCGATCGCTTGTCTCGTTCTACTCGATTTTGAGTAACAAAATCCTAGTAGATTCAGAGCTCTGTGTTCCTCTAAATATCCTTCCACGTTCTTAACGGCAATACTTAAATATCTGAGTGCTTCGTCAACTTCTGTATGATTGTTGGAAGCGTGTGCTATTTCAAAGTGTAAGTATTGGGCGTACACCACTGGATGTATCAAACACAAGTTCCAGTTCATGTTGTTGCCAAGCATAGCACATTCATACTGAAGAACGTGTGGAACACACGAGACGTCGGTGGAGGTGACGGCCATGTCAAAAGAAATAGTTGATTTAGTAATCTGAATGTAAATGTCGATGACTTCCGCCTGGTTACCTCTCGCCGATGCAATATGTGACGCCTTTCTGCATTTACCACAGTAGAACAGCACCATGTTTCTCGAGAAAATTTCTCTCAAAATTATTTCTGCGTTTTCTCTTGAACCGGAAATGAAGCGGAACGTAGATATGTATAGACGTCCACACATTCAGTCCATATTAATCCCATCCACGAAGCAAAGAATGGCGCTCGACATCATTTCGGGTTTTATGGACTCATTAGTTGAGAGGCAAATCTCACCAAGTAAAGTCATTCCTACTCTTACTCCAAGAAAACTTCTTGTGGATTCTAGAAGATGTTTGTCGATGTCTTTAGGAAACTTGTCGATAGCTTCCACCGTGTCCATTAAGGTCTGGAACGATGTTGGTAAATGCACAACTGACAGATATGCGTCTGTGCACTTTGTGAGAATGTGAATCTGTTCTATTTTAGCGACAAAAATCAGGTCATCTGGCACCAGCTTCTGCTTTGTATCCAACAATGTAAGTAAGTCTTTATGACACAGAGACCATAGTCTAGAATAATGTTCCAGTGAGCCTTTGCTTTCGGTGACACATTCCAATATGCATGGAATCAATCTTTCTATAATCTCAGAAATTTTGTCCATTGTGTTTTCCTTCACGTGATGATCCTCAAGTTTTGCAAAAAGTACGTTTCTTTTCCTGAAAAAATAATGCGGCAGGAACGTAGACTCAATGCTTTCGCGCAACCGTATCAAGCATTGACGAACGCATTCTAATATGTTTGATGACGTCCACATCTCCAAGCCTTGTTCTTCAGCAATCCAGAAGACTATAGTCTTCAGACAGAAAGAACTCAACTCATCTGATGCAACGGCATTAATGTATCTCCTCTTCAGAAATTTTAAGATGATGTAGCATTGAATCTGACAATCATTAAAACTCCATACAAGTTCTCTCTCCGCGGGTACAAATGCAAACCGCAACTCAAGGTGTTACGTTTTTGATTTTGGGTCCCCGACAGGCAGTATATAACATGGCATTATTCGGATGGCTTCAATCAGTTGAGCACTTGGCCAGCCTTTTTCCCGTTTTCTCTCAAATCATTCCTCTGCTTCCAAAGGCCATCTGATACACTGTATACCCAGAGCTATATCAGATTCTGTTGCATGAATTCCTAAAAATATTGTATTACTGTAGGAAGTTGTGGTACAGGGGCCATGACCATAAAAGGATGGTTTTGTAGTCCCCAAAGAAGAATACTTGTCTGTGTCCTTCATTATACGAAGATGAAAATTCGTATATTTCTCGCTAGAAAAATAAGACTCAGAATTTTCTGCTTTTAGCAAAGACTCTTCGCCAGCCTGGCGAGTCGCCTCTATCATTTCCTCTGGAACATCATTTGCAGGGTCGATTTTCATTAGAACAAGATTTGTGTAGCCCGGCCTTCCGTCTGCTGTTTCCAGAAGAAACACGTACCCTGAGTGTAATTCAATTTTTTTTGTCCCTTGACTACTGTAATACCAGGCATTATCCACATCTGATCTACGTCGCTCGTTGCAGTCTGCGATCCCTCAAATGCGCTTCCTGAGAATAAAATACTCTGACCGTGAAGATGTTTAAGGATTACTTCCATAATGTACGTCCACGAGCGAAGGGTTTTAAGGCTACTCTGGCTTACACCATCCATCTTCAGGACTCGACACAGTTGTTCAGAAAACCGCCTTGTAGCATCGCTATCCGTCATATTGAGACATGGTATTCTAGATGCAATGGAGAACTGTAACATAAGAATATTTCTTAGACTAATTCATTTTCTCTGCTATTGATTTCATTGAAATTATGATATCTTATTTTCAAAGCTTTATCAAATTCCTGCATATTCCTATGTTAGTGATAAACAACTTAGTTTTATAATACTGTGTAGTAATTCAAGAATGCAAATTTACTTTAAACATACTAAAGCTATCCCGGGTGGTCTAAAGCGCTCGCCGTTACGCACCACTGCCATCACACCTCTGTCTGCGTTGGTTCGAGTCTAAGATTCGGCTAATGTAGTTACGTGAGAAAGCTTGCCATGTATAGCCTATCGTGTACTGAAAAATGGCGTTAAACCCCACAACAGCAACATCAACCAAAACTATCGTTAGCATATTGGAATACATGCAAGATGCTATACACGTTATTTCAAAAATGAATTTCTATAGAATGCAATAAGTAAATCGTACTTTTGTTAGATAAAAAGATTGTTAAATAGAGGTAGAGAAAAGTGGATGACTCGGTGGGTCGGTGGACGTTGCTAACGTGTCTAACAATGCTGACATATTTTCGTCCTTCTCGCTCAATATCGAGTCATATCAACAAACATGAGATACATGTACTATATATATAATTTGATAGATGGAATAAGTTTATAAGTTACTTTATAAAACATGTCGTCTCCATTATGATTTGTATATATATATATATATATATTTCACGCATACAGCGTATTAAGATCAACACTTGCACGATTTAACTGTAAGCAGCCACCAAAGGCTGAAATTTTGATTTATAAGACTCATGTTAGGCTAGTGTCCAAGATAATCCAAAATATTGGCAGAAACCTGTTCATCTATTTGTGGACTAGCTGGATCTGCACGCCATTATCTCAACTTCTGTTAAAATGTACATAGATCAGATGGCATGATTCAAAGTAACAGAGTCGGAGGCGAGTTCCTGGTAACAGTCTTTACTTACATGGTCAAACAACCACTCCTAACGTATATATTACTTTATGGCAGTTAACGTTCTCACATATTGTAGATATTATATGTAATCGTCTCGACAATGAATTTAAATACCAGAGAAGTATATATCTCTTATTTTATGTGTTCCTTTCAATGACAAATATGTTTATGCTGGCACAGACATGTCATAGAGTATATACCAGACCAGTCAAGGCGTAAGATATATCACATCATCCATTGTGGTCGTTATTCATAGCTGATACGTACCAGTTCTTATCTTCTATAAATGCCCAATCACTACAATTTCCATGTCGACACAGTACATAGTAATGTGTTGTAGTCTTTAACAAATCTTCTCTTTACGAGCTTCTTGTTTGACAATTCCATGTTTACTTGAGGCATAAAACTCATACAATTGTCTATTGAATAGGTTGGATTCGTTATCAAAATAACTGTTATACGTATTTCTTCTAATCACTAACTTGTTTACATTTTTTTCTTGAGCTTACATATGATCTTCAGCGATCATTAGCTTGGTAGAGTATCAGCTTTAACTTAATATTCTTTATTGCAATACATTACCTGCTGACTTTGACCATATTGTAAGTACGTTACTTGAAATTATAATCTCCTCCAAAATGTATGCTGCAACACTTGCTAGCATCTCGAAAACGTTAGCATGTGCGTACTTTCTCATAATATTTCTATGCTCATCAATATAATTTTCTTGATTATATTTAATTAGTTTTAGCAGCGGGGGGGGGAGGGCCAATCAGACATTTGTTCGAGACATCATTTGCTCAAAATCTAACAAACATCTCGAGAGAATTTATTCGAATCCTACTTTTTCAACCAAAAAAAAGATTACTTGCTCGAAACATAAGTTTTTCGCAAATCATACTCTAAGACCGTTTTCATCGTTTAGTCAAAATACGGTCTCGTCGTGATGTCATCGCCCCCCTCCCCCCCTGCTGCTATGGGTTAATAATTTATTTCAACCAAATATTTGATCGAGTCCGATACGATATCGTATCCGAGGATCATGTAAATTTATTGTTATAAATCCAATGCGGGGTTGACTGAGCGTTACTAAAGAAATTTTTTAAATTGATTGAAGTCCATATCGGAACACCATGTCTGCCAAATATTTCGTAGCGTATGTGCATCAACGCCGTTAAACACAGCAAGAATATTACAGTTATCTGTGATCACTTTTGGAATCTGATTGTAGCGTTGAATGACATATATCACGTCGGTGTTTTTATGCCTGCCTCGGGAAAATATTCTAGCTGGGTTTTTTTGATTGTCTAACATCACATCGTCGTATACGACTAAATTGTTAATGCTCCCATCAAGGTCATCCACGGATGGTGCCTCGTCAATATCAGTTATAAAATCAATGGCGTTCTCACCCTTAATTTCTGATGCATTCTCGTTAAATTCCTTTAACACTTCATAGCATCGTTGATCATCTACGCTAGGAGCAACTAAATACAGCTTATCCCACTTCATCCATCTCACTATTAAATTGAGCAACAATTGCGTCTTGCCGGATCCAGATGGCCCGATTATAATTGCGCGGATTGAGTTTGGTAGCGCTGCATGATGCTTAACTGGTTCTCTTGTTTTAGTCGCTGAAAAATCAATTATATTCATATCTCTATACATAAATTATGGATCTGTATTGTGTGAAGTGTAAAACGCGTACTAACACAAATGATGTGGCGACGTGTACAACTAAAAATAACAGATCAGCACTAACTGGTAGATGTGCAACATGTGGTACAAAAAAGTTTAGATTTGTTTCTATGAAATCCGGAGATGTTTTAAAAAAAAAACGAGGAGGTGATATCGCAGCCAAATTGGCAAAACTCCCTGGAACCCCATGGGCAAAGTACCTCGGAGAAAAGCACCTTCCAGGATATAGCTACTGTGACCCCGGAACACGATTAGATATCAGACTTGATGATCAAAATCTGCCCCGACCCGGCGAGTATCCGATAAATGCTATTGATAAGGCGTGTCATGCTCATCATGTTGCATATAAAAGCAGCAATCTGCAACACAGGCATCTCTCGGATGTGAAATTAATTCATGCGTTAAATGCTATTCCTGATAAATCTTTCAAAGAAAAATTGGCTTCGTGGTTGGTAAAATCAGCTATGAAAGGCAAATTGATGATGGGTGCTGGTAATTAATAATATGGAATCTATTTATTATTCTCCGAGGGGATACTGGAGGGGTAACGCTGCAATCAATAAACTCGCCAACGCCGCAAAAGTGAAAAAGGCCACTGCGGCTAATTGGTTATCCAAACAGGCTATATGGCAAATTTATCTACCGCGTCCTAAACAAATCAATTTCTCGCATTTTGATGTTACTGTACCCAATGAAGTTCATCAAGCTGATATATTGTTTTTACCACATGACAACGGTTGCAAATACGCACTAACCGTAGTTGACGTTGCGAGTCGATACAAACAAGCAGAACTGCTAAAAACAAAATCATCACCTGAAGTTGCTTCTGCATTTGAAAAGATTTATCGAAGAGACCCTCTACACTGGCTAAATCTGTTACAAGTTGATCCTGGCAAGGAATTTCAAGGCGCTGTTTTATCAGCGATGAAAGATCACAATGTCACCATCAGACGGGGCATACTGCACTACATCGCGATCAGGCAATTGTAGAACGATTTAGTCGGACTCTTGCTGAGCGGTTATTTGGATATCAATAGGCAAAAGAATTCATTCAAGAAAAGCGATCCCGTGATTGGGTCAAAAGGTTACCAGGGGTAGTTGCAGCGCTAAATAACGAGATTACCAGAGCAATCAATATGAAACCTAACAACGCAATAAAAAAGTATATACCACAACCACAGCGGGACAGCGTTTCTCAGCCAATTCTCAGCAATGTCACCGTGAGATATTTATATGAACCAGGAGAATTCGAAGGTGGTAAAAAAAAGGGCTACTGATCCTATTTGGAGTGTCACTACGCATAGCATATCTACTATAACACGATCAACTGGTAGACATCCAATCTATAAATTGGATTCAACTGCCCCTCAGCGGGGTTTTACACGCGAACAATTACAAGTGATTCCTGATGATACTCAATCGCCACCGCATGGTCTTAACTAGCGCCGTTGCGTCTGTTGCACTCAAGACAAGTCAACATCACATTGTTTCTGACATTACCGAGACTGTTATTTTTTCTATCTACGGTAAATTGGCGAGGATCTTTATCCGAATACTGCCAACGCATTATACAATTGCAACTCGCGCAGTAATTATTATGTTGTTGCTTCAGCGTAATTATTAATTCAGTATCAATATCAAATTCTCGTTGTTTTTTTTTTGTCTTGTTGTTTGTAACCGGAGAGTTTTTTATTAATGATGCTAACATCAATATCATCCATTGTGGTGTCGTCATCAAATACAATTCTTCGAAGTTGATTTCTTCGCCGTACTCTAGACACTGCAAGATAGACTAAATTTGACCACTCAATGCGATTATCGACTATCCAAACAATTGTATCTGCGATGGTTAATCCCTGCGAGGAATGTATTGTTGTTACATAGCCGAGTGTCCATGGCGATGATTTAGCGTTCAATGCGCGTTCAACAAATTGTATATCAACGCATACAATATCATTTAGCACAATTATTTGTTTGCCTCCGCCGGGTATTTCCACCTCGATGTTTTGCTTGCGGGTGTCAGCTGGTCTGTAACACAATGGAACCTGTAACATCGGATATTTTTGTTTGTGTAGCTCAAATAATTGCCGCTGAATTGTGTCTCTGACTATCTTTCTACTCGCCACTACAAAATCGTTTGGTCTTTATGCTTCCCAAAATTCCTCCATGGGAGTTTCAGAAATTATTTCTCTTATTATTTCACATTGGATTCTATCGGGTTGCAGTCAAATTAAATTCTTAAGTGTAGGTAATTGTTCATCAAATGCTCTATAGTCAGTATCGATTTCTTCATAATAGTCAACAAAATTCTTTAGCCAATCATGTGGACCCGCGCCGACGAATGGTGGTGGTTGGCCATGATCTCCACACATTATTACTGCTGTATTCTTTTGCAGCAACCAATCAAGAAACATTTTTAATACATCTACCGAAACCGTGCATATCACATCCCAAATAATAACCGCAGGGATGAATTTATCATCCATTCTTTCAGGGGTCCATTCATCGCCCTTGTATCTAAAAAAGCTGTGATAAGTACAAGCTTCAACGTTTCGTTGTTTCATCTCTCTGGCAAGTCTGTGTGTTGGTGTTAGCACAATCATGTTTGTGAAATCCGTAGGATTTTTCCCACGAAATAACTCAATCGCGCGAGTCGTCTTTCCTGACCCGCCACAGCCGTTTAAATAAACTGTTTTATATCTACAAATTGGATCTGATATCGATGGTGCATTAGAACGCTCTGATAAATTATTACCGCGTAAGTAATTACTTTTAATTTCAACGTCTGCTGATTCAGAGTAATCACGCAGCATTTCTTTTTTAATTCTCCATGATCCACAACTTTCATCCGAATTAGTGAATTCAGCAACTGCGTAACTGTACTTGCTGTTAATGTAAAATGAATCAACGGCATCTCTAACCGCATTATCAGGAAATCTATTTATCATTGAAAATAAATTAATACAAGCATAACGCAGCATCGACGACCTCAAATGTGTATACGGGGATCTGTAACCGTCGCTATAAGTAACAACTGTACCCAATTTTGATCCATTGGACAAAAAAGCATCTTTACGATCCACATATATGTTTTTGGATACTGCATCCGCGATTACAAAGTCGTATTCGGTGTTATCCATAATCAGCCGTGAACAATATCGTCTATAGTCGCATTTTTTTCCTCCCTGAGTGAATTTTCCGATTATTCTTCTGCCGAGATCTTTTGCTTCGATGTTTAGTTGATTAAATATCCGTTTGGACCACTCAATGATATATTCTTCGCCAGCATCAATATATTTTCTAGATTCCTCAATTATACTATCAAGACGTTCCGATGTTGGTAACCAGACATTGGTTTATTTCCGATATGATATAAATGCTTCACTGACCGTCAGCGAAATTAACATTTTTATATCAATCATGAACCGTAATAACGCTATTGGTAGCCACTTCTTTTCAGACATGTGTCTACCAATCCAAATATAACAACAGCGATGAATTCCCGCTGCGAACTCAAATGATACTACACGAGCGAATCCAGTTAAATCAAAATCAGGCAGCGGTGCATTAATTGCAACACGAGTCATTTCATGTACGGGGTGTCCAAATCGTTTAAAATACTCAGTACACTCTCCATAACCAAGAAAACTCGCTGGATAACAAGCAACCATATCAACTGAAATGATATTATCATGGTCATATTTGTTATTCCATAAACCGCCATGATTAAATTCTAAACAACTAGCCTCAATGTCTGGCAAGAATTCTACGCGTGTTGGTTTCCATGCGTTTTTGATTCTTGCAAAATGAGCTGCAACCGACGGGATTGTAAAACAGTTTGTCAATAATTGTTCGTCGTTGATGATTTCATCGGTGGCTTCGCCACGCGCCGTTAAAAACCTACTAGCTGTTTTTTTCATTTTGTTGTAAAATGCTTCAGTGCGGTATAATTCACCGTTTGGTCTTACAAACTGATCAAACGTATCCGGGTCGTTTTCAGTGCTGCGAAGTAACCACACCGACACGGGGTCGTTTTTACTCAAATGCGCAATAGCATCGAATAGTTTCTTTTCAGCGAGAAAACCGTCCCTGGAGAATTCTTCTCGTAAGAATTCGTCGGGTATATACTTTATTGCTCTGTTTCGTGGAAATATTGTGACCGCGGACGTCCACGCGTGTTCGTTATGATCAATAATTTTAATTGGAGCTCCCTTTGATCTATATTTTGATTCGTATAAAACTTCTCCGATTATCGTTGTAACAGTTATTGGGAATCTCAGCGACGTTTCTAATTTTGCTATATCGCTAATAGTCGCTCCGCGGTTTTTCACCGTTAACTCCCATTGAGCTATTTTGCTACGCCGTAGATCTGTAAGTTTGTTCCCTCGGGATGCATTTGTAAAATGTTCTGTTATTCGTGCTGCTACACAATTGAGTGGCAAAGCCACTGACGACGAAGTCGCCGGCGACGACTGTTTCATTGGTTTAAGTTTTTCTTATATCAGGTTTTTCATTTAACGGATATATCTCATACACAACTGCTGTTTCAGGATACGCTCGTTCATAGTATGGTTTGTCAATTCCAGTTAACAAACCCGGCTTAGAATCACGGCTAACAACGACTGTTTTCTTGTCTTTGAGAATCGGTTCAAATTTGTCTCGTATAATCCAACTACCTGATTCTACACGGATAATGAATTTCACTCTAAAAAAGTACTTTTTGTTGCCAAGTTGTGATAACATCAGCGCTGCGTTGCTGTCGTTCATGGTGTCATCAACAGCGCCATCAATTCGAAATGTTGACCAGCTATGAGATGCGCCGTCGTGCTTGCATTCATTAATACAATCGCGTATTTTATTTATCAGGGTTCTATCAAGAATTTTATTCTTTGGTGTATCAGAAACTCTATCGAGATTGAATTGAGCATTTTTCCAAGGCGTAATTTTCGATAATCTCTCAAACTCCTTATCAGAAACTCTATAGAGATCGAATCTAGCATTTTTCCAAGGCGTAATTTTCGATAATCTCTTGAACTCCTTCATGCTATCGTCTATTAGACGTTTTGGTTTAACAGATACTCTATCGAGATTAAATCTAGGATTAATTTTTGATAATCTCTTGAACTCCTTCATGCTATCGTCTATTAGACTTTTGGTTTAACAGAAACTCTATCGAGATTGAATTTAATATTTTTGTAGGGCTTAATTGCTGATAATCTCTCGAACTCCTCCATGTTATAATTAAAACAAGTATTTAAATAGAAAAATAATAGTATAATGAATCACTGCAAGTGGCTAATGATTGGATCAACAACCCCGTGTAACAAATCATGCAGAAGCGAATTCTGTGGGTATCATTTACAAAGTGTTCGCAACGGTTCCTTTGGCCCCCTTCCGTGCCTCCGATGTGGGCTGGGGTAAGGGGAAAATCGCAGTTGTGTCTTGCTTGTGGGGGTAAACGATACAGGGAACTAAAACGCTATTATGACAAACGAATAAAAAATACCGTCATTGACCCTAACGATGCGAAAGTCATCAAAACCCCTCAAGATTATATCCAGAGGTTTATAATTAAAGCAGATAATAAATTAGATAAGTAGTATTATTATACAAATGAGCCAAGATTTCAGACCCCATCCAGTTCTTGTTAATTACGAAGCCTCCAGTGATGGTGTTGTCAGGCACCGCAGACTAAAAAAACCGGTTGGATTTCTGAATAATATGGGATGTTTGCTGTTTAATGTTAGAAATAAAACATATCTCTGTCATAGAATTATTTTTGAATGTCATAACGGATTGATTAAAGATGGCTTTGTGATTGATCACATAAATGGCGTGAAGACTGATAATTGTCTTGAGAATCTTCAATCCATCTCGCAGCGCGATAACCTTTTAAAAAGCATCGCCCTAGGGGGGTCAAATCGTTTGATTTAGAAACCAAAGAGGAGAAAATATTTCAATCAATAAATGAAGCCAGTAGATACTTTGACATTTGTAGGACTTCAATACGATTTGTTGCAGAAAATATAATTAAAACAGCTCTGTCAAAGAACAATGGTCATAAAATAAAATTCGTATACACCTGAAACGATTCAAGGGAGATAAATCCTTTATGTATAAGTCCAACCAGTCATAACACTCTACTCACTAAGTTCCCTTGTATTATGACCGTCAATGGTATTTGTCGTCTGCTATTACCTGTAGAGAGGTATAATTGACATGTGCGCGCCCACGTGACTGTAATGGAGTATCATGAGTTTCGGTAGAGTTGTATTTATCAACTTTTAACAATTATAAACTTTTTATTGTCGCTTGGCTAAAACTACATTATTTACACAGTTGTATTCATTTAAACCCTTAGACTATCTACATTAAGCTATTATACATTTTCAGTACAAACGTTCTTTATAATCCAACGCGTTACCTATGTTCGCTCAGCCGGAACGAGCAAAACACTAGTGTTTCCCATTCACTGAAGTAGGTGGGCGTGGTTAAAATTCCTCTGTATACAGCTCTTTGTGATCTTATCGATAATGCATTTTGTCTAGAGGATTAGAAAAGAGTAAATACACGCTGTTATTTAACAACTGTATTCTTTTGTTTAGTGTTTATTCAAATATTTTGTCTCATTTAAATGTTGTGAAACAGCATTAGTAAGTAATTCAAGAAAATAAAATAACAAACCCGTAGATCAACGCTGCCGTATTAGTCACCTTATATATGTTATGAAAGGTAATAAGCTTGGGGCTTTCGAAAACCAATTCGACCAATCAAAACTAACCAACGCCATTAACACGGGCGTGTGGTTGTCTTTTGTCAATCATGCAACCTGGTTAATTTAGTTTGGTTGCTTTTGATTGGTCGGATTGGCCGTAGAAAATCTGCCCCGTCGTTTCATGTTTGTGCTGTCCTTGTGCCGTCCCACATCATTAGATCACAAATTCCATCAATCGTTTCATTGAATAATACCATCCTTAATTAAGTATATATGGAATTGTGCCGTCCCACATCAATCGTTTCATTGAATAATACTATCCTTAATTAAGTATATGATATGCCTAAAATTTGCCGCAACACTCGAGTGGAGATATATATGCCATTGTGCCGTCCCACATCATCGTTTCATTGTAAATATCCATCCTTAATTAACTTAAGTACATGTAGTGCCGTCCCCCAAGCATATCTTCTGGGCGGTCTAAGATGGCGTTTGCCAGGTTAGGCCTCCCGCCGGAGATGTATGTTTCGGGTTACTTTGGGCTTACTTGGATGTGAAGGCAACCAAGGAGTTCCAAAGATGTGTTGTCGTATATGTAATCTCTGGGTCTCTCTGACGTCATAGGGCGCCAGCGGGATTGCCAAATGGGGTTTTCATCTATGTTCTGTCCTTAATTAACTTAATTAAGTACATGTAGTGATGTCCCCCAAGCATATCTTCTGGGCGGTCTAAGATGGCGTTTGCCACGTTAGGCCTCCCGCCAGAGATGTATGTTTCGTGTTACTTTGGGCTTACTTGGATGTGAAGGCAGCCAAGGAGTTCCAAAGATGCGTGTTGTGCTGTCCTTAATTAAGTTAATAAAGTAACCTCTGGGTCTCTCTGACGTCATGGGGCGCCAGCGAGATTGCCAAATGAGTGTTATTTTTTTTAATAATTAGAGGTAAAATGTATTATATAAATAATGGATATCAAAGATAGCGTCGTACAGTTTAACATTGTTGGAGACGGATACGTTAGCTTGATGGTACATTATTTAATAACTCAGCTTTTAATTGTAATAGTTTCCCATTTGAAAACTCAGTTCACAAATCGCTTACAACTAGATTAGCCCGAGAGCGGCTAGCATCAATTAAAAAGTTTATACCGGTTCGAGACAGACTTCGCGAGAAACTTCAACAACGACAACAAGCGCAGACTGACTTTTCTGTGTCAAGTGAACAACTGTTTACTCCGATAACAAGTGCGACCAGAGATGTGAAAACAGCAACTGAACGAGCAATATTTGGGGATATTCCTGAGGAAGGCAAGCGACGAGAAGTGCCTGTTCTTGGTGTGCTTGAAAAAATTTCAGCAGAGACCGAACAAACACGCGCAGGGATACAACAGCTATCCAATGATATAAAATCTCAACGCGAAATTGAAGAACTCGAAAAAGAACAAGGTGCAACTGGAGGAAAAGACTATTCACCGCAAAGTATATTTACATACGATGCATACAACAAAATTAAAAATTTTAAAGATGACAATAATTTAATTAACTTTACCGTGCGGAATTTTTCACTCGATCAAAGAGAAACAGCTGTAAACAAAGGGTATAAAGGGTATATAAAAAACGACGAGAACTGGATAAAAAGAGTATACCTGGCAAGCCGTGATAGATTTAGAATCACAGAAAATATTCGCAATGATTTTGAGAGTTTTAAAGACGAAGTATTGAGTAGAGTAGACAAAGAGTATCCAACTGGATTTTTTGGTAAAAAGGAGTCAACTGGAGATGGATATTTAGGCAGCGGCATAGTTGAAAACAGTAGCGTTACTTGTCCTGGTAACATCCTCAGTGATATATCATGGCTGGAAGTTCTCATCGGGGGCAAGCGAGCCGGAAATAACTCTCCGGAAATAATTAATGAAGCAGCTGATATTTGCAGGCGGTTATTTGCCGGTGGTATCATGGACATTGATGTATATCGAGAACTTATTGCTGAATTAGTTGAAAATCACAGAGACGCTCATGGTTATTACAGCGATTGATCACTAATTGAAAAACTACTAGTTTTATAACAAGATGATCATACACTACAACCATGATAAACCCGTAAGCGTCTACGTGGTAAACTCACGATTACCTGTTTATAGAGCATATTACGGAGATGGTTTCGGCAATACCATTGCGGGGCTATTTACAAGAATGGCTCCAAACGTGGCGCCGTTAGCTAAACAATTATCAATGAAAGCCATTGATATTATTCGTGATAAGGGAATCAGCGCTGTTGGAAATCTTGCCGGAAAGGCATTTTCTGCCGCGAAAGATAAAATAGCATCATTGGTGCGAAAGAAACCAACGGTGCTGCCATCAACTACAGTGATGCCTGCAAAAATCAGCAAAGCAATAAATAGCGCAGTGGAACAAAAACTAGCGTTGTTGGCTGCTTCGGTGACTCCGTCACCATTGACGACTTCGCCGGTAACAGATAGCGCTATCATGAACGCGATAGCAGGCAGTGGTTTGAAACGAAAACAAAAACGACGATGATTACAAAGAGTTTCACAATCGAAAACACTAGTATGTTAATAAAATGTTTAAACGACAAGCTGATCCCGCGTTTGATATGGAAGCCCAAGTACCCAAGGACAATTCCGTCCGCGATTATCAATACTATTCCTATCATGCAATGCAACCCAACCTACGATCGCGAATTGAACTTCAAATCCATGATACCAGTAAATACTTTTTGCCATGTGAAGCATTTATTGAAATCGAGGGAAAACTCGTAACAAACGATGCTGATCATAATGATCCACCATATGCAGATAATCCAAATATCCGAGTTGGTTTAGTCAACAATGGCATAATGGCGTTATTTGAAAGTGCAAGATATCTCATTGATGGAAAAGAAATTGAATCAATAGACCGTGAAGTTGATGTTGCAACAACAATAATCGGGCTAGCAAGATACTCCGATGATTATGCAAGGTCGGATGGCCCGTCTATGATGTTTGCAAAGGATATTAATAATCACGCTGATCACATTAATCATACTAGGGTAAAAGCAACACGAGATACCGCAGTTGATCCAGCACCGGCCGGATATACTAGACCGGCTGGTACCTTTGATGTCGTAGATATTAATCTCAATTTCAATCTAGGGTTTGCAACACGAATAGCGATGTTACAAGGACAACAACGATATTTTTCATGTGCAATTCCACTCCATCACATATTTGGATTCTGCAGAAATGTCAGAAAAGTCATCTATGGAGCCAAACACACAATCGTATTAGTGCGAAAAGGCGATGACAACGATGCAATCTGGCGTACTGGTGCCGCTGAAAGTAAAGTTGTTTTGAGTAAAATAGTATTGTGGATGCCAGTAATGACCCCATCAATTACCACGGAAGAGCGGCTACTTTCATTTATGGAATCAGGCGGCAAATCATTGCTAAGTTGGCTAACAACAACGACTGATGACAAAAAGGATAATGTTAATGGTACATTTACATGGCATTTGGCATCAAAACAAGGCGTTTCAGCTCCACGTCATATATTTATAGCGCTGCAGAATCGGAATCGATTAGGCTCCCAAGAACGCAGTCATATGACATTTGATCGATTAGGGGTAAGTGAGGTTTCGCTGAGAATAAACGGACAACAAGAACCAACCGAGGATATACAACTTAATTACGACAACAACCATATAGCACGAGTGTATCATCGGATGCTGTCATATATGGGTCGTGATCAAAACGTTGATACTGGTTTGCAAATATCGCAACTTGATTTTAAAAACCTATATCCGATTTGACATACATTTTCGAGCTCTTATAGCCCCTGGTGGTGTTGATTATAGAGCGGTTGCTGTTATTCTCAGCGACAAATCAATGCTACTTGAAGGCGTTGGTGGACGAATGAGACTTATTGATGCACCAGTGGAAAATATGTAAATGAAACTTGAAGAGTTTCCATTAGATCAATTGAAAATATAAATGTGTTTTACAATAAAATGACATATAGTGTTGTTAGTGTCAAGCTGACTGATGGTCAGGTCAAGAAATTGCGATCAAAATCCGCTAAAGAATGTGGAACAACAATAACGTTGAAACCAGCGCAGATGTCCGGCGGTACACATAAAATATCACTGACGGATCGTCAAATAAAACATTTCAATGATGCGCTAAAGAATAAGAGAGGGGTTCAAATTGTATTTTCAAAAGCTGCAGTTGCCAACATGATAAAATCAGGTGGTATATTTCCATTGTTAGCCGCAATACCAGCATTGATTTCAACGGCTGCCCCAGCGGTGGCGAAAGCGGCTGCGTTGGGAGCCGTTGGGACCGCGGCAGGGATGGCGTTGAAAAAGGCAACTGGGAAAGGATATAAAAAAGGGAAAGGGTCTAAGACTACCAGGAACCCCGTATTCATGGTACAGCGGGAGATCCGTTCACGGATCCGGTCTGAGAATACCAGGAACGTTTATTAGTTGAATGCCCAATTCTCCCTATGTCCAATTTTGATTTAATTGATGCTGCTAAAAAACTAGAGATAAAAAACTTCAGAGGGGTTTTTATGAGAGATCAATTACCGAGAAAACCAAATAACGTTGAAACCGGTATCATCAATCTTGATACCAGCAGCGGATCGGGAACTCACTGGGTTGCATACGCGATTGATCCACGTGGGATTGTCTATTTTGATTCATATGGGTTAGCGCCACCAAGCGAGTTTATGCGGTATATAAATTCTTCGATGAAACTCAAAGAGTTTCCGATTTTTTATTCCACGCTGCCAACACAACAATTAAATGATCCGCCGATATGCAGCCGTGAAGTATTAAATGTCCTCGCGGAGATTTCATCGTCACAGAAACCACCTCATCTGGTTGTAAATGAATACACAAGTGCGAAATTACAAGATAATTTTAGAGAACCAATAAATTGAAAACACAAGTTGCGCTAACAATAATGATTGATATTTGGGGACGATCTCTGTCAATGTCGAAACCCACCGCGAAAACATCTGCGGTTTCTATCGAGGATGTAAAGAAAATAATTGAAGATGAAATCGCTGAGACGTTAAACTTAGCAAGTGTTGACCCGAACGAAATAGTTGTATTTCAAGATCGCCAGGGTAAATTGAAATCCAGTAATATATCCGCGGATGACATTTTGATACGGAGGATCGATGCCGCTGAAAACTCTATTGCGCTGTATTCCAACGGCGGACGACTTAAACCAGGCGCACTTATGTCTACGATCACCGACAGGATTACCGCCCACGACAGCATGATTGCCACCCACGACAACAAGATTGCCACCCACGGCCGTGATCTGGATGATTATATACGAGGTTATAATAATTTTCGCAAAAATGTTGTACATAAATTCTTTGGAACCCCGCTTGTGGTTGGCATGACTCTCACTGAAATTAAACAAGCTATTGACGAACAAAAGCCCACCAGAGAAATTGTTAATAAGTTCTTTGGACCCACATCTCTGACAGACCCGACCCTCGCTGAAATTAAAAGTGCTATTGACGAACAAAAGCCCACCAGAGAAATTGTTAATAAGTTCTTTGAGGGCACTAAACCTCAAGATATCACGACAACATTTTCTAACATCGACCATCATGTTAAAGAACAAGAACGGCTTGGAATCAACAACCTTCTGACTTTATTCTTTTCTAACAAGGAAGCGAAGTGGAAAATAATAGATTTTACCAAAATCACGGTAAGTTATCTCGATATTTACGACGATATTCTTAAACTAAAAGCAACCTCTGAAAAGGTAAAGATTCCGCACAAAGACATTAAAAATATCGTGTATACGAACGATCATGGAATCGTGGATTGGAAAAGAGACGATCCTCGTATAACTACCGTCAATCTCTTGTGGGGTGGGGAAGCGAAGGTCGATGGTATCTACAGGTTAACGTCGGCCTCTATTCATCAATTTAATCTGATCATTGATAATAATAGAACTTACTCTGGTGGCACCGCGACGTTAATTGTCGAGACTGGCAAAATACAAAACTTTCACTTCGTCGCAGTTGATAGCTCCACCATTAGATCAAAAATAGCCTGGTGTATAGAACTTGTAGATAATTTTTCCGGCTGAAGCTACTAGCAATTCCCCTTAACGATGGCGAATAATTGAAAACACTAGCGGGTTTAAAATAACAATGACATCGATGAAATCAATTGAACCGATAATAGTCCCAGAGGTATCACAATCGCATCGATATCGATATGATACCGTGAAAGAATTTTCCGCAAACTTGAAATCACTTTCTGAGCGTTATCGTGAAAAAATGAAAAAATACCGACGCAGCATAGCAATCATCGACATCACCGTGCTCTCGGTGTCCGGTGTGATGGCCAGCGCCGGGGTTATTTTGTCGACGGTGACCATGATGGCTCCGATTGCAGTTCCAATCGCTATCTCAGCGGCAACAACAATTGCGGCAGTCGCCACCGCGATAACTAAAAAGTTATCATCGTGTTCTCAGAAAAAACTCAGTGATTATACAGCTCGGTACCGGGTGGTATTTGACGCGTACTCAAAATTATCCGAGTTGATCTCGCTGTCAATAGATAATTAGTTCATATCCGATGTTGAATTTTCCACGATGACCCAGTTGTATAACTCCGCGATGTTGAAATTGGAAATTGAAGACAGCGTTAACAATAATGTCACTCGAACTGCTTCAACGAATCGCGGAGAATACCACTCCGATACGAACAAGCATGATATCAATAACATCAACAAACCCACAATTTAGTGTGAACTTTCCTTCTCCGATTCCAGTTCGCGAGATCGCGCTGGCAAAATTACGAGTATATCATAGCTGGCCTAATATAAGATCGGTTGCATTTGGCGGTCAGCAACCCAATAACGCACTGGTGTTCTCGTATAAGAATAAACCCGATGGTACTCCAGACTGGAACGTCGTTTCCATACCAACCGGATCATACCAAATTGAATAAATCAATGCTGAATTGCAACGTAGAATAAAATCGATTACTGGAGCAGAATCAAAAATCACTATAACGGTTCATGAGCCAACACTATCATCTGCCATTGAAATAAACTCACCAAATTATGTCGTAGATATCTATCAGAGTTCTATTAGAACCGTACTAGGATGGCCTGAATTACCACCAGGGGGGAAAACCGTTGATTTACCAGAACCACAAAAAACCGATTATATCACAGACAGGATAAAATCTGATAATCCAATAAAGACTTATAAAGATCACAGAATTACTATAGATTTTTTTGGTCTCGGATACCAACCAACTGAAAGAGAGAAGGAAGGGGATAGTATAGAGGGATATCATTTTGTTAACGAACCTAGAATTATTGAAAATTTCACAGCAATGAATAATGATTTTTCGCTGTTGTTAATATCTCTTAAATCCGGCTCTCTCACCCGAGATGAATTTATCAGCGTCGTAGAAACATGCAACAAAATTATCGACGATATGGAAACATTTAATTTGAAAATTATTCAGGATATATTAGATGACGATAATCCCTTATCGAGAACAGAATTTGCAAAAAAATATAATATCCGCGTCAAAGATATTCCAACATTCAAACTACCAGGATATAACGTACCAGAACTAAAAAAAACTTCTCAGTAACACCATCGATGTTGGTTTTAAAATAATTCATGATGCATGGAAAAAACAACATCACAGGAAATAAAAATCCTCAAACATAATAATGACCCAGACGGTGGTGGCAGGCATATCGCTCCTCAAAATGTGAATATATCATCGGTGATAGCGCTCAATTTAGTATGTGATGTTATCGAAGGAAGCTATCAAATAAATCTAGAACGATCAAATAAAGCTCAGCAGGGATATATTCTATATTCATTTGCACCAACAGCTCCTCCAGGATTTATAATTATTGAGTCTCCGGTTAATCCAGTCTATATGCGGTGTCATAATAATTCATTAACAAGAATTAATTTCAAACTCACTGACCAGTCCAATAATCTGATTGATTTACAAGGTGAGGTTTTACAAATTAGTCTGTTTGTGAAATCCTAAAAGGACTTTCATCATTTATGATTTTTGTTAACCCATAGCAGCATGGGGGGCGATGACATCACGACGAGACCGTATTTTGACTAAACGATGAAAACGGTCTTAGAGTATGATTTGCGATAAACTTATGTTTCTAGCAAGTAATCTTTTTTTTTTTTTTTTTTGGTTGAAAAAGAAGGATTCGAATAAATTCTCTCGAGATGTTTGCTAGATTTAGAGCAAATGATGTCTCGAACAAATGTCCGATTCGCCCCCCCCCCCCCCGCTGCTGTTTTAGACCGTCTATTTATTGCAACTGTACATATTTAGGTGGGATACTGACTGTTAAATTTGACCATATCTTTTCTATTTCACAAGTACTCAATCTAACGTACATTTTTGGAGGTATTCAAACTCTTTTCAACCTAGTATATGTCATCTTCATTCATAAATATTAATCATAAAACATAACATATCTCCTCAATGTTGGGATATACTACTATTTATTACACACATTTACAACTTGGGACCTGCAACTATTACACACCACATTTACAACTTGGGACCTGCAACTATTACACACCACATTTACAACATGGGACCAGCAACTATTACACACCACATTTACCACTTGGAACTTCCTACAATTACACACCACATTTACAACTTGGGTCTTCATATTACACACCACATTTACAACTTGGGACTTCCCACTATTAAACACCACATTTACAACTTGGGTTTTCATACTAGTACACATCACATTTACAACGTGGGACTTCATACTATTACACACCACAGTTACAACTTAGGACTTCATAATATTACACACCAAATTTATAACTTTGGACTTTCTATTACACACAACATTTACAACTTGGGACTTTCTACTATTAAATACCACATTTACAACTTGGGACTTCCTAGTAGTACACAAAGCACTTACAACTTGGGATTCCTATTATTACACAATACATTTACAACTTGGAACTTCCTACTAGTACACCCCCCACTTACAACTTGGGACCTCCTGCTATTACACACCACACTTACAGCTTGGAACGTCCTACTAGTACACCCCCACTTACAGCTTGGGACCTCCTACTATTACACACCACACTTACAGCTTGGGACTTCCTATTACACACAACATTTACAACTCCGGACTCCTTTTATTACACACCACACTTACAACTCAGGATATCCTATTATTACACACAACACTTCCAACTTGGGACCTCATAATATTATACACCGCATTTACACCTTGCTGAGATTTATTGGTGTATTTCAAAGTATACTACACCAACCCACACATTAATGTACGTTGAATGCTTGTCATACATGTAGTAATTATACTGCATAGATGGATGGTCAGAAGGACAGACGGATAAATGGACGGAAACTTTAATATTGTTTGTATAAAAATAATATTACTCCCTTGAAAGAGACATTTGGAATGTGTAACTTCTTTGTACATTTATCTCAGCGTGATATTTTAATTTGCCATACTTTGGTCGAGTATGTCAACGTCTAAATTATCAATGTGATATCTTTCACAATAGTGTTCAGCTAACTGCCATTTTCATTGCTTGCACAGTAAAACAAAGTTGTTATTTTAACTGCTATGTTAATAGGATTAGATGTCACAACTTGTTTGGTAAAGTAAGGACATACAATTTTGGCAAAGCAAAAGATTATCTATTTATTTATATATTTTTATTATTTTATTTTATTTTATTTTATTTATTTATTTATTTTGCTGTTAAATTATTTTTGTATTTATTCATTCGACATAAACGTTCAGGATATGGCAAATAAAGTAAATTGCCAAAGAATAAAGCCTGGTATCTTAGAATATAAGAAGAGAGTGGAATCAAATATTGTTCATTGAAGACTTTTATAACCACACGACACTATATTATGGCATACCAGATGTACAAGACGATTGTTATCTTTCAATATATTAACTGAATAACAGTAAAATGTATATTTTAAAAGGACTGTTAAGTAGCATAATCCATTTACCCGTCTGGTATTATATTGTATTTTCTTTCAGAACTTGAATAGAAGTCACCGTCATTCCAGAATTCATTCCTGTATCATTATGAACAATTTTCTAGTGGTAATACGTTATTGGGAAAGATTGTTAGAAGTACAACTATAATTTATATGTAACCAAAGTTTATTTTTGAAATTATAAAACGCATGCATTTCAGCATATAACTTTATTATCAACTGCAATTGAAACCTAAAAACTTAAAAACAACAAATAACAGTCTTGTAGAGCTACCTCTAATAAAGATATATATATATATATATATATATATATATATATATATATATATATATATATATATATATATATATATATATATATATATATATATATATATATATATATATAAGCATGTCTGCTGTACCAGTCTACTAGTAAGAGTCATGTATGCCGTACCATTCCCGTAATAATAATGTATTCTGTACCATTCCAGTAAGAGTCATGTTTACTGTACCAGTCTAGTAAGAGTCATGTCTGCTGTACCATTCCCGTAAGAGTCATGTTTGCTGTACTAGTCTAGTAAGAGTCATGTTTGCTGTACAATTCCCGTAAGAGTCACGTTTGCTGTACTAGTCTAGTAAGAGTCATGTCTGCTGTACCATTCCCGTAAGAATCGTGTCTGCTGTACCATTCCCGTAAGAGTCATGTTTGCTGTACTAGTCTAGTAAGAGTCATGTCGGCTGTACCATTCCCGTAAGAATAATGTCTGCTGTAACATTCCCGTAAGAGTCATGTCTGCTGTACCAGTCTAGTAAGAGTCATGAGAGGAATCTAGATTTACTGATTTCTTCTTGTTCGTTGAAAGTGCAGAGCTGAAATCATTTTATCTTAACAGACAAAACCTCATTGGATTACAAACATTCAAGTACTTGGGCATCTATGAGTTACCTGAATTACCGTGAAACATTCAAGGGCATTTCTGGTATTCAGTTTCCATAGGATTTACCTTGAAGTAAACGTTTTTGCATATTGAAACAGTTGTACTAGCACATAAATACATTAAAAATTTCCAGATTACTGACAAATTGATAGTATATTTAGGAAAATCATTTCTTAATTAAACCAATTTATTTTTCAATTATAGTTACGTAGTTTAAGCCCCAAATGACTTAATTATATAAGCATTAATATAGACACAGTATATCAAAGTATCAATATAGTGGATACCCTATTGTAAGGAAATAGTTATATGTGAATGACAACGCTGGAATTTTAAGTGCGAATGAACTTTCCGAAACACTGGCAAATCATATATATTTTTGTGCCATAAATCTGAAAGAAACTTTTATTTTCTGTTGCTGATTTATGGTAACACAGCCTATGTAAAATTCTTTATTGGATAGAGCATCTCCTGGAAATATACGAGAAGAATATTAGAACGAATTCGTTGGGACTACAAATGAAAGCAATAACATCAGTCTGAATCAATTGATACATCTGAAGATATACCCTTCTTTTGCGTAATAATGCCCAAAACAAATTATGTGCCTGATTCACTAAGAATCTTACAGAAACTCAGACTTTTTATTTTCGTCAAGCAAGCGATAAGCAATAACACACAAATGGTAGCAGGCTGTATTTCCAGTAGTTGATGTTATTAATAAAGACCGGACAAAGCATTCAACTGAGTGTCTCATTCTGCCCAATTTTGAATAACACAAAACCAGTAGATTCAGAGCTCTATGTTCCTCAAAACACCTTCCACGTTCTGAACAGCATCAGTTAAATATGTGAGTGACTCTTCAATCTCCATCGCATTCTTGGAAGCATGTGCTACTTCAAAGTACAAATATCGAGCGTACACTACAGGATGTATCAAGCAAAAGTTCCAGTTCATATTTTTGCCCAGCAACATACATTCATACTGAATCCCTTGTGGTACACATGAAACGTCCGTGGACGTGAAGACCATGTCACCAGAAAACGTTGATCTGGTAATTTTAAAATTATTGTCTATCAATTCCGTTTGCTTGCCTCTTGCTGTTGAAAATAGTGATGTACTTGACTCTTTTCTGCATAGTCCGCCGTAGAATACGACCCTATTTGTCGAGAAAATGTCTCTCAAAATTGTTTCAGCTTTTTCCCTAGAACCGGAAATGAAATAGAACGTAGACATGTATAAACGTCCACACAGTCCATCCATGTTAGATGCATGATAAAACAAGTATTGGCGGCATAAATTAGTTCAGCCTTCCTGGATTCATTAGTTGAAATGCAAAACTCATCAAGTAGAGTCATCCCTATTCTTACTCCAAGGAAACATCTCGTGGATTCCATAAGGTGTCTATCGATATCTGGAAGAAGTTTCATCACAGCTTTCGCCGTGTCCTCTAAGACTTGGTAGGATGTCGGAAAACAGACAATTGTAGCATTTATTTCCATGGTTTTCATGAGTTTTGGAATCTGTTCTAATTCATGGAACAAATCTGGGACATCTGCCACCACATTCTGGTTTGCATCCAGAAAGGCGATCAAGTCTTTGTGACAAAGAGGCCATAATCGAACATATTTATCCATTGTGCTATTTCTAATAGCGTCACATTCCAAGATGTATGGAATTAGACTTTCATTACGATAATCTCAGATATTTTCCGCATTGTATTTTGTTTCAGCTCCTTGTCCTCAAATTTTGCAAACAACAAGTTTCTTTTTCTGAGAAAATAATGTGACAAGAACTTAGAGTCATTGCTTTCGCGCAACCATAACAAGCATCGACTTATGCAACTTATTAGTTTCGGTGGCGTCCACATCTCCAACCCTTGCTCTTCAGAAATCCAGAAGACTATCGTCTTTAGACAGAACGAACTCAGTTCATCGTGCACCATAGCATTAAGATGTTTCCTTTTCAGACATTTCAGGATGTTGTAGCATTGAATTTGACAATCATTAATACTCCATACAAGTTCTGTCTCCGCAGGAACAAATGCAAACCGCCACTCAAGGTGTTGGTCCTTTGAATTTGGGTCCCCGACAGGCAGTATATAACAAGCATACTACGGATGACTTCAATTACTGTATTGCATGGCCAGCTTTTGTCTCGCTTTCTCTCAAACCATTCCTCAGCTTCCAATGGCCAATAAACACATTCAACACCAAAAGATGAATCACACTCACCGGAGATGACAAATGCAAACGATGATGTAGTATTGTAAAAAGTTGTTGTACATGGTCAGTGAACATAAAAAGATGGTTTTGCTATTCCCAAGGAAGAGAACTTGTCCGAATTATTCAACAGACGGAGATGGAAATCCGTGTACTTCTCGCTAGAAAGATACCATTCGGTGTTTTCTGCCTGAAACAAATATTCTTCGACAATTTTGTGAGTCACTAAATCAGTTCCCTTTGGACCAACTGTTGCATGATCCTTATTCATTAGAACAAGTTTTGTGTATCCCGGCCTTACGTTTCCTGTTTCCAGAAGAAAAATGTATCCTAATTGCATATCATCTTCTTTCTGCTTGGTGACAGCTGTAATAGCAGGGTCTATACGCATTTAATCTACGTCGCTCCCCTCAGTTTCTGCACCTTCAAATGCGCTTCCAGAGTGCAACATTCTCTTGCTGTGAAGATGTGTGTAGATTAATCCCATGATGTATGTCCACGAGCGAAGGCTTTTAAGTCTACTCGGGCTTACACCATCCATCTTCAGGACTCGACACACACACACACACACATATATATATATATACAGAGAGAGAGAGAAAGAGATAGATGTTTATGATAAGTTTATAAAGTTTTTATCTCTAGTTATCTCATTTCTAATGTTCGTGTTCATTTAAATGAACGAATGTCTTTTTCCAAACTCCATTAACTTCTTGCATAATCATATATGTATTCAAATTTAAATATGATTTAAAACATTGTATCGTAATAACATATTATGTTAAACATACTAAAATGGAATTAAAATACATTATCCCCCAGAATAATATGCAATGTACTGTAAATATTGTATGAACATGAACATTAATAATTATTTGGAGAATGCAAACATATATATATCACTTTTTTACAGATCACGGGATGTAATGGGTTTGGGTGGACGGTGTGTGTGATGATAGATAGATGACCACTTTGAACAACGTTTCTGGTAGTACTTAATATATCTAGTATATATTAATTAATTCATATATTTAATATATCTAGTCTTATATTAATTAATTCATATATTTAATATATCTAGTCTTATATTAATTAATTAATATACTTAATATGTCTAGTCTTATATTAATTAATTAATATATTTATTATATCTAGTCTTATATTAATTAATTAAAGTACTTAATATATCTAGTCTTATATTAATTAATTAATATATTTAATATATCTAGTCTTATATTAATTAATTAATATACTTAATATATCTAGTCTTATATTAAATAATTAATATACTTAATATATCTAGTCTTATATTAATTAATTAATATATTTAATATATCTAGTCTTATCTTAATTAATTAAAGTACTTAATATATATTGTCTTATATTAATTAATTAAGATACTTAATATATCTAGTCTTATATTAAATAATTAATGTACTTAATATATCTAGTCTTCTATTAATTAATTAATATACTTAATATATCTAGTCTTATGTAAATTAATTAATATACTTAATATATCTAGTCATATATTAATTAATTAATGTACTTAATATATCTAGTCTTATATTAATTAATTAAAGTACTTAATATATCTAGTCTTATATTAATTAATTAATATACTTAATATATCTAGTCTTCAATTGATTCCTTAATACATTTAATATATCTAGTCTATATTAATTAATTAATATATTTAATATATATAGTCTTATATTAATAAATTAATTAATATACTTAATATATCTAGTCTTCTATTAATTAATTAATATACTTAATATATCTAGTCTTATAATAATTAATTAAAATTTTAATATATCTAGTCTATATTAATTAATTAATATATTTAATATATATAGTCTTATATTAATAAATTAATTAATATATTTAATATAACAAGTCTTATATTAATTAATTAAAATTTTAATATATCTAGCCTTATATTAATTAATTAATGTACTTAATATATATAGTCTTATATTAATTAATTAATATACTTAATATATCTAGTCTTCAATTAATTAATTAATATATTTAATATATCTAGTCTTCTATTAATTAATTAATGTACTTAATATATCTAGTTTTACATTAATTAATTAATGTACTTGATATATCTAGTCTTATGTTATTAATTAATGTACTTAATATATCTACTCTTATATTAATTAATTAATATTCTTAATATATCTAGTCTTATATTAATTAATTAATATACTTAATATATCTAGTCTTTTATTAATTAATTAATATACTTAATATATCTAGTCTTATAATAAATAATTAATGTACTTAATATATCTAGTCTTATATTAATTAATATATCTAGTCTTATGTTAATTAATTAATATATTTAATTTATCTAGTCTTATATTAATTAATTAATATACTTAAATATATCTAGTCTTATATTAATTAATTAATGTACTTAATATATCTAGTCTTATATTAATTAATTAATGTACTTAATATATCTAGTCTTATATTATTTAATTAATGTACTTAATATATCTAGTCTTCTATTAATTAATTAATATACTTAATATATCTAGTCTTATATTTATTAATTAATATACTCAATATATCTAGTCTTATATTAAAAAATTAATGTACTTAATATATCTAGTCTTATATTAATTAGTTAATATACTTAATATATCTAGTCTTATATTAATTCATTAATATACTTAATATATCTAGTCTTATATTAATTAATTAATATACTTAATATATCTAGTCTTATATTAATTAATATATTATTATATGTTATATTAATTATTAATATTATTAATTAATATATTTTTATATGTTATATGTTATATCTTATATTAATTAATTAATATACTTAATATATCTAGTCTTATATTAATTAATTAATATACTTAATATATCTAGTCTTATATTAATTAAATAATATACTTAATATATCTAGTCTTATATTAATTAATTATTATTCTTAATATATCTAGTCTTATATTAATTAATTAATATACTTAATATATCCAGTCTTATATTAATTAATTAATATACTTAATATATCTAGTCTTATATTAATTAATTAAAGTACTTAATATATCTAGTCTTATATTTTTCAATACACTTTCAGAAGCAGGTATTGCCTATTCGGGCAAATTCTGTTTTCCCTATTTTAATAACTGCAAAAGATGTACTTTATTTAGGCTAATTAAGGCTGATATTTTGTGCAAAAGGTAGCAGTTATTTTAGTTATCTATGTCTTAGGTCAGTTTCCACAAGTACAATATTTAAAGTAATATCAGCCCGAATAAATTTAAGTACTATAGCGTTATGCCAACATTATATCCATTGTACATCTTGCAAATGTAACCAACTTCACCATACAACTGTCGCTCCCTTATAAGGATGGATCCAATATCTGTAGAACGTCCCTTATAAGGACCCGATATCTGTAGAACGTCACTTATAAGGACCCAATATCTGTAGAACGTCCCTTATAAGGACCCGATATCTGTAGAACATCCCTTATAAGGACCCAATATCTGTAGAATGTCCCTTATAAGGACCCAATATCTGTAGAACGTCCCTTATAAGGACCCGATATCTGTAGAACGTCCCTTATAAGGACCCAATATCTGTAGAACGTCCCTTATAAGGACCCAATATCTGCAGAACGTCCCTTATAAGGACCCAATATCTGTAGAACGTCCCTTATAAGGACCCAATATCTGTATAACGTCCCTAATAAGGACTCGATATCTGTAGAACGTCCCTTATAAGGACTCGATATATGTAGAACGTCCCTTATAAGGACCCGATATCTGTAGAACGTCCCTTATAAGGACCCAATATCTGTAGAATGTCTCTTATAAGGACCCAATATATGTAGAACGTCCCTTATAAGGACCCGATATCTGTAGAATGTCTCTTATAAGGACCCAATATATGTAGAACGTCCCTTATAAGGACCCGATATCTGTAGAACGTCCCTTATAAGGACCCGATATCTGTAGAATGTCTCTTATAAGGACCCAATATATGTAGAACGTCCCTTATAATGACCCGATATCTGTAGAGCGTCCCTTATAAGGACCCGATATCTGTAGAACGTCCCTTATAAGGACCCGATATATGTAGAATCCCTTATAAGGACCCGATATATGTAGAACGTCCCTTATAAGGACCCAATATATGTAGAACGTCCCTTATAAGGACCCGATATCTGTAGAACGTCCCTTATAAGGACCCAATATCTGTAGAACGTCCCATATAAGGACCCAATATCTGTAGAATGTCCCTTATATAAAACAAATCTCATAAATCCAAACAATCCAAGATGGCAGCCAATCCAAGAAGTCCCAAAACATTAACGATAACGGCGACAAACCAGAAGTGCGTAGGAAATGAGCGCAATACGCATAAACGTTGTGTACATCCACGTTGGATTCATGGGAAAGGGGGACGAACTTTAATTGGAAACATGACTAACAAACCACTAAATAATATGTTCTCTCCTCTCTTCCTTGCCTACCTCCCTACTTAATTCCCCTCCTCCTTTCTTATACACACACACACACATATATATATATATATATATATATATATATATATATATATATATATATATATATATATATATATATATATATATATATATATATATAAACTGTAACTATGACCTCTAGAATATCATAAAGCAACTTATGGGTTCGTATGCGGTCGTCTCGCCTTAGTTAAACATAGGTGTATGTGTGTGTTATCTCCTGACCCTGCCAAGATGTCATAAGGCAACTTCTGGGGACTGGAGATTGTGCAGTTTTGTAATAACTGTAAATATATGTATTTATGGGCTCTGTTAAAATGTCATAAAGCATCTTAGAGGATCCCATTGAAGTTAAATGTACTGGGTCGACTTCCACTAAACACGCCCGCTTGAGCTTCCTAGACTGTTATTGACAGGCTAAGGGCTCACATAGAGTGTTGTGTTTCGTGTGGCCCTGAACCTGCTGAGATGTCATTAAGCAACTTAGGGGTTCAATTGGGGTTGTGTTGTCATATATACGTGAGCTCTGGACCTTCTTAAATTACATAAGACAACTTAGGGGTTCACATATGGGTCACGTATATATATATATATATATATATATATATATATATATATATATATATATATATGCATATATTATAAATATATATGCATATATTATATATATATATATATATATATATATATATATATATATATATATATATATATATATGCATATATTATAAATATACATGCATATATTATAAATAAATACTTAGTGATTTACGAAAATATTAATAATGATATTTCTGAAATTACTAATTTAAAAAATGAGGGAATACAATTATCTGGTAAACTAAATGTATGTCGTGGCGCTTAAAGACCTTGTTGTGATACTATATGCCAAGTAAATATGTTTTTTTCATTTTATTTACTCTGAAAACTATCTGTTGTTGTTGTTAGCCATGATAGTAATGAATCACCACCTATCTCCATAAATGATAATAATGTATTTTCTTAAGTGTTTGATGGGGTCATTACTGACATTCACAATGAGAATTTAGAAAATACTACTTTTCCAGTATCGCATCCAGATCGCCATACAACATCATCATTATCAAGATTTCGTACAAGTACAACGGTACGCTTGGCTCCGAAAATAACCTTTCTAACGTGTGTACAAAAACCGAAAATATGAGATAATGGAATTGCAAATGAAAATTGATATTATCACCCTTTAACATTGATTGAATAATGAATCTTAACTTATCATTCATAGTACTGTATGTATTTCTGCAGCTTCTGCAGCATTTCTTACATTACCGATAGTTAAGATTTTAATATCAAACATCATTGATGGACCAGCTGACTTGTATAATTTTTGGAGTATCTAGCTAAGGCTATTATCGTTGTAGCAACATCTTTTGGAAATTTTTCAATACCTCTTCCATCAAACATATATGTAGCGCTTTCAAAGAAAACCATAATTCCATTGTTAACCAAACCAACGATAACATCACTATTATATGCTACATCATCAGTTTTTACAAGTTCACCTTCTACTTTGATAGCATAAACCGCTTTACTGGCAACATTACCAATAGCACCAGAACCTTTTTGTCGAATAAAGTCCAGGATACCACCTTGAAATAATCGTCGACAAATATCAGCAGCTTCATTAATTATTTCCAGCTCGTTTATCTCCTATAAGAATTTATAATCGTTGTAGGTCAGAATATTGTTATAATTTCTTCTATACATCATTTGAACTAGTCCAAACAACACTCACACTGGAACAAAGGTCAGTCCATTTGTGTCTGAACCGCCCTACTCCTAGTAAAAAAAACAACTCTTCTGGAGTGGACACCTAATTATACTTGGAGATTCCAACTTTCACTTTGGCTTCATAGACCTGATGATAATATTCTGCAATCCAAACTTGTATCCCACGCACTTGCATCACCTCTGCATTCTATGCCATCTCGACGTATCAGTCTCTAACCGTCCACCTATATTTACTAGTAGAAGAAACATACAAATGATAAATAGAACCAAATTAATGCATGACATCCAAGAAAACCTAAGAACATGCTTACTTCTAGCAGCAGAACAACTCGATAATTGCCTGCGATGATCGCTTGAAAAACATGCCCCAGCCACAAAGTTCAGAGTATTAATTTAAAAAAGTGTTCTCCGTGGTATAGCAGTGTTAAGGACCAGTTTCGCACTGCTTAAAGACATCGCCATAAAGAAGAGATGCTTTCGCTTTCAAGCAGATTCACTATTCAGAAACAAATATATCAAGCTGCTAATAGGAACGTCACAGAGTCCATTTAGCCGAATCATCCCACTACAGTACTAAGATCACGGAGAGTTACAGCTGCAAAGAGCTCTTCGAGATACCTAACAAACTAATATCAAGGAACAAATGTACACCACTTCCAACTACCTTCTTTCCAGTAGACCTTCCGGACCAGTTTGCAAATTTCCTCCGTGACAAAGTAAAAACCATTAGAGATAGGCTTGACAACACAATTTCAATTGACTAGTCGTCACAATACAGTTACGATACAGAATTTCAGCGACAACCATTAGGAGCATTTGCACCTGTACCTCTGTGGATTTAGTTCGGACAATCGTGATGACGAATGCACAAAAATCTTGTGAACTTGATCAAATTGCACTATCACTGCTACTTGAATGTTTAGATCCAATATTGCCTTCACTAACTGATATTAATATTTCTCATATCCGGGGAATTCCCATCATTTCTTAAAACTGCCAACGCAAAGCCTCTGCTGAAGAAACCAACACTTGACCATAACAATTTATAGAACTACCGCCCTGTTTCTAAACCCCGTTCATATAAAAAAATATCTTTTACAAAGTTGTTCTAACTCATCTTGTATCTCATCTGAATGCAAAATGTCTTTATTTTAGAAATGTACAGACTGCACATTACACCTGCCGTAGCACTGAAACTACTCTTCTGAAAGTATTTAATTACATTATGTCTGCTTTGGATAGCAAAAAGCATGTATTTGGCATTCACAAGACTGCCTTACAGTGGTTCAAATCCTAAGTAGTCAACAGAACACAACTTGTATCTGCAAATGGAATAAACACTCCACCCCAGCCAATCTATGTTATTATGTTCTACAGTGGTCGGTTCAGGGACCTGTTCCCTTCATTCTATACACTCAGCCACTCTCAAGTGTCATAGATTATCACCCAGTGTCTCGCCGTTTGTACGCCAATGACATCCAAATATAGAAGTCTTGCCACCCAACTTAAGTTGATGCTACCATCCAATAACTAGAGAGGTGCATTTCTGATGTGAAATCATGGATGACATGTGACACGCTGCAGACGAATGAGGATAAAACTGAGGACATTCCGATCACAACACAAACACTCTTCTCATTCACATCATTTACCTCACACAATAAATATCAGCAACACCAACATTAAAATCACACAATCAGTACGAAACCTAGGTGTTACTCTAGACAGTACTCTCACATTGCACCATTAGGTCATGAACATATGCAAGGCTGCATATCTTGAGCTGAGACGCATCAGCTCCATTCGCAAATATCTTTCAGTTGATAGCACTAAAACACTTGTATGTATATTAGTACTTTCAAGACTCGACTATTGTAACTCAATTCTATCTGGTTCGTCACAAAATCTACTACAGAAACTGCAACAAGTTCAAAACACAGCTGCTAGAATCATCTTTAGAGTACCATGATCAGAGCACACCTCCCCACTGTTCTGTACCATATAGTGGTTATCCCTTCAATCCAGAATCAAACACAAACTGTGTTCTCTGTGCTACGTTTCACTGACGGACTCCAGTCTAACATACCTATCCGGCCTCACCCATGTATATACGCCAGCAAGATACTTACGCTCCTTTTCTGACAATTCTATACTCACTGTTCCCACTATGAAAACGAAGTCATATGGACAAGATTATTTTGCATTGCAGGGCCCAGCAATGTGGAACGAATTGCCCATTGACATTAGACACAAAGACACTGTGATCACTTTCAAGAGTGATCTTAAAGCATATTTTTCGCTGCAAGAACAACCTTAAAGACCTAATAATGTTTTGTACCTTAGACATGTTCAGCATGTTTTATGTTTTCCAATTTCAAGGTTTTTGCTTTTTGTTTTTCTGTAGTCATATCTTTGTTAATGTTGTATAGCGGTTAGGGCTTCTAACAATTAGACGTTATTGTAAGTCCTCATTAGTATCAGTAGAAGTAGTATTGTTGTTGTTGTTAGGACATGAAATAAGAGCACTTTCCCCAGTACTTGGAATACCACTTACTGTAGCGCCAGGAAAATCATAATATGCTACTTCTTTTGTTTTCAGAACATTTTAAAAAATCTGGACCATCCCTACTAATACTACCTTTATCATGAGGACTTCTAAAGATCATCTTCGTTAAGTCCATGATGTTTTTGTAACATATCAGAACAAAATTTAAAATCATCTGCAGTATATTGAGCTAATTGATCATCATCAATATCGTTTAATTATTCATCAGTTCCTAGTTGAAATGTATGGATAATTGTTGAACAGATGGAGGAATCTCTCTCTCTCTCTCTCTCTCTCTCTCTCTCTCTCTCTCTCTCTCTCTCTCTCTCTCTCTCTCTCTCTCTCTCTCTCTCGTTGCTTCTGATGTTTTCGTTCATTATTTCGTTTATTCATTTTTTGCTGTTTTCGTTTTAGATATTGTACATGCACTTTGTCTACCGCATTTTATATACGATGCACTTTTTGTGCCAATCGACTTGTATTCGTATTATTTTTATAAAACACATCAGTCCAGTTCTTTAGACTGGACATATTTTATTCCATACGTCGGTCTCAACATTTTATTTTCTATTTTCATACGTCGTAACAACATGTGCTGGAAACTCATTTGGATCAATTTTAATAGTTGGTCAATTCGCCGTCTCTGCTGCTCAAACTGTTAGGTTTTTTATTTCATTACATATTATTGCAATGTAACATTGACCTTGTCTAAACATTAGCTCATGTCGCATTGATTGTCTTTTTTAATTTATTCCTTGTAAATAACTAACACAGAGTTAAATTACTATATATTTGTTCGGTCTTAATATGAGGATCATTATTAATAGAAGTAAATATGTTTATTTGGGTCAGGGTTCGGACCTTTCTAAGTGAATTTTACACGTTATGGGTTTGATTTTGTAAACATAGGATCATTCTAGAAGGTTATTTTCCATTTTTTAGAAAATGCTAATTGTGACCAGTCAAGTTGAGAACCATATAACCTTGCAATTGTGAGGAATTGGTCATTCGTTCTTTAACATCTTGCACATGAATACTGTAATATGTTGATCAGTTGGGTTCAATTCTATTTTCTTCAGACTATTGCATTCAAGTGATTTTTTTTTTCTCTACAAATGCAAAAGTGCTATGACAAATTTCTTGTAAAATGACATTCACTGGAATTTATAATAAATTTAAACCTGAAATTATATTTCTGTGATTCAACAACCAACTATTTACAGATCAACACTTTAGTTGTTACCACAGACACGACATTGACATCCGCTTAAGAATTTATTTTTTCTGGAATTTTAGTTTAAAACAGTTTGGAAGTTAAATTACTAGGAATTAAGTCTGTAATTTGTTGATTACCTTGGGACTTATTTCGAAATACCGTAAGCTGTTTTCTTCTCATTTTCACACTGCATTCTATAGAAACAATTTGTTTTTAAATTATACAAAGTTTGTTGTATTTCACTCTTTCCTTAGAATAAAGCAGAATAATCAAGTTTATTTTGTATGAAAAGATCAAATACAATATGCCACTGTTACTCAATAAAGCTAGATCATTTTCTATTTACGTCATTTTTTCTACCCATCAATGTAAAATCGCTTGACAGGTTCCAACAATCGATTTTCCTCCATCTGTAACATTGATGAATATCACATATATTCATCTCTAACTCGACATGCTTTGCCCTTTCGTTCCTGTATAACACTGTAGAACGTAATGCTGCCAGTGTCACCTTTTCAAAGTAAACTTAAGTGAATTTTTTTAGGCGGATTTTTTACCACCCGTATATAAACTTCACATTTGCATTAAACCTTCACAACCGCGTGGTTTCTCCTTGTTCGATTCCCGTAACGTAGCTCCAGCACGTGAATACCATAGATTACAAATCATCACTCAAACAACAAATACAGGAACTATGTCCTACCGTATCCCTGAGTCCCTCAAATCAAAACCTGCTTTCACCTGCATCACTCCACCATATGTACCATTGTAGTATTAATAAAAGTCGTCTCCATATAATAGAACAATCCCTAATACATCATTCCACTGCTTAAACGTATCAGTCTATATCACAAATAGTTTTCGAGGTGCAAATTGCACAATCAGTTAACACAGTTAGATTTAATAGGAACTATATCCCATCCACATCACCGACTTCCCATACGCAGACAACCGATCACTGAATAAAAGCAGATACTTCTCGCTTGAAAAATACCATTCAATACGCAGACAACGGATCGCAAAACCCTTATAAAATTATGACAAAAAACAATGATACATCAATAAAGGAAGTACTATAATCTCCTTATTTTCCTCTTTCATTCTTCTAAATTTTCTTCAAATACAGTGAATTAGCTATAAGAATCAATAAACCAAGACTCTCTTGCTAACATTAACAACCTTTAAAATATCAAAATTGATGATGTTCTATTTTTCTGGGTATATTCGTATTTCAAGTCATGTCGACTGGAATTTAAGTGCAAATATCCTTTCTTAACAGTGTCGCTTTGCTTGGATATGCTATTCAAAACAAAATATCGTACATTCTGCTTTGGCCTTCATCCTATGGAAAGCAAACGGCATTTTTTATTTGTAATCAAAACTCTAGGAATAAAAGAGACAAATCTTAAAATTCTTTCGGACGCACAGTTAACTGTCCTAAAGACCTCAATTATCATCAAGTAAACTATACATAATTACACACAAGTGGTAGCAGGCTGCGTTCCCAACAGTAGGTGTCTTTTCCAGAGAACGAACAAAACATTCAATCGCGTGTCTCAGTCTGCCCGATTTAGAGTAGCAAAATCCTAGTAGATTCAGAGCTCTGTGTTCCTCAAAATATCCTTCCACGTTCTTCACGGCATTACTTAGCTGTGTGAGTGCTTCTTCAAGGTCTGTACTATTCTTTAAAGCGTGTGTTATTTCAAAATGAAGATACTGAGCGTACACCACTGGATGTATCAGACAAAAGTTCCAGTTCATATTATTGCCCAGCAATGCGCATTCATACTGAAGTCCTGGTGGTACACACGAAACATCGGTGGACGTGAATATCATATCAGAAGAAAAAGTTGATTTGGTAATCTTAAAATAATTTTCTATCGATTCCATTTCATTCCCTGTCACCGTTGAAATACATGATGATTTTCCATTGTTTGCGCCGTAGAATACAACTCTCTTTCTAGAGAAAGTTTCACATAAACTAGTTTTGGCTTCTTCTATATAACCGGAAATAAAATGAAATGTGGCTATATACAGACGTCCACACAGTTCGTCCGTGATAACGCCATCTTTAAAAAAAATATTTGCGTACTAAATCAGTTCTGCTTTCACTGATTCGTTAGTGGAAACGCAAATATCAGCAAGTATAGCCATTCCTACTCGTACACCAAGAAAGCTTTTCGTGGATTCGATAAGATGTCTGTCGATATCTGTAGGAAGTTCGTCGAGAACTTTAATCGTGTCCAGTAAGGCTTGGAGCGACGTTGGTAAATGAACAATTGGCATTTTTGTATCTCTGCTGCAAAAGAGCTTTTGAACTGTATCTATTTCAGAGAAGAAACTTGGGTTGTCTGGTACCAGTTTCTGGTTTGTATCCATAAAGGACAGCAGGTCTTTGCCAGAGAGAGGCCATAATCGAAAATATTTCTCAGCTGTGCACAGTCCTTCTACATTGCATTCCAAGATGAACGGTATCAGATTTTCAATAATCTCGGAAATTTGGCATATTGTGTTTTTTTTGTCCTCTTCATCCTCGAACTTGGCAAAGAGTAAGTTTCTTTTTCTGAGAAAATAATGTGGGAGGAACCTTGAGCTAATACTCTCTTGCAACCGTATCAAGCATCGACGTATGCATTCTACTAGTTTTGGTGGCGTGAATATGTTCAAACCTTCCTCTTCAGAAATCCAGAAAACTGTCGTTTTCAGGCAGAAGGAACTTAATTCATCTGGAGCGAGGTGATTTAGGTACTTCTTCTTCAAACATTTCAAGATAATGTAGCATTGAATTTGACAATCATTAAAACTCCATATAATTTCTCTCTCTGCCGGTACAAATGCAAATCGCCACTCAAGGTGCTTCGTCGTTGATTCCGGGTCCCCGACAGGCAGTATATAACACGGCATCGTTCGGATAGCTTCAATCATTTCTTCACTTGGCCAGCTTTTCTCTCGCTTTCTCTCAATCCATTCCTCCGCTTCCAAAGGCCAGTTGACGCACTTTATAGCGAAAGCTATATCAGACTCTATTTCATTATTGTATGACGTTGTTGCGCATGGGCCGTGGCCATAAATATATGGATGTGTCGTCCCCAAGGAAGAATACTTATCCGTGTCCTTCATTAAACTGATATAAAAGCACCGATACTTCTCGCTCGAAAAATACCATTCATTGTTTTCTACCTGGAACAAAGATTCTTCAACAGATTTCCGAATCGTCTCTTTCATTTCCTCTGGAACATCGCTTACTTGATCTTTCTTCATTAGAACAAGCTTTGTGTATCAAGGCCTTACGTCGAATGTTTCCAGAAGAAAAACGTATCCTGAATGGACGTCAAGTTCCTTTTTTCCTTTGGCAGCTGTAATACCATGCATTATCCTCATATGATCTACGTCGCTCCCCTTAATCTCTGATCCTTCAAATAAACTTCCAGTGCATAAAATGACCTGACCGTGAAGATATTTAAGGATTACTTCCAAGATGTAACTCCATGATCGTAGGGTTCTAATACCAGTCTGGCTCACACTATCTAACCCCAGGACTAGACTCAGCTGTTCGGAAAACCTCTTTAACGTCTCACACTCTGCCATTCCGAGATAATGTATTATAGATGCAACGCTCAACTGTAACATAAAAGATTCTCTTTTAATTACAAGTGCAATTTCGATTTAAAAGGAATAAATTTTAATTTTGGTACCATGAAAAACACCAATCTTATGCTACATTACATAGATGGAATTATATAAAAGGTTTTGAGACTGAAATGTTTAGACTAATTAAAATTTGTGCTAACTTGTCTTTTCACTGAAATTCTGGTGGTGTTTATCAAAAGCTATTAAACTTACCAATAATCTTGTAATTGTGATAAAATCAACGCTTGACTAAATTGTGTTGTTTTTAAGCCATAATTGCAATCCAAGTAGCTGGTAGAGGCAATTAATATTTCCATTGGTCAGAATGTTAACACGTGATCAAAATGAATTGCGTTCATTTCAGTATGAACTGTAAGGAGAACTACTTTTCTAAAAACAACCACGTCTATAAATAGGGTCACGTGTACAGCAGAAGATAAACACTGCTAGTGAAGGCAGACACAATGTAAACATTAATGGATAAGAACCATTTTTATAATTTGTTTAACAATAATAGAATAAATTTAGTGTAAAAGATTAAAGCAAAATATATTTCTAATCTTTTCTGAATAAAATAATGTTTTCTTTGATGAAATTTGTGAAAAGTATGGATAAACACGTTTTAAGTGCGCTAGGTCAAGGTCACCGGTATTGTGGCTATCCAACGTTAACACAAAAATGTTAGAATTTGGAGATTTTTTATTAATTTTACTTTATCAAATAGCTTTCACGCATGATGATATTGAAACGTTTTATCCATCGATATTTGACGAGCCTTTTGAATTGGAAGAAGTGTTACAAACCAATTTAACATTTAGTTTGAATGAACCAAAACTAGTACCCTTCCCAGTTGATCAACAGATTGACCACAAACCAAAACGGTTCAAATCACTAAACGAGAAAGATCTCTTAAATATATCAGAACAGCGGTACTCTAAATCTACCAAGAAACACACTAAATGGGGCTACGACCCTTTCACCAGAGGTTGATTTATTCATTCATTCCATAATCATAATAAATTAACTATAATAATAATAACCAGTATACTGGAGTGTACATTAATGAAAGCTAAATAATATTGCTTGATATTCAAATTGCTCTACATCTTTTATTTTATTAAATTATATTTTATAAAAAAAAAGCAATACAAATGTTTTTTTTTTATGCTACAATGAAAAACGAATAACATCATTCATGCCATTTTTATTAAAATGAGACTTAACTTGTTTTGAAGTGAATAAAATGTAGTTTATCTTTAAACTCATATTGTGAAATCTTAAAAAATGTATTAAAAAATTTATATAAATACAAATTAAGGAAATATGCATGAATGATTAATCCCAAAGATCTAAATATTTCAAATGTTAAAAATAGTTATTACCAAGCTGAAAAACATGAATTTCAGAATAGTGCAAAGAGAAGAATATGGAGGTAGATCTGACGACAGTTGAGTCTGCACATTTGGGCCAAAAGTTAGCAATATTTTATTCAATAACTGCACCTTCCAGTTTAGTTCCAGCTGAAACAAGTAAGTGCAAACAAATTAAGGAAATATGTGATTTTCAAGTTAAGTGCTAATGTAAACTATTCAGACTAACATGTTATTTGCTTTTTTATAGTAGTAAATACATGAATGTGTCATACAGTTTTTCATTACTTTTCTCTACCAGCTACTTGGATTGAATGTATTTGGTTTTCAAGTTAAGTGCCAATGTAAGCTATCCATACTAACATGTTATTTGCTTTTTATAGTAGTAAATATATGAATGTGTCACTGTCATACAGTTTTTCATTACTACTTGGAATGATGTATTGTCATTAGTATTGCACTACTCGGTATAATTCAAAAAGTGTGTAAACAATAAACACAAATTTCACAAATTAAATTGTCTTACTGTTTTTAAATTTGTCATTTTGTGTGTCTGTTCACTTTCTACACTGATGTCACAGATGAGAGGAATCTGGTTATGAACCATTGTCACTAAACTTATGGAATAACTAGAGGGATAAAAATAAAATAAGTACTTAATTATTTTAGAACTGTGAGTGTACGTGTATCTTTGAGCCAACAAAACTGATCACATACTTTCTATAACCAAGCTTGGTACACCTACATGTATTAGTACAGACTGTTTATAACACGAAAATAGGTTTTGAAGAACGAAATTAGATTACTCACTTGTCATAACAGTGATGAATATGCCGATTAACATTAGGTCAATCTATAAAGGCACACATTCTTATAGCCATGACATCGTGACTTTAAATATTAAGCTTCCACTTTTAATACTCGTGTCCATTATGATAAAATATTCAAAATGTTCAAATTCCTTCCATGGGAACCATTGGTTGACGGATTGAAAGCACAGGAGTCTGACGTTTTATCAATAAAGTACGGCAAAATGTCTGACAAAATGAAATACCCTTATCAATAATATATATATATATATATATATATATATATATATATATATATATATATATATATATATATAAACACAAGGAATGCAACGCTCGATTCGACATTTTCTCACGAGTCTTTACTCGCTTCAGAATCGCAATAAGACTGAAACAATACACATATGCATTCAAAAGACAGTAACTTACCAACGCATAGCTCTTAAATGACCATGTCCTGAATCCAACCGGCGAATTAACTTTTATTTTCACAAGTACAGTCACAATAGCCTTGCTTTGATATTTATCTGACGGAAGTAGCCAATTCTATTATTGACATTTCGCCGTACTTTATTGATAAAACGTCCGACTCCTGTGCTGACAAGCAAGACAATCCCAAGCGCTATAAATAGCTATAGTCTATGTCTACATCCCCGTTTGTTTGTACCCCACACCCTGCCGATTTCAGTAACAAAAAACATAAACAAGATAAAAAGTCAATAAATCTTACTCAATCCATTCATTGAATTATAATTTCTTACCCGATTACGACCATAACAACTTTTATCGTCAGCGCGTCTGATGCTTAACGGAAGTTTTCATTACACCCATGGCCATCCTCGAGATCAAATTCCAGTTCCTGGACAAGTCCATTTTTAGCAAAGGGGCTGATGCATAAATACGCATGTTTGGTACATAGAAGGTAGATTTTATAGGTGGCAAAGGAATATAACTCTTAACCTTACCGTAATTGACGGAAGTCTCCAGGAGTAACCAAATAGGAGCAATAACGTCACTCTATTTGCGGAAAAAATACTTGCCCAAATTGTGTGCAATATGGTGTCGTCTTAGTATGTAAGGCAGTAGTAATCGACCTAGTCTATAACCATCAAAAGCATAAGCACTTGTCACCGTTATGTATCATATTTACTCAACATTTTCTCTAATATTTCACACATTTCCTCCAAATTATTTGATCCATCATCCTAATGTGTCCTAATCTTCTTTTTTTAAAGAAAAATCAAAACTGATATGTTTGTAAAGTCCATGGTTAACTTTCACAAATACCTAAAAGAGACGGGCATACCAATGCATGTATTTGTTGTGTTATGCATATTAAATGTTATTTTGGACGCTTAAGCTCTGCCCATGATTGTATGTTATAAATAAATGTTGACAGTTAACTAATGTCCATAATTAGATATGATAAGTCTCTTGGAATCTAATGTGTTAAAAGTTCTTTTATTGGAATTAGAAAATTATTTATTTACATTTTTCATTGGAATTACAATACTATTCATGGTCATTTTGGATTACTACATTCCTTTGTTTGTGTAAACTCATTCAAAGACGGTATGGACGCAGCCGTTAACATATCAGGACATTCAAGACTACTGGTATATCAGGACATTCAAGACTATTGGTATATCAGGATATTCAAGACTATTGGTATATCAGGACATTCAATACTACTGGTATATCAGGACATTCAAGACTATTGGTATATCAGGACATTCAAGACTATTGGTATATCAAGACATTCAAGACTATTGTCATATCAGGACATTCAAGACTATTGGTATATCAGGATATTCAAGACTATTGGTATATCAGGACATTCAAGACTATTGGTACATCAGGACATTCAAGATTACTGGTATATCAGGACATTCAAGACTATTGGTATATCAGGACATTCAAGACTATTGGTACATCAGGACATTCAAGACTATTGGTATATCAGGACATTCCAAATATTGGAATTCAAGCACAACATTCAGTATTTTTGGACTTGTGATAGAACGATTATATGGTACTTAATTCAAAGTATTCACGCATTTTCTCTTGAATTCCATCTCTAATTTAATTGTACTTAAAGAATTAGGTTTGCTTCCTATATGTTATATATTTTACGAACAAGAGTCATATCATTCGTAAAACAAACAACTATATATATATATATATATATATATATATATATATATATATATATATATATATATATATATATATATATATATATATATATATATATATATATATATATATAATATATATATATAATTACTTAAATAAATATCACATAATATTATATGTGTATATGTGTGTACGGATCAGTTGCATGTACGAGTCACTCGGTGGTTAGCGTAACCGTTTCATGACCAAATGAGCTTGAGGTCGAGTCTCATCACATTGTCAGCTGAGTCGAATATTGTGGTCTTTCCTTATACAAGACACATAGTTCCAATTCCCTCGACACTAAATATATTCCAGTGTGTTACTGGGGCGTCGAAAAACAAAACAATAGAAATTAAGTTCAACAGAACATTTCTGAGTTAATATTCAGATTTGACTACACGTTACTGTTACACGCTGGCTGGCAATGCACTGGAAACGATGCATCAGTTTTAATCTGATATTTGATGCAGGTTGCACTACCTTATATACGGAGAGAGAGAGAGAGAGAGAGAGAGAGAGAGAGAGAGAGAGAGAGAGAGAGAGAGAGAGTAAACTGATTCATTTTATGCAATATTCTAGCTTTAGTGAACGTATTTGAAGGCTTTGGAAACGAGATATGTCAAGTTTATACATGAGTTATAATGGTATCATATCTATCTTTAATTCATGCTTACCTTGTTTAGCAAAGTACATTCAGTATATTTGGTGCTTTGCTAGCTCCCAGTGACAGCTGTGCATGTATATTGATTTGCCTTAGATCGAATGATTCACTAAAGTCTTTTACACCACACCGCTCTGACTGTATACTGATCTAGTTGTCCTACACTATACTTCACGTACAATTATTGAATTATTGAAGCGTTTAGAATGCAATACTTAGGACTTAAAAGACCTGGGAATATCGATTTTTGGACACAATATACCGTACACTATTCAATATATGTACACTATTCAACAAGTTAATTGTATGCACCATTAATCCAGTAACATGGACTAAATTTATAACTGTTAATTGTACATCATTCAAATTAATTTTACGCACCATACATCAAGTAGCATAGCTCATTATTAGAATAGTGTATTGCAATATCCTGGACAAGCTTTAATTGTTCTCCACCAACTGTTTACACTGAGTGACATAAAGCATTATTCTAATCTTTATTTGTACTCCTTTCGACAATTTAATAGTACGCTGTCTGACGAGTTACTTGTAAGCCACTAGCTATTTACCATAGATCATCATTGTGGCTCTCATACTCCGATATGATGATATGAGTATATCCTTGATTCAAACTGGATTGTACAGAGAATTCAGATCTTTCCATTTTCTTCAAGAAAGTTATAGACACTGACACACAAGTGGTAGCAGGCTGCGTTCCCAACTGTTGGTGTCTTTCCCAGAGAACGAACAAAGTATTCGATCGCTTGTCTCGTTCTACCCGATTTTGAGTAACAAAATCCTAGTAGATTCAGAGCTCTGTGTTCCTCTAAATATCCTTCCACGTTCTTAACGGCAATACTTAAATATATGAGTGCTTCGTCAACTTCTGTATGATTGTTGGAAGCGTGTGCTATTTCAAAGTGCAAGTATTGGGCGTACACCACTGTATGTATCAAACAAAAGTTCCAGTTCATGTTGTTGCCGAGCATAGCACATTCATACTGAAGACCGTGTGGTACACACGAGACGTCGGTGGAGGTGAAGACCATGTCAAAAGAAATAGTTGATTTAGTAATCTTAATGTAATTGTCGATGAATTCCGCCTGGTTACCTCTCGCCGATGCAATATGTGACGCTTTTCCGCATTTTCCACAGTAGAACAGCACCATGTTTCTCGAGAAAATTTCTCTCAAAATTATTTCTGCGTTTTCTCTTGAACCGGAAATGAAGTGGAAAGTAGACATGTATAGACGTCCACACATTCCGTCCATATTAATCCCATCTTCGAAGCAAAGAATGGCACTCGACATCATTTCTGGTTTCAGAGATTCATTAGTTGAGAGGCAAATCTCACCAAGTAAAGTCATTCCTACTCTTACTCCAAGAAAACTTCTCGTGGATTCTAGAAGATGTCTGTCGATGTCTTTAGGAAGCTTGTCGATAGCTTCCACCGTGTCCATTAAGGTCTGGAACGATGTTGGTAAATGCACAACTGACAGATATGCGTCTGTGCACTTCGTGAGAATTTGAATCTGTTCTATTTCAGCGACAAAAATCGGGTCATCTGGCACCAGCTTCTGGTTTGTATCCAACAATGTAAGTAAGTCTTTATGACAAAGAGACCATAGTCTAGAATAATGTTCCATTGAGCTTTTGCTTTCGGTGTCACATTCCAAGATGCATGGAATCAATCTTTCTATAATCTCAGAAATTTTGTCCATTGTGTTTTCCTTGACGTGATGATCCTCAAGTTTTGCAAAGAGTAAGTTTCTTTTCCTGAAAAAATAATGCGGCAGGAACGTAGACTCAATGCTTTCGCGCAACCGTATCAAGCATTGACGAACGCATTCTAATATGTTTGATGACGTCCACATCTCCAAGCCTTGCTCTTCAGCAATCCAGAAGACTATCGTCTTCAGACAGAAGGAACTCAACTCATCTGATGCAATGGCATTAATGTATTTCCTCTTCAGAAATTTTAAGATGATGTAGCATTGAATCTGACAATCATTAAAACTCCATACAAGTTCTCTCTCCGCGGGCACAAATGCAAACCGCCACTCAAGGTGTTGTGTTTTTGATTTTGGGTCCCCGACAGGCAGTATATAACATGGCATTATTCGGATGGCTTCAATCAGTTGAGCACTTGGCCAACCTTTTTCCCGTTTTCTCTCAAACCATTCCTCTGCTTCCAAAGGCCATCTGATACACTGTATACCCAGAGCTATATCAGATTCTGTTGCATGAATTCCCAAAGATATTGTATTACTGTAGGAAGTTGTGGTACAGGGGCCATGACCATAAAAGGATGGTTTTGTAGTCCCCAAAGAAGAATACTTGTCTGTGTCCTTCATTATACGAAGATGAAAATTCGTATATTTCTCGCTAGAAAAATAAGACTCAGAATTTTCTGTTTTTAGCAAAGACTCTTCGACAGCCTGGCGAGTCGCCTCTTTCATTCCCTCTGGAACATCATTTGTAGGATCGTTTTTCATTAGAACAAGTTTTGTGTAGCCCGGCCTTACGTCTGCTGTTTCCAGAAGAAACACGTACCCTGAGTGTAATTCAATTTCCTTTTGTCCCTTGACTACTGTAATACCAGGCATTATCCACATCTGATCTACGTCACTCGTTGCAGTCTGCGATCCCTCAAATGCGCTTCCTGAGAATAAAATACTCTGACCGTGAAGATGTTTAAGGATTACTTCCATAATGTACGTCCACGAGCGAAGGGTTTTAAGGCTACTCTGGCTTACACCATCCATCTTCAGGACTCGACACAGTTGTTCAGAAAACCGCCTTGTAGCATCACTCTCCGCCATATTGAGACACGGTATTTTAGATGCAATGGAGAACTGCAACATAAGAATATTTCCTAGACTAATAATTTTTTCTGCTATTGATTTCATTGAAATTATGATATCTTATTTTCAAAGCTTTATCAAATTCCTGCATATTCCTATGTTTGTGATAAGCAGCTTAGTTTTATAATACTGTGTAGTATTTCAAGAATGCCAATTTACTTTAAACATACTAAACCTATCCGAGCGGTTTAAAGTGCTCGCCGTTACGCACCACTGCCATCTCACCTCTGTCTGCGTTGGTTCGAGTCTAAGATTCGGCTAATGTAGTTATGTGAGAAAGCTTGCCAGTAGCTTCTCGTGGATCGGTGGTTCATTCCGGGGGGTTTTCCGGATTCTTCCTCCACCAATAATACTGGCCTCCATGTATAGCCTATCGTGTACTGAAAAATGGAGTTAAACCCCACAACAGCAACAGCAATCAAAACTATCGTTAGCATATAAGATCATTAGGAATACATGCAAGATGCTATACACGTTATTTCAACATTGAATTTCTAAAGAATGCAATAAGTAAATCGTACTTTTGTTAGATAAAAAGATTGATAAATAGAGATAGAGAGAAGTGGATGACTCGGTGGGTCGGTGGACGTTGCTAACGTGTCTAACAATGCTGACATATTTTCATCCTTCTTGCTCAATATCGAGTCATGGCCACATACATGAGATACCTGTACTATATATGTAATTTGATCGATGGAATACGTTTCTAAGTTACGTTATACAACCTGTCGTCTCCAGTAGGATTTGTATACATATATTTCACTCATACAGCGTATTAAGATCAAGGCTTGCAAGATTTAACTGTAAGCAGCCACCAAAGGCCGAAATTTTGATTTATAAGACTCATGTTAGGCTAGTGTCCAAGATTATCCAAAATATTGGTAGAAACCTGTTCATCTATTTGTGGAGTAGCTGGATCTACACGCCATTATCTCAACTTCTGTTAAAATGTGTATAGATCAGATGGCATGATTCAAAGTAACAGAGTCGTAGGCGAGTTCCTGGTAACAGCCTTTACTTACATGGTCAAACAACCACTCCTAACATATATATTACTTTATGACAGTTAACGTAGTCACACATTGTAGATATTATATGTAATCGTTTCGACAATGAATTTAAATGCCAGACAAGTATACATCTCTTATTTAATGTGTTCATTTCAATGACAAATATGTTTATGCTGGCACCGACATGTCATAGAGTATATACCAGACAAGTCAAGACGTAAGATATATCACATCACCCATTGTGGTCGTTTCTCATAGCTGATACGTACCAGTTCTTATCTTCTATAAATGCCCAATCACTATAATTTCCATGTCGACACAGTACATACTAATGTGTTGTAGTCTTTAACAAATCTTCTCTTTGCGAGCTTCTTGTTTGACAATCCCATGTTTACTTGAGGCATACAGCCCATACAAAGGTCTATTGAATAAGTTGGATTCGTTATCAAAATAACTGTTATACGTATTTCTTCTAATCACTAACTTGTTTACATTTTTTCTTGAGCTTACTTATGATCTTCAGCGATCATTAGCTTGGTAGAGTATCAGCTGTAACTTAATATTCTTTATTGCAATACATTACCTGTTGACTTTGACCATATTGTAAGTACGTTAATCATTTCTTAAAGTAGCTCATATACAATAGGTTTATATTAGCATTTAGAGCGGATCGCATTAACTTATTTTCTGGACTGAGGCAGACAGACAGAGACATACAGACAAATAGGCAGACAGATACAGAGAGAGAGAGAGAGAGAGAGAGAGAGAGAGAGAGAGAGAGAGAGAGAGAGAGAGAGAGAGAGAGAGAGAGAGATCATGAGTGCAAAGTCTTTTTCTCATATATCCTTACCCATAGTGTTTAGGTTTATTTTTACATTTAAAGCGGATCGCATTAACTTATTTTCTGGAAAGAGGGAGACAGACAGACAGACAGAGCATGAGAATAAATCTTTTTCTCATATATCCTTACCCACAGAATGTTTGAATATCTTGAGAACGTAACCTTTTGAATTATATCAGTGAATAGTTATCGTAATAAACCTTTGCTCATACGTGTTTACCGTATTTAGCAACGTCCTTTTCTAGCGACTTCAGTACTCCATTACAGCCCCTCCAGAGACACACCTGTATATCGCTTACACGTTCAGCTGTGTTCCATAAGACGTCTCTTTGGCTGTAAACTGATACAGGTGTCTTAAATTACATTTCAGGTAATACTGTTGAATCTTTGTAAAAGCTTAGTCTACAGGACAATTGCCTATGTACATTGGGAATACATGTATTGCACTGTAACATGGACAGATGTTGTACAAGTATGTGCAGTTAGCAATATATGTATTCAGTGATTAATTTATTTACGTTTATTCCAATTGTAACCGTTTAGACTTAACTCCAATAAAGGAGAACCTGTACAAAAAGATAGTTCGAGATTATGGACATATTTACAATCCATGTAAATCAGTAAATTGCACTTCACGAACTGTATTAATATTAATAGACATGTTGCATAATTCGACCGCCTAATTGTTGATCACGTGATGTATCAAATGGCAATTACTGGACAAGTTATGGAGCTCGATCTTTGACATAACATTATAAACCGTGTTTACGTTCCGGTGTGTTTAGAATATTGCATCTTCAATACGAAAATGATGGTGACAGATCACTATTTCTAAATATTAAATTCATAACCCTATATTTACATTCATTTGATTCGATGTTGTCAGTGTTGTCGGTTGGGGTTCCTTTATTTTTATTCTTTTATTAGTTTTGTTCCGTTTTCTTGTTTTCTGTTTTAATTTGTTCCAAAATATATCATTTTCCAATTGCAAATATCTCCATATCAGTATCCGATACTTGAAATTGTATTCTCTTCCAAAAGTATGCTGCAACACTTGCTAGCATATCGAAAACGTTAGCATGTGCGTACTTTCTCATAATATTTCTATGTTCATCAATATAATTTTCTTGATTATATTTAATCGGTTCTTTAAATTTCGGAGTGATCAGTTTTAGACCGTCTATTTATTGCAACTGTACATATGTAGGTGGGATACTGACTGTTAAATTTGACCATATCCTTTCTATTTCACAAGTACTCAATCTAACGTACATTTTTGGAGGTCTTCAATCTCTTTTCAACCGAGTATATGTCATCTTCGTTCATAAATATTATTCATAAAACATTACATATCTCCTAAATGTTGGGATATGCTACTATTTATTACACGCATTTACAACTTGGGACCTGCAACTATTAAACACCACATTTACAACTTGGGACCTGCAACTGTTACACACCACACTTACAACTTGGGACCTTCAACTATTACACATCACATTTATAATTTGGGACCAGCAACTATTACACACCACATTTGCAACTTGGGACCTGCAACTATTACACACCACATTTGCAACATGGGACCTGCAACTATTACGCATCATATTTACAATTTGGGAGCTGCAACTATTACACACTACATTTACAACTTGGAACTTCCTACAATTACACACATTTACAACTTGGGACTACCTCCTATTGCACAACACATTTACAACTTGGGACTTCCTATTACACACCACATTTACAACTTGGGACTTCCCACTATTAAACACCACACTTACAACTTGGGTCTTCCTACTAGTACACATTACACTTACAACTTGGGACTTCATGCTATTACACACCACACTTACAACTTAGGACTTCATACTATTACACACCAATTTTACAACTTGGCACTTCCTATTACACAAAACATTTACAACTTGGGACTTTCTACTATTAAACACCACATTTACAACTTGGGACGTCCTACTATTACACACAACACTTACAACTTTGCATTTCCTACTATTACACACCACACGTATTGCTTGTGATTTCCTACTATTATACACCACACTTACGGCTTGGGACTTCCTATTACACACACCATTTACAACTCGGGACTTCCTACTATTGCACACCACACTTACAACTTGGGACTTTCTACTATTACACACCACACTTACAGCTTGGGACCTCCTACTATTACACACCACACTTACAGCTTGGGACTTCCTACTATTACACACCACACTTACAGCTTGGAACTTCCTACTATTACACACAACACTTACAACTTGGGACTTCCTATTATTACACACCACACTTACAACTTGGGATTTCCTACTAGTACACACCACACTTACAACTTGGGACTTTCTACTAATACACACAACACTTACAACTTGGGACCTCATAATCTTACACACCGCATTTACACCTTGCTGAGTTTTATTGGTGTATTTCAAAGTATACTACACCAAACCACACATTAATGTACAGTGAATAGACAAGGACGGACGGATAGATGGACGGAAATTTTTTGTATATTCATTGGCAGGTAGATAGGGTATTTTCTAGAAAAAGGGACTCATAAGTAAGACGTCTGTAAATAATTGAATAATTGACTCAGTATACGGGTGCGCAATATGCTTTCAAATATCGTTTATATAAAAGAAATATTACTCCCTTCAAAGAGACATTTGGTATGTGTAACTCCTTTGTACATTTATCTCAGCGTGATATTTTAATTTGCAAGACTTTGGTCGAGTATGTCAACGTTTCAACTATCAATGTGGTATCTTTCACAATACTGTTCACAGCTGACTGCCATTTTCATTGTTTGCACAGTAAAACAAAGTTGTCATTTTAACTGCTATGTTAATAGGATTAAATGTCACAATTTATTTGGTATAAGTAAGGACATACAATTTTGGCAAAGCAGAAGATTATCTATTTATTTATTTATTTATTTATTTATTTATTTATTTATTTATTTTGTTACTAAATTAATTTTGTATTTATTCATTCGACATAAACGTTCTGGATATGGCAAACAAGGTAAATTGACAAAGAATAAAGCCTGGTATCTTAGAATCTAAGAAGGGAGTGGAATAAAATATAGTTCATTACGGACTTTTATAACCACACGACACTATATTATGGCATACCAGATGTACAAGACGATTGTTATCTTTCAATATATTAACTGAATAACAGTAAAATGTATCGATTAAAAGGACTGCTAAGTAGTATAATCCTTTATGAACAATTTTCCAGTCGGAATACTTTAATGAAAGATTGTTAGAAGTACAACTATAATTTATATGTAACAAACATTTAGTTTTGAAATTATAAAACGCATGCATTTCAGCATATAACTTTATTATCAACTACAATTGAAATCTAAAAACTTAAAAACAACAAATAACATTCTTGTAAAGCTACCTCTAATAAAAAAAAAAAATATATATATATATATATATATATATATATATATATATATATATATATATATATATATATATATATATATATATCATGTCTATTGTACCAGTCTAGTAAGAGTCATGTCTGCTGTACCATTCCCGTAAGAATCATGTATGCAGTACAATTACCGTAATAATCACGTATTCTGTACCATTCTCGTAAGAGTCATGTTTACTGTACCAGTCTAGTAAGAGTCATGTCTGTTGTACCATTCCCGTAAGAATCATGTATGCAGTACAATTCTCGTAAGAATCATGTATGCAGTACAATTACCGTAATAATCACGTATTCTGTACCATTCTCGTAAGAATCATGTTTACTGTACCAGTCTAGTAAGAGTCATGTCTGCTGTACCATTCCCGTAAGAATCATGTCTGCAGTACAATTCGCGTCAGAATCATGTCTGCTGTACCATTCCCGTAAGAGTCATGTCTGCTGTACCATTCCCGTAAGAGTCATTTCTGCTGTACCATTCCCGTAAGAGTCATGCCTGCTGTACCAGTCTTGTAAGAGTCATGAGAGGAATCTAGATTTATTGATTTCTTCTTGTTCGTTGAAAGTGCAGAGCTGAAATAATTGTATCTTAACAGACAGAACCTCACTGGATTACAGTCAAACATTCAAGGACTTGGGCATCTATGAGGCTACCTGAATTACCGTGAAACATTCAAGGGCATTTCTGGCATTCAGTATCCATTGGATTTACCTTGAAGTAAACGTGTTATATTGAAACAGTTGTACTAGCACATAAATACATTATAAATTTCCGGATTACTGACAAATTGATAGTATATTTAGGAAAATCATTTCTTAATTAAATAAATTTATTTTTCGATTATTTAAGCCCCAAATGACTTAATAATATAAGCATTAATATAGACACAGTATATCAAAGTATCAATATAGTGGATACCCTATTGTAAGGAAATAGTTATATGTGAATGACAGCGCTGGAATTTTAAGTGCGAATGAACTTTCCGAAACACTGGCAAATCATATATATTTTTGTGCCATAAATTTGAAAGAAACTTTTATTTTCTGTTGCTGATTTATGGTAACACAGCCTGTGTAAAATTCTTCATTTAATAGAACATCTCCTGGAAATATACGAGAAGAATATTATAACGAATTCTTTGGGACTGCAAATGAAAGCAATAACATCAGTCTGGATCAATTAATATACCTGAAGAGATACCTTTCTTTTGCGTAATAATGCCCAAAACAAATGATGTGCCTGATTCACTAAGAATCTTACAGAAATTCAGACTTTTTTATTTTCGTCAAGCAAGCGATACGCAATAACACACAAATGATAGCAGGCTGCATTTCCAGTAGTTGGTGTTATTAATAAAGACCGGACAAAGCATTCAACTGAGTGTCTCATTCTGCCCGATTTTGAATAACACAAACCTAGTAGATTCAGAGCTCTATGTTCCTCAAAAGACCCTTCTACGTTCTGAACAGCATCAGTTAAATATGTGAGTGACTCTTCAATCTCCGTCGCATTCTTGGAAGCATGCGCTACTTCAAAGTACAAATATCGAGCGTACACTACAGGATGTATCCAGCAAAAGTTCCAGTTCATATTTTTGCCCAGCAACATACATTCATACTGAATCCCTTGTGGTACACATGAAACGTCGGTGGACGTGAAGACCATGTCACCAGAAAACGTTGATCTGGTAATTTTAAAAGTATTGTCTATCAATTCCGTTTGGTTGCCTCTTGCTGTTGAAAATAGTGATGTACTTGACTCTTTTCTGCATAGTCCGCCGTAGAATACGACCCTATTTGTCGAGAAAATGTCTCTCAAAATTCTTTCAGCTTTTTCCATAGAACCGGAAATGAAATAGAACGTAGACATGTATAAACGTCCACACAGTCCATCCATGTTAGATGCATGATAAAAACAAGTATTGGCGGCATAAATTAGTTCAGCCTTCCTGGATTCATTAGTTGAAATGCAAAACTCATCAAGTAGAGTCATCCCTATTCTTACTCCAAGGAAACATCTCGTGGATTCCATAAGATGTCTATCGATATCTGGAGGAAGTTTTATGACAGCTTTCGCCGTATCCTCTAAGGCTTGGAAGGATGTCGGAAAACAGACAATTGTAGCATTTATTTCCATGGTTTTCATGAGTTTTGGAATCTGTTCTAATTCATGGAACAAATCTGGGACATCTGCCACCACATTCTGGTTTGCATCCAGAAAGGCGATCAAGTCTTTGTGACAAAGAGGCCATAATCGAACATATTTATCCATTGTGCTATTTCTAATAGCGTCACATTCCAAGATGTATGGAATTAGACTTTCATTAATCTCAGATATTTTGCGCATTGTATTTTGTTTTAGCTCCTTGTCCTCAAATTTTGCAAACAATAAGTTTCTTTTTCTGAGAAAATAATGTGACAAGAACTTAGAGTCAATGCTTTCGCGCAACCGTAACAAGCATCGACTTATGCAACTTAGTAGTTTCGGTGGCGTCCACATCTCCAAGCCTTGCTCTTCAGATATCCAGAAGATTATCGTCTTTAGACAGAACGAACTCAGTTCATCGTGCACCATAGCATTAAGATGTTTCCTTTTCAGACATTTCAGGATGTTGTAGCATTGAATCTGACAATCATTAAAACTCCATACAAGTTCTCTCTCCGCAGGAACAAATGCAAACCGCCACTCAAGGTGTTGGTCCTTTGAATTTGGGTCCCCGACAGGCAGTATATAACATGGCATACTTCGGATGACTTCAATTACTGTATTACATGGCCAGCTTTTGTCTCGCTTTCTCTCAAACCATTCCTCAGCTTCCAATGGCCAATTAACACATTCAACACCAAAAGCTGAATCACACTCACCGGAGATGACAAATGCAAACGATGATGCATTATTGTAAAATGTTGTTGTACATGGTCCATGAACATAAAAAGATGGTTTTGCTATTCCCAATGAAGAGAACTTGTCCGAGTTCTTCAACAGACGGAGATGGAAATCCGTGTACTTCTCGCTAGAAAGATACCATTCGGTGTTTTCTGCCTGAAACAAATATTCTTCGACAATTTTGTGAGTCACTAAATCAGTTCCCTTTGGACCAACTGTTGCATGATCCTTATTCATTAGAACAAGTTTTGTGTATCCCGGCCTTACGTTTCCTGTTTCCAGAAGAAAGATGTATCCTAATTGCATATCATCTTCTTTCTGCTTGGTGACAGCTGTAATAACAGGGTCTATACGCATGTAATCTACGTCGCTCCCCTCAGTTTCTGTACCTTCAAATGCGCTTCCAGAGTGCATCATTCTCTTACTGTGAAGATGTGTGTAGATTAATTCCATGATGTAAGTCCACGAGCGAAGGGTTTTAAGTCTACTCTTGCTTACACCATCCATCTTCAGGACTCGACACAGTTGTTCAGAAAACCTCCTTGTGGCATCGCCCTCCGTCATATTGAGACAAAGTATTCTAGATAAATGTAAATTGCATTTAAACTTTGATTTGATCATATTATCATATACAAATCAAATATATATATATATATATATATATATATATATATATATATATATATATATATATATATATATATATATATATATATATATATATATATATATACAGAGAGAGAGAAAGAGAGAGAGATATGTTTATGATAAGTTTATAATGTTTTTATTTCTAGTTATCTCATTTCTAATGTTAGTGGTCATTTCATTGAATGAATGATGTCTTTTTCCAAGCACCATTAACTTCTTGCATAATCATATATTTACTTAACTTTAAATATGATTTAAGACATTGTGTTGAATAAAAAATTACGTTCAACATACTAAAATGGAATTAAAATACATTATCTCCCAGAATAATATACAATATACTGTAAATATTGTATGAACATGAACTTTAATAAATATTTGGAGAATGCAAACATATATATATCGCTTTTTTACGATAGACAGATCACGGGATGTAATGGGTTAGAGTGGATGGTGTGTGTGATGATATATAGATGACCACTTTACACAACTTTTCTGGTAGTATTTAATATATCTAGTCTTATATTAATTAATTAATATATTTAATATATCTAGTCTTATATTGATTAATTAATGTACTTAATATATCTAGCCTTATATTAATTAATTAATGTACTTAATATATCTAGTCTTATATTAATTAATTAATATATTTAATATATCTAGTCTTATATTGATTAATTAATGTACTTAATATATCTAGCCTTATATTAATTAATTAATATATTTAATATATCTAGTCTTATATTAATTAATTATTATATTTAATATATCTAGTCTTATATTGATTAATTAATGTACTTAATATATCTAGCCTTATATTAATTAATTAATATTTTTAATATATCTAGTCTTATATTAATTAATTAATATATTTAATATATCTAGTCCTATATTAATTAATTAATATATTTAATATATCTAGTCTTATATTAATTAATTAATATATTTAATATATCTAGTCTTATATTGATTAATTAATGTACTTAATATATCTAGTCTTATATTGATTAATTAATGTACTTAATATATCTAGTCTTATATTAATTAATTAATATACTTAATATATCAAGTCTTATTTTCACTAAATCTTGAGTTATTTGCATAAAGAAAGGAGATACCTGCATTGTAGTTGCCATTGTAAGACATAACTAAACCTGGCCATGTAAAGCTTGATATCTACGCTACGATTTCAACGATGTATTTATTTCCATACAATGGACTAAAATCAAAATTTGTAAACCCAAACGGATGGTAACCTTAGTCGGAATAGGAATTCAATACTTACTTGTCAAAAATGTCCAAGAATGTTCTGAGTATTAGAAGAAACTCTTGATGTGTAGTTGATTCTATCTATACGCCATTATCGAAACTTCGGGGAACCCAGATATAAGTCAAATGGCGTGTTTCCAAATAATAAAGTCCCAGATGGCAAGATTCCAAATAATATAGTCGTGAGGGTCATCCATGTCACGGATTCATTTAAATATAGAAAATAAAGGCGCATAATATTCGTTGTTGCTGTGTTGCAGTGTAAGTGCAGACACACATTTTAGATGCCTTTTTAAACCATATTGACAATGAATGTTAAAGCTAAGCTAGTTAGTGTAAGTCTTTCATTTCGTTTGTTCGTGACGATAACAAAGATGTGTCTATGCCAGCACTGACTTGCTAAAGATTGGAACGGTCATGCACAAGCTAAGGTACATCACTCATGTAATTCCTTCTTTCATTTGAATCCTCCCTTACGTCCCTTGCCTGATATACCTGTTTTGGTCTCTGGTACCGTATGTCATGAAATAAAAGTGCCATGGTGTTATCATAATTTTGATATATTCCTCCAGTTTGTTTAAGTCACTCGGTTTGTCAGTCCTTCATATCTGTAATCTAAATGCACGTAATGGGTTCAGTAAGAGAAATGGATAATTTAAATCCCCATCCCAGAAGTCTTAACAAAATACAATATGGCAGTGAAATCCATCTATAGAGTGCCACACTATAATTTTGGATTTGCTTTTTCGCAGATTTCTTCATTTATTATACTAGCTTTTTGTGGAAAAAAAAGTACCTTGACTTCAAATGTGCATCTACCCATCCCCCCCCCCAAAAAAAAAAAAAAAAAAAAAAAATGGTATATATCAATAACCTGCTAGCTCCGCTGGTCATTTTCTTCAAATGTAAACTAAAAAGAAATGCGAGCCGGCACTCTCTATATATATGTACTTTGCGATTTTTTCAATACACTTTCAGAGACAGGTATTGCCTACTCGGGCAAATTGTGTTCTCCCTATTTTAATAACTGCAAAAGTTGTACTTTACGCTAATTAAGGTTGATATTTTGTGCAAAAGGTAGCAGTTATTTTAGTCATCTATGTCTTAGGTAAGTTTCCACAAGTACAATATTTAAAGTAATTTCAGCCCGAAGAAATTTCAGTACCATAGCGGTATGCCAACATTATCTCCATTGTACATCTTGCAAATATAACCAACTTCATCATACAACTGTCGCTCCTTTATAAGGATGGATCCAATATCTGTAGAACGTCCCTTATAAAGACCCGATATCTGTAGAACGTCTCCCTTATAAGGACCCGATATCTGTAGAACATCCCTTATAAGGACCCAATATCTGTAGAACGTCTCCCTTATAAGGACCCGATATCTGTAGAACGTCTCCTTTATAAGGACCCGATATCTGTAGAACATCCCTTATAAGGACCCAATATCTGTAGAACGTCCCTTATAAGGACCCAATATCTGTAGAACGTCCCTTATAAGGACCCAATATTGTAGAACGTCCCTTATAAGGACCCAATATCTGTAGAACGTCTCCCTTATAAGGACCCGATATCTGTAGAACGTCCCTTATAAGGACCCAATATTGTAGAACGTCCCTTATAAGGACCCAATATCTGTAGAACGTCCCTTATGAGGACCCGATATCTGTAGAACGTCCCTTATAAGGAGCCGATATCTGTAGAACGTCCCTTATGAGTACCCGATGTCTGTAGAACGTCCCTTATAAGGACCCAATATCTGTAGAACGTCCCTTATAAGGACCCAATATCTGTAGAACGTCCCTTATAAGGACCCAATATCTGTAGAACGTCCTTTATAAGGACCCGATATTTGTAGAACGTCCCTAATAAGGAGCCGATGTCTGTAGAATGTCCCTTATGAGGACCCGATGTCTTCATCATACAACTGTCGCTCCTTTATAAGGATGGATCCAATATCTGTAGAACGTCCCTTATAAGGACCCGATATCTGTAGAACGTCCCTTATAAGGACCCAATATCTGTAGAACGTCTCCCTTATAAGGACCCGATATCTGTAGAACGTCTCCCTTATAAGCACCCGATATCTGTAGAACATCCCTTATAAGGACCCAATATCTGTAGAACGTCTCCCTTATAAGGACCCGATATCTGTAGAACGTCTCCCTTATAAGGACCCGATATCTGTAGAACATCCCTTATAAGGACCCGATATCTGTAGAACGTCTCCTTTATAAAGACCCAATATCTGTAGAACGTCCCTTATAAGGACCCGATATCTGTAGAACGTCCCTTATGAGGACCCGATGTCTGTAGAACGTCCCTTATAAGGACCCAATATTGTAGAACGTCCCTTATAAGGACCCAATATCTGTAGAACGTCCCTTATAAGGACCCAATATCTGTAGAACGTCCCTTATAAGGACCCGATATCTGTAGAACGTCCTTTATAAGGAGCCGATGTCTGTAGAACGTCCCTTATGAGGACCCGATGTCTGTAGAATGTCCCTTATAAGGACCCGATATCTGTATAACGTCAATTATAAGGATCCGATATATGTAGAACGTCTCCCTTATAAGGACCCGATATCTGTAGAACGTCCCTTATAAGGACCCAATATCTGTAGAACGTCCCTTATAAGGACCCGATATCTGTAGAACGTCCCTTACAAAGACCCAATATCTGTAGAACGTCTCCCTTATAAGGACCCAATATCTGTAGAACGTCCCTTATAAGGACCCGATATCTGTAGAACGTCCCTTATAAGGACCCAATATCTGTAGAACGTCCCTTATAAGGACCCAATATCTGTAGAACGTCCCTTATAAGGACCCGATATCTGTAGAACGTCCCTTACAAAGACCCAATATCTGTAGAACGTCTCCCTTATAAGGACCCGATATCTGTAGAACGTCCCTTATAAGGACCCAATATCTGTAGAACGTCCCTTATAAGGACCCGATATCTGTAGAACGTCCCTTACAAAGACCCAATATCTGTAGAACGTCCCTTATAAGGACCCAATATCTGTAGAACGTCCCTTATAAGGACCCGATATCTGTAGAACGTCCCTTATAAGGACCCAATATCTGTAGAACGTCCCTTATAAGGACCCAATATCTGTAGAACGTCCCTTATAAGGACCCGATATCTGTAGAACGTCCCTTATAAGGACCCAATATCTGTAGAACGTCCCTTATAAGGACCCAATATCTGTAGAACGTCCCTTATAAGGACCCAATATCTGTAGAACATCCCTTATAAGGACCCGATATCTGTAGAACGTCCCTTATAAGGACCCAATATCTGTAGAACATCCCTTATAAGGACCCGATATCTGTAGAACGTCCCTTATAAGGACCCGATATCTGTAGAACATCCCTTATAAAGACCCAATATCTGTAGAACGTCCCTTATATAAAACAAATCTCATAAATCCAAACACTCCAAGATGGCAGCCACTCCAAGAAGTCCCAAAACATTAACGATAACAGCGACAAACCAGAAGTGCGTAGGAAATGAGCGAAATACACATAAATGTTGTTTACATCCACGTTGGATTCATGGGAAGGGGGGGGGGCACGAACTTTAATTGGAAACATGACTAACAAACCACTATGTTCTCTCCTCTCTTCCTTGCCTACCTCCCTACTAAATTAGCCTCCTCCTCTCTTCCTTACCTACCTCCCTACTTAATTCCCCTCCTCCTTTCTTAAAGCATGACACAAATTATCGACATATTAGCGTTGTATCGTCCGAAAGGTTTAGGAACACTTCAGATTCATTAGAGAGCAAAACGACAACAAAATTCCGAATACTTTGATTTTATCGTCAAGACAATAATTTTTTTCGAATACTCTGGCATGATGGTTCATTGTAATCAAAGCTTATGATGTCTCGTATTTATTTATTAAATTGAAACTATCGTTATGTAAATTTTAAGCTATAACTACGTCGGATTTCACAGTGTAAAGTTGACAGACTCACGATGGTCGATTTGTCTAAAGCGTTTGAGTTTCAGTCTCAACTAATGTGAGAATGTAACAAAGCTGCAAGTTGCTTTGCCTGAGTTGGTGGTCTTCCAGGGATCTTTCTCCACCAATTAGACTGGGTACCATGTATGCGTTGAGGAATTGTGTTATATCCAACAAATAACAACGATAAGATTTCTTTTTTCTAAATTATTACTCATAAAACATGCTTAGCTAATTAAGGAATCATTATTATATTCTTTAATTTTCTATTTAAGAAGGCACATTTGGGCAAAACATTTTTCAATTTGTTCACTTAAAATACATTTTCATGAAACAATATATTCATTTTCCTTTTCGTCGTGTAAACAATTTTTTTATTTAGTAATATTCTGAGGTGTACATTTTCCTACCTAAATTATAATGATGTCTTTAATTAAATACAATCTTCAGGTAAAGAACATTTGATTTAAAATATATTTAGTTTCTTTTGTTTTCTTTCTAAAGAACATATATTAACGAGTTATTTCCCTTATTTGCAAGATAAATTAAGTCAATGTTATTCTTTTTTTCTATGACATTGGCATTTAGCTTTATATTCTATTATTCTTCCTAAACAAATATTCAGAAAAGAGAAAATTACTCGTCGCTGCCAGCGTTGTAAGATAAAACAAAATTATTATTAAGTTACAATTATATTTTTCAAAGTCTGAAATCATCGTAATCTGATACCAATATTGTTTTAAATTTATGATTTAAATATTGATTTTAATAATCATATAAACATTGTAGTTTACTACCATATGCTTTTGGACAAATTGTTACATTTTAAACCTGCTATTTAAAACAATCTATATTTTGTGAACCTGAGCCAAATTCAGTTTAATTATGGCATTTATCTTAAAGAAACATTAATATGTAGGTGGGGTACAGACTAACATTAGCATTGTCCTAGCAAATGTACAGGATTTTTGTGAAATTCAAATATTCATAAAGGTCTCTCTTTGTACCAAAAAATCAAATTTGTTTAAATCTGTTGAAATCCTGTCTTCTAAAAGTTTGCCTTTGGATATTATTTCACATTATTTATTCCATTTTAATATACTGATTGCCTTAAAACATATAATAATTGCAAAGCTTTAGAGAACAATTGTTTCTGAACCATATGCTGATTAATGTATTCTGGTGAACCTACATATATCGAATTAAAGGTTCATTTATTAATTTTCAAAGGAATAGGGGTTTCTTTAAATAAAATAATATTATTTTGTATATACTATCTTGCCTATTGATGATTATAAGTGGTCATATCAATTATTATTTTGTATATTTTTACACTTGTGGTTACACATTCTATTGAAAAAAAATCGAAATTTGAAAACATTTATTTTCACTAGTAAATAGTTTTAAGATAACTTATTTAATATTTAGCCTAAATTCTTTTTAAAAATCTGATACGAAAGGTTAATATATGGCATTACAATTATACAATTTCTGCAATTGCTTTTGTTTGGGCACGTGTTGCATTTTGTAACAAATTAGAATTTTGCTAATAATTATTAAATCTAATAGAAAAGAATAAATACTGCTTTTTACTCCATCAATTTTAGACAATTATCTTTGCCAAATGTAACGCTTATTTTGATTTATATTTTGCTTCAGCTATTAATTTATATGGTTAAAATATAATTTATAAAATGAACACAAATTGATGAAAGATACAATGTTATGGAATGAAATAATATAAACCTATATAATACAATTACAGTGATTCTTTCACGCGCTTAAACATACGCGCTCATTCAGTTACTCTATCCAAATATTCACATATAGGAAAACAACAACAAAATGGTTTATATACAAATCTATAACGGTAAGATTCATATAATCCCATTAATGTTGGTACAATGAAAGTGAGATTCAGGTGACCTCATGTAGTTTCTTATAGTGAAATTGAGATTCAGATAACCTCGTGGAATGAATGGATTCCAATAATCTTCTGTAATCAAAATAACCCAAATTGTACTCAACTAAAACAACAATCAATTGGAACAAACATATGACTTTTATCATTTCTAAAGCCGTATGCTTCATAAATATTTGTAAAAACTTGCAAATGTGTTCACTGACAGACTAGACAGTTATCCCGAATTCTTGGGTTGTCCCAAACTTGTATCGGCCGCTCAAACCCTTCATGGCTCAACCATGTCCACAAGTTTACAAATTGTTGTTCGCCAGTCGATTCGAAGACGACCTCTATAGTCATCCCAGGGTTTGAGGTGCTGGTTCTATTCTGTACGTGCGAAGGAGGCTGATGACGCCAACCCTTCAATTGTATGTATGTATGTATGTATATATATATATATATATATATATATATATATATATATATATATATATATATATATATATATATATATATATATATATATATATATATATATGACGTTTTGTAGTGACTTGCGAAAGGCACTGAGATGGCTCTCTTGAAAAGAAAGGTCGTCACTCATAACGGTGTTGATATGGCTACATCTTGGGGAATTTGGCAATGCGAGAGGTCCAGAGGTGCTATAATGATACACGTCTCCTTTGAGTTCCGATGGAACGGCTCTTTATTGAAATACTCAATATATAACACTACATTCAAACATCCATCTACATAAACTTAAATTACAGATATAAGATATATATATAAAACTACGATATTCCAACATCATATAGTTGTATGATTTCTGTATTTTTGAATGTATTACAGGTAATTAAATAACGAATAAATTCCCGATAGCCAAATAATCGAAAATTCAATATTTCAGACATTCATACTACATAATTTAATCTAAAATGCCAACATATTAAACTCTATTGGTTAAAGAGTATTTTATTTCTGAATTAACTATTATTGAGTATGAAGTTGGTGGTTAACGTCGTATTTTACTATAATTAAGAATATAATTACAATTCAAAATAAGTTCTAAAACAAATGAAATTTTTCAATAAATTATAAAGAATAGTAAAGAAATATCACAATAATCCAATGTTAAATTAACATCTTAACACTAAAAGTTCCTATAGCATATAAAAAAAAATTGTACGTAGATAGTATTTTACCTGTAATGATACAAGTCTCCTTTGAGTTCCGAAAAAAACGGCTGGTTCGTTCTAAAATTACTACTCTTATATATAAAGTCTAATTCTTTTTGTTTTGCCGCAATCTCAAAGTGAGGCTTCATTGTATCCCACAGGCCAGAGATGGTGACTAAGTACTTATTTGTCACTCAATTAGCTACATCAGCCTTCTTAATTAATCACGAAGTATCTCTAATATTTATTTGTTTGTGAACTGTAAACATACCGAAGGTACTTTTACTGACCCTAAGATCAAAGATAATTCGCTCTGCGATTACTCCATGGTTCATAATTTCGACACAAAATAGTAGCATGCGGTTCTTGTTATCTTTATATTTTTTTTTCTTTTTTAAGTTTACTCTTTTTTATGTCTTTTTGTGTTATGTATTTGCATAATATCAGCGGAACACAGTTATGGGTGACTACGGTTATTATTTTGCTTCAGCCAAGTATGGTGAAGGTATTCTTCTTTTTATGGATAGTACTAGTGAGCCGATATTGAGTTTATCTTCCTATTGCATACAGAGTATCGACATAGTAACATGAAAGTAAAAATGGTTGTTAAGAGAATGGCATCATAATTTGGTATTAATCAAGAGTTAGGAACGTGACAAATTTAATGTTGTGTTAGAACTACCTTAATAACCAAGACGTCTGTTCATTTACAATCAAACTTCTAGCTGCGCGTGTATGAAATATGTATCGCCTTTGAATTAACCTAACAGCAATAAGTGAAAATATCATTATAATCATATGGTTAGGTGTAGTCTAGTGCAGCATTGAAATGGACTTGTATTACCAACGTTAGCTGTGACGTATGAAAGAGACTGTATCCCCGTTATCGTTTTAAACAAATTTGACTCAGAATATGGCCGTATGTAGGTCAATAGCTGCTCTGTCTTTACTAGAGCTATGCGTTACGGGAAACTCAGTGTCGAGCAATCGCTCTGACACTTTGACTATTTTATCATTTAATATACATTATAATGAACAACATGACATCATTTGATGTTACAAAAACAGAAAAGGAAGCACCTCTTCTGGCTGGGTTTCGCCAATACACAATACCATAAGCTACACATACATACGATTTGTATGAAAACCTGAGAGAGAAACTTCAAAAACATTTTCTAACCCTATTGGGCTGATAAAAGAACAGCATCTGTATCACTATGTTTGAAACGACTAGGCGGAAATTGCAATTCTCCATAAGATAGGTAAATATGGTAAGAGTATGTTAATTGTATTGATAGCGAAACATGTATTCGGTGGTTTAGGATTTCAATACGGGTAGGTTTGATGTAAAAGCTTAGTCTAGAGAATAAAAGTTAAAGTCAGAAGGTTCATTCACACCCTGTAATATAAACATTAGTATCGGCGATTAATGTTACTGTAGTAGGTATAGAATATAATAATGTTACTACATAAAAAAAATTAAAACAGCATAGTAGTTAATGGGGCCCATTGAGCGTCAATGGAAAATCCAGTCAAAAAGGGCTTGGGCAACTCTAGCGTCAAGGGGAATTTAACATTGTGGGTCTATCTAGCGTCAAGGGGAATTTTAACATGGGAACTATTTGGGCCTATCTAGCGTCAAGAGGAATTGAACATGGTGGGCCTATCTAGCGTCAAGAGGAATGGAACATGGTGGGACTATCTAGCGTCAAGGGGAATGGAACATGGGAAATAGGATTGGTAAAAATGGCGGCAATGAAAGCTAATATCTTTTCGAGATTTATGAGTGGCCCTAAAAAGGACCGTTATGTGTAATGTTAACGTTGTCTTGTTAACACATATGGCATCTCACAGATCTTCTTCTTTTCCTTAAACTTCTCCTCACTGTAGGTCCATAGAAGAGAACTCTCTTCAAGCAACCTTGTCTTTCTACGTAGACCCTTCTTTTCCAAAACGATGTCTCCGTCATATGAATCACACTCCATGATGATCTGACATACATGGGTATGTCAGTCCGAAATAGCATGCTAGACACAAGGGTTGACAATTCAACGTTAGTCCACATCTTGTGATGAGAACAGGTGAAGTGAATGCCGTGTACTGCGGTTATTTATAGGGGAAGAGCGGATCGAAACGGATTGAGTGTGTCCACCAATCCAAGCGCGCGTTACAAAAGTCAGTCACAGCCATCCAATCGGAAGAGAGCAGCCTGTGACGTCACCTTTTCTATATAGAGGCACTAGCGCCTGTGCGCAGTCAATCGATTCGAGAGAGTTGTCAATAATGGCGGACAGTAAGAAGACGATGAATTGGAGTGAGTCAGGAGTAGAGACAGTAAGTCACGGACCAGCAATGACTACTAAAGTCATAACAAATCTACATCAACGAGAAGTGGATTTTAACTGGGATATTGTGGATTTTTTAACATCGCAAGAGTTTATTCCGGAACCTTCGTTGCCTTCTGCATCTTCTTATGTACACGTCGATGATTTTAAACAAAGACAAAAAGAAGCATTGGAGCAATTTTTACAACAACAGAAAGTAGAAGAACAAGCTTTTCTTATGCAACAGCAGGAAGAAGAAGCAAGAAGGAAACACCAGGAAGAAACAGTAGCAGTAACCGAGAAGAAAGAAGACCAAGGGCAGAAAGAAAATAGTGAAAATCAAACGGTCACGACGGTACTTTTAGATATTTTAGCAGAGTTAAGGAGTCTGAAACAAATGTATTAGACTTCTTTATCACGACCGAAGAGAAAAAGGCCTTCTCGAGCGAAACAACCCGATCTCTCTGTGACTGCGTCTGCCATACCACCGTTAGTGATTTCTACCAAATCATTGACAGGAACCACCAGTCCCGAAGTAGGCCTTGGCCGTGGCAAAGGCTTAAGTCATCTCAAGAGGATTTCGTCCCGTTTCTGAGTTTGTTTTGTTTTAAACACACAAAACACCAACGGTCCTTTTCAGGGCCACTCCAATTATTTCGAAAAGAAATACTATTTCAATTTGCCTAATTCAATGAAAACTCAAAAGTCCTTTTATATATTTTTTTAAATCCATAATGTACGTGTGAGTGAATGAATGTGTGAGTGTAGGTTCTTATTCGATCAAATCAAAACCAAGAGACACTTACGTTTTTTCTCTCAGGTTTATTCTAGTACAAACGTTACAATTCAATATCACAACATAACATAACACATCACCTTTTTTAAAAGTTCATAGTTTTTCTTCTGTTTCACTCTTTCTATTTTTTCATTTTCTTTACTGTCACAGCTTTTTCTTCTTCTTCTTCTTCTTCTTCTTCTTCTTCTTCTTCTTCTTCTTCTTCTTCTTCTTCTTCACTTTCATTTCTTCTTCTTTTCTTGTCTTTGTGAACGTGTCGTGGTTTTTCCTTGGGGGAGGGTACCTCTTCCTTTCCCTCCTCCTGCTCCTGTTGTTTCTTAGGGCAGTTTGGAGACCAATGTCCTTTCTCTTTACAATAATAACAGGTATCTTGACTTTTGTCTCTATTGGTACCTTTTTTCTTTTTGTCACGATCTGAACATTCTGTAGCCCAGTGCCCTTTCTTCTTACAGATATAGCAAGTATCTTGACTTTTATCTCGATAGGAGGAAGAGTAGTCCGTCGGCTGGTCTGAAGAATACTTTCGTATGACCGCACGTAAACCTCTGATGAGAAGTTCCACTTGTGTAGGTTCTTCCATCGTTCTGGTCAATGTGAGAGTGAAATGAATACTGAAAGGTTAGACACTAGCCCTTTATATATGCACAGATTGGACATGAATATATAGGGTTATGGTCTTTAAAAGGTAGTCATTTGACTTTTTGCAGACAAGATGAAAAGACCGCATCATGTTGTCGAGAAAGGAGAAAACAGTAAGAGACAGAAACGTAATGTATCGCCTAGCACAGTAGCTGAAGTCTTGGCTCAAATTCATGCCAGTGATTTTGAAGATGACATGAGTGAGCCCGAATCTACACCCAGACAATCGACATCCAAACAAAGTGCACCACCCTTAGTAAACCCTGAAAATTACTATCACATTCGAGAGACGGAAAAGCGTTCCTCTCGAAAATTTAGAACATCGGCTTACACGTATGCCGTAAAGTTTAAAGATTTAAAGTCCAATGTACCTTTGGAGAATACAGAAGGCTTCATTACCGAGGTGTGGGATTCTGTATTAACTGCATTGAAACAGCAATGTCAAGCCAAAGAAGACGATCGCTTGAGACTTTCTATTCATCACGATAATTTAAAGTCTCCCGTTTGGATCGAGTTTACTAGTCCATCACAATTAACCCCTTCCAAAGTCATTGACAAAATTCAACATGTGCAACAATCCAATGATAAGTTTCACATCACCGATGGAAAAACCACACTGTTCATGACCCACGTGTCTCTTCCCCAGGGGACAGGACGCAAAAAAGTATTATTGGTCGACGACCTTCGCAACACCAAACTAAGTCTCGTCCGAATTAACAATCCTCAAGACCAAATGTGTTTATCCCGTGCTGTCGTCGTGGGACGAACGTATGCCAACAAGAACGACACGGCAGAATGGAAAAGAGCCTGGAAAACTATTCAACAATCGGACCGAGCCAAACAAAGAAGTGAAGCAGAACTCCTGTTACAGCAAGCAGGGATATCCAAAGACACCCCTTGCGGCATTCCAGAAATGCAAAAGTTGCAAGACGTCTTGACTCCACGTTACACCTTGAAAGTACACCCTCAAGAAGTGCGTGGACCTCTTTTGTTTCGAGGTCACGATTTCAAAGACGGAAAATACATTCACGTCTATCATCACAATGGTCATTTTGATACCATTACCAGTATCACTGGATTCCTGAGATACAGATACTACTGTGAAAAATGTGATGATGGTTATAACAATCGAGAACAACACAAACATTGTGGATCGAAATGTGAGGGATGTTTTGCCTCTCAACCTTGTCTGGACAAAGGACAAGAAAGAGTGCATTGCCCTGCTTGTCAGCGCACTTTTGTCAGTTCTACCTGTTACCAACAACATTTGAAGATGCAAGGTTCACAGCAGAAAAGTACTTGTCAGCTTCTGAGATTGTGCCCTACTTGTGGACAAGTCATACGTACCAATAGTACCAAGTTTCACGTTTGTCGAGGGAAGAAACGATGTCACATTTGTCACCAAATCGTGGATTTGGAGCACGAATGCTTCATTCAAAAATATCAACTCCTACCAGAAGATACCCAGAAGAAAGGAAATTTTATCTTTTTTGATTTCGAATGCATGCAAGAGACCGGTATTCACATTCCTAATTTCTGCGTGGCTCACCGTGCGTGCGAGAAGTGCATCCAAGAACCTATCTTTAGTCATTGCCCTCACTGTAGCAAAATTCCTGGAGGACGTGAAAAAATCTTTCGAGGGTCAAACACGCTAGCCAATTTTGCCCGATGGATTCTAAACCCTATTGACGAAACGTGGAGTCCAGAAGACATCGAACGTTACGGCGATTGTCATTGCCATGCCACGGTCATGGCTCACAATTTCTCGGGATACGATGGGCAATTTCTGCTCAGATACTATTCGGAACAAAGTACCGAACGACCTCAAGTGACTTTGAACGGAGCCAAAATCATTTCTATGCAAGTAGGCCAAGTACAGTTTAAAGATTCGATGAGTTACTTGGCCATGCCTTTGAGTCGCATGCCTAAAACGTTTGGTATGACAGAAATGGCTAAAGGTTATTTTCCACACTTTTTCAATACCGAAGCCAATCAACATACCGTTCTACCCCATTTGCCTGAGGCTGACGACTACGACCCCGATAACATGCGCACCGAACAACGAGAAGCTTTCCATGCTTGGTACCAGACTCACGCCTCGGACCCCTTTGACTTTCAAGAAGAAATGTTAAAGTACTGTCGATCTGACGTTGACATTTTACGACGCTGCTGTGGAAAATTTCGAGAATTGTTCATGGAATACGGAGGGATCGATCCTTTGAAAGAAGCTTGTACCATTGCCAAAGCGTGTTCTTTAGTGTACCGCCATCGATTCATGCCCGAAAACACATTGGCTGTCATCAGTCCTCAAACGACGAACTTTGTAAAACGTCAATACTCGGTCAAAGCGCTACGCTGGCTCCATTATTTGTGCAACAAGGAAGACAAATGGATCCAACACGCTCGCAACGGAGGAGGCGAAAAGACCATCGGAACGTATTCGGTGGATGGATGGGACTTAGAAAACCCTCAGATCGTGTACGAGTTTAACGGATGCTTATTTCACGGATGTCCCCTATGCTTCCCTCAGCGTAACACCAAAAATCAGTTTTTACAAAGGACTATGGAAGACTTGTACCAGTCCACGTATCAGCGACGTTTGAAGTTAGAACAGCAAGGATACCAGGTAGTGGAAATGTGGGAACACGAGTACGATCAGCGTTTGAAAACCGATCCCGAGTTTAAACACATCGTAGAAAGTTACAAGCTGGTGGACCCCTTGAACCCTCGGGATAGTTTGTACGGAGGACGAACGAATGCTACCTGTTTGCTGTACCAAGCGGACGAGGAGAAGGGAGAAGAAATCAAATACTTGGACGTGTGTTCGTTGTATCCTTACGTGTGCAAATATTGTCACTTTCCCGTAGGGCATCCACAATTGATGACAGAACACATTGACCTGGACCACATTCGTCAGTACGAAGGATTAATCAAGTGCAAAGTCTTACCTCCCACAAACTTGTACCATCCCGTTTTACCTTACCATTGCCAAGGAAAACTAATGTTTCCTTTGTGTCGCACATGTACCGAAACGTGCAACCAAGACCAACCTTGTCAGCACAGCCAGGAAGAACGCACCTTGACAGGAACGTGGGTGAGCATGGAATTGTTTAAAGCTCTGGACTTGGGATACCAACTGTTAGAAGTGTACGAAATTTTTCACTTTCCCAAGACACAACAATACCGCAAGGGCGACGAGACACAGAGAGGTATTTTTGCAGACTACGTGGATGCCTTTTTAAAACTAAAACAAGAAGCTAGTGGCTATCCGTCCTGGTGTCACACTCCCGAAGACCAAAAGATATTCAAAGAAAAATATAGGGAGCAGGAAGGCATCACTTTAGACCACATCGAGAAAAACGAAGGAAGGCGATCGTTTGCCAAAGTGATGCTCAATTGTTTGTGGGGTAAAATGGCACAACGACCGTCTTTACCCAAGACGGAGTATTTGTCTGAACCTTCTCGCTACTTCCAGATGATTCACGACAAAACCAAAGTCATAAAACACGTGGACGTCATTCGTGAGGACTTGATCTTAGTTAATTACGAAGAAGAACTAGACGTTATAGAAGCCGACAAATTTGGCAATGTCATCATTGCGGCTTACGTGACAGCCCACGCTCGCTTAAAATTGTACGAAGTGTTAGAACTGTTAGGAGATCGTGTGTTGTATTTTGACACGGACAGTTGCATCTACATTCATCGACCGAACCAGTGCAACCCTGTCATCGAAGGAGACCGATTAGGAGCCTGGACCGATGAACATCCCGACGACAAGATTCTATGTTTTGCAAGTGGCGGTCCTAAAAATTACGGCTACGAATACCGAGACCCTCAAGGAGAAATGCACACCGAATGTAAAGTGAAAGGATTGACTCTCAATTATCGCACCAGTCGAGTGGTGAACTTTGACGTACTTCAAGAAGCCTTACAGTTGGGACAGGATGAAACGTTTAAAGTGACTACCCACGAGCCACACAAGATTACCCGTTTACCCACACACCAAATCGTTAGTCGACTTTTGGAAAAAGTCTATCAAATCGTGTACCAAAAAAGAGTACGACTTCCCAATCACTTCACTCTACCGTACGGTCACATCGAAATTGGGGCAGCATATAAAAAGGACTATTGTCTAAGACCCATAGTTCATTTGTCACTACATTGACCAAGCGAAATAAAGATGAATCCATTTAAACAGACATCATTCAAATTTGAGGGTTGTAAAACAAATGTACCTTCCTCAAGTGTGAAAAGTACTGAATGGATAAGATCTATGCATTGTAACGGTCGTTGTCCGGAAGGAAACTGTAAGTGTCCTTGCGGTTTGCACTGTAATTGCGTTACAGAGTGGAGCGATTATAAACCTTGCGATTGTAGTGATGCCAGATGCTGTGGCCTTAGCGATTCAGCAGGATATCGTGGGAACGTTGCTATGACTACTACCCCTATATCTACCGTGGAAAGTGATGCTGTGCGTGTCAAACCTGAGGGATACGAAAGCGATGCCACACGTTATCGTGGACTCCTAGGAATTTCACCGTACCTACATCAAACTGAAGTGAGGAGAGTTGAATATTCGTTCCCTGTGCGCTTGCCTGAATACTGTCACTTTAAAAGTCGACTCCAAACCTTCAAAGATAAATGGCCAAAATATTTGCCTGGACCAACTCCTGAAGAATTAGCCAGAGCTGGATTTTTCTACTCGGGCGTAGGGGATAAAGTCAAGTGCTTCAGTTTTGGTGTGTCCATTTACGAGTGGGAACATAAAGATTCCGCTTACCTGGAACATGCTCGATGGTCCCCGAATTGTCAATACCTACCTTTAGTAGGACCAAGGGATTGGAAGTGACACTACTGCTCCATGTCGTTGAACAAACCTAGACCAGTATATAATATAAAACATAATATTCAAGGATTACCCCGCGAATTACAAGAGAAGATCTACAAAGACGTTTGGCAAAGCCTTGCGAAAGAAAAATCTCAATGGGTGACTGTAGAACTTTTGTGTCGTGAAATTCACAAGAGGAAAGTGACAAAAATTAACCAACATGTTAGATTTCTCTGGATCAAGGGTGTTTTTTTGCTCTGTTTCCAATTTAGTACGTTTACATCTGAAGATACTTTGATCCTTCTTAATCGTTACCCTGAATGGCAGTGGGACGAAATTACAGGTTATATTAATCACTTTCGCTTTTGGAGGAGATTTGATTCTGTGCAAAATATAGACTGATGGTTTTCGACCTAAAGAAGTATAAAAGAGAACGACCATGCCACAACCTTTATCACTAGTGATCCAACAGATTCCATGGAAGGATATCAATGAGAAGATTCACACAGTGAAAGATTACGAACACTTATTGCAAGAACTGTGCCCTATGAATTGGGGTCGACGTGTAGTGTGTGTTTTAGTGACTTGCTTTCTGGGATTTCGTTTACCTGTCGATTCCTTGTGGACACTTTACCAACACTACCTACCAAAAAAAAAGACAGTATGGTGACTCCTTTAAATATCCACGAGAGGCTCATTCTGTTCAAAGCCTTGCGGTTTCATCTGGATACGTCTCGACCTCTACAGGAAAAAAAGATTCGACAACTTTTACGTACGGAAGCAGTGTACGAAGATGTGTGTGTAGCTTGTGATTTACACCCTCATTGGACAGATGTACGTCACTGGAAAAGTTGGGATTTTGAGGCGTGGACAAACGAAACATCCCATTATGCCCAAACGTTGTGTTCCTAAAATTCATCGTCGAGTGAAAAAAGTCACTTTTAAACCTGTGTTAGTGACAGTACCAGAAGAAGAAGAGAAAGAATCTGTCACCCAGGACAATCCCTCTGTTCAAGACAGAACTGTCATGGATATTCCCCCACAAAGACCCTTTCGCGAAGACACTTATGTGACTATACCTCATGTAGAGGAGACTATAAGAACATTACGCACTACCTCTAGGAGACGTTCATTACCCAAATCATGTTGTACAGTAACTTGTTTATATGTCACTTTGATCGTTTCCCTGTTTATTTTATTCCTGTATTTATCCATTTGGCTAATATATATATTTGTCTTTCATGTTGCATTGAAATAAACGTGTCTTGCAATAAAGTATAAAAACCTCTTGTCTTGTCTGTTTTTGTGTCAATACTGTCATACCCTACACGACAATGGCTCACTCTACTATTTCTACTACTCCTTCCTCCTCCACATTCAAAGTCATTGACGAACACTTAGATCATGCTAGTTGGGAAGCCTTGTATCTTCGTCATCCTTTTAACATGTTAATTGCTGGACCGAGCGGTTCAGGCAAAACCGAATTTGTCAAACGTTTGATCGAACATAAACATCATTTGATCGATCGTCCACCTCAGCGTATCGTGTGGTGTTACAAAGAGTGGCAAACGTCATACAGCCTCTTGCAAGAAAGTCAAGGTGATTCCATTGTATTTGTGGAAGGCATTCCTAAAGAAGACGAGGGGATCGTGTCTGACCCTAGTCAAACGCATTGGGTTATTTTTGACGACATGTTAGGAGAAGACGAAGAAGAAATTAAACTGTGGTTTACACGTAAAAGGCATCATCGTAATGCCAGTGTCATTTACATTACACAAAATTTATTTCAACAAAGTAAAGCCCATCGTACCATTAGTCTCAATGCTCATTACGTGGTCTTGTTTAAAAGTCCTCGAGATAAATCACAAGTGCAAGTCTTAGCCAAACAGTTAGGAACACCTTGGCGGACTCATGCGTACGAAGATGCCACTCAAACGCCACACGCCTATTTACTCGTGGATTTAAAACCCACTACCTCTGATTATTTGCGATTTCGTACCGATTTGTTTCACGACTGGTGTCAAGACGGAGGACCTGTTGTGTGCACGTCCTCGTCGTCGACATAACCCTATGAAGCACTAAAAAATCTATAAAAACCTTGGGTTACTTTAACCTTGTCTCATACATCGTCAACATGACATCCCTTCAGTCTCATCTTCCCATCAAATTGATTCGTGCCTTGTACGGCATCAGTCGCGAAAAAAATCCACAAAGACGTGCTCACGTCTTAGATGCCAGTCTCAAAGAAGTCTTACGATGGTTTACGGTGATAGCACGTCAAATACTGCAAGGCATCATTCACATTCCACATCAAACCAAACGCTTTTTTGACAGAAACAAAACAGCCTTGACACAACTAGCCAATCCTCGCATCGACACTCAAATCAAAGCAAATCATATTGAAACCTGGAGGTAGTGGTTCTCTAGGAGGTGTCATCATTCGTTCCCTTTTAAAATGGGATCCCAATGCTCCCAAAGTTCATCCCAAGACAAAAAAAGCCAAACGAACCCCAAAGAAAAAGAACAAGGGTGGCAAGACCAAAGCACAGAAAAAGAAAAGTCCACAAAAAAAAACCAGTCCCTCGCAAAAAGAGGCACTTCAGCCAGGACACAACCTTACCTTCGTCAACCACAACCTGTTAGAAAAGATCTACAAGGACGTTTGGTAGGGACTACGTTGTCAGTAGCCTCAGGGACTTCCACTTCTCCGTTGCGGGTGATGCCAGCCAAAACCAATTTGACACACGTTTTTCCTAATTTGATGAAACATTGGAAATCTGCGTCTCCTAAAACATCTCCTTCACCGGTGACACCCTCGTCCACATTAGCGTCAGTAGCAGCTGCTCACAAAGTACCTGCCCCCAAAGTCAAAGTCCAAGAAAGATCTGGCATGTTAAAGAGTTTACTAGATTTGTCCAAACAAGAACTGTCCCGATTGAGTCCATTGCGAACTCCTTCACGACGTGTGTTACCTGCCATGAAGTTGATACGACGCAAAGATAATCAGTGGCGTCGTATTCCAGTATAAAAACGACTTGAGGACAACAACAGGAATCAATATTTTCTGCACTACTGCTGAACACTCAAGAATGTCTCCTCAAAAACGTACACATTACAATCCTCGACGTTCTGCTACCCAAAAAGGAACAGGAAAAAGACAATGTCGTCATCTCACCAAAAGCTTTAAAACCAAACATCAACGTCCTTTAAAGAAAAAACAGAGTCACCAAAAAGGAGGATCCTTTGACAATTTTGGGAAACACATTGTTACCTTTTTGACGAAGCGCTAGTTCCCAAAAAAGTAAATAAAAGAGAGTGTGTACCAAGACATTGACACCAGTGGTATTGTGAAACGAACAAGCAAAGATGTCACCTCGCACAAAACATTCTTCTTCACTCCCCAAGGGAAAGAAAAGGAAAGGACTACCTCCTCGTTTAGTCAAACACGGAGATGTGTTGTCTGTCCTGTCCAAAGCCTCTCCACCCATGCGAAAACAAATCATTAAAACGGCCTCCAAAGATGTCATCGATACCGTGTGCGAATGTTGTTTGAATGTTTTGAAAGGCACGATACCTTTGTCTTCACACCAGAAAAAATGCTTAGCCAAACATCGACACGTTCTTCGTCAAATGGTCCAAAAGAAAATACCCGTCCGTCAAAAGAAAAAGATGCTGGTGCAACGGGGAGGATTTTTACCCATTATTGCTCCTTTGTTGACAAGTATCATAATAGGTTTGCTACAAGGGATGTCTCAAGGGATGATGCCTCAAGGGATGGGTCAAGGAATGTCACAAGGGCTTTTCCATGCATCGGGTAGAAGATAAAAGGGCATTATGGAGCACCACAATCTCAGACATAACCTTTGGAAGCCTATGGAAGGACGAAAACTGACTTTAGTTCCTTACAAACGATGGATGGAATACCATCGTTGGCAAGAACAACGTACCCCCCATTTACCACCCAATCCTGATTTGAACGAGATGTCCCAATTACAACACGAATTGCAATCCTTGATGCATCGTCACGATTTGTCCGAAACCGAAAAATCACAAAAGTACGGTCAACTCTTGAAACGACTGCAGCTCTTTCATCGAAAAGCTGTGGAACAAACAGCTCAACCCACTTTGTCCGATTTTAAGGCTCTAATGAATAACCCGTCACCCTCACCCTCTGCAGTGGTTAAAACAGACGTTACTCCACCATTACCCAAGGAAGAAGAACCCCAGGATCTCTTTCAATCACCCACCACCACCACTCCCATTTCGAGTAAGATTGCCGCTTCCTTGTTAACCCCTTCCCCCACTCCTCCACGAGAAGAACTCAAAACTTGGGTTAAAAAGATGATGGCCACTCCTTCTTCGACAGAAGTGAAAAAGAAAGAAAGGAAAGCAGAAGTGAAAAAAGAAAAGAAGGCCAAAGAAGCTATCTCATTACCTCCACTACCACCACCAATACCCTCGACGTCAACTCCTGTGGCCCATCGGACACGTAAAACCGTTTCCAAACAACCCCCATTCCGTCCCACCCAAAGTAATATCCTCGAAGAGTGGGTACCTTATTAACTAAACTATGGAGAAGGTCTTAGCCAGCATTTACTACGATCCATCTCACCCTGCTGGTTACGGAGGCATTCAGAAATTGTATCGTGCTGCCAAACCTCGCCTGAAAAAGCTCCGTTTACCTGCAGTACAACGATGGTTACAAGAACAAGCGACGTACACTTTACACAAACCCATTCGACGAAAATTTCACAGAAGTCGCACTCAAGTGGAAGGCATCGATCATCAATGGCAAGCCGATTTAGCCGATGTCTCTCATTTAGCCACTTACAATCGTGGCTACAAATATTTGTTTTGTGTCATCGACGTCTTTTCTAAATTTGCCTGGGTTGTACCATTGACATCCAAATCGAGCGGAGAGTTAGTACGAGCTTTGCAACTGGTGTTGAAACAAAGTGGTCGTCACCCTCTTCGATGGCAAACCGACAAAGGCACCGAATTTCTGAACCAAGCTTTCCAACGAGAATTAAAGAAACGTGACATTCATTTTTTCACCACCGAAAATCCTGAAACCAAAGCCAGTATCGTGGAACGTTTTCAACGTACCTTGAAAGAACGCATGTGGAAATATTTTACGCATCAACACACTCTCAAGTACATCGACATCTTACCACACTTAGTTCAAGCCTACAATCAATCGTACCATAGAAGCATTGGACGTGCTCCACAAAAGGTGACACCTGACAACGAAGTGACTGTTTTTGAGCGCTTGTTTGGTACGTCCCAAACGATGGCTGTCCTCAAGAAAGGTAGAGAAGTGTTAACCCCGGGAGATTGGGTACGCATTGGCAAAACCAAACGCACTTTTGACAAAGGTTACTTACCCAACTGGACCACCGAATTGTTTCGTGTTACTGAACGAGTGCGTGATCGTCATCCTGCCGTCTATAAATTGGAAGACATGAACGGAGAAGTATTAAAAGGAACATTTTACTTGCCTGAGTTACAACGTGTCACCAAAAAAGAAGACGACGTGTACGACATTGAAAGCATTCTCGAACGAAGAACCCGTAAAGTAGGAAAACGCCGTGTCAAAGAAGTCAAAGTACGTTGGAAAGGATATCCTCCTAGTTTTGATTCTTGGATTAACGCTGCGCAAGTCATCGACTATAAAAAGAAGTGACCATCATGCCTTTCAATACAGCTTCAGTGACCACAGTGACTACTCCTTCACCCACTTCCTCTCTGCAAGATTTACAAAAGCAACCTTTGTGGGTGTGGTGTGGAGAACGTGTCCCTAAAACGCAAATCGTCTTTTTCTGTCAAATCTTTGTAGTGTATTGTGTCATCGGTGCAGCCATTGCTAATTTGAGTTTGCAACAAGGAGACAAACAATTGTGGACCATTTTACTCAGCAGTTGTATCGGGTATCTTCTTTCCAATCCTTCCCTGAAATACTCTTACAACGGGAACAACAGTAACACTATTGGGAGCCCTGCGTCTAACGTTAGTCATTCTCCTGAGAGTCCCCCTTCCAATTACAATCCTCTTTTAGACACTCCTTTAACCTCGAGTGACTCCTCGGACAGAAGAACATTGGAAATATGAACAACACGATTAACCAATTTTACTTAACGTTACCTAGTGACAGTTCCATGGAGGTGTTTCCTAACAACACGTTGTGCTGTTACACGTCTAAATTACCTCAAACCATGCATTTTGATCAAGATGATCATTGGGAAGTAGCTTTAGTCGAAATGATTCACCCGACACAAATCAAAAACATCGTCGAAAATCAAAACACTTTTACAGTAGAAGTGTATGACAAGCAATTGCAACAAGCCTTAGACGAACGAGGCATCCCTGGTATGGACACCAAGAAATCAAATGAGCCCTTAACGAAACAACTGTCCACTTATGTGATTACCATTCCTGCAGGCTACTATTTTAGTGGTCAACATTTAGTGACTACGATTGCCAACAGGTTCAATACTGTGTTTGGTAAACCCCTGGAAAGAATCAAAGAAAGTGTTACCTTTGAGTACATTAAAGTGGCTCGTCGCCTCTTGATCAAATTTTCAGAGAAGAAAATAATAGCCATTACCTTTTGTCCTGAATTGTTTGATCTTTTAGGTGGAGACCTCAAGATGCTCCCGAACAAAAAAGAAATACCAGGCATAAGTAGTAACTCGGATTTTGTAAAATATTTTCGATCCCCTGTAGAAATGAACCAAGGTCTCAACTTGATGTTTGTGTACTCCGATGTGGTGGAGTACAACGTGGTAGGACACACCTCTGTACCGTTACTACGTGTCATTCCGTTCAAAGTGGATACCACTGCCGCTGACGAGGAAGGTGGAAATACCTATCACGTTCACCGTGAATTTGTACATCCTCATTATTTACCTGTCAGTAAGTCGTATTTCGACAGTGTCAACATTACTATAAAAGGAGAACTAGGACAAAATATTCCATTTACCAAAGGGAAAGTCACAGTGAAACTCCATTTTCAAAAACGATTCTCAAACAACTGAAAAACTGATGTATCCTGTGTACCAAGGAGTCACTCGACAACGAGGACATGGTTTAGGAGATATGTTTAAATCAGCCTTTCGTTCCGTGGTCCCTGTTTTGAAACCGATGGTGACACGAGGATTGCACGCCTTAAAAGATGCCGCATTGACTCACGGCAAAGATTTTCTTTAAAATGTTCTCACTGACAAACAAAACCCTAAAGAAGCTTTTTTGAGAGCAGGCAAAAATGTCTTGCTTCAAACGGGTAAAGAAATTTTGGGTCGACGAGAAAGTCCTATAAATGCCCTGAACGGTACCGAGTCTGACATTCCTACTTCCCTGAGGACACAGCAAGGACAAGGTAGAAAGCGTCGACGAAGACACCCTTTCAAAAGTCTCCATACCTCTAAAGCTAGAAAGACAAAGAAAAAAAGAACCGCTCGAGACTTAGACATTTTTGATTATTAAAAGTAAAAAATGATGCAACAAGAATCTTGTGCCTGTTCCAAGTCGGAACTGGATTTCTTTGCCATGCCACCCACGATGATGACCATGCAAGAAGCCCAATGGGTTGAATTTCATCCCGTCTCCTCTTTGACGGATTCAGCTCCCATTGAGTTTGAAATCAAAGGACAACCCGAAGATTACATCGATCTCAATAACAGTTACTTGTATTTGAAAGTGAAAGTAACCAAAACGGACAACACCAATCCAGGAGTCAATGATAGAGTTGCTCCTGTCAACAATTTCATGCATTCCTTGTTCAGCGATGTGGATTTGTACATGAATAACAAACTGATCAGCAGTAGTATGGATACTTACCCTTACCGAGCGTACCTCGAAAATCTCTTGACGTACGGAAAAGAAGCCAAAAACACTCATCTAGATGCTTGCGTGGTATGGAAACCTGACACAGCAGATAAGTTTAACGACACAGCCTTGCCCGTAGCCGCTGAGGGTGACAATCCTGCCGATCCTCACAATGTAGGTTTTAACGACCGTCGAAAGAAAATTCTGCAAGGCCGTAGTTTAGAACTGTTCGATCGTTTACATTTGGACATGTGGTTTCAAGAAAAGTATTTGCTGAACGGAGTAGATATCCGCTTGAGACTGAATCGTAGTAGTGCTGCTTTCCATTTGATGGCTCATGCCAACGAATACAAAACCATTATCCAGGAGGCCAGGTTATACGTGCGTCGTGTGGAAGTGTTACCTAAAGTGGGAAATGAGATCAGTCACACTTTGAGCAGAACGACAGCCAAGTATCCGATACGACGCGTGGAAGTCAAAACTTTCACCATTGCCGCAGGATTCCGATCTAAGATCGAAGATCATCTGTTCCAAGGACAGTTACCCAAACGTTTATTCATCGGTATCGTCAACAATGCAGCCCTCATCGGAGCCCACGATGAAAATCCTTTCCAGTTTAAGCACAGCAGAGTATCCAAAATCGAAGTCAGTCGCGATGGCAAAACTTTGTGTACCCGTCCCTTCGAACCCGACTTTGGCGAACAGAAGAATTACTTGAGGTCGTACTTGTCACTGTATGAAGCCACAGGTCAGTTAGGAACCAACACCAGTCACGGTATTTCCTACGACGATTATGCAAAAGGTTACACTTTGTGGGCTTTTGATTTCACTCCAGACCAAGGCAGCGACGAGGGACATTTCCACCCTATAAAATCAGGGCAACTGCGTGTGGAACTTCAGTTTGCAGGACCTCTTACCGAAACGGTGAATGTCATTCTGTATGCTGAATTCGATAATACCAAAGAAATTAACAGTTTGAGAGAAGTCATTCTAGACTATTAGACACTATGGAAGACCCTTGTCCTTCTTTGAATAATGAAGAATCCATGGAATGGAAGGTGTCAGAAAAAGCAGATCCCCAAGACCAAAAAGAAGAGGTAGTGATCATGCAATCCAGATGGCCAGAACAAGAACAACAGTTAGTGTCTTGTTTTGCACAACACTTGGAAGATAAAATGAGAGACATGATTAAAAAAGATTGTTATGGATGTCAAATCGATCATCCCAGTCAAATTCAACACGATAAATGTATGATGATGAGTCAAGAAGAAAAATTGGACAATTATCTAAACGAAGCTTGGAGTCTCATCTCAGAAGAAGACGTGTTACATCAGTGGTATAAAGGCTTACGTGATCATTCCTCTCCTCCATTGTTTGCTCGAGAAATTGATCGCATCGAAACTCTCTTAGCCAAGAGTAAAGAGACGAAGCAAACCATCAGTTACTTGTCAGACCTTTTCAAGCAAAAAGTCTGGATCAAATTGATGACTTATCATCATCTGTGAAAAAAGGGAAAAAAAACAAGGCTACACAAGAAACAAATGGATACCTGGGAACTTTATTATCTTTTGAACCGTAGTTCGTACACTGCTTCTTGGAATCCTGTCGTGTGTGCTAAAGATGAACTACCTCATCGCAAACCTCAAGAGAATCAAGCTTATGTCATCAACACAGATGACAGTCATCTTCCAGGAACTCACTGGGTAGCTGTCTACTTTCCTCAAGAGGGTTGTGTGGAGTATTTTGATTCGTATGGATTGCCCCCTTTCGAAGATGATATCATTGACTTTATGAGAAGAAATGCCCAGACGACACGATTCAATAATGTGAAATTACAAAGCACAGATTCTATGGTGTGTGGACAATATTGTGTCTATTATCTGCATCATCGTAGTCTTGGATATTCTTTAGAACATTTAGTGACTTATTTTGATCGTCATTCGTCTCGAAACGATGACAAAGTAGATCGATGGTTTTGTGACCATTATAGCTATATGTTGTCTTTAGCTAGGAAACGTAGTGTACATCAATGGCCTAATGACTTCCAACAGTGGAAATCTCACTTTAATTCTCAACGTTGTCAACCATGTCAAAGATAATGTATTAGTGTTATTTGAAAAAATGTTTGTTATTTGAAAAAATGTTTGTTAGTTGAAAAAATGTTGTGTTTTGAATAAAAATGTTGTGTTTTGAAACCAATGCGTCTGTCATTTGTTTTACATTTTTATTCATATAAATGTTCTTTGACTCTTCTTTCTATCCCTCACATCAAACTATCTCAATGTTTCCAAACCCTAAACCGTCAAGGGGTGTTTTGGCCGGTTTCACTTAAAACCATAATTCATTCATCCAGTCTACAGCAGGACTCGCTGCCGCAACTCCAAGGAGATAAGACGTGCCGTACAGCTCCGCTTAGGACTTCACCTCGTGCTCTAGGAACCTATTACCTGATTTCGGAACCCACGCTACATTAGCCGTCCATATTCTCCCGCTTCCATTCCATCTTTAAGACTACCATTACTACATTTTGCGGAATTAAGGATTACTACCTCGCCATTTAAACTGCATTAAGGTCGCCAGCTTCCAGCCTTTCATCTATCAACAATAACTTTGCAGGTATTTTCAATAGACCTGCGGGTATTCCAAACTTTGTGCTGTTATCACTTTTTACCTTTTACTTTAACGCAATAGCTCTAACTATCTATCCTTTGACACTTTAAACTCTAAACTTTAGGTGTAAGTCAGGTTTTAGTCTGTAATAAATACTCCATTTTTTAACTTAATACTCCAAATTCCATTTAACTTTAATTCAAAATACAACAAAAGAAAATGGACTCTAAATCACTTAAGAAGGCATTTAAATCGAGAAGCCGCCTTAATTTGAAAGGCAAGGCATTGAAGAAAAAAGTAGAACAACTTTACACCAAAGTAGACAAAGAAGCCATGCCCGATTTGAAAATAGGCCAAATTGACACCAGCAAAAATGAAAACAAAAGGGAGGTGCAAAAAACAAAACTCCATGTTATTTCTACGCCAGAACTAAATCTAATTAAAAAAGAAGCGGAGAAACTAAACCCACTCTCCCCAATAGAGTTTAATTTATACGATAAGATCATCAATGATGAAACACTGGACGCCACTTTGGAACAGAGCGACCTCAATGTAAACGGTACACCAACCCCTAATTTCAAGATTATGGCCGCCTCCCCTATCAAGAAACCGATAGGCTTCAATATCGTCGTGTATAATAAACCTAGTTACGCACAAGCTGCTAGCACTAAAGCGAATAAAGTGCGCAGGCCGAATACAAAGGCCCCCCTGGGAGTTCCTACCATGCCTAAAGGCCATAAACACAAAGCTACCGTAGTACACTCTAGTCAGACTCCAGGACCATCCAAACAACTAACGGAGGCTGACTTAATCTATCCATCTCAAAACAAAAAAAACCACTCCCCCCAATTACTCAACAAAAAGACAACATGGAATGGAAAAGGAAAAGGTAAAAAGCCATTAAACCCTAAGAAAATAGCGTACGTAAAAACCACAACGGTAACACAGGCTCAGGACAAAACTAAACAACAAAATAATAATCCCACTCAGGCTGAAACTACCCCCTCCCCCCAAAAAACAGTAAATACTCAAAACCAAACTAGGACAGCAACAAACAAGAAATCCAACTATCACAGATTGGACTTGACGCTGTATATTAAAAGCAAAACAGTTCAATTCAATAATTTATCTTCAAACAGTATTGCTAGGGCCCTCTTAAAAGTTCACTCGGGACAGAGCAAGATAATTAGGCCAAACCAACAATACATTATCATACATTGTAGCACTAGAGCTCAAGTAGCCAAATACTTAGAATTAGAGCAACTCTGTGGTATGCCTGTTATAGTCGAACCACATAAACAAGTTCAAGGTACTATCAACACTCCAAAAAATAAGCAAAATAACCAGAACACTACCAACACCACTACCACAAAACATGTATCGCAAAAGATTACGTACAAAGCGGTACTCAAATTAACTGGCCCACTAAGTGTGCTTAGCAATCAAGAGCTAGCAAATAAACTCGTAGAAGGAGGCAACCAAATTACCAAAAATTATCAAATAGGAAACAAAAAGGCAAGTAAAAACATTACTGCTCTGGAAACGCCCACCCCCCTTCCGACTCAAATCAAACTAGGAACAAAAGGAACAAGGTATAGATTAGAGCCTTACATAAACAAACCTAGGTTTTGCCCCAAATGTCAACACTGGGGGCACTTCAAGGTCACCTGTAAATTCCAGGCCAAATGTAATAAATGTGGTGGGCAACACCAAGGGGAATGCAACAGGAAAACCCCAAAATGTATTAATTGTAGAGGAGCACACCTACCTAATTCACCTAAATGTCCCTCTACAATTAGGGAACAAGCTATAGTAGAGATTATGAACACCAAACAACTAAACTACAAAATGGCCAAAGTTACTTATAACGACTCTATTTCAACTACACAAACAACTCAAGTAATGAAAATGCAGGACTCCAAATTAAAACAAAAAACGGATAAGCTCAATAACAAGAATAGCAACAACAATAATAATCTACCACAACAGGCTGAAATAATTAAAGAACTGGGTGAAGTCATTACTCGACTGGACACATTGATTGGCAAATTAAATCTAATAGATCAAAATGCACAAAATAATATACAACTATCTATCAAGAATGTCAAAACCCAACTTCAAGACCAAATTACAGTAAACGACCCTAATCAAAATGGCTAATACACCACAAGGGAACGTTTCTATATGGCAGTGGAATGCACGAGGATTGTCAGGAAATATCAATGAACTTAAACTTAAACTAATAAATACTGTTAATAAACCTGACATCATATGCATTCAAGAAACTAAACTTTCTGATAACTCGAAAACATTGCCATCAATACAAGGCTATTCCCCGGGCTATTTCCAACATCGAAAGGAAGGCCAGGGGGGTGGATTAGCCATATTTATAAATAACACCTTACCATCTGCTACCATAATACCAATAATATCAAAGGAAATTAGCAATTCACTAATAGAAATTCAATCTCTATTAGTCAATACGGGAAAATGTAAATTACAAATCTTCAATGTTTATGACCCAGGAGAGAATAATAAACTTAAACATCAATTAGCACTTAAGGAATTAGCTAAATATATTAAATCTGAACTTACGATCATTTGCGGAGATTTCAATGCCCATAATAAGCTTTGGGGTGGGGAAGTGACGGACGGAAGGGGTAAGTGGGTGGAGAAATGGTTTACAGAATCCACCCTTACTGTCCTCAATGATGGTGCTAAAACCAGACTTAATCCTGTTGACGGCACCCTGTCCGCCATTGACCTCACCCTATGCACACCCAGACTGGCTCAGGTGGCAAAATGGGAGGTGGACCAATCTGACCCCATGGGGAGTGACCACTTCCCAATAATTACCACCCTGCAAATGGCCGTACAGTACGAATTAAATAATAAAATACCCAGATGGAATTATTCAAAAGCCGATTGGGATACTTTTCGAGAAATAATAAATAATGCCAATCTATCAGATATAGAATCAGATGACATTGACCTTTACTATGACAACTTAATTAAGATCATCACTCAGGCAGCCACCAACACTATACCTAAAACTAGCTGTCAATCAAGAAAACTTAGTGTGCCATGGTGGAACGATGAAATTAAACAAACTAGACAGGCCAAATTTAGAGCTTTAAATAAATTTAAAAGAACTAATATTATTACTCACTTCTTAGAGTACAAAAATCATGACAATAAGCTCAAATACTTAATCAAGCAGTCGAAAGAAAAAACTTGGCAAAATTACTGCAGTAGTATTAATTTTAGAACAAACTCAAAACAAGTGTGGGATAAAATCAGAACCATCAGAGGGAAGCACACCAATAGCACCCCAAAAATAAATAATACCAGCAATCATAAAGAACAAGCTGACTCGCTAGCAATACACTTTAAAAACATGAGCAGCAACAGTAATTACACTACTGAATTTCAAAACCACAGGGCTAAAACTGAAATTAAATTCCACAATTTATTTCAAGACCTTGGACCCAAATCCTCATCACTAAATAAAGAAATAACATTATATGAATGGGACCAGGCACTAAAAACTAAACATGAAACTTCACCTGGGCAAGATCAAATAGGTTATGTTATATATAAAAACTTATCTAAAACTATAGTTAAATCAATCATCAAAATGTTAAATATAATATATGACACAGGAAAGCTACCTAAAAAATGGAAAACAGCGATAGTAATACCCATACTTAAACCAAATAAGGATCGGAATGATATCAATTCGTACAGACCCATCTCACTTACCAATAACATCTGTAAAATTATGGAAACAATTATTACTAACAGACTTAAACACCACCTTGAAAGCAACAATCTGATATCTCCAAATCAATGTGGGTTTAGAAATAAAAGATCCACTACGGACCAATTAATAAGATTAGAATCCGCCATAAAACTTGCATTTAACAACAAAAGAAAAGCGGATAGAAACTTAATTGCGGTATTTATTGATCTAGAAAAAGCATTCGATCTTGTATGGACCAAAGGCCTTATAGCCAAATTAAATCATTATGGCATTACAGGTCGAATGTTCAACTTCATAGAAAATTTCCTGACCAACCGCAAAATTATAACTAGGGTAGGGGCTACTTACTCTGAGGAATACTCCCTTGAAAATGGAACTCCACAAGGGAGTGTTCTCAGCCCCACCCTCTTTAACCTTATGATAAATGACCTTGACTCCAATCTGGCAACACCTAAAATTGAATTATCACAATTTGCTGATGATAGTGGACTTTGGAGAGCAGGCAACCCCTCCAACCACCAACACATGGCTGAAATACAAACCAGCTTAAACAACATAGGAAAATGGGCTGATAAATGGGGATTTAAGCTATCGCACCAAAAAACGGTAGCTGTTCTGTTTACCCCTTGCAAAAAAATCAAAACCTACCCCAAACATACCATTCAAAATAAAGTTATAACATTTGTAAAAGTAGCCAAATTTCTGGGTATGTACTTTGATGAACACCTGACATGGGCTTATCATATAGATGACCTAGTTAAAAGATGCAATCAGGACCTAAATCTATTAAGAAGCCTCAAAGGCACTCAGTGGGGTGCTAATCAAGAAACTGTTCTAATATTATATAGGGCACTAATAAGATCCAAACTAGACTATGGCTGCCAAGTATATACCACGGCATCCACACGTCATTTAAACAAATTAATTAAAATTCAGAGAAAAGCCCTACTTATTGGTACTGGCGCACTGCCATCGATCTCTACATCCGAGCTGCAGGTCTTAACTGGGGAACCGCCATTACATCTCAGAAGGCAGGAACTCATTCTAAGATATGCAACCCGGCTGTCGACCCATGACAAAATGCACCCCACTCTATTGGCCATCAATAAATGTAACATTCCTTTTAGGAAAACCTTGAAAAATAATACATCAATGGGAAAAATAGTACACGAGTTAAACAAAAAACTTCCAGTAGATATATTCCAAGTAGAAGCTAACATAATATATGATAAAGAACCTTGGAGTAATGTACCAACGAAAGTAAATATCTCCCTTACAGATAACGGAAACAAAGGAAATCAACAACAACATTTAAAAATATTGGCATTGGAAATCATAAATAATCAATATCAAAACTACACAAAAATTTACACGGATGGCTCAAAAATTACAAATCCTTTTAAAACAGCTGCAGCCTGGGTCATACCAGAACATAACATACAAATGGGCAGGCGTCTTCCTGACCACTGTTCCATTTATACAGCGGAATTTTGGGCCATCATTGAATCATTAAAATGGATAGAAGAAAACAAACCAAATAAGACACTGATTATTAGTGACTCGCTCAGCGTCCTTACTTCTATCCAAAACAACAACACCAAATCTAGAGAAAATTTCCTAAAACAAATTAATCAGATATTAAAAATACTAAATTCTCAAAATCTAGTAGTTGAGTTTATGTGGATTCCATCCCACATAGACATAAAAGGAAATGACTTAGCAGATCAACTGGCTAAAAACAAGCTCACCGAACCAAACTATATGCCACTCAAATATAGTCAAACTGAAATATATCATTTAATCTACTCAATGATTAATCAAAAGTGGCAGACTGATTGGGACAAAAGCAAACAAGGGAGAATTTTACATAACATCATTAAGGAAGTCAATAGAAAAATCATACCACCTAGGTGCAATAGTTATGAACAGTCTAAAATAAATAGAATAATCTTGGGAAAAACAAAACTGGCTAACAGCTTTGGTAAATATATAGGACCTTTTCCACACAGCATTAATTGCTTCAGTTGTAACATACCTGAAGACTTACATCACATATTTAATAACTGTAAAAACAACCAGAAGGAAAGGAACATATTTAGATCTAAACAACTAAACATCTCTGCACCAAGTACATACCCGGAAGTAATTCAATTAAATAACACCAACCCCCAAAAATCAATTCAACACATAATAGAATTACTAAGAACATCAGGGCTCCTTGAAAAAATATAATGCAAATAATACTATATAATAAATAACACCCGTAAGGAATGCCCCCTGTTGGTCACATGGGTTCATTGGCCAATCAGGGGACAGGACCTGCAACCGCGTAAATACATTAAGCGGAATTTGTATAATAACAAAAAATAAAATAAACAATATCCATAAGGAATGCGAATGCAGGACCTGAAGGGTTCCGTTACTTGAAAAAGAGCCCACCTACACTACGCTGGCTATAACGCCCCGGATGGTACCTGTGCTAAACAAACCTAATAGGATACTTTAAAGATATTGAAATTTATAGACTATACAGATAAACATTGAAATTTGCATTATAACAAAGTAAAGAACAAAACAGAAACAATAAACAAGTGTCTAGGAAACCACCTCTCTTCTGTCTATTCTTACAACTCTTCCTATATACAGCCTCATTGACAGCATTATACAACCAAACTAGGAATGTATTTACAGTTAAAAACCCCAACAAACCGGGATATCCACATGGTCTAAACGGGACCATCTAAAACGTCTCCTGCTTTATGGCCTCAAATAGATTTTATGAGGTAGTCTCAAAGTCCAAAGACTATCAGGCTCAGCGACACAATGTCGCAACATAAAAATATTTACTGTAAGTAAGATCTCTAAATTATTACCATATAAGGTAGTCAATGCCCAGATTATCAGGCCCCGCGGCACAAAGCTGCACTATAAACTAAGCTATAAGAACTAAGGCCTATAACATGATTTAGGTGGTCAATACCTGACCATCTAGCAAGACAGCACACGCTGCAATAAATTTTTACACAATAACCTTAATTACTTTAAAACCTCTACGTTGGATAACTACCAACGCGAGAATAGGCTGTCATATGAGGTTGTATACTCTACTTTAATAACAGCACAAAGTATTCCAAATTGTTAAGGGAGAACACGGAATGGATACGACGGAAGGAGGCAACTTCAAGATGGAGGAACAACAAAACCAAAGGCACCCAAGAAGGACACGGGGACTCGCCGGACGGAATGAGGGAACTTCGGTTACACCCTGTAACACTCCATCAAAAGCCCTTTTAAGGGCTATTTATACTTACAGAGTTTCCTTTTGGCTGAGAAACTCTATTCGACAATCTCTTTCTTCAAAAATCAGACTTGATCAATTTTGGCTGTCCACTATCAAAATTAACAACCCATTTAACCCGACATTGACCAACCTATACATGTCACTTGACATACCTAGTTTACAAAATTGATAGGGAACACACAAAATGTACACTCTGTACTAGACAAAAATTGGAATGTTAGGATGTTAGGAAAAAATATAACTTGAAAGATTGACTCAATTGCACAGGTGGCTTACACAATATCGGTATAGGATGTCCACTAGCAACAACTGGACTCGATTTGATAAGGCTAGGGCGTGCAAGACGAACGACATCAAGGTGCCAGTTCACAGATCCTTTTCCTCCTCCTCCGCTGCCTGACTCCAACACCAGCAAATGACTAGAAGTGGAAACCATTTTTCACTAGTCATCATTCGGTGCCATTGCACCTCTAGCTCTGCATCCTCCGATTGGTTGATATGGTTGAGTGCGTGGCTGTTCTATTCCCACTCACCTAGGTCTTTCATTCATGTCGATAGCTCCGTATAGGGTGCGGCATGACGACCAAATTAAATAGCATACTATGCATGCATAAACGCCCGTGGGGATGTGGCACCATTCCTTCCTCACGGGAAAATCTAAATCACTACCATATTAATTGGTAGTGTAAAATAGTGAACAAATGACCCTTTGTGGCCGGTTTCACTTAAAACCATAATTCATTCATTCATTCAGTCTGGCCACGAAATAAATTACAGGACCCCCACTACCTTAAAATGATTGCCAACGAAAAGTTAAATACTGAATATAAAAATTATGTCAAAATATACACGGATGGATCCAAAAAACTAGACCCTGCAAGAACGGCAGCATCATGGGTTATTCCTGAGTTTACTATTAAACAAGGAATGCGACTACCAGATTACTGCTCCATATATACTGCGGAGTTCTGGGCTATACTCCAGGCACTAAAATGGATACAACACTCTAACTTAAACTCCAAAAAATTTCTAATTGTTAGTGATTCATTAAGTGTTCTAAAAACTATTAGCACAAACAACTCTAACAGCAGAAAATTTTTTCTATATTTATTACAATACCAAATAAGTAAACTTAGTACTCAAGATATTGAAATAGACTTCCTATGGGTTCCCTCACATATAGATATAAAAGCTAATGATTTGGCAGATCAAATAGCAAAAGAAAAACTAAATGAATTGACTTATGAACAGGTACAGTACAGTCATACAGAAATATACAAATTTATTTCTGACATGATAAATAGTAAGTGGCAACACAACTGGAATATATCAATAAAAGGGAGAGTACTTTATAACATTATGAAAACAGTCAAAAGAAAAATTACTCCTATAGGTAAAACAAGAACTCAGCAAATTAAAATGAATAGGATAATGGTAGGAAAAACGAAATTGGCTAACAGTTTCGGAAAATACTTAGGACCATTCCCCCACAATATTAACTGTTTTATGTGTAATCAAGTAGAAGATTTGGATCATATTTTTAATAAATGCCTTAATAACATAACATATAGAAATATCCTTAAAAATAAATTGAAAATAAGTAAAACAATTAAATTATATCCAAAACTTCTTGATCTAAAGCAGCCAAATATGCAAATGGTTGCTACTTATATTATGGACTTTATCACAAACTCAAATCTAATGCATAAAATATAATAATGACTCAACGTACATTACAATACATTACATAATAAACAATATTAGAGTCATACAGAAGATAACACACCTCTTCTATACACATCTAACATGGAGGACAGAATATGCGAATAAAACCAAATGTTTCCTTCATTATTCAAATGAACTCCATCATTACTCATGAACCTCCTACGAAAACCGGAGGGTTGACACAGAACAATCCTATCTTCACCAAGTTGAGTCCTGGCCAAACGATGGTTAATATCCCGACACTTCCGGTTATAATACTGGATGGTCATCCCCCTTGGCCTTAATCGGGGCAAAAGGCTCCCTACACAAACATATTGCACTTCATGCCTCAAAAATTCACGGCAAATAGAAATCAAATCACGCACTATTGAGGCAGGATCCCGCTGACCAATATCATTCTCCCCCAATTTGATGTAAATAACGTGAGGCAATGGATCCATCACTGGCAAACTGCGCATAAAGCTTGAGCAACATGCTCCAGGGCGCCCATCAAATCTCACCAACATATCTCCTGGTTGGTGACACGCTTCACTCAGCCAACTTAATCTCTCTATCCTCCTCACAAAACTATGTCCGCACAACAAGAAATTCATTTTGCAACTGTACTGCAAATCAGCATCACTAGCCTAAATATGCCAAAAGGAAATCTCCATAAAGTATCCAATTACTACCATCCGAAATACCGTATATTACCTTGGAAAAAACGTATTGGTAAAATTACCGTACATTAACGCATAAAAAGCGCACTAAAAGAAATAACATTAATTACCGTATCTTACACAAAATTAAAGTTGCTAAATTAAAAGTAGGGAAATCTTAGGCAAATAATAACAAATTATAAACCAAACTAAATTAAAATAATCTATTACAAATTAACTTAAGGGGTCTAAAATTAGACTGTGACTCTGATTGACTCAGAATGGAAGGGGTGTGTAGACATTTAGTTCGAATGAGTTGATATGTTATCACGGGTTACAAACGAATAATCAAACATAATTCATTATAAATTAAACTAATTATATTACCATTTAATTTAGGGACTCTAAACTAGCCTGTAACTCTGATTGATGTATGATATGGGGGGGTGTAGATATTGAGCTCAAATGAGCTTATACGTACCACACGGGTCTACATTCACTCACTATTGTCATCTGCAGAAATTACCGCTATAAACTAATTATAAAATAGGATATACAATTAAAGGAAGTTTTAATGGCCTGTGACTCTGATTGATGCATGATATGGGTGGGTATAGATACTTAGTTCATAATGAACTTATACGTTTCTCACGAGTCTATATCTGCTCACTATGGTGCTCTACAGAGATTACCGCTATAATCAATTAAGGACTTTAAACTGGCCTGTGACTTTGATTGATGCGCGATATGGGTGGGTGTAGATATTGAGTTCATTATGAACTTATACGTTTCTCACGGACCTACACTCACTTGATACAGCGCTATACAGAGATCACCGCTTGAATTGTTACAGAATAATAATTAAATTTAATCTAAACTGTAGTCTGTCAACAATTACTAACACCATTACTTACCACTTTCCTGTTGGAACAAAGTCATTGGCACTTGATATTCAAAAAGCATAATAGAAACTTTATATAAAGTGTGGACAGCTTAGGAATATCAATGGAGTTCATGGCGCTATCCTTGACGACAATGGAAACGTGGAGGACGGACTACAGATTCATAGGATATACAACAGCCCTTTTCAGGGCTATTTATTCTTGTTATGTTCTTGTTACACTAATGTTAGTATAGCTTGTACCTATATTCATTTTGTTATGCATGTACTTGACTAATTTTGCTATTGTTATTGTTTCACTAATACTGTTATTAGGAAAATTTATACTAACACAATTGATTATGTTATGCTAAAGTTGCTGTTATTTAATGTTTATACTGACCGTTTCGTGTTTGATTGCTTACTAATATTGTTAATATTAATTTTAATATTGGTATAACTGTTACATGCTTGTTGTACTCGTGTTGTTAATGTTATTGTTGTACTTGTGCTGTTAATGTGATATATCTATTCCCTCCCCCTGTACCTCCTTGGGATTTGGTGAAGATCAGTGGAACAGCGGAGATGCGGGTTTTCCTTGAGGGCAAGCCTGGATTGGAGATATATATGTGTACAGCCTAGTACACCTCTGTATTTATCCACTCAATCAATCTCTCAGGGAAGCTGGTGTTGACCCTTTTCTCTTTTCTCATTCTGAATACTATGTATCGGTTTCTTGTTACATGTTACCACAATATGAATTCTCATAATCTCGATTGGTACGAGAATTCCATTTGATTAACCAATACCAATATTGATTTGAACCTTTCGGAGCACACCTAACCAAATTAACAACTTTGAACAATCCACCCTGAACAACTGATGCAGTCACTCTGACATATTAGTGTAGGTTTTTTGTTTTTTCATAGGGTGAATCACCCTCGAAAGAAGGGCTTTTCACCGGCCAAAAGGATGGTGGCGACTCATATAGTACACCCTGTACTTACTTACTGATATAATGTTAAGTTTTTGAAAATTCAGTAACTTATATATTCTTGACACAATTACATAGGTGGCTTACACATTATTGGCGAATAGGAACATCCATTAGTACAACTGGATAAATTGTCACAAGTCTAAGGGAATGCAACCTCATGGACAGCACACACATACGTACATGCACTATGTCCCTTTTAGCTAATATAAGGTAGTCTTAATCCAGGACTATCAGGTTCCCGCAACACAATGCTGCAAATAAATGTAACATAATAAATAACACCAAAATAATGCATAACACAACTATATAGCACATACACTCTGATACATGTCCTATGAGGTTGTAAATTAGCCAAGCACCTACGGTGTGCCTCGTGTTTTTTCGTATTGGGGTCCGGGTGTGCGTTCGCCCCCTCTTCGTGCTGGACGACGATTGCAGTGCCTTGGAGCTTCCTGACCTGGACCTTTCCGCCTTTGCCACTACCGGACATGTACATTACTAGCGAAGTGAGAAAACTCTCCTTTGCTACCATTACTGCAGTTTGATTGAAAGTTAAAGTAGGGGTGGGTGTGTGTAGTGCCATTCCTACCCACCCTATAGGCTACCATTTCCCTTGATAGTTACTTTTTAGTAATTCAGGGGAACGCCTGTGAATGACGGAAATATGGTGCAATTAAGCACTCAAACCCTAAGGGGAGGGAGTGCATACTTTCCCCTCCCTGAAGGAATTAAATGGACACCGATATGGTGTCTATAAAAGCTGCACATATGTCTCTAGTAGACGGCTGCAGCTATAAAACAACCAGGTCGGTCGGGGCCAGTCTGGCCATCCATTGTTTGACTCATCCTCCTACGAAGATGTATTCAAAACTAGCTAAGCTGAACGAAGCTTACGTCACTCTACATCGTATCAGACACAATCTGATGTCAAAGCCTGAAGAGATAGAGAATGTGAGAATGTTACAAGTAACAGAAGACCTCATAGAAGGACTCTTCAGAGAAGAAATTCAGAAAGAGAAAGAAGAATGGACTGAGAAGTATCGCCTTCTGAAGCAGCAGAGAGAGCAGAGAGAACAACAGCAGCAACAACAGCAGCAGCAGCAACAACAACAACATCAGCAGGAACCAGACAGAAGTTTTGTTGACTGTCGTGTGGACACGAAAGAGTTCTCTTTCTCTTTCCGAAGAAGTAGGCCCTATCCTGTTGCCAGACGAGGACGCAATCTTAGACGATAAAAGATTGTCATCCTTCCTCGTACAAACAAAAAAAACAGCCCTTTTCAGGGCTACCCAATATTCTCGAAAAGAATTAATCATTCAATTTGCTCATGGTATGCAAGGAAGTTAGAAAAAAAATAGAAGTGAGTCTATAATCACTGTCTCTTTTTACTTTTGTTTGAAGTGTGTCTATAAACCCAAGGTATTTTTTCAAAAATAACTTGTTCAATGTATAATGGATATGAATCAAGTAAAAAAGTGAGTGAGTGTTTTCTTGTAAGTCCGCGTGTTTTTGGTAATGATGGGAATAATGTAAGTTTTTGGAACGTAAGGGGGTGTTTTCCATCACGTCCGCGCTTGAACTATATATAAAGAAGTACTCGTCTCTGTTCAAATCAACAACAACATTTAAAAATATTGGCATTGGAAATCATAAATAATCAATATCAAAACTACACAAAAATTTACACGGATGGCTCAAAAATTACAAATCCTTTTAAAACAGCTGCAGCCTGGGTCATACCAGAACATAACATACAAATGGGCAGGCGTCTTCCTGACCACTGTTCCATTTATACAGCGGAATTTTGGGCCATCATTGAATCATTAAAATGGATAGAAGAAAACAAACCAAATAAGACACTGATTATTAGTGACTCGCTCAGCGTCCTTACTTCTATCCAAAACAACAACACCAAATCTAGAGAAAATTTCCTAAAACAAATTAATCAGATATTAAAAATACTAAATTCTCAAAATCTAGTAGTTGAGTTTATGTGGATTCCATCCCACATAGACATAAAAGGAAATGACTTAGCAGATCAACTGGCTAAAAACAAGCTCACCGAACCAAACTATATGCCACTCAAATATAGTCAAACTGAAATATATCATTTAATCTACTCAATGATTAATCAAAAGTGGCAGACTGATTGGGACAAAAGCAAACAAGGGAGAATTTTACATAACATCATTAAGGAAGTCAATAGAAAAATCATACCACCTAGGTGCAATAGTTATGAACAGTCTAAAATAAATAGAATAATCTTGGGAAAAACAAAACTGGCTAACAGCTTTGGTAAATATATAGGACCTTTTCCACACAGCATTAATTGCTTCAGTTGTAACATACCTGAAGACTTACATCACATATTTAATAACTGTAAAAACAACCAGAAGGAAAGGAACATATTTAGATCTAAACAACTAAACATCTCTGCACCAAGTACATACCCGGAAGTAATTCAATTAAATAACACCAACCCCCAAAAATCAATTCAACACATAATAGAATTACTAAGAACATCAGGGCTCCTTGAAAAAATATAATGCAAATAATACTATATAATAAATAACACCCGTAAGGAATGCCCCCTGTTGGTCACATGGGTTCATTGGCCAATCAGGGGACAGGACCTGCAACCGCGTAAATACATTAAGCGGAATTTGTATAATAACAAAAAATAAAATAAACAATATCCATAAGGAATGCGAATGCAGGACCTGAAGGGTTCCGTTACTTGAAAAAGAGCCCACCTACACTACGCTGGCTATAACGCCCCGGATGGTACCTGTGCTAAACAAACCTAATAGGATACTTTAAAGATATTGAAATTTATAGACTATACAGATAAACATTGAAATTTGCATTATAACAAAGTAAAGAACAAAACAGAAACAATAAACAAGTGTCTAGGAAACCACCTCTCTTCTGTCTATTCTTACAACTCTTCCTATATACAGCCTCATTGACAGCATTATACAACCAAACTAGGAATGTATTTACAGTTAAAAACCCCAACAAACCGGGATATCCACATGGTCTAAACGGGACCATCTAAAACGTCTCCTGCTTTATGGCCTCAAATAGATTTTATGAGGTAGTCTCAAAGTCCAAAGACTATCAGGCTCAGCGACACAATGTCGCAACATAAAAATATTTACTGTAAGTAAGATCTCTAAATTATTACCATATAAGGTAGTCAATGCCCAGACTATCAGGCCCCGCGGCACAAAGCTGCACTATAAACTAAGCTATAAGAACTAAGGCCTATAACATGATTTAGGTGGTCAATACCTGACCATCTAGCAAGACAGCACACGCTGCAATAAATTTTTACACAATAACCTTAATTACTTTAAAACCTCTACGTTGGATAACTACCAACGCGAGAATAGGCTGTCATATGAGGTTGTATACTCTACTTTAATAACAGCACAAAGTATTCCAAATTGTTAAGGGAGAACACGGAATGGATACGACGGAAGGAGGCAACTTCAAGATGGAGGAACAACAAAACCAAAGGCACCCAAGAAGGACACGGGGACTCGCCGGACGGAATGAGGGAACTTCGGTTACACCCTGTAACACTCCATCAAAAGCCCTTTTAAGGGCTATTTATACTTACAGAGTTTCCTTTTGGCTGAGAAACTCTATTCGACAATCTCTTTCTTCAAAAATCAGACTTGATCAATTTTGGCTGTCCACTATCAAAATTAACAACCCATTTAACCCGACATTGACCAACCTATACATGTCACTTGACATACCTAGTTTACAAAATTGATAGGGAACACACAAAATGTACACTCTGTACTAGACAAAAATTGGAATGTTAGCATGTTAGGAAAAAATATAACTTGAAAGATTGACTCAATTGCACAGGTGGCTTACACAATATCGGTATAGGATGTCCACTAGCAACAACTGGACTCGATTTGATAAGGCTAGGGCGTGCAAGACGAACGACATCAAGGTGCCAGTTCACAGATCCTTTTCCTCCTCCTCCGCTGCCTGACTCCAACACCAGCAAATGACTAGAAGTGGAAACCATTTTTCACTAGTCATCATTCGGTGCCATTGCACCTCTAGCTCTGCATCCTCCGATTGGTTGATAGGGTTGAATGCGTGGCTGTTCTATTCCCACTCACCTAGGTCTTTCATTCATGTCGATAGCTCCGTATAGGGTGCGGCATGACGACCAAATTAAATAGCATACTATGTATGCATAAACGCCCGTGGGGATGTGGCACCATTCCTTCCTCACGGGAAAATCTAAATCACTACCATATTAATTGGTAGTGTAAAATAGTGAACAAATGACCCTTTGTGGCCGGTTTCACTTAAAACCATAATTCATTCATTCATTCATTCTGTTCAAATGGTCCTATGATGGGATGTAGTATGGAGTTCTTAACGAACTTCTACGTAACTCACGAGCTACGTTCACTCATAGTTGCATACTGATAGAGCTCACCGCTATATTGACACCTACTAGAATTTTAGACTGAGATAGCCCCACTACAATACCTAAACAGAATAAAAGTTAATGGCAGTTGGCATTCCAAATTATATACAACACGTGGACATTCAGTGGAAGTGGAAATTCTTGGACAATAGAGAAAATGGAAAATTGCTGCTATCATTGACGACAGAGGAAAAATGGGGAACCAGTCTACAAAACAGTCCTTTTCAGGGCTATGAATGTTCTACTAATACTATTCAATTTTCTTGGTTAATGTTCATGTTAATACTAATATTTTCTATTATTCATAATTCTTATACTTGTTCGTAATAATCATTACTATTAATTTTTCTTGTTTAATGTTCATGTTAATACTAATAAAATTTCTACTAACAATAATTCATGTTACTCTATGTCGTCTTGTATTGTCTTATATGTTTGCTATTACCCCCCTATTTTTGTGATTCTTGAGAATGGGTGAAGGTCAGTGAAACAGTTGGGACACAGGCCCTTTTCCGTATGGAAATCGCCTGGATTGGTGTACGCACGTATAGACAGCCTGGTCTATTTTGTGCTTACGAACAAGTATACAATTAGGTATACCTCTATTCTTAATCCAATCTGACTCACTGGGAAGCTGATATTGAACCTTATCTCACTCTACTTCTCAAATCTGTGTCTTGTATTGTTATATGTATTTAGAAACAGAGAATTCTCACACTAGATTGGTATTAGAGAATTCCATTTGAACAACTTCTTGCTCCAACTCAAATATGATCTTTTGGATCCACACCCAACAAAATTCATAACTTATCACAACCTACCGAGATTACACTTTTTTTAGTCACTTAGACTACTTAGTGCAAAATAGTGATAGGGTGAATTGGTGAATTGCCCTCTTTAGAAGGTTTTTTTCACCGGTCTATAGGATGGTGGTAATCTTATAGTACACTTTGTACTTACTTAAGTGATACTAGTATAAGGGTTAGGAAATTCGTAACTAATTATTATCTGGACTCAATTGCACAGGTGGCTTACACTCAATTGGTATAGGGCCTCCATTAATATAACTGAATTGATTGAATTAATCATTAAATCTGGTAACCTCACAAACACACACAATGCCTTCACACAGAAGTCCCTACTAGAATATATAAGGTAGTCTTACCCCAGGACTATCAGTCCCCTGCAGCACAAGGCTGCAACAGTTAAAATATAACAACAAAACAACACACATCACAACAATATAGCACTTGTGAGGTTACATTAATAAAATGGGTGTGGGACCTTCGTACTCCTTGGGTTTCTTCGTGTCCGGTGGTGCGTTCTCCTCCTCTTCGGGTGGGACTGCGGATTGCGGTGCCTTGGATGTTCTCTGCCTTGCCTTTGCCTCCTTTGCCTCTTCCGGACATGCTGCAAAATAGAGGTGTGGATTGACCTTGCCTACCTCTCCTGGGCCTACATTTACATTGATAGTTACTTTTTAGTAATTCAATGTAACGCCCTATTAAGAATTCGATACTTTAATTCCCCTCCCAAAGAGGGGAACATCAAATGTCCAGTGACAGACTGGATATAAAAGTTATACAAATGTCCCTAGTGGACGGTTATAACTATAAAAATCAATTAATCGGAAATCAGATTCTCAAATCTAGATTGGCAAGAGAATTCCATTGGTCAATCAAAACCAAAATCCAAATATGACCCTTTCGGATCACACCCAACCAAATTCACAACTCCAATCAACCTATCTAGATCAAACCTTCATAGTCACTCTGACACATTAAAAGTAGGTATTTTGTTTTTTCTTAGGGTGAATTTCCCTCTTAAGAAGGGATTTTCACCGGTAGGACGGTGGTGACTGCATAGTACACTATGTACATACCTAGGGCTATAGTGATAAGAGTTAGGAAATTCGTAACTTATATAACTTGACTCAATTGCACAGGTGGCCTACACATAATTGGTCTAGGGCATCCATTAGGACAACTGGACCTTAATTGCAATAAAGTCATAGACATTACAACCTCATAGACACATATGCTTACATCACATTATGTCCCCCTTAGTACTTATAAGGTAGTCTTCACCCAGGACTATCAGTCTCCAGCAACACAATGTTGCAACCTAAACGAAACTTAATAAATAACAACAACAAGCATACACAACACAACATATAGCACTTCCATTATGATACATGTCTATGGGGTTGTAGAATACCAGCAGGGTGTGACTCGTGTTTCTTTGTTTTTGGGTCCGGTGTGCGTTCGCTTCCTCTGCGGGTGGGATGACGATGTTGCAGATACCTTGGAGCCTCCTGCCTTGAGCCTTGCTGCCTTTGCCTCTTCCGGACATTCTGATCGAGTTGATCAGGGGAGGTGTGGATTGATCTTGCCTACCTACCCCAGGGCTTCCATTTACATCGATAGTTACTATTTAGTAATTCGATGTAACGCCCCATTGAAAATTAAATAAAAATCTTTCCTTTACAAGGAAAAACTAAATGTTCAGTGACATACTGAATATAAAAGTAGCACAAATGATCCTAGTGATCGGTTGCTACTATAAAATAAGCAAGTATGATGATGAGTCTGGCTTTTGCAGCACACGAGCACAAGCTGCTAAATATCTTGAAATTACTCAAATTTGCAGCATGCCGGTAACCATGGAGCTGCATAAAAAAGCCAAAACAATGCAAACTTCAACCAAGGATATTAAAAAGAACAACAACAACAACAATATCAAGAATAACGTTATAACCCCAGATAAGGACAATACCAAGGAAAAGGATCTTAATCAACAACAACAACAACAACAACAACAACAACAACAACCACAGATCAACAAATATAAAACAGTAATAAAACTAAAAGGGAAAATGGCCCAATGCACAAACCAGGAGGTTAAAGAACACTTAATACAAGGAGGTAATGAAATTATTACCAACTACAAAATAGGGGCGAATAAGCCGAACAAACATCAATGTGTTACTGTTATAGAAACACATATGCCCCTCACAAATATTATCAAGCTAGGTACAATGGGACTCAAAGTCAAAACTCAGCCATATGTACACAAACCCAGATTCTGTATTAATTGCCAACATTGGGGGCATTACAAGGTCGCCTGTACCTTTAAACAGCTCTGTGTTAACTGTGGAGGACCACATAGGGGACAATGTAAAAGAGAAAAACCTAAATGTATCAACTGTAAGGGAGAGCACTCTGCTAACTCCCCTCTATGTCCCAAAGCCCAGATTGAAACTCAGATAGTTGATTTAATGAATAAAAACAACTGGGCATACTATAAAGCTAAACAAGAAATCATAATACAAAATCAAAACAATTCAAACAAATGCAAACCAAATAAGGCCTTAAATAATCAAATTAATCAAACAGTACCTATTAATGTTGAAACTGAAGTAGACCAACCTAAGTGTGACATTCAAACTCAAACCGAATCATTAAACTCAATTGATTTGGTACAAAATCTGTCGCTCCAAACGATAGGAAATGCAGTTACTGAAATAGGTCGTTACATTAGTAACGCATCAAACAAAGATAATGATTATCTTATCTCCCTCTCAAATGGGCTCCATGCTCTATGGCAACATATAAATGAGGGTATAAAAACTAACAAATTCCTAAAACCAACATGAATTACACAAACATACAGGATAATACAATTACAGATAAGTTAAATAAAAATCTTATCATATGGCAGTGGAATGCTAGGAGTTTAGTGAAAAATATTAATGAATTAAAATTAAAACTAATTAACTCCCCTGTTCAACCCCATATAATATGTATACAGGAAACTAGAATAAAAGATAACAATAAAAAACTTCCAAATATACAGGGGTATGCTCCTGGATATTTTCAAAATAGGAAAGTAGGACAAGGGGGGGACTTGTCATATATTTAAATAATAACATGCCATCTGCATCAATAATTCCTATTGATTCTGAAAAAATTAATAACTCCCTTATTGAAGTACAAGCCATGTCAATAAACACAGGTACCATTAAATTTACTCTTTATAACTTTTATGATCCAGGGGGAGGTAACATAGCATCAAATAAACTTGCATTGCAAGATCTCAAATTGCACATAGGGAATAAACAAGCTATTATATTAGGAGACTTTAATGCTTATAATGAAGTATGGGGGTCTCAACAAACTAACAATAGGGGCAGATTATTTGCTAAATGGATAAATGAAAATAGGTTAGTAATACTTAACGATGGCACTAATACTAGAATTAACCCATTAAATGGCACTTTGTCAGCCATAGATCTCACTTTATGTACTCCAAACTTTGCACAGATAGCAACATGGAGTGTAGACCAAACTGATACATTAGGAAGTGACCACTTTGTAATTATAACTACATTACAAATTACAACTCAATTTGAAACCAATAATAACATTCCAAAATGGAACTATAAAAAAGCAGACTGGGCTAAATTTCAACAAAATATTGGAAAAGAAAAACTTGAAGACCTACATAATATTAATATAGATACATACTATGATAATATTGTAAATGCAATAGTTAAAGCAGCTAATACTTCTATCCCTAAAACTACTTATAAACCTCATAAACTTACAGTTCCCTGGTGGACTACTGAAATTGGTATTATTAGACAAAATAAAAAGAAGGGCTTTAAATAAATTTAAACGTACAAATAATGTTATACATTTTACAGAATATAAAAAATATGATACGGAATTAAATTCTGCAATAAAGAAAGCAAAGCTTGATTCATGGCAAAAGTACTGTAGTAACTTAGATCATAAAACCAATTCAAAACAAGTATGGGATAAAATTAGAACAATTAGGGGTAAACATACAAACAACCTACCTAAAATAAACAATACAAATAATCATAAGGAACAAGCTGACTTATTGGCAAAGCACTTTCAAGCCATGAGCAGCAATATGAACCATACAAAAAAATTTCAGGAACATAGGAATAAACTTGAAAAAGATCAAACACATATATTTACAGACTTAGGAAATAAAAAATCTTATTTGAATGATGAAATAAATATTAATGAATGGTATCAAGCTCTTAAATCCAAAAAAGATACCTCACCTGGAGAGGACACTATAGGTTATTCAATCTATAAAAATTTACCTATAAACTTTATTAATATAATACTAAATATGTATAATTTAATATGGAGTACTGGTCATCTCCCAAATAAATGGAAAACAGCAGTAGTTATACCAATACTAAAAGCAAATAAAGATAGAAATGACATTAACTCATATAGACCAATCTCACTTACTAATAATATATGTAAAATAATGGAGATTATTATCAATAATAGGCTCAAATATCATTTTGAAACTAATAATCTCATATCCAATAATCAATGTGGATTTAGAAATAATAGATCTACTATTGATCAACTAATCAGACTAGAAACAGCAATTAAACTAGCATTTAATAACATTAAAAAAAGTAATAGACACCTTATTGCTGTTTTCCTAGATATGGAAAAAGCATTTGATCTGGTCTGGACCAAAGGTCTCTTAGCTAAACTAAATAACTACGGTATAACAGGTAATATATATAATTTTATAAAAGATTTCTTAAGTGATCGTAAAATACTTACTAGAATAGGAACAACTTATTCTGAAAAATACACATTAGAAAATGGTACCCCCCAAGGGAGTGTACTTAGTCCTACATTATTTAACATTATGATTAATGACTTAGATAAAAATTTAGCTTCCCTACAAGTTGAACTATCTCAATTCGCTGATGATAGCGCTCTGTGGAGAGCTGGCAATCCTAAAAATAAAAAACACATTAAAGAAATTCAGACAAGTCTAGATAATATAGGCAATTGGGCTGATGAATGGGGATTTAAATTCTCCCATCAAAAAACAGTAGCTGTCCTATTTACTACTATTCAACATAAAAATAGACATAACATAGTATATCCAAAACTTACGTTACAAAATCAAGAAATTAAATTTGTAACTGTTGTAAAATTCTTAGGGATGTACTTTGACCAACATATGACATGGTCTCATCATATAAAAGATCTAGTTAAAAGATGTAAATCGGACCTTAATTTAATTAGAAGTATACAAGGTACTCATTGGGGTGCCTGTCAGAAAACAATTACTACATTATATAGATCACTTATCAGATCTAAAATTGAATATGGGTGTCAAATTTATGCTACGGCAAAACCTACACTCCTTAAAAAAATTACACAAATACAAAGAAAAGCCTTACTTATAACAACTGGAGCCTTATCATCGACATCTACTGAGGAACTACAGGTTCTAGCTGGTGAACTTCCACTTAGTTTGAGACGAAAAGAGATCATGTTAAGATATGCTGCTCGATTGTCTGCTCATAAAGATACTCACCCAACACTTCTTATTATTAAGAAATGTACTAAACCTCTTGTTAACAAAGGAAAATACTCAAACTCATGTGGTAAACAAATAAATACCATAAAAACTAAATTACCTGAGGATATTTTTAAAGTACAGAAAATTATAACACCTATTATAATCCCATGGAGACTCAACAAAATAACTGTAGATTTCTCACTCCAAAACCTAGGAAATAAAATTCAAAATTCTCATCTTATGAAAACAATTATAAATGAAAAATTTAATAGTAAATATAAAAATCACATAAAAATCTTCACTGATGGCTCTAAAACAACTAATCCTGCAAGAACAGCAGCAGCATGGGTCATACCACAATTAGATATATATGAAGGTATAAGACTGCCAGATTATTGCTCTATCTATACTGTTGAATTTTGGGCTATACTACAAGCCCTTATGTGGATTCAAAAAAATAAACCTTCCAAAACTCTGGTTGTGAGCGACTCACTCAGTGTTATGACAACAATTAATAATAATAATTCTTATAGTAGAAAAAACTTTTTGTATCAATTGCAATACCAAATTACTAAATTTCAAACACAAAATATTATAGTACAATTTCTATGGATCCCCTCACATATAGGTGTTAAGGGCAATGAGTTAGCTGATAAGTTAGCTAATAAAAAAATAAATAATATATATTATGAACCAATACAATATAATCATACTGAAATGTACGGACTTATCATTAATATGATAAACACTATATGGCAAAATACATGGAGCTCATCCAATAAAGGGAGAGTACTATACAATACTAAAAAACCTGTTCAAAGAAAATCAATAATACTAGGCAACACCAGGAGAGAACAAATTAAAATGAATAGGATAATGATAGGAAAAACAAAATTAGCTAATAGTTTTGGCAAATATATATGAACATTTCCACACGATATTAACTGCTTTAAATGTAAACAACCAGAAGACTTAGATCATATATTTAATAAATGTAAAAATAACCTTATACACAGAATTAAACTCAAAACCAAACTAAAATTACAAAAAATAACAAATATATATCCTAAAATACTTGACCTAACTCAACCTAATATTCAATCAATGGCTAAAAACATTATTGACTTTCTTATTAACACTAATTTAATTGATAAAATATAAATAATATAAAATACAAATAAAACTCTAATTAATAATTAGTATCACTTATAAATACATATATAGTATAAACTATGTACTATAAACTAGTCCGAAACCACAATTAGCTTGTGTCTCTGTTTGGGTTGGCTTGTGATGGGATGTATATATGAAGTTCATGGTGGGCCTTAAGTTCATAGTGATCTTTACGTAACTACGGGTATACATCCACTCATAATAACATACTGGCAGAGCTCACCGCTTTAATATAAACTTTATTATTAACTTAGATTAAATAAATAATTAGCCTGTGTCTCTGTTCAAGTGGTCCTATGATGGGATGTAGTATGGAGTTCTTAATGAACTTTTACGTAACACACGAGCTACGTTCACTCATAGTTACATACTGATAGAGCTCACCGCTATATTGACACCTACATTATAATTTTAGACTGAGATAGCCCCACTACAATACCTAAACAGAATAAAAGTTAATGGCAGTTGGCATTCCAAATTATATACAACATGTGGACATTCAGTGGAAGTGTAAACTCTTGGACAATAGAGAAAATGGAAAATTGCTGCTATCATTGACGACAGAGGAAAAGTGGGGAACCAGTCTACAAAAAACAGTCCTTTTCAGGGCTATGGTCTTGTGCATGTTAAATGTTCATACTAATTATTACTATTAATTTTTCTTGTTTAATGTTCATGTTAATACTAATATTTTCTATTATCCATAATTCTTATAGTTTAGTTTAATGTGCATGTTAATGTTCATGCTCTTTAATGTTCATAAATTTCTACTAACAATAATTCATGTTACTTTATGTCGTCTTGTATTGTCTTATATGTTTGCTATCACCCCCCTATTTTTGTGATTCTTGAGAATAGGTGAAGGTCAGTGAAACAGTTGAGACACAGGCTCTTTTCCGTCTAGAAATCGCCTGGATTGGTGTACGCACGTATAGACAGCCTGGTCTATTTTGTGCTTACGGACAAGTATACAATTAGGTATACCTCTATTCTTAATCCAATCTGACTCGCTGGGAAGCTGATATTGAACCTTATCTCACTCTACTTCTTAAATCTGTGTCTTGTATTGTTATATGTTTTTAAAAAACAGAGAATTCTCACACTAGATTGGTATTAGAGAATTCCATTTGAACAACTTCTTGCTCCAACTCAAATATGATCTTTTGGATCCACACCCAACAAAATTCATAACTTATTACAACCTACCGAGATTAAACTTTTCTAGTCACTTAGACTACTTAGTGCAAAATAGTAATAGGGTGAATTGCCCTCTTTAGAAGGGTTTTTCACCGGTTTATAGGATGATGGTAATCTTATAGTACACCTTGTACTTACTTAAGTGATACTAGTATAAGTGTTAGGAAATTCGTAACTAAGTATTATCTGGACTCAACTGCACAGGTGGCTTACACTCAATTGGTATAGGGCCTCCATTAATATAACTGGACTGATTGAATAAATCATTAAATCTGGTAACCTCACAAACACACACAATGCCTTCACACAAAAGTCCCTACTAGAATATATAAGGTAGTCTTACCCCAGGACTATCAGTCCCCTGCAGCACAAGGCTGCAACAGTTATCAAAATATAACAACAAAACAATACATATCACAACAATATAGCACTTGTGAGGTTACACTAATAAAATGGGTGTGGGACCTTGGTACTCCTTGGGTTTCTTCGTGTCCGGTGGTGCGTTCTCCTCCTCTTCGGGTGGGACTGCGGATTGCGGTGCCTTGGATGTTCTCTGCCTTGCCCTTGCCTCCTTTGCCTCTTCCGGACATGCTGCAAAATAGAGGTGTGGATTGACCTTGCCTACCTCTCCTGGGCCTACATTTACATTGATAGTTACTTTTTAGTAATTCAATGTAACGCCCTATCAAGACTTCGATACTTTTAACTCCCCTCCCAAAGAGGGGAACATCAAATGTTCAGTGACATACTGGATATAAAAGTTATACAAATGTCCCTAGTGGACGGTTATAACTATAAAAATCAATTAATCGAATCAAAAAAAGTCTGGCTTCATGGAGCTGCATCAAAAGGCTAAATCTTTCCAAGCAGTCACCAAAAACAACAACAGCAACATTAGTACCCAAAAAGTAAAAACACAAAATCAAGATGAACATCAAAGAGAAATTAAACAACACAATCAACAACAAAAACAACAACAACAAAGAGAAATCAAACAACAGGACCAACAAAAACAACCTCGCCCAATTAAATACAAAGCAGTTATTAAATTTAAAGGTCAATTAGCCAATTGCACCAATCAACAAATACAAGAGAAACTTGAGCAAGGAGGGAATAAAATAGCCAAAACCTACAAAATAGGGAAAAGTCAAAGAAATAGCGCACAAAGTGTGGTAGTGGTTGAAACAACGACACCACTGCCAACCATAATTAGAGTAGGATCTATGGGTGTCAGATATAGAACTCAGCCCTTTCTTAACAAAGTACGTTTCTGCAATAATTGCCAACATTGGGGACACTACAATGCAACTTGTACTTTTAAACATCGCTGTGAAAACTGTGGAGGATCACATACTGGCCAGTGTAGAAGGGAAAAGCCTAAATGTGTCAATTGTAAGGGAGATCACCCCTCTAACTATAAAATGTGTACCTTTGCAACTCTTGAAAATGAGGTCATTACACTTATGAACTCGAAAAATTATGACTACGTTACAGCAAAACAGGAAATAACTTCCTGTATCACAGTAACCAAAAAAATAAATCTTCAGAAACAAAATAACCAAGATAAAAATAAACAGGGAAAGATGACTGTTATTCCAACATCAACTATAACTGCTAAAACCATAGAAATCACGCAGGCTACAAATAAAGTAACATTGAATAGTCAAACTCAAACAGAGAACTGTTTAGATCTTACCAATAATCTGGGTCTCAATACAATAGGCCTTGCAATTTCAGAAATAGGTCGTTACATTAGTAACGCACAAAACAAAAATAGTGCTTATTTATCTACCCTCACGAACGGGCTCCATGCTCTTATCCAACATGTAGAGGAGGGTATAAAATCAGGAAAGTTATTAAACCAACATGAATAACACAACAAAAGTAGTAACCAATTCTCAACCTAATAACACAAATTTGATCATATGGCAATGGAATTCTCGTAGTCTGGTACTTAATATTAATGAGTTAAAATTAAAACTAATTAATACATTAATAAAACCAGATATAATCTGTATTCAGGAAACTAAAATAACAAATAAAACTAAAACATTGCCGACAATTGTAGGATATTCACCTGGATTTTTCCAACATAGGAATGAGGGTCAGGGTGGGGGACTTGTTATATATCTTAATAATAACATACCCTCAGCATCAATAGTCCCAATTAACCTAGAAGCAATTAACAATTCTAAAATAGAAGTGCAAGCATTGCAAATTAATACAGGCAAGTTTAAATTTATTTTATATAACCTTTATGATCCAGGACGTGATATTAAACTTATTCATAAATTAGCGCTGAAAGCGCTTAAGTTGCATATAGGAAAAAATGAAGTTATGGTGTTAGGTGATTTTAACTCTTACAATATTATATGGGGAAATGAAAAAACAAATATTAGAGGTAAAAGTGTACAAAATTGGATCAATAAAACAAAACTTGTATTACTCAATGATGGTACTAAAACAAGACTTAATCCGATAGATTGCACCTTAGCAGCCTTAGATCTCACTTTATGCACTCCTAAACTTGCTCAATTAGCATCATGGAGTGTTGATCAAGCAGACAGTATGGGCAGTGATCATTTTCTTATAATAACCAAATTACAAAATTCTGCTCAACTTGAAAATGATAACAAAATACCAAAATGGATTTATAAAAAAGCAGACTGGAATAAATTCCAACAAAATATTAAATATGAAACACTTGAGAGCATTCAAAATAAAAATATAGATCAATATTATGATAATATAATTAATGCTATAACAAGGGCAGCTAATGCTTCAATGCCTAAAACAAAAGGCAATCCTACTAAACTTAGAGTTCCTTGGTGGAATAATGACATTAGTATAATGAGGAAAAATAAAAGAAAAGCACTTAACAAATTTAAACGTACTAATAATACACAACATTTTAAAGAATACCAAAAAATGGAAAATGAACTTAAAAATGCTATTAAAAAAGCTAAACAAGATACTTGGAAACAATATTGTAGTACCTTAGATTATAAAACTAACTCAAAACAAATATGGGACAAAATTAGAATAATAAGGGGTAAACATACAAACAATACCCCCAAAATCAATAATACTGTAATAAATTTGGAGTAAGTGTTAGTGAATTTGAACCATGCTTGGGTCGTTAGTAGTGATTTTGGGTACAAGCCGAATGACTGTCCCTTTTTGTAACATAGTCCATATTAAAATTCAGTGGTGTATACAAGTAGTGTGATTGAAAAGGCAGCATTTATGGTTGGAAATCAGTAAATTATAGAATGGAATCAATAAGTTGGAACTTGGTAGGTACCGTTTATGTGGCCATAGTGGAAAATTGGCGTATGTATATGAGTGTGATACGCCGGAAATTCTGTGGATGGACTGGCCTAGGGTCGCGCAGTTAAATATTTCCCAGTTAGTAAGGGAATACTGGTGTAATTTCTATGGCATGACAAGCTATCGGTACGGAAAACGGATGATAATGAAGAAAAACCATGTAAAGGTGCAGTTAATGGACGTTTGGGCAAGTTGTCTCCTCTGGGTCGCCCATTGATTACAGCAAAGATTAATAATTATAGCAGACACGTCTTTCTTTCCATTTTACAACTTAAGTTGTATGGAAGTCTTTGGAAATTTGGGGAAAACATATGACTTCCAGCGTGACTCGCGCCAGGGTTTTGACACCGCTCGGTCAAGTGAATACCCCTGTGCTTGTAACAATACTAATAATTATAAAGAGCAAGCTGACTCATTAGCAAAGCACTTCCAAGCTATGAGCAGTAATAAAAATCATACTAAGGAATTTCAGGATCACAGATCTAAAGTTGAAATAAATAATACAAATACATTCTCAGATATGGGAAATAAAAAATCCTATATAAATGATAAAATTACAATTAATGAATGGTATCAGGCTCTTAAAACCAAAAAAGATACATCACCTGGAGAAGATACCATAGGATATTCAATATATAAGAAGTTACCACTTAACTTTGTTAAAATAATACTTAATATGTATAATCAAATTTGGGAGACTGGAAAACTACCCATTAAATGGAAAAACAGCTGTAGTAATACCAATACTAAAATCAAAAAAAGATAGGAATGATGTAAATTCATATTGTCCTATCTCTCTTACCAATAATATTTGTAAAATTATGGAAATAATAATCAATAACAGACTTAAGTATCACCTGGAAATTAACAATTATATATCCAAGAATCAATGTGGCTTTAGAAACAATAGATCTACTATAGATCAACTCATTAAATTAGAAACAGCAATTAAATTAGCTTTTAATAATCATAAAAAGAAAAATAGAAACCTTATTGCTGTATTCTTAGATATGGAAAAAGCTTTTGATTTAGTATGGACTAAAGGTCTACTAATCAAATTAAATAAATATGGTATAACTGGCAATATATTTAATTTTATTAAAGATTTTCTAAGTGAACGTAAAATTATAACTAGAATAGGGACAACATACTCTGAAAAGTATGTCTTAGATAATGGTACACCTCAAGGGAGTGTACTCAGCCCAACCTTATTTAATATTATGATTAATGATCTTGATACAAATTTAGCTACCCCCAATATTGAATTATCTCAGTTTGCGGATGATAGTGCACTATGGCGCGCTGGAGATCCCAACAATCATAAGCATATTGCTGAGATACAACAAACTTTAGATAATATTGGTAGTTGGGCTGATAAATGGGGATTTAAATTCTCTCATACAAAAACAGTAGCAATAGTGTTCTCACCTTTTAATTATAATAAAATATATCCTAAACTTACCCTTCAAAATCAAAATATAGTATTTGTCAAAGTAGTTAAATTTTTAGGTATGTATTTTGATCAAAATATGAAATGGAAATATCATATTAAGGATCTACTCAGTAGATGTAACCTTGACCTAAATCTTATTAAAAGTATACAAGGCACACATTGGGGTGCTTGCCAAAATACAATCATGACCCTGTACAGATCTTTGATACGTTCAAAAATTGATTATGGCTGTCAAATTTATGCCACGGCATCACCAGTTCTACTTAATAAAGTCACTCAAATACAACGTAAGGCCCTACTTCTTGCAACTAAAGCTTTACCATCTACTTCAACAGAAGAATTACAAATACTTACTGGTGAGCCATCATTGCATCTTAGAAGACAAGAACTCATGTTAAGATATGCAGTTAGACTGTCAACTCAAAATGATGAACACCCCACTTTAAAAGCAATTAAACAGTGTACTAAACCACTTATTAAACAAGGTAAATATTCCACTTCCTTTGGCAAACAAATTTATCGACTTAAAACAAACTTACCTATTGACATATTTAACGTACAAAAAACTAACAATCCCATTATAATTCCATGGAGACTAAAAACAATAAAAGTAGATACCTCTTTACAAGGTAAAGGAAATAAAATACAAGACTCTCACTATCTTAAAATGCTTGTCTATGAAAAATTAAATATATCATATAAAAATCACGTTAAAATATATACAGATGGATCAAAAAAAATAGATCCAGCAAGAACAGCAGCATCATGGGTCATACCTGAGTTAAATATTAAACAAGGCAAGCGATTACCAGATTACTGTTCTATATATAGTGTCGAGTTCTGGGCTATCCTTCAAGCACTAAAATGGATACAACAATACAACTTAAACTCCACAAAAGTCCTAATTGTTAGTGATTCTTTAAGTGTTCTTAAAACTATTGACACGAATAACTCTAACAGTCGAAAATTTTTCTTATATTTATTACAATATCAAATAACTAAACTAAGTACTCAAAATATTACAGTAGACTTTCTATGGGTACCCTCACACATGGATATAAAAGGAAATGATTTGGCAGATCAAATTGCAAAAGAAAAACTCAATGAATTGACTTATGAACAAGTACAGTATAGTCATACAGAGATTTATAAATTTATTTTTGACATGATTAATAGTATATGGCAACACAACTGGACTTCATCAACAAAAGGGAGAACACTCTACAACACTATGAAAACAGTCAAAAGGAAAACTACTCCTTTTGGAAAAACAAGAACTCCTCAAATTAAAATGAATAGGATAATGGTAGGAAAAACAAAATTGGCTAAGAGTTTTGCCAAATACTTAGGACCTTTTCCCCATAGTATTAAATGTTTCATGTGTAATCAAGTGGAAGATTTAGATCACATTTTTAGTAAATGCTCTAATAACATAACAAATAGAAATATTCTTAGAAATAAATTGAAAATAAATACAACAACTAAATTATATCCAAAACTTCTCGATATAAAACAATCAAATATGCAATTAGTTACTACACATATTATGAATTTCCTCACAAATTCCAACCTAATGCATAAAATTTAATATTCAACGTACAATAACAAATAAAAATATGCTTATAATAAATAGTGTTGAAATCATTCTGTTATATTACTTTTTAATTTAGGTACTTAAATTAGCCTGTGACTCTGATTGATGCATGATATGGGTGGGTGTCGATATTGAGCTCATAATGGGCTTATACGTATCTACGAGTCTACACTCGCTCAATATTGTGTTCTACAGAGGCCACCGCTATTTATAGAATAGAATTACACAAAATTGACATAGCCTGTAACCCTGATGGGACTGTTTAAAAAGATGGATGTAGATATTGAGTTCATTATGAACTTATACGCATCTGCGAGTTTACACTCATCTTGGATTAAAGACCTGTCAGGGATCACCGCTTGAATGTTAATTTTAAACTGTAGTCTGTAGTCAACTATTAACATCACTACTTACCACTTTCCAAATGTTGGACCTAAAGTCAATGGCACTTGATATTCAAAAAAGAACAATAAACTTTATACAAAGTGTGGACAGCTTCAGAGTATCTATGGAGTTCATGGTGCTATCATTGATGACGATGGAAACGTGGAAGAAGACTACAGATTCTTAGGATTACAACAGTCCTTTTCAGGGCTTTTTATTCTTGTTATATTCCTGTTCCTGTTATTTTCCTATTATTGTTAATGTTAGTATAGTTTGTTGTATTTATGTTCATTTTCTTTACAATGCATTTTTCTTACTAATATTGATATTGCTGGAGTAATATTGTTATTGCTGAACATGGTACTAATATGTATATTGCTGTTTCTGTTTATCTTGGTTTTCAACCTATTACTGTTCTACTAATATTTTTTCATTCGTGTTGTTCGTGTTTTTATTGCTTACTAATAATGTTATATTACTAACACATTTTCTTGTTGTACTAGTGTTCTTCATGTTATTGTTGTATCTGTGTTGTCTCTATTCCCTCCCTTTGTACCTCTTGGAAAATGGAGAAGATCAGTGGAACAGCGGAGATGCGGGTTTTCCTCTTGAGGGCAAACCTGGAGTGGAGACATATATGTGTACAGCCTAGTACACCTCTGTAATTATTCACTCAATCTGTTTCTCAGGGAAACTGACGTTGACACTTTTTCCTTACATCATTTCTAATACTATGTATTGTCTTCTTTGTTACATGTTATCACAAGCTGAATTGTCATAATCTCGATTGGTACGAGAATTCAATTTGATTAACCATCACCAATATTTATTTGAACCTTTCGGAGCACACCTAACAAAATTAATAACTTTACCAATCTACCCTGAACAACTGATACAGTCACTCTGACATATTCGTGTAGGTTTTTTGTTTTTTCATAGGGTGAATCACCCTCGAAAGAAGGGCCTTTCACCGGCCAAAGGATGGTGGCGACTCATATAGTACACTATGTACTTACTTAGCAGCAGAGAGGGTGAATCAGACAACATTTTTAGACAAGTTTTCACTGAAATCACGCTTAAAAACAATGAAACCAATGACATCAGGCCCCAATGTGTGTGTGAATCTGATATCGTTTCATGGATTAGGATCAAATCAAAAAAACAACATTTTCAATGAAATCAGGTCCAAAAAAAATCAATGAAATTAATGAAATCCTCCATCGATTTTTGGGAAAAAGGGACTACAACGTCGTTGTCACTCACCCTCTCTGCTGCTAGAACTTTCAGTTCTGGTTAACAAAAATCATAAATGATTTCAACCGAATATTTGATCCAGTCCGATACGATATCGTGTTCGAGGGTCATGTAAATTTATTGTTACAAATCCGTGTGGGGTAGACTGAGCATGACAAAAGAAATTTCTAAATTGATTGAAATCCATATCAGAACACCATGTCTGCCAAATATTTCGTAGCGTATGTGTATCAACGCCGTTGAATACAGCAAGCATATTACAGTTATCTCTAATCACTTTTGGAATCTGAGTGTAGCGTTGAGTGACATAGATCACATCAGTGTTTTTATGCCTGCCTCGGGAAAATATTCTAGCAGGATTTTTTTGATTATCTAACATGACATCGTCGTATACAACTAAATTGTTGATACTTCCATCGAGGTCATTCACGGATGGCGCCTCGTCAATATCGGTTATAAATTCAATAACATCCTCGCCGGCAATCTCTGAAGCGTTTTCATTAAAATCTTTTAGCACTTCATAGCATCGTTGATCATCTACGCTAGGGGCAATTAAATACAACTTATCCCACTTCATCCATCTCATTATTAAATTGAGCAACAATTGCGTTTTACCGGATCCAGATGGCCCGATTATAATTGCGCGGATAGAGTTTGGTAGCGCTGCATGATGCTTCACTGGTTCTCTTGTTTTAGTCGCTGAAAAATTAATTATATTCATATCTCTATACATAAATTATGGATCTATATTGCGTGAAGTGTAAGGCGCGTACTGGCACAGATGACTTGACGACGATTACAACTAAAAATAACCGATCAGCGCTTTCTGGTAAATGCGTACAGTGTAGTACAAAGAAATTTAGATTTGTTTCTAAACCCAAGGAACCCAAGGAACCCAAGGAACCTTTAAAAAAAAACGAGGAGGTGATATCGCTGCCAAATTAGCAAAACTCCCTGGAACCCCATGGGCAAAATACCCCGGAGAAAAACACCTTCCAGGGTATAGTTATTGTGGACCGGGAACAAGACTTGATATCAGACTCAATGATCAAAATCAGCCCCGACCCGGTGAGGAACCAATAAACGCTATTGATAAGGCCTGTCACCTTCATGATGTTGCTTATAAAAGTAGCAATTTGCAACACAGGCATCTAGCAGATGTGAAATTAATTCATGCGTTGAATTCTATCACTGATAAATCCTTCAAAGAAAAATTGGCTTCATTTTTGATAAAATCGGCTATGAAAAGTAAATTGATGTTAGGTGCTGGTAATTAATAACAACATGGAATCTATTTATTATTCCCCAAGAGGATACTGGAAGGGTAACGCTGCAATCAGTAAACTCGCTAGTGCTGCAAAAGTGAAAAAAAACCACTGCGGCTCATTGGTTATCCAAACAGGCACTATGGCAAATTTATCTACCACCGCCTAAACAAATTCAATTCTCGCATTTTGATGTGACCTTTCCTAATGAAGTTCATCAGGCTGATATATTATTTCTGCCACATGATCGTGGTTACAAATATGCGTTAACTGTAGTTGATATTGCAAGTCGATACAAAGAAGCAGAACCGTTAAAAACAAAATCGGCCACTGAAGTGGCTTCTGCATTTGAAAGGATTTATCGAAGGAGTCCTCTGCACTGGCCAAATCTGTTACAAGTTGACCCGGGCAAGGAATTTCAGGGTGCAGTGTTATCTACAATGAAATATCACAATGTCGCTATCAGACGAGGGCATACTGCACTGCATCGCGATCAGGCCATTGTAGAACGATTTAATCGGATTCTTGCTGAACGGTTATTTGGATATCAATACGCAAAAGAATTCATCCAAGAAAAAAGATCCCGTGAATGGGTTAAGAGATTACCAGGTGTAGTTACCGCACTGAATAACGAGATTACTAGAACCATCAACATGAAACCTATCAACGCGATTAAAAAGAAGTCGATACCTGAAAAACCACAAAAGGATTTTAGCGTTTCCCAACCAATTCTTGGTAGTAATGTCATTGTGAGGTACTTATACGAACCAGGAGAGCTTGAAGGGGGTAGAAAAAGGGCTACTGATCCTATTTGGAGCGTCACTACGCATAAGATATCTAGTATAACACGATCAACTGGTAGACCTCCAGTCTATAAACTGGATTCAACTGCCCCTCAACGGGGTTTTACTAGACAACAATTACAAGTGATACCCGAGGATACTCAATTGCCACCCCATGGTCTTAACTAGCACCCTTGCGTCTATTGCACTCAAGACAAGTCAACATCACATTATTTCTGACATGACCGAGATTGTTATTTTTTCTGTCTACGGTGAATTGGCGAGGATCCTTATCCGAATACTGCCAACGCATTATACAATTGCAACTTGCGCAGTGATTATTCTGTTGTTGCTTCAGAGTAATTATTAATTCAGCATCAATATCAAATTCTCGTTGTTTTTTTTTTGTCTTGTTGTTTGTAACCGGAGAGTTTTTTATCAATAATATCATCTATTGTGGTGTCATTATCATCGCCAATGATTTCATCATCGCCTGACTCTGTCAGGACAATTCTTCGAAGCTGATTTATTTTTCGTACTCTGGATACTGAAAGATAGACTAAATTTGACCATTCTATGCGATTATCTACCATCCAAACAATTGTATCCGATATAGTCAATCCCTGTGAAGAATGTATCGTCGCTGCGTATCCTAGCGTCCATGGGGATTTATTAGCACGCAATGCATCTTCAACGACATTGATATCAACCAGCAAAATATCATTTAATACGAGAATCTTCTTTTCACTCTGTCCTGGAATATCAACTTCGATGTTCTGTTTTCGTGTATCCGATGGCCTATAACAAAGAGGCACTGGAAGTGTTGCAAATTTTTGTTTATGCAATTCAAATAACTTCATCTGAAGTGTGTCCCTGACTATTTTTCTACTTGCAATGATTAAATCATTTGGTCTCCACGCTTCCCAAAACTCATTCATTGGAGTTTCCGAAATTATTTCACGGGTTATTTCACACTGGATTCTATCCGGTTGTAATCTAATTAGTTTCTTCAATTCTTTTAATTCATTATCAAGTGATCTATGATCGGTATCAATTTCTTCATAATAGTCTACAAAACCCTTTAGCCATTCATGGGGAGATGCACCGACAAATGGTGGTGGTTGGCCGTGATCACCGCACATGACGACTTTTGTATTCTTCAATAACAACCACTCAAGAAATATTTTTAAGACATCTTCTGACACTGTGTCTATTTCATCCCAAATGATAATTTCAGGAATAAATTTCTCTCCCATGCGCTCAGGAGTCCATTTATCTCCCTTCCATCTAAAGAAACTATGATAAGTGCAGGCATTTACCCTCTCTGTATCATTTCTCTTGCAAGTCTGTGAGTCGGTGTTAGTACAATCATGTTTGGATTGGAAACACGAAATAACTCAATTGCCCGGGTTGTTTTTCCTGACCCGCCACAACCGTTTAAATAAACTGTTTTATACAGGCATATTGGATCAGAAATCGGTGGTGCACTAGAAAATTCTGAACACTGATTGCTTTCTAAGTAATTATTTTCAATGGTAACATCTGCTGATGGAATATAATCATGAAGCATTTCTTTCTTAATTCTCCATGACCCCCAATTCTCGTTGCCAGTAGCCTTAAAATCAGCCATTTTGCTATTTATGTAAAATGAGTCAGTAGCAACTCTAACTGCGGTGGTAGGAAATCTATTGATCATTGAAAACAGATTGATAGAAGCATAACCGAGCATAGAAGCTCTCAAATGTGTTTACTGCGGATGGTATCCATCATTGTAGGTAACAATTGTACCCAATTTGGTTCCATCGGACAGAAATGCATCCTTACGATTGACATATAGGCCCCTATTCGTTAGATCCGCGATTACAAAATCGTATTCAGCGTTGTCTATAATCAATCGTGAAGAATATTTCGTATTATCATCTTTGCCACCTTGGGTAAATTTACCGATTATTCTTCGTCCAAGATTTTTTGCTTCATTGTTTCTGATTTCAAATAACTGTTGGGACCAATCCATGATTTGTTGTTCATTAAAATCAGGAAACAGTTTTCGCTCTTCGCTAATTATTTTTTCTAGATCAGGTTGGGGTAACCAGACTGATTTCTGTGCTCGATAGGATATAATTGTTTCACTGACAATTAATGATTTTAACATCTTACAATCAAGCATATACCGTAATAACACTATTGGCATCCAGTGTTTTTCAGACATGTGTTTACCAATCCAAAGATAACTACACGGATGAAGTCCTGTAGCCATTTCAAATGATACTACACATGCGAATCCGGTTAAATCAAAATCAGGAAGTGGTCCATTAATAGCAACACGGGTCATTTCGTGTGTGGGGTGTCCAAATCGTTTGAAATATTTCTCACACTCTCCATACCCAAGAAAACTTCCTGGATAACACGCAATCATATCAACTGAAATAACGGTATCAGCGGTGTATTTTGTATTCCATAATCCTCCATGGCCGTATTCGAGACAGGATAATTTGACATCTGATAAAAACTCACTTCGTGTTGGTTTCCACGCGTTTTTCTTTCTAGCAAAATGTGCTGCAATGGATGGTACTGTGAAACAGTTTGCTAATAATTGATCGTTGTCTTCCCCGTCCCCAGAAAACTCACTAGCTAGTTGTTTCATTTGATTATGCAGTTCTTCAGTACGATACAATTCTCCGTTGGGCCTTACAAACTGATCAAATCTACATTCTTCGTCTGAAGTACTATGAAATAGCCACATTGACACAGGATCGTTTTTACTCAAATGGTAAATAGCATCAAATAATTTCTGCTCTGAAAAAAACTCTTCGGTTCCAAACAGAGTTTGGGATAGATATTTTACGGTTCTATCCCGTGGGAATATTGTTACTGCAGATGACCACGCGTGTGCGTTATGATCAATAATTTCAATTGGAGCTCCCTGTGATTTATATTTCGATTCGTATAATACTTCTCCGGTGATTGTCCTTACTGATATTGGAAATCTTAATGATTTTTCTAATTTAGTTATATCCTGAATTGTTGCCCCATGCTCTTTTACCGTTAATCCCCACTCGGTTATTTTTTTTCGTCTTAGATCAGTTAGTTTATTCCCCCGGGACGCATTTGTGAAGTGTTCTATTATTCGTTCTGCTACACAATTGAGGCCTGTCGAATATTTCATGGGTGCTAGTTTTGAAATATCAGGTTTTTCATTGAGCGGATAGATCCCGTAAACAACTGCTGTGACAGGATAAGATCTTTCGTAGTAGGGTTTATCAATTCCAGTCAAAATTCCTGGTTTGGAATCCTGGTTCACGGTGACAGTTTTTTTGCCCCTGAGAATGGGTTCAAATTTATCCCTAATAATCCATTTGCCATCCTCACGGATAATGAATTTGATTCGGAAAAAATGACTTTTTTCCTCAGTACGTGAAATGATCACTGCTGCTTTTTCATCATTCATGGTAGCGTCAACAACACCATCAATTCGAAATGTTGACCAACAATAAGATGCTCCATCACGCTTGAATTCATTAAAACAGTCTCTGATGGGTTTATCAAGAATTTTATTCTTGGGTGTATTAGAAACTATATCAAGATTGAATTGAGCATCCTTCCATGGTGATCTCATGTTTCCGTCTCTTGGACGTTTGTTACGTTTTTTGGGTCTATCGCGATTAAATCTAGGATTGATTTTCAATAATCTCTTAAACTCTTTCATGTTTCCGTCTCTTGGACGTTTGTTACGTTTTTTGGGTTTATCGATATTAAATTTAGGATTGATTTTCAATAATCTTTTAAACTCCTTCATGTTTCCGTCTCTTGGACGTTTGTTACGTTTGTTTCCGTCTATTGGACGTTTTTTGGGTCTATCGAGATTAAATCTAGGATTGATTTTTAATAATCTCTTAAACTCCTTCATGTTTCCGTCTCTTGGACGTTTTTTGGGTCTATCGAGATTAAATCTAGGATTGATTTTCAATAATCTCTTGAACTCTCTATCGGTATTGATTTTAGCATTTTTCGAAGTCAATCTCTTGAACTCCTTCATGCTATATAAAAAACAAGCATTTAAATGAAAGATTTATGTATAATGAATCACTGCAAATGGCTCATGATGGGAAATGTAACCCCGTGTAACAAATCATGCAGAAAAAATGAATACTGTAGGTATCATATGCAAAGTTTTCGACGTGGAAGTCTTGGTCCGTTACCCTGTATTCGATGTGGGGTTGGGGTCAAGGGAAGATCACAATTGTGTATTGATTGTGGTGGTAAGCGATATAGGGAATTGAAGCGTTATTATGATAAAAGAATAAAAAATGGACAATCCATCAGAAATTATGACCCTGAAAAAGTCTTTGACCCTGACAACATCAAGGATAAAATCATAAGAACCCCGCAAGACTACATCGAAAGATTTTCCAGTGATGTAATTATTGAACCAAACACTGACTTAGACAAACAATAGAATAGTATATATGAACCAAGAATTCAGACAGCATCCAGTGATTACAAATTATGAAGCATCCAGTGATGGTACTGTCAGAAACCGTAGACTAAAGAAACCGGTCGGGTTTGTGAGTAATCCAGGGTATTTGAGGTTTACTGTTGGAAAGAAAAAATATCACAATCATCGTTTCGTGTATGAGTGTTTCCATGGATTGATCGAGGATGGTTTTGTTATCGATCACATTGATTCTAATCCAAGGAACAATTCTTTATCCAATCTGCAAGCAATCACACAGAGTGAGAATACCAAACGAGGAAGGACTGGCACTTGTTCAAATAAAGCGAGACCAGTAAAATCTTTGAACGAAGAAAAAATATTTCAATCATTATATGAAGCCGGTAAGTATTTCAATATTTGTAGAACTTCAGTACGATTCGTTGCAGAGGGGATTTATCGATCTGCGTTTTCAAAAAAGACGGGGCAAAAAGTTCAATTTAGTTATGTCTAATGCGTCATATTTTTCAATTAGAGATATGTCATGTTATAGAATAATGAATTCTGAAAACATGAATAGCATCATAGTTGAAATAGCAAAATTGAAAAATCAGGATATCAAACTATCAGATGGGTTAAATCCTGATCAAATTGTGTCTGATTTTCAGGATATTGAATACGGGGTTAGCACTAACAAATATATGCTACCCAAGAAGTATGCACTCATCAAAAGAATTCAGAATTCTATTAAGACTCTCTTTCATTTTCCAGTGACATCAGTGTGTTCGTTCCGTTGTATACTATCGTAGAGGGAATACGAAAAGAATTAGGTAACGAATACGAATTGAAAAAAGAAGTCAACTCTAAAATTAGAAACCTACGAGCATTAATTCAAGAAAATTGATTACCCGACCATTGATTGCCCGACCATTTTATCATCGACCCTCATTTTTTTTAGCTGACCCTCAAAGGATATGTCAAAAATCGATGAACGATGTGTCAGATTGATCAATGAAAAAGTGGAGCAACTCACAGTATTATTTATTTTATATACAATTATGTGACTTGCTCCATCATTGATAGAAGCTGTTATAGGATGAAATAACACTTCCATGACCGTATCAAAAATCATCCGACATGTCAAAAAAGTGGAGAAACTGTGGTATTAATTATTTTATATACAATTTCCACACTTTCTCCATCAGTGATAGAAGGTGTCTCACGATGAAATAACACTTCCATGACTGTGTTAAAAATCATCCGACATGTCAAGTGTTTTACAATTGAAAAATTGTTTCTGATTTCAAATAATGGTCAATGAAGCTTTAACAACCCGATTAGCTCGTGAACGATTAGATGCAATTAAGAGATTTGTACCAATTCGTGACTCTGTCAGGAATAAACTGCAACAACGACAGAGTCTTCAGACTGATTTTGCTTTAGGGTCTGAAGAATTGTTTAAACCAGTAACCACAGCAACGAAGGGGGTAGAGCGTGCTTTACTGGGAGATGTTCCCGAGACGGGAAAATCTGTTATTGGTGAACTTGAAAAAATAGCAGCGAAAACTGAACAAACAAAACAAATGGGATCAAAAAGAACAGTAGATGATTTACGCATGAGATTTAACGAAGAAGGGTTAGCAGCAATTGATGAGACTGATTCAACAGAAATTCCTACGCTTGTTGTTACTTCTTATTAAAACAGAAAAAAAATGTTGAAACCAGAACATCATAAATATGTTAAGAATTTCACTCACTGGGCTGATATATTCTACAAAATCAAAACTGGAAAAAGTCAAAAAAAGACAGATAGTGCATCATACATCGAATATATCGATGCGGTGGATCTAGTGTATAATCAATACGAAGAGTTTAAACAACCAAAATTGCAAAGGCAGCGACAGCAACCTACAAAGAAAGTACACTCTCCTAAAAAACAACAACTACCACCTGATGATGATGATGATGATGATGATGATTTAGAAAAACTAGATGAAGCAGCTGGTTATAGCGGAAGTGGACTGCAAAATCCAAGGATTGGAAACACTTGTCCTGATAGTGTTATCAATGATATATCACGATTAGATGTTATTGTAGGAGGATTCCGAGCTGGAAATAATTCACCGGAAATAATTAATGAAGCAGCTGATATCTGTAGACGGTTATTTGCCGGCGGTATCATGGATATCAAAACATATCGAGATTTCAAATGGGTATCAAAGTGATTAAATAACAATTGAAAACACTATTGTTTTTATAATAATGATCGTACACTACAATCATGATAAACCAACCCTCGTCTATGTAGTTAATTCACGGTTTCCAGTTTATAAAGCATACTATGGAGATGGCCTCGGCAATACCATTTTAGGATTCTTTTCAAGAATGGCCCCAAAAGTGATGCCGTTAGCTAAACAATTATCAATGAAAGCCATTGATGTTATTCGTGATAAGGGTATTAGTACTGTTGGAGATCTTGCCGGGAAAGCGTTTTCAACTGCGAAGGATAAAATAACATCATTAGTGAGGCGAAAAAAGAAACCGTTACCGTCTACAGAAGAAATGCCTGCAAGTGTTAGTAAAATTATAAATAACGCAGTAGATGAAAAACTAGCGTCGATGGTAAATCAAGGGGACCAAAGCAATATTGCAAACATGATAGCAGGAAGTGGCTTTAAAAACCCACGTCGATAAAAATGGAAAATCGTTTACGATGAAAATCCGTAGGATTTCACGATTTAGACTCTGATAAATAGAATAAAATGTTCAAAAGGTCACCTGATCCAGCATTTGATATAGATGCCCCAGTCCCCAAGAATGATTCTGTACGCGATTATCAATATTACGCCTATCATGCCATAAACTCAAATAGTCGAGCAAGAATTGATCTTCAAGTCCATGATACCAGTAAATACTTTTTACCCTGTGAAGCATTTATTGAAGTAGAAGGAGAAATTGTAACAGCTGCTGATACTACTGCTGCACCAGCACCGTATCCAGCTGGTACTCAAGTCGGTTTTGTCAATAATGGTATTATGGCGCTATTTGAGAGTGCTAGATATCTCATTGATCGAAAAGAAATTGAGTCCATAGATCGTGATGTTGATGTGGCTACAACAATAATCGGGTTAGCGAGATATTCTGATGATTATACAAGATCAGCGGGTCCATCTATGATGTTTGCAAAAGATGGTAAGAATACCGCTGGAGGAAATCAATTTATTATAAGACAACCAAGGGATCGTGCTGCTAACCCTGCTAATGTTGCTGGTATCGAGAATATGATTATAAACAACGATCCTGATTTCAATCTAGGAGCTGCAACACGAAACGCAATGTTGCAAGGGTAGCATAAATCATTTTCATGCGCGATTCCACTGCATCACATATTTGGATTCTGTAGAAATGTCAGAAAAGTTATCTACGGGGCGAAGCATACAGTATCGCTTGTACGAAAAAGTGATGATAATGATGCAATTTGGAGGATTCCAGCAAATGCTGCAGCCCCCAATGCTGATGCCGGTAGAGTCGATTTAACAAAAATATCATTGTGGATGCCAGTGTTGACTCCAGCAATCACCGCAGAAGAACGATTACTATCATTTATGGATCAAGGAGGAAAGTCGTTGTTGAGTTGGCTAACCGTGAGTACAGATGTGAAGCAATCAAATATCAACGGGTTATTCACTTGGAACCTAGCATCAAAATAAGGCGTTTCTGCGCCACGTCATATATTCGTAGCGTTACAGGATAACACACGAGTTGGCAATCAACTCTTCAGTCATATGATATTTAATCAATTAGGTGTGAAAGACGTCTCACTGAGAATAAACGGCCAGCAGGAACCATCCGAGGATATACAACTTAATTACACAGAAAATCATATTGCACGAGTTTATCATCGTCTGTTGTCATTTATGGCACGCGATCAAAATGTGGATACTGGTTTGCAAATATCACAATATGATTTTAAAAATCTGTATCCGATCTATTACTTCTCACTGGAACATCTCGATTTGACAAGACAGTCAGTTGTTGATATACACTTTAGAGCTAATGTGACTCGTGGTGTTATTGCTGATTATAGAGCGGTTGCTGTCATTCTCAGTGATAAATCAATGCTACTTGAAGGTGTTGGTGGAAGAATGAGAGTGGTAGATGCCCCAGTAGAAAATCTTTGAACGATTTTTCTCGATTTTTCATTGAATTAGAATCAATCTATTATGTATAATGTCATATAGTGTTATTAGTGTTGCGTTAACTCCTGGTCAAATCAAAAAATTGCAATCAGAATCGGCTAAAAAATGTGGAACCACAATCACGTTGAAACCTAATCAAATGACTGGTGGTGCAAATAAACTATCGCTGACAACTCGTCAGGTGAAACATTTCAATGATGCTTTCAAGGATAAAAAAGGGGTTCAGATTACTCTTTCTGCGGCTGCTATTAAAAATATGATAAAATCAGGTGGTATATTTCCATTGTTAGCTGCAATACCAGCATTGATTGCAGCAGCAGCCCCAGCGGTGGCTAAAGCAGCGGCGTTAGGAGCCGTTGGTACTGCAGCAGGAATGGCGTTGAAAAGGCAGCTGGACAAGGATATAAAAAAAAGGGACGATCCGTTCACGGATTGGGTCTAAGACTACCAGGAACCCCGTATTCGTGGTACAGCGGAAAGGGTCTAAGACTACCAGGGACCCCGTATTCATGGTACAGCGGGAGATCCGTTCACGGATCAGGCCTGAGACTACCAGGAACGGTTTATTAATTGAGGAGTCTATGGTTCCAATGTCCAATTTTGATTTAATGGATGCGGCTAAAAAACTAGTGATTAAAAATTTCAGAGGTGTTTTTATGAAAGATCAATTACCACATCAACCAAACAAAACTGAAACAGGTATTATTAATCTCGATAACAGCACCGGACCTGGAACTCACTGGGTTGCATACGCTATTGATCCACGTGGGATTGTCTATTTTGATTCATATGGATTAGCCCCACCAAAAGAGTTTATGCGTTATATAAAACAATTTCCAATGAAGACTTGGTATTCTACGCTACCAACACAACAAATCAATGACCCACCAATATGCGGCAGTGAAGTATTAAATGTCCTTGACGCTATTTCAGCATCTAGAAAATCACCACACATTGTCGTAAATGACTACACCAGCAATCGCTTTTTAGAGAGAGAAAGAGTTTTACAATAACATGATTGATATTTGGGGGAGATCTTTGAAACCCAAACCCGATGGCACTGCAACCCCTGATTCTATCAAGGATATAACAAAAAAAATTAAAGATGAAATAGCTGAGACGTTGAATTTAGAAAGTGTTGAACCCAATGAAATAGTTGTATTTCAAGATCGCCAGGGTAAATTGAAATCTAGTAATATTTCTCTGGATGATATTTTAGTTAAACAACAAAACGCAATCGAGAACACCGTTGCGCTATTTTCCGATCAGGGTAAATTGAAATCTAGTAATATTTCTCTGGATGATATTTTCGTTAAACAACAAAACGCAATCGAAAACACCGTTGCGTTATTTTCCGATCAGGGTAAACTCAAACCGGGTGTACTCGTTTCGACGATTACAGATCGATTAAAAATTCTCAACGATGAGATAAACAATTCTGTGGTTGTACTAACAACACTTGAATCTAGAATTGAAGAACACATAAAACAGTTTACCGCATTTCGTAGAAATATCATTGATAAATTTATTGGAACTACATTCGATAAAATTGAACTAAAACTCCCTGATATTAAAAAATCCATCGATGAGACGAAAAACTTCATCGAAGCCGTCAAAGGTGATTTTTCGAGGATGATAACAATCATTGAAAAAACAAAAATTCCTCATGAGAAAACCAATAACGTAGTATATACAATCCAACACGGATCATTTGTGTGGACACCTGCAGACAATAAATTAGATATCACTGCAACCGTTAAGGGTATTTATCGATTAACACTGGTGACAACGGCTCAATTTAATATATCATAGTCGAGTTCATCCGGGGTCAATAATACGATTTCAACGATCATCGACAAGGGTACAACTGAAAAGTTCACTATAACATCTACTGATGAAACTTTGGCTAGGGTTTCAACAACATGGTATGTGGAATTCGTAGCGGATTTAAGTAAATAAATTGAAAGGATTTCACAATTGAAAACGCTAGCGTTGTTAAAATAAAAAATGATTTCATCATCGCAATATCGCTATGATCAGGTCAGAGAATATCAAACTAGACTCAAAACCCTGTCTGAGGAGTATGCAATGAAAATTAAAAAATATCGCAGGAGAATTACCGCAATTGATGTTACTGTGTATTCAGTGAGTGGTGTAATCACCGGAGCCGGTATTATACTGTCTTCAGTGACAATGATGGCCCCGATAGCTGTTCCAATTCGCATTTCTGCGGCAACAACAATCGCTGGAATTATTTCAATAATCACAAAAAAATATCCTCATGCAGCCAACGGAAACTACAAGACTACATAATTCAATTTCATGTTGTGTCTACTGCATACTCGCAATTATCCTCATTGATATCGTCATCGCTCGATGATACAATTATATCAGAGAGTGAGTTTTCAGCGATGGTAGATATATATGATTCTGCGATGTCAAAATTAGAAATACAAAAACATGAGTATAATAACAATGACAACACAGATGGAATTACTTCAACAAATAGTGGAGAACACAAACCCAGTACAAACCAGCATGATCTCAATAACCTCAACGAATCCAGAATTCAGTGTGAATTTCCCCTCTCCGGTCCCAGTGAAGGAGATAGCGCTAGCAAAATTACGAGTATACCACAGTTGGCCAAATATTAGGTCAAAATCATTTGGTGGTCAACAACCCAATAATTCACTGGTATTTGCAAATAAGAATAAACCCGACGGTACCCCAGACTGGAATGTTGTTTCCATACCAACCGGATCATACCAAATCGAACAAATCAATAATGAATTCGCGCGTAGAATAAAATCGATTACTGGAGTAGAGTCAAAAATAGCTATAACAGTTCATGAACCAACACTATCATCTGCCATTGAAATAAGCACAGAGGGTTATGTCGTAGATATCTATCAAAGTTCTATTAGAACCGTACTAGGATGGCCTGAAATCCCACCCCGGGAAAAACCCGTTGATTTACCAGAACCAAAAAAATCTGATTATGTCACAGACAGGATAAAATCTGATAATCCAGTAAAGAGTTATAGAGATTATGACAAATTGAATTTTTTTCTTAAAACGATAGATACCGTCACTAATAAAAGATACCACACACTTCTACAGAGTAAAACCACTGAAAATTTCAGAGCGTTCAATAACGATATTTCGTTGTTGTTAATATCCCTTAAATCCGGTACTCTCACCCGAGACGAATTTATCAGCGTTGTAGAAACATGTAACAAAATCATCAATGACATGGAAACATTTCATTCACAAATTATTCAGGGTATATTAGATGACGATATCCCCCTATCGAAAACAATATTTGCAACGAAGTATAATATACGCGTAGAAGATATCCCCACATTCAAACTACCAGGATATAATATCTTAGAACTACAAAAATCTCTCAGTGACACCATCGATGTTGGTTTTAAAATAATTCATGATGCATGGAAAAAAGCAACATCACCGGAAATAAAAATCCTGACCCATAATAATGACCCAGATGGTGGTGGCAGGCATATTGCTCCGTTCAATGTGAATATTTCAACGGTGATTGCGCTCAATTTAGTATGTGATGTTATCGAAGGAAGCTATCAAATAAATTTAGAACGATCAAACCAAGCTCAGCAGGGATATATTTTGTATTCATTTGCACCAATAGCTCCTCCAGGGTTTTTAATAATTGAGTCCCCGGTGAATCCAGTCTATATGCGATGTCATAATAATTCATTAACCAGAATTAATTTCAAACTCACTGACCAGTCTAATAATCTGATTGATTTACAAGAGGAGGTTTTACAAATTAGTCTGTTTGTGAAATCCTGAAAGGATTTTCGTCGTAAAGACCTTCATCCTAAGGGGATTTTCGTCCCCCCAGACAAAGTCTGGAACACGATATCGTATCGGACTGGATCAAATATTCGGTTAACCCAAAACTGAAAGTTCTAGCAGCAGAGAGGGTGAGTGACAACGACGTTGTAGTCCCTTTTTCCCAAAAATCGATGGAGGATTTCATTAATTTCATTGATTTTTTTGGACCTAATCCATGATTCACACACACATTTTGGGCATGATGTCATTGGTTTCATTGTTTTTAAGCGTGATTTCAGTGAAAACGTGTCTAAAAATGTTGTCTGATTCACCCTCTCTGCTGCTTACTTAGTGATAAAATGTTAAGTTTTGAGGAAATTCAGTAACCTATTTATTCTTGACACAATTACATAGGTGGCTTACACATTATTGGCGAATAGGAACATCCATTAGTACAACTGGATAAATTATCAAGAGTCTAAGGGAATGCAACCTCATGGACAGCACACACATACGTACATGCACATAGGTCCCTATTAGCTAATATAAGGTAGTCTTAATCCAGGACTATCAGTTTCCCGCAACACAATGTTGCAAACAAATGTAACTTAATAAATAACACCAAAACAATGCATAACACAACTATATAACACATACACTCTAATCCATGTCCTATGAGGTTGTAAATTAGCCAAGCACTTAGGGTGTGCCTCGGGTTTCTTCGTTTTGGTTCCGGATGTGCGTTCGCTTCCTCTTCGTGTTGGACGACGGTTGCAGTACCTTGGAGCTTCCTTGCCTGGACCTTGCAGCCTTTGCCTCTTCCGGACATGTACATTACTAGCAGGGATAGAAACTCTCCTTTGCTACCATTGTTACTACTTCGATTGGTATTTAGGGGTGGGTGTGTGTAGTACCATTCCTACCTACCCTTTAGGCTACCATTTCCCTTGATAGTTACTTTTTAGTAATTCAGGGGAACGCCTATCAGTGAATAAAATATAGTGCAATTAAGCACTTTAACCCTAAGGGGAGGGAGTGCATACTTCCCCTCCCTGAAGGAAATAAATGGACACCGATATGGTTTCTATAAAAGCTGCACATATGTCTCTAGTAGACGGTTGCAGCTATAAAACAATCAGGTCGGTCGGTCGGTCAGTCTGGCTTCATTCATTCATTCATTCGTCAGCATTCATTCAGCAAGTGGACTCCGAACAGGACGGACCGGACCTCCAGACACCTGTCACCGGATTTGATCTTCAACACCACCACTACGATCTCCAACAAGCATCCGTTTATTCCTTCTCTCAAGCACTGGAGTTAAGGAGGGGAGTTTTACTTGGTTAATAGCTCAAATTTAATCAAGGTTTTGGCCCCACAGCTTGTTGGAGAATACAGATGAGTAGAATCTACTTCAGCCTTACCGAAGCTTGCAATTCACCACCCTACAACGCATCAGGACACAGCAGTGAAACAACCATCTACGCTTGCCAGCCACTCCACCCATCTGCGCAACAGGACCCAGCTGCAAACCTGAGACCTAATCAACCACTACAACCAGCCGTCTACCTCAACCAGCAGCTACCTCACCTCAAATCGTCCGGACATCATAACTGTAAGTCATTAGCATTATATTATACTCTGTGCTGAAAAAAAAATAAGTTACCTCTAACTTTATAAACTTCTCCAACTACCACTATCCTCACTCACCTCAATTACTTATATATCTCTATATCTACTCTTTCAGCTTTACCACTAACTAACTTATTAAATTACACTTATATCTCTAAATATAACAAATTCAATATGGCCGACCAACCCCAAACACAGGACAAAGGAAAAATGGCCGCCACCCTAACTCAATCAGCCCCCAAAACAAACAAACAGGCTATGAAACTAAGACAAGGGCAGGCCACACGTAGAAATAACGCTCAAAGAAAACGGAAACAAAGCCCAGGCAATCTAAATAACACAGATAAAGAAAGGAAATCCAAAGTTTACTCCACCCCTGAATTAGATCTGTTAAAAAGCGAAGCGGCAAAACTGGACCCGCTATCGCCAATTGAGTTTAATCTCCACAATGAAACATTACAAAGTGAAGATTTGGACGCCACAATCAATACTTCCAGCTCAAAATCACTATACCCCATTAACAATCAGGTAGAGACTTTAGTCACTAATTCGGCGGACGTGGTGGAAAACACCCCTTCCCGAACATTCAAAAACCAAATAGGGACTCCAAACTTAACTATGGCGGACGTGGTGGAAAACACTCCCACCCGAACTCTCAAAAACAATAAACCCAAAAGCAAGGCGGACGCAGTGGAAAACACCCCACTCCCAACTAAACTAACATATGCTCAAGCCGCCAAATCTAACAAACCACTCCATAGCAGTCCAATAGCAGGGCCATCTAACAAGTCAACAAAGGGTAAAATAGTGACCACTACCCCGGACAAGGAAACCCCCCACCCAAAGGGAAAGGGACCATCCAAAAAGGGTCAGGCGCAGACCCAAACTAACCCCAAAGGTAGCAAACCCAACGAAACTACACCCCCAAAGGAAAAAGCGGCTAACATAGGGCCGAAGCCAAAATATCATAGGCCGGAATTAACTCTATACATTAAGAGTAACTCCAACAAACTTATTAACTTATCCACAAATAGCATAGCAGGAGCTTTAACTAGGATACATCCAGGCTCCTGCAAAATTGTTCGACCAAACACTAATTATATAATACTACACTGTAGTACCAGCCATCAAACGACGAAGTACCTAGAAATGGAAACATTAGGAGATATACCAATAAATGTGACCAAACCATACAAAAGGACGGACCCGCATAAAAACATTACAGGAAAAGGCAAACTCACTCACACCCCTACAATACCGCCACAAACCAAATTCAAAGCGGTCCTAAAATTAACAGGAACGATGTCACAATGGGACACAAACACGCTTAACACGAAACTAAAGGAAGGTGGCAATAACATCATCAAAACATACAGAATAGGAACTAGGACCCCTAAATGCACAATTACAGTGTTAGAATCTGAAAAACCAATGCAGCCACTTATCCATATTGGTACAACTGGATCCAAATATATGATAGAACCCCACACTAACAAGCCTAGATTCTGCTCCAATTGTAAACACTGGGGCCATTATACCGCAAAATGTAAACTCCCCACTAAATGCAGTAACTGTGGAGGGGCACATAAGGGAAAATGTCGAAGAGCAAAACCTAAATGCGCACAATGTAAGGGGACACATCCAGTGAAATCCCCATTATGTCCAGCCACAATCAGAGAAAAACAAATTGTAAGTTATATGGATAGGAACCTGGTTGACTATAGAACAGCCAGGAAAAAACATCAACTAGTTCAAACAAAAAGCCTAAACCACTCAAATAGGACTAACATAGGAGATAAAATAGAAGTAGAAATAAACTCAATAGTAAAAGCGTTAGACAATATAATGGAAGAAATAAACAAAATCAGTAATACACAGGGTTTACAAAAACGACTAAAACAAACCAAGGACCAAGTTAAGGCCCTAATTGTAGCAAATGACCTCATTAGACATGGCTAACACAACTAATGGGAATGTTTCTATATGGCAGTGGAATGCTAGAGGAATGTACACCAACTTGAATGAATTAAAAATTAAACTAATTAACTCTAAAATAAAACCCGATATCCTCTGCATTCAAGAAACTAGATTAACAAACAAAAACAAAACATTGCCAAATATAATGGGATACGCCCCAGGTTACCCTCAACAACGTAAGGGAGGAACGGGGGGAGGATTAGCCATTTATGTAAAAAACAACATAACATCTGTAGAAGTAGTACCTATAACAGCAGAAGTAATAACTAACTCACATATAGAGGCACAATCACTAAAAATCAAAATAGGGAACTGTGATTTACAAGTAATCAATTTTTATGACCCAGGGACTATCAACGCACTAAGCAACGAACAAATATTAAAAGCCCTTAATACCATAATCACCAGCGAGCGCACTGTCATATGTGGAGATTTCAATGCACACAATAAACTGTGGGGGGGGGGGGGGGAAGATGACGGACACAAGGGGAAGGTTGATTGAGGCTTGGGCCAATACATCAACCCTGACCATATTAAACGATGGCGCCGGAACACGACTAAATCCGATAAACGGTGCCTTGTCCGCCATTGACCTCACCCTATGTACAAAAACACTAGCACAAGTGGCGGAGTGGGAAGTGGATCAGTCTGACCCCATGGGCAGTGACCACTTCCTAATTATCACCACCCTGCAGATGACGGTGCAACCACGGGTGCATAAACACAACCCCAGGTGGAACTATAAAAAGGCAGACTGGGAATTATTTAAGCAAATATTAATTAACGAAGATACTACCCAGCTAGAATCAAATGACATAGACTTATACTATGAAAATATCACCAATGTCATTAATAAAGCAGCAAACAAAAGCATTCCCACCAATAATTTCAAGGCACCAAAACTTAGTGTGCCATGGTGGAATGACGAAATCCAAACAACCAAACAGGCTAAAATAAAAGCACTAAACAGATTTAAACGATCCAAAGTCACCACGCACTTTCTGGATTACAAAAAGCTCAATGATAAACTAAAGCAATTAATCAAACAAGCTAAAATAGAAACCTGGCAAGCCTATTGTGGTACCCTCAACCACAAAACCAATTCTAAACAGGTATGGGATAAGATCAGAAGGATTAGAGGTAAAAATACTAACAATACCCCTAAAATCAGTAATACAAACAGTGATAAAGAACAAGCTGATTTATTAGCTCAACATTTCACTAACATGAGCAAAAGCAGCAACCATACAAAAGAATTTCAATTACATAGAGCCATTGAAGAAAGAGCAAACCCACAAATATTCCAATACCTGGGACCTAAGGGCTCCCCTTTAAATAACAAAATAACAAAATACGAATGGGACCAGGCACTTAAAACAAAAAAAGAAACTTCACCTGGGGAAGGTAAAATAGGTTATATAATATATAAGCAATTACCACCACACATAGTTCATATAATAATAAATTTCCTAAATTTAATATGGGACACAGGAAAGCTACCAAAAAAATGGAAACATGCGATAGTAATACCCATCTTAAAATCTAATAAAGACAGCCATGATGTCAACTCTTATAGGCCTATATCCTTAACCAATAACATCTGTAAAATCATGGAAACGATTGTCAACAATAGAATCAAGTCACACCTTACTAAAAACAAACTCCTCTCAGAAAATCAATGTGGATTCAGAAACAAGCGCTCCACCACAGACCAACTAGTAAGACTTGAAACTGCTATCAAATTAGCATTCAACTCACAACAAAAACAAAGCAGAAACCTCATTGCGGTTTTTCTCGATCTCGAGAAAGCATTCGATCTAGTATGGACCAAAGGCCTTATAGCAAAATTAAATGATTATGGCATTACTGGACGAATGTTTAACTTCATACAGGATTTCTTAACAAACCGCACAATCACAACTAGGGTAGGGGCAACTTATTCTGAGAAACACTCCCTTGAAAATGGAACTCCACAAGGAAGTGTACTCAGCCCCACCCTCTTTAACATTATGATAAATGACCTAGATAAAAATATGGCAACTACCAAAGTTGAACTATCACAATTTGCTGACGATGGTGGCCTATGGAGAGCAGGAAACCCCTCCAACCACAAAAACATCTCTGAAATCCAAACCAGCCTTAACAGAATTGGAAACTGGGCCAATCAATGGGGATTTAAACTATCGCACCAAAAAACGGTAGCCGTACTGTTCACCCCATATAGACGAAACATAAAATATCCTAGATTAACAATACAGGATAAGGAAATAAAATTCGTAAAAGTAGCAAAATTTCTGGGTATGTACTATGACCAACATCTCACATGGGCATACCACATAGATGACCTAGTAAACAGATGTAGCCGGGATTTAAACTTACTTAAAAGCCTTAAAGGCACGCATTGGGGTGCCGACCAAGAAACATCAATAAAGTTATATAGAGCCCTAGTAAGATCTAAAATAGATTATGGATGCCAAGTCTACTCATCGGCTTCCAAAACACAGCTTAAAAAGCTAGATCAAATACAACGAGTGGCACTATTAAAGAGCACTGGAGCTCTAAACACAACATCGACAGCCGAGCTGCATGTTTTAACGGGAGAGTTGCCCCTACATCTGAGGCGGCAAGAACTCCTTTTAAAATATGCAGCGCGACTGTCCACCCACCCCAAAACACACCCCACCCTCCTGGCCATTAATAAAACCAACATCGCATTCAGGAAAAGTCAAAAACAAAAACTACCCATGGGAAAACAAGTTCATCTACTAAAATCAATAATACCAGTGGAACTGTTCCCATTAGAACCTAACGTAGTGTACGAACACGAAACTTGGAACAACGTACAACCTAACGTCAACACCTCCCTAACCAAAAAAGGAAATAAACAACATCAAGAACTCAACCTCAAAATAGAAGCCTTAAACATTATTAACTCTCAATACCAACAATATACCAAAATATATACGGATGGATCCAAGATTACAAATCCATACAAAACAGCTGCAGCAATGGTCATACCAGAGCTCAAAGTACAAATAGGCAGACGTCTCCCAGACTACTGCTCTATTTACATGGCTGAATTCTGGTCCATCCTAAAATCATTGCAGTGGATTGAAGAATTCAAACCTAATAAGACAGTAATTATAAGCGACTCGCTTAGCGTCCTATCTTCAATCCAAACAAATACCACTAAATGTAGGGAAGATTTTCTCAATCAAATAAATGCCAAACTAACACAACTAAGCAACGAAAATATCATAGTAGAATTCATGTGGATACCATCCCACATCGATATTAAAGGCAACGAAATGGCAGATAAACTAGCCAAAGAAAAACTAAACGAACCAAATTTCGAGCCACTGCATTATAGCACATCAGAACTCTACAGTCTAATAAATACCCAAATAGACAAAAAATGGCAAAATGATTGGGATACTAGTACAAAATGGAGAGTGTTGCACACTACTGTTAAGGAAGTAAGTAGAAACAGAAAACCGCCCCAGGGCTTACCTAAAGAACAAACAATTATCAATAGGATAACTTTAGGCAAAACCAAACTGGCAAACAGCATGGGAAAGTACTTAGGACCCTTTCCTCATAATATAAACTGCTACAATTGTAACACCCCTGAAGATCTCCATCATATCTTCAACAATTGTAGTAAAACCAAAAAAGAAAGGGACACATTTAGATCAAAACAACAGAATATAAAAGCCCCATATACATACCCAGAAATTATACAAGATACAAATCCTAACATATTAGCTACACACAGAAACATGCTGGAATTTCTCAAAAACATAGAAAAAATAGGGAGCATATAAATACCCAAACTAACCACTATGCAACAACAAAAGACCCCCTGATAGGCACCTATAATATATACAACCAGCCACTTTAGGACAGGAAAACAAGAAACGGTCAGACCCGGGGCGTGGAAACTGGGTGGGACAAGGGATACCTTTGACGTGTCGCTTAACGGCCCCTGCTTTTTGCGGCAAAGGCCCTTTGTCATGCCTGGGGGCCGCGTCTCACGGGCCGCACCGTGGGGAGGTCTCTGGGTGTGACAGTGGCTCATCCTTGACGTGTCGCTTAACGGCCCCAGCTTTTTGCGGCAAGGACCCACTGCTATAACCTGGTTGCCAACCCACAAACCTGAATTAAAACAAGGGGCCATAACAATATATAAATAGGGTCATGAAAATATATACAACCAGCCACTTTAGGACAGGAAAATAAGAAACGGTCAGGCCCGGGGCGTGGAAACTGGGTGGGACAAGGGATACCTTTGACGTGTCGCTTAACGGCCCCTGCTTTTTGCGGCAAAGGCCCTTTGTCATGCCTGGGGGCCGCGTCTCACGGACCGCACCGTGGGGAGGTCTCTGGGTGTGACAGTGGCTCATCCTTGACGTGTCGCTTAACGGCCCCTGCTTTTTGCGGCAAGGACCCACTGCTATAACCTGGTTGCCAACCCACTAACCTGAACTAAAACAGGGGGCCATAACAATACATAACAATATATAAATAGGGTCATGAAAACAAAGTACCCCATAAATAACATCCCAAGTTAGTAGCAGGGTGGCATAAGATACAAATCGTATTAGGCAGCAGGGACATAGGCTAAAACACCATTCATATTACCACCTTTCTCTATCCACTTTCTCTCTAGAAGTACAACCAAGTGTACAGTGTTAAAACATACATATCAACCAAAAAAAACTTAGGTAGAAACAACCAGTGCACCGAGACCGGTGCGCCATAACTAGATAATGAGAACAGATAGTAACCTCAAATTAGCACATATAAGGTAGTCTATAAGCCCAAAGACTATCAGGCCCAGCGACACAAGGTCGCAAACCAAATAGTATATTGAAGAAATTACATAGGCCCTAAAACAATTAGAACATATAAGGTAGTCAAACGTCCAAGACTATCAGGCCCAGCGGCACAAGGCTGCAATACTCACTAAAATAACTCAGGAAATAAGGCTCAAATTAGAACCCCAAATAGTGTATATAAGGTGATCAAAATCCAAGATCATCAGACACAGCAACACAAGGTTGCACATAAAAATAATAGAAACATAACAATACATAAATGCACACCGAGCACCCTACATTACAAAAAACACTGTTACACAAAAGTTGTACCCCCCAACAAACAGCACAGAGTGTATAAATAAGGAATAGGACACCACCATAGAAGCAGCCCTTGCCAGGCACTTCGCCTCGCACGCAAAACACCGCAGCAACTACACGTGCTTAACACGTCCATAATGACCAAGAAAACAGAATGAATTAATATGAGTGCGTGCTGGAACTATTCCCACTCATATGGTATGTGGCCCTACAATCACACAGTAGTATCTCAATAGCTACTCCGATGTGACGGCCTAAGTAAACAGTGTTCCATGAACACATAAACGCCTGCAGGGCGGTGGCTCCATTCCCACCCTCAGGATAAATTAAATAACCGTCCATTGACGGATAAAACAGTGATAAGAGCCCTCGGGACGAATCACTTAAAACCCATATTCATCATCATCATCAGTCTGGCTACGTATCGTTGACGTATCAACACCAAAGAAGATGAATAGAGTTCAAAAGCTAAGAGAGCTTCAGATGCACCTGGAGAATGCGAGGCGTCTCCTGGACGAGCTGGCAATGGAGGCCGTAGAAGAACAGGCCAGAATTGAAGAAGAAGAGAAGGAGAGAAAAAAGAAAGAAGAGGAGGAGAAGAAAAGACCGATCTTACCTCACCGCATGATGAGACAGACTAGTGAAGTTAAACCTGTGGTGAGGACGCCTTCACCACCAGAACCAGCTCGTCCACTACAGACACGGTCCCCACCGCATCAACCACAGTCTCAACCACAACCGCAGCCGCAACAACCCCAGTTTAGGAATAGAAGGCGGAATGAAGAGACTTTCAACATCCCTCAAACAGAAGACTGGGATAGTGAAGCCACTCATTCTCCCTCTTCGCTCCCAGTCACAAGGGTGAATTGGGAGAATGATTGGAGTAGGAGATGTGTGTGTGGGGCTAGACCTGGGAGATGTCAGCATTAGCCAGGTGCATTTTGAAGTTTAAAAAAACAGCCCTTCTCAGGGCTACCCAAATAACTAGAAAAGAAATACTATGTCAATTGCCAATGAGTATGAGAGAGGAGTAGTGTAATTATAAACACTGACTCTATTTAGATGGCATATGTTGTGATTTTGGAATGTAAATAATTGCGTGTGTTTTGGCTGCTTCCCCGTGTGTGTGTGTGGATAGTATAGGGTGTGATTTTGGATAGTATATAATATGACTTGTTTTGGCTGCTTCCCCGTGTGTGTGGATAGTATAGGGTGTGATTTTGGATAGTAAATAATTGCGTGTGTTTTGGCTGCTTCCCTGTGTGTGTGGATAGTATAGGGTGTGATTTTGGATAGTAAATAATTGCGTGTGTTTTGGCTGCTTCCCCGTGTGTGTGTGGATAGTATAGGGTGTGATTTTGGATAGTATATAATAGGGCTTGTTTTGGCTGCTTCCCCGTGTGTGTGGATAGTATAGGGTGTGATTTTGGATAGTAAATAATTGCGTGTGTTTTGGCTGCTTCCCTGTGTGTGTGGATAGTATAGGGTGTGATTTTGGATAGTATATAATAGGGCTTGTTTTGGCTGCTTCCCCGTGTGTGTGGATAGTATAGGGTGTGATTTTTGATAGTAAATAATAGGGCTTGTTTTGGCTACTACCTCGTGTGTGTGGATAGTATAGGGTGTGATTTTGGATAGTATATAATAGGGCTTGTGAATAGTATATAATAAGAAAAGTAAGTGTAAGGGGTGTTTTCCTTCACGTCCGCGCTTAAGATATATATACTCAAGGGACCCATTGCCACTACCCATGGGTATAGATACTTTAGTTCATAATGAACTGATACGTTACTCACGAGTCTATATCTGCTCACTGTGGTGCTCTACAGAGATCATCGCTATGTAGGGTTTGGTTAGCTATAAACTAATTATTAAATAAAACATACAATTAAAACAATTTTCAATGGCCTGTGACTCTGATTGATGCATGATATGGGTGGGTATAGATACTTTAGTTCATAATGAACTGATACGTTACTCACGAGTCTATATCTGCTCATTATGGTGCTCTGCAGAGATCATCGCTATAAATTACTAAATTGAACTGTAGTCTGTAAACAATTACTAACACCTTTACTTACCACTTTCTTGTTGGAGCAAAGTCATTGGCACTTGATATTCTAAAGTATAATAGAACTTTACACAAAGTGTGGACAGCTTAGGAATATCAATGGAGTTCATGGCGCTATTCTTGAGGACAATGAAAACGTGGAGGACGGACTACAGATTCATAGGATTATACAACAGTCCTTTTCAGGGCTATTTTATTCTTGTTATGTTCTTGTTCTCTTAATATTAGTATAGTTTGTATTGATGCTAATCTTAGTATAGTTTTTATTGATGGTAATTTTGTTAATATGTTATGATTAATATTGTTATTGTTATTTTTCACTAATATTGTATTAAATTTTTTACTAATACAACTATGTTATACTAAAGATACTGTTATTTACTTTTTACTGACCTTGTGTTTTATAGCTCACTAATATTGTTAATATACTCGTGTTGTTAATGTCATTGTTGTAATTGTATTGTCAATGTGATATATCTATTCCCCCCTTTTTTGTATTCTTTGGGATTTGGTGAAGATCAGTGGAACAGTGGAGATACGGGTATTCCAAGCCTGGAATGGAGAAATATATGTGTACAGCCTAGTACACCTCTGTATGTATCCACTCAATTAATTTCTCAGGGAAGCTGATGTTGAACCTTTTCCCTTCTCATTCTGTACTATGTATCGTCTTATTGTTATATGTTATTACAAAATGAATTCTCATAATCTCGATTGGTACGAGAATTCCATTTGATTAACCAACATCAATATTGAATTGATCCTTTCGGAGCACACCTTACCAAATTAACAACTTGAACAATCCACCGTGAACAACTGATGCAGTCACTTTGACATAGTATAGGTTTTTTGTTTTTTCATAGGGTGAATTACCCTCGAAAGAAGGGCTTTTCACCAGGATGGTGGCGACTCATATAGTACATTCTGTACTTAATTGCTGATATAGTGTTAAGTTTTTGCAAAACTCAGTAACTTATATAGTTTTGACATAATTGCATAGGTGGCTAACACATTATTGGCGAATAGGGAATTCCACTAGTACAACTGGAAAATTGAATAGAGTCATAGGGAATGCAGCCTCATGGACAGCACACATATACGTACACACACTTCTGCCCCTCTTAGTTAATATAAGGTAGTCTTAATCCAGGACTATCAGGCTCCCGCAACACAATGTTGCAAATAAATGTTACACAATAAATAACATCAAAACAATGCAAAACACAACTTTATAGCACATACACTCTGATACATGTCCTATGAGGTTGTAAAGTAGCCAAGCACCTAAGGTGTGCCTCTTGTTTCTTCGTATTGGGGTCCGGGTGTGCGTTCGCCCCCTCTTCGTGCTGGACGACGATTGCAGTGCCTTGCAACTTGGAGCTTCCTGAACTGGACCTTTCCGCCTTTGCCGCTTCCGGACATGACATTACTAGCGAAGTGAGAAAATTCTCCTTGCTACCTTTAATAATACATCGATTGGAACTTAACTGGGGGTGGATGTGTGTAGTGCCAGTCCTATCCACTCTATAGGCTACCATTTCCCTTGATAGTTACTTTTTAGTAATTCAGGGGAACGCCTAACAAAGACTGAAATGTGGTGCAATTAAGCACTCAAACCCTAAGGGGAGGGAGTGCATCCTTCCCCTCCCTGAAGGAACTAAATGGACACCGATATGGTGTCTATAAAAGCTGCACATATGTCTCTAGTAGACGGCTGCAGCTATAAAACAACCAAGTCAGTCAGTTGCCACTACCCAGTAACCAAACCACACACCTGAACTAAATCAAGGGGCCAAAACAAATATGGAAATAGGGTCACAATAAACATAAAAGGGGAACAAAGTGCTACTACACTAATAGGTCATTAAAAACATAATTCAAATTCCCAATAAATAACATCACAATAAATACCAAGATGATGCAAAATAAAAAACACCATAGACAGTAAGGATGTAGGTCAACACTCTACTCTCCCTTCTTCTATTCTAGACACTTTCTTATTAGGAGTACAACCAAGTGTACAGTGTTAAAAAACATACGTATCAATCACTTAAAAGCTAACTAGAACCAACAGGTGCTCAGAGACCTGAGCACTATAACTAGATAGAAAAATATGATAGAGACCCCAAATTAGAACATATAAGGTAGTCTAAAAATCCAAAGACTATCAGGTCCAGCGACACAAGGTCGCACACTAAATAGAATAAGGAAGGAATTAATGCAGGCCCAGCAAAATTAGAACATATAAGGTAGTCAAAAATCCAAGACTATCAGGCCCAGCAGCACAAAGCTGCAAAGTTCACCAAACAACTCAAGAAATATGACTTAACTAGATCCCCAAATAGTGTATATAAGGTGATCAAAGACCAGATCATCAGACACAGCGACACAAGGTTGCATATAAAAATTATTAGGAAAACAACAACATCTAAATGCACACTGAGCACCTAACACCAAAAAACACTGTTACACAAAAGTTGTACACTTAAGGAACAGCACAGAGTATATAAATAGGGATAGGATACGTCCAAAGAAGCAGCCCTTGCCAGGCACTTCGCCTCGCCCACTAAACACCCGCAGCAACTCCACGTGCTTAACACGTCCTGAACGACCAACCAGAAACAGAATGAATTAATATGAGTGTGTGCTGGAACTATTCCCACTCATATTGTATGTGGCCCTACAATCACACAGTAGTAGCTCAATAGCTACTCCGATGTGACGGCCCAAGTAAATAGTGTTCCATGAACACATAAACGCCTGCAGGGTGGCGGCTCCATTCCCACCCTCAGGATAAAGTAAATAACCGTCTTTTGACGGATAAAACAGTGATAAGAGCCCTCGGGACGAATCACTTTAAACACATAATATCAATCAAATCATGGCGCAAAAACAGCTAACCCCCCACGAACAGCTGCCGCATATGTCATCCCTGAGCTAAATATCCAATTCGGCAAAAGACTACCTAACCACTGTTCCATCTATACGGCAGAATTCTGGGCCATACTAGAAGCGCTAAAATGGGCCCAAACCAACCAAATTGAAAAAACAGTCATAATTAGCGACTCTCTTAGCACTTTGACATCCATTGAAAATAACAACACAGTCTCCAGAGGGAACTTCCTGAGACAAGCAAATAAAATCATTAAAGATATTAACAAAAATAATAAACAAATAGAGTTTATGTGGGTCCCCTCCCATATAAACATCAGAGGTAATGACTTCGCAGATCAAACAGCGAAACAAAAGTTGTCCGAAAACGAACAAATACACCTAGATTACAGTACTCAGGAACTATATGGCTTTATTTCAAGTCTAATCGACCAAAAATGGCAAGACGGGTGGAATACCTCCACCCAGGGAAGAAGGCTCTTCAATATCATTAACAAAGTCTGGCGAAATCGCAAAAGTCCTCAACTTAAGTCTCAGGAGCAAATAATTATAAATCGGCTATTAACAGGGAAAACAAAATTGGCCAACAGTTTCGGCAAATACCTCGGCCCATTCCCAAATAACCCAAATTGTTATCACTGCAAAGTCCCTGAAGACTTATCACACGTTATAAACGACTGCACGAAATTGAGAAAAGAAAGAAAGGAACTAATATCAAAACAGGCGGAAATCGGATCCCCTCATACATACCCGGAAATCTTCCAAAACGAAAACAATAATATTGAAACAACATACCGGAATATCATACAATATCTTAAAGACACAGGCCTTCTCAACAAAATATAACACCAGTAACTAATACAATTAGGATAACCTATACATACACACACACACACAAAATATATCAAACAAACCTATCCCCCACCCCTATAATACCATCTCTCATAACATATGGCCTCTGCATGACTAACAACATATTCTCTCTTTCCTTCCGTACTCCCACCTATTGGAACCAGGAAAAAAAAAAAAAAAAATAATAATAAAAAATATATATATTTATATATATATTTATCACACACAACAATAACAACAGCCAACAAACGCAAACAAACAACAATAAAACAAACAACAACACACATCAACAAACAAAAACAACAAAACAACAACAACCAACAAAACAATCAACAACAACAAAACAACAACAGTTTAAAAAAAAAAAAAAAAAAAAAAAAAAAACCTGGTTCCATTCTCGACCTTCTAATTAAACAGCACTGATCATTCAAAATTAAAATATACGGCGATGTCTAGACCTAGCCTGGAATCAAGCAGCACCGACCTATGAAATCAGAAACGTCAGAAACATCCTTTATACAAGAACCAGCCCAGACGGCCAAGAACCAACCTAGACGGCCAGAATTTCAGTAGTGTTCCATGAACACATTAATGCCCTGGGACGTGGCACAATTCCGTCCCTGTGGATAATCTAAGAAGTGTGCGGTGCACACATTAACCGGTGGTACATGTACCAAGGTACGAACACCACCAAAAACCCAAGAGAACAGAACAGAACATTAGAACCATTCCACGGAATAACCATAGAAGATGGCGAAAGCATCAAATTTATTCAACAATTTAAGGCACAGCTATTTCTGGATATTAGACGGGGAATATGAAATGGAAAAACTACATCATAAATGGACATTTTCGAACAGCCTGGACTTTGCAAAAAGACTGAAAATAGCCAGGGAGCTCTTAGAAGGAATGCTAGAAGAAGAAGCCAAAAGGTTACGAGGCTGCATTAACCCACCCTATGTTAGAGTGGGGACATTGAAGCAAGTGATAGATATTGTCGACAACGTCAAGTGTTTTTTGGATAATATCTTGACAGAGTATCCCTATGTCCAAAATGGTTTGGACCCACTCAAGAAAGCTGACGAACTGATGAGAAAGGAGTTATTAGAAGAAGTGAAGAAGATAAAAGATAACTGGAGTAAGGAGAGAAAGGATAATGAAAACCAAAAAAAGAAAGAGGACTTTGAAAGATTAAATAATAATTGGATAAAGATACAAGTGAAGTTTAGAGCAATGGGACATCCTGACTGGATTCCCGACGAAAAGAAGAAAACGGGAATCATTGGTAAAATCAAAAGGTGGTGGAACAACGGCAGAAAATAAAAGAAGTATCCAAAGGTCCTTTTTAGGGCCACTCATAAATCTCGAAAAGATATTAGCTTTCATTGCCGCCATTTTTACCAATCCTATTTCCCATGTTCCATTCCCCTTGACGCTAGATAGTCCCACCATGTTCCATTCCTCTTGACGCTAGATAGGCCCACCATGTTCAATTCCTCTTGACGCTAGATAGGCCCAAATATTTCCCATGTTAAAATTCCCCTTGACGCTAGATAGACCCACAATGTTAAATTCCCCTTGACGCTAGAGTTGCCCAAGCCCTTTTTGACTGGATTTTCCATTGACGCTCAATGGGCCCCATTAACTACTCAGCATGCATTAGATCATTTGTTTGGAAATATTTTGAATTGACGCACTAACCTGTAAATTTTGTATTTCAAGAACAAAACACAAAGAGCAAACACATACCAATGTGAGTATTACCACAGTCCAGAAATATTCTTCCTATGAAATGACTTAAAGGAATAGTAAACAATGCACTTATTGTCTGTACTATTGTAAGAGTTAAAATTGCAAAAGTTCAAGTCCTTGGAACGAAATCTGTCGTTGACTTGGGACCTGGCGGAGATGTTGCTGTCGGACCCAAGGAAATCTTCTTTTTATGGCATGGATATGTGTATTTCAGTCAAGGTTGCAGATAGTTTTAATTCGGGGCTTTATCTACATGTTTGGACATTGGTGTAATAGCAATTTTTCAGAATGTTCGAAGCTTTCATTTGAGCCCATTTGAATCTGATACTGTTTGTACAGTTGCCCCCTTCCTTCACAGTGCATTCTTCCTCTTTTGATCAAATATAATGGTGTCTCTCCGAATCTCGTCCTTGAATTTCGATCGGCATCCCTATCGAGAAGTAGTTTCACCATTTGATCATTGCCAAAATATGCACTGACATGCAATGGTGTCCATCCTTTCTTTGTTGTAGCCTGAAGGAGATCGGGGTAGATGTAGATGATCGACCTTGCCATGTTCAGATTGCCAACAGTACAAGCAATATGTAAAGCAGTATTCTCCTCATCGTCGACAGATTTTACATTAGCACCATGAGCTACCAGTGTTTTAAACAAGTTCAAATCGTTTTGCATGATTGCAAATACAAGTAAACTGTAACCTTTGGAAGTTTTAATACTGGTATCACATCCTCTTTTGATCAAATGCATCGTTATATCATGAGATTTATTTTCAATTGAAACTTCAAGTATTGTTTTTCCATAATCATTGACCTGTGTGAAATCTAAGATAAGAATTTTTAACAAATTCGTAAGTTTTTGTTCTACCGCAAAAAATGCGCAGTTTTTGTCTCTAGCTCCATGGTCCTGCAGACATTTGACTATGCCAAGATGTACGTGTGTCGAGGCAATATACATTGGCGTGCACATTTGTCGGTCCCTGACCTGGACATCAGCTCCTCCCTGCACGAGAGCAATTACAACGTCTTCGTCTGTATTTTGGCAGGCAATATGTAAAGGATATCGTTTGCATCGGTCTACCATATTTGGGTCTGCCTTCCACTGCAGGAGAGTTTTGACTATTTCTGCATTCTGGAGGTCGACCGCATGAAGGATTGGTGTACGGGATTGTGAGTCCTTTGTATTTGGATCTAATCCTTGTGCTAGAAGAACAGCCACAATCTCCTCGTTACCTGCTTCTATCGCACAATGCAGAATATATTTCCCATGTCTTTTGTTATCAACCACGTTCACTTTGGCTCCTGCTTTTATCAGTAGTTTTAGTAAGCGTACGTTGTTATCCTTTACCGCAGTTTCAACCGGGAACATGCTGTCATCCGAAACTTCATTCAAATCACATCCAACTTCAATGAGGCATTTCACAAGATCCGGTAGGTCATTAGCACGATCAATGTAACAGCTGTCCTGATTTATTTTTTCCACACACGTTTTACAAGCATGCAACAATATAGTCGACAAGACTGTTAAGTCCCAGTGATTTTGGTTTATGGCATTTTTCACAAGCTGGACATTTCCAGACGAGACTGCGTTCAACAAACAATGTTTCGTAATTGGCGTTCCAATATCTGTCAAAGACATAAATGCTTCCTCGTTTCCATTTAAAGAAACTTTGAGAAGAGTTTTGTAATTTTGTTCTTGTACGAGCGAATGAGTTCTGGACGAGCCTCTAACAGCACGCAGAATACTGAAGTTAGAGCTTCTATGTTTCCATCCTTTCTTTCTACAGATCCTTGAAACAATATCCGTTAAGTCTTTGTCTGCTCCATAAAATATCACCGTATTCCCCTCACTCTCCTCCCTTGATGTCAAAACTTGCATGTCTCGCCGTCCCATCCTGTCAATTTCAACAAAAAAGCTGTCTACGAACTCTTTGTTGTCAAAGAGCGGATGGTCTATGACGTCTTTAACGTTTCCACTTAGAATTTCCTTTAGAAATCTCTTACTGATCACATTGTACTTCTCTGAACTAAGCTTGAACATTGTTTCGAAAGGTTTAGACTGGTACATTTCATCTCGAACAAACTTTTTGATGAAAGAGATGTCAATAATTTGCAGAAACTCTGTTGGTATTCTAAACATAAGTGTTAAGCATACTGAAAGATATACTGATTCTCCTATAAATGTACATCTGCAGCTATCGTCCACATTACAATATTCCTTGCCCCAGTTTTTGGCAACATCTAACATTTTGCTGGAAGAAAGGGTGTTGACTAAACCGAGTGACAACTGTATCTTTTTCATGGTTTCGGAAACTTTTGCTTCAATTAAACCAGGTTCAAACATTGTACTCGAGCATGAAACTGTTTTTTGAAGAAACAATGCCACCATTGAACGTTTCGAGGGAGGAACACATTTGAAATTCTCATTAAAGATACATACTCCACCCGACAAAGCGACTGCAGAAAGAACATAATAAAGTTCTCTGTAATTAGTGGAGGCAGTGGATCTGCCAAGTGAGTCAATTTTGTCTACCAGACAAGGTAAAGGATTTCTGAAGAACTCAACTGTGCTTTCGATTGCCTTTGGAGACTTTGCATATGTCTTCAAATATTCAAAAAACTCAGATGCTGGTGTTGTAGTGGCTATCGTTGTTAAATCTTCGTATGTTAAGCCAACAAATTCATTTTTACTTCTCAAAATATTCACTCTTTCATCAACCGTGCATTCGTAGTTCCCTGTATAACTAACCACCGTGTCTAGATTCTCTAAGACTTTATTGGATGGCAGCAACATAATAGCGTAGACATTTCTTGCTTTTGTGCACGCAACTATGGTTTCTAAATATAGATCCCAATGCTTCTCGTACTTTATAAGAATGGCATAACCTTTATCCATTTCAACTTTTGCCCACTGTGATGGCTCCTGAAGAATTATTGGAATTGCTCTGCACTCACTGGCAAATATATCAAGAATTGCCATGCCAGCGGTTGTACTTCCATCTCCTTGCAGAATTACCAGGGACGGATTGGATTCGTTTCTCATCCTTGAGGTCTCCTCTCGGATTAACTTCGTCTGATAAATATGCTGTAGTTTGTGTTCTGCAAGCTTGATTGCAGTTCTATCTACAATCGATGAACAGAAGAAATTATCAATTTGTAAGACAAATGTTACGTGCTTAGGCTCGAATAAACAGTAACATAGAAAGAGTGAAAATAACAAGCTTGTAAAAACTTAATAAACAATTTATTAAGCACAAATATTTTCCAGAAAAGAAAAAAATAAACTTACGGTTTTAAGAATCAATTCAAAAATTAATCCAAAAATAATTCAAAATAGTATCCACTAGAGAAATTGCAAAAGTCCTGGTAATAAAATGTCCAAATAATTCTAAGTTCGAATTCCAGCGAAGTATCCAATATGGAAGACAATGTCACTTGATGAAGTCAGTTCTTGATAATAAAAGTCTATGAGCACAATTCTTTTCCAGATAAATAACAAAATAATTCCTCTTGATCCAAACGAATTGACATAATTTCCAGTACAAGGTAATTTATAATAACTCATAAAGACACAACTTAATATTCTAAAAGCCCAACTTCTACTGAATAGCTCGCTCCAAAACATAATTTATATAGCTGTTTTTACGTAAACAAGGAAGGGGTCACGATCTTCTAGAATCTCTCAGAACAATTTTACGTTCAAGAAATCACGAAAACAGCGTATGACCCAACTAAAATAGAAAGATGTTTATACAAAACTCCATTTTGTCCTTGGAACCAACCAATCATTTTAAAAGCTTGTTTACAACTCTGAAAGCAGGTCAGAAATGAGGTCAACATCTGGTGTTTACTCTGTAAAGTACAGATACCCCCCCCCCATTCAATGAACGAATCTTAAAACTTAAAATGCCAAATTTAAATCTAACAAACAAACAATAAAAATAAATATAAATGATTTATATCACATATACGTAACACAAACAAATAAACATTAAAAACGATACTAAAGAGATAAGTTCATGATGTTTAATTTGAAACAATCTTATGTAATTGTTGCATCTACAATTTTAAGGTCAGAAACCTAAAAAAAAAAGACGTTCCTTTACAAAATATGGCTCCATTTATAAATCTTTACGAGTGTATTAGTTAATTGAATAGGAAACCAATTATATTCAGTTAAACACAACAAGATATTGTCTCTCAGCTAGACTTTTTTGTCTGCCTTCCAAGGATGTGTCTATCACGGCTGCTTGTCAAAACTTGGTACATTATTTTCAATTAACATTTTAGAACCACCATTTGTCTGTTATTATCTAATCTTCCAAGAAGATTGACATAAATCTACTAAAACTAATGCCTTGCAAAATACACTGAATGTACAACGAGCTAAACTGAATTATACTGAATTACATTGAATTTTCACTTCCTGAAATAGTCAAATCCGCTTGAGACTGAGTTATGAAAACAAGAGATGTTGTAAAATTGACAATGATTAATTTGCTAGTTTCGGCCTTTTACGTTAAGCCAGTGTAAAACTCACTCAACATAACACGTAATAGTTTGACGAGAACAAAATTAAAGCACACGTCTACAGGTAATTAAACATTCTCAATTTTATCTAAATAAATTTTATTTTAAGCGAAATATGACTGGCATTCACAATATTAAAAGACACAATATTATGGACGTGGATTTCAAAGGATAATAGATACAAACATATTGACTTGTTGCTACCAAAGACAAAATATACCTACCAATAATGTTTGTTAAAGTCCTTGACTTCTTTCGAGGACTTTTAACTTAAAAAGAGAAAAGGTGATGATAATAAGACTGATTTGTAAAATGTATGGTCATTTAATTCGCATTGTATTTAATATTCTTTGTATTCTATATAACCAGTTCTTTTACAGTGTATGTAATATTGCATTGAGTTCTTTGATAATCTACATTCTATATCCTACACGTTTTAACACAAGTGTACAGTATGCATATTATAGCCTCTTTATCACAAGTGTACAGTATGCAAATTGTAGCCTATTTATCACAAGTGTAAAGTATGCAAGTTATAGCCACTTTGGCAGTGCTGCCAAATTAATAAAGCCCTATCAATACAATGAATAATGTATGGACATGTCAACCAAAGAAAAAAGCACCAACTCTGCAGCTAGTTCTCAAAACACATGGACAATAAACTGCCGTTATATAATAATAAGTTTTGATACAGAATGTGTATTAACATATTGCACAACAAGAGAGAGAGAAATTTGCTATTCAAACAACTTTAGCGGCAATTAGAATTTAGTTCACAATACACAATCGTGCAATAACAGAAGAGCATGCGCAAGCAAGCGAAAATATATGATACATCATCCATTTGGTCACATGGTTA